>CM064887.1:9407653-10007653 GCA_030347415.2 Decapterus maruadsi | reverse complement strand
CATGTCTGCTGTTTCCTACGGCTTCCTCCCTTCTGCCTACTTCTTTGTTGGTTTATTCATGATCGTGAAACTTGCGAATCGTGCTCGCTGGCTGTCTATGTATGTATAAAAGAATAATTATAAGGCTAAGAAAACCAAACAGATTTTATTTTATGGTGATTATACACTTATACAAATATAATCGGTAGTATAGTCAGATTTTGCCAATAAACTTTGCCAATTATTACACACTGGACTGTTAATGCTGCTGGGAAACTTTCCACTTTGTGGCATCCCCACAGGGAACACGAGAAAGTTGTATGTGGAGGTGCGAAGGAATGAAAGGTGTAACAGAGGAGAGGAAATGGATGGATGGTAGCATGGCAGAGGTCAGACGAATGGAGAGAGGCTTAGATGGAGGAGCAAAGCAGAGGTCAAATTAGAAAATGTAACCTTACATCACACCGTGGGAAGGACAAATAGGGACATGGAGCATAGAGGAGGAGTGAAAAAAGAGGAGAACATAGTGAGATGAAATTTTACAGAAAGAGAAGGGCGAGTATCCGAGTAGTGAAATGGCACTCGGATACGAGCGAGTACTCGACTTCTTGGATATCGGCTGCAGCCCTAGTTTTTTTTTAACTTATTATACAGTGGTGTTGATCCCTGACCAATCAGAACCACTGATGTATTGAATCCTATCCTGCTGACGGGAAACCATAGGATGCTTTGACGTGACGGCTTTCACAATGATTAAGTAGATACAGTATTCCTGTATGTGGACTAAACACATGTTCACATTTCAACAGAAGGACAAGAGTCTCGCTGTGTGGTCTGCATTGCTCTTGGAGCCCACAGGTGCAGCCAGTTTCCCGCTTTTTGGACCCCACCGTTATAGGAAAAGCAACACACGCAACACACACATACATTAGCCTGACCGTTTAAACGCTGTTTATACAGCTCAATTCAGTTCACAGTGGGCAAGCTGGGAGCAGCTTCACAGCCAATTCTCTAAATACCCCTACTGTGTGTGTGTGTGGGGCTGTTTGCTAATGGGAATATGGCGGTGGGTTAACTTTGCCAGCAAGCCTCTTCATTAGGGATATAATGATGTCAACAGACAGACAGAGATACACCCGGAGAGAGGACAGACAAGCAGACAGAGTGTAGGAGTGTTACTGTCGCCATGCTTTTCCAGTACAAATCTTTTTGCTCAGATGAGGGTGAGAGAGCATCAGAAACGCTTCGGAAATGTGAGCGAGTGATGCCAATTAATCTCTGAGGAATGACTGTGAAGTAGCAATGCATACAGTACACACAAACATAAAGGGATGTACAAATACTGTATATAAAGACACACATTCACAAGGCAATTTGCCACCTCCCTTGTTAGATAAACTAAATGTGCCCCCGCCTGTTAATTTTATGATGATTTTGGGGGGGGGTCTGATAGAAAACAACAAATTGCCACACAACAATTCCCTTGGTTGTCTCTGCATAAGTTTCCCACTGAGTGATGCACACACACACACACACACACACACATTTGATAGGTCTCGGTCTTGGCAGCGAGCCCTGCCTCTGTGTTCCTTGACAAACCAGGGGCATAATGGATCCCACATAACATTGGCGCACACACAGACGCAGATGCACACACAGACAAACGCTGGGGAAAACACACAAGTGCAGAGGCATAATTGAGATGTTTCAACATGAGACGGGGAGGGAATCGGCACACGATGGCACATAATGCAAATTCAGCCAAACAAACAAATCATAAACACGCATGCACGAAACACACACTAAACACACAATACAAAGTCGTAGCAGCCAGACCATTAGTCAGAGGAGATGTAAGCTTAGCATTTAGTGATTTATAATCATGGGAAAGCATCCAGTGGATTGTGTGGATGGTCAGTGTTTCTCAGCAAGTACCGAAGATGTAAATGCTTTTACATTTAGAAATTGTCCATGCGGTGCTTTTCTGACATTTAACAAGTAATGATTTTAATGTCTTTGTTGCATTTGTCTCTGTTCTTTCCTGCACCGATGTACAGGTCGGATCATAGCGTAGCTCTTTTGATAACACACAAATTCTAGTGTTATGATTGAAAATGAGTTTCCTACTCTATCTGTCTGTCTGTCTGTCTGTCTGTCTGTCTGTCTGTCTGTCTGTCTGTCTGTCTGTCTGTCTGTCTGTCTGTCTGTCTGTCTGTCTGTCTGTCTGTCTGTCTATCTATCTATAATTAGATGATTTATGTATTTACTTATGCTGAAATAAATTATTAGAAAAACTTAATTTGATTTCATCACCATAGTTGATGCGGGTGATGCCCAGCATCCACCTGGTGCTTCCTCTTGTCTTTGGGGGAAATTGTTACTCCTCTATTACAGTATTGTCAGCATGACAAGGTCACCGTTCTGATGCTAAATGCTAAAAATCAACTCTTCGTTTTCTAATGTCACTCAATAATCCATGAAAATAATACAATATTATATGGATTTACAATTTATTAAGAGCTATGAAGTTCGTCTTTGTTCCTCTGCTGCCATTTTGCATCTAGGTCATTTTGTTCCATTGGTGACTCGGATTTCACCTTCACAACCTGACCATCACATTTACCACCATTATACATCATCATTAAGGGCCAGATTTCGTACTGGATGCCAGTTGCCTCTGAACGCCAAACTGGATTGTGTGTCAGCTTTGGTTCTAACATGTTTCTGCCAGTCCTCACTTCCAGGGAAAGTGTTCACCGAGAGCAGGGTTCTTTTCCAGCAAAGTGGTGTCTCACGTTCATCCAGTTGGCATCATTTCACCTCACAGGTTTCTACTATCAGCCACTGGGAGTTTCCCATTATTATGGCACTAATCTGCCAACTGAGCCACCTCATGGCACCTCGTTGAAATGTTAAGCTTTCTAACAGTAGATCTTTTCACGCAATTACCACTTTCGTATCCTGCAGACTGAGGATATTGGATCCTAACGGTTACTTATTATGGTACGACGTCACAGCCTCACTTGAGTCCTACCACCTCGCTCGTCCTCTCACCTCAGGATGAAATGGAGAGAAAAGAGGGCAGTGGCATTGTGTGTGTGTGTGTAAAGTTGACAGGTGTTAGAGTTACAGGGTCATTACCACCCTAATCACCCAGTAATGACACACTGGGAGAGATGGGAACAAAAGAGTCCCCTCGCCACCCGCCTCTTTTTCCCCCCTCTGCATCTCTCTTCAGCTCTCTTCACCTCTCTGTGTGACCTTGCAGCAATCAATCAGTATGCAGGCAACTCCTCGCTGATTGCAAACTGCGTGGCTGACTGTCTTTGTGTGAAATAAGATGAGTTGAAAATGGTGTTTGGTGGCTGTGATTTGGAGCTTGTGTGCGAGGAGAAGACTGTTTGAAAAGTGCATGATGAGTCAAGAGGAATTGACAGGTGTTAAGCTTGGTGGGCAGTAGCAGTGATAGTATGTTGCAGGGTAGCAGAGCACGCGCACACGCATACAAAGGCACCGAACAAGCAGTCAGTGTTGCATTAAGAGCTTTTAGCACTTCTTTGCACTTCCTCTTTGACACTGTAGGGGTAAAAACAGCATCACACAAAGGCACAAACGCACTCAGACACAAGTGAGACTCCATCTTCCCGTGTTATTCTCTCACGGCTGATCCAGGAGCTGCAGGTGTGTCTGCTGGTCTGAAGATGGCAAGATGCTCCTTCAGCATCAGTTACAGTGCTGCTTGGAAGTTTGTGAACCCCTTGAGTAGTTTAGCTTTTTCTGTTGTTTTACCATGATTTCCTTTATCATCATCAGTTTTTATATGAACCCCCCCCCCTACATAGCAACGTATGAAGCTAAATAAGTAAATAATTAAAGTGCAATAAGGCAAAATAGAGTAAAATATTAGAATGATAAAGGAGAGGGGAAGAAAAATCCATGTCTGTGTTTTGAGGGAATTGTGTGAGAAGCCATCAGACTGGGTGAAACACGAAATCAAAGTATACATTATGCAAAAGTAAGTGAACCCCAGATGCATTGGTAATGTCAAGTAGGTAATAGACTCAGGTGAAACATGTGAAACATATGTGGGTGCTCAAGTGATCAATTAAGCAGACCAAACAAATAAGACAGCCTTTGGAACGGTTTTGTGGAGCACTGATTAATCACCACAACTCTGCCCAAAAGTGGACGACCATTAAAACTTTCACAATGAAGCACCAGAAAAAATAAATAAATTAGATAAAGGATAACCCACACAACACAGCCAGAGAGTTATAGACGTCGTCAGGCATCATCTAGGATAAATGTACATGCGTCATCAAACAGGCGGAAAATCAATATGGGAGAGTTGGCAAAAGGAAGGCTCTTCTCTTAAGAAAGAACAAAGTTGCCTACTTAAACTTTGCCAAATATCACTTAAACCAGAGGCTTCTGGAAGTCCATTCTCTGGAGAGATAGGCCCACATTTCAGTTATTTGGCCAAAATCACAGGCACCATGGAGGGTTCACAGACATTCAAACAGAACTGTATGAGAACAGGAGAGTTTCCCTTTAGTGACAGAAAAGAATAGTTTTCATTTTACCTTGATCACTGTCTTTGCTGGTAGTGCAGAATGGGAAGGTTACAGAAGCTGGTTGAAGTTAGCTCAGGGTTCCTGTTAAAAGCTTCCTCTAGCCTTTTCTTTTTTTTTTTTTTACAAATTCTTGTAAGATTCACATAAGGGTGAAGTTTCAAAAGCATTTTATTCCATCTAAATCCATTTCTGGATCCTTTATCAAATCTTTTTAAGTGGTTTGGTGAGAAATTAAAAAGGTTCTCACTTTCACACTATGAGAGACCAGGTAAATATTTAAGCAGGTAGTTGTCGTCTCCCTCTTTGTTGAACGTACCCTCCTGCAAGTATTGTATTTGGCAGCTGTTTTGTTGAGTTGGTGAAATGTATCCAGAGATGATTCTGTTACTCACCCAGCATGGATCCATCGCCAGGGCCTCCAGGCTTTCTTTCTTTTTCCTGTTGTCTCTTTGAAAACAAAAGGGCCGCTGGCTCACTCAGTGGGTAGGGCTTAATGAAATAACCAACAACATGACTATGAAATGAAGGTCTGCAGATGCTTGTGTTTGTTCAGACATTGACATGTGTCAGTCACATTTGGATCTTTAGTCAGAGGTATCACACAGAGGAAATCATAGGTTTATGGAAACGGTGTGTTCGCTGTCCTCACTCAATCCTTACCATCTTCTGTTGGCAGAAAAAGTAATCAAAACAAGCATTATGTTTGATCAGCACTGAGCTGATGACCCTGTCTCTTGACCATGCCTCATGAGTATATTTGTTATGATTTGGTGCTTTACAAATGAAGCTGAATGTAACCGAGTCACATAACCATCTGTAACCTACTGTCATTGATTTAAATTTAGATGCACCGGCTAATAGAAACATCTGTTAGTACAGCAAAATACATTCTTCAAAATGACAATGGAGCTGAATTAACAAAAAGCTAACATTATACCATTATTGCTGTACTATACTAGATTGAATTTAACTAGGTACTTCATAAACTATTTTAAGACATATCCGCTACTTTTAATGCTTTAAAAAATTGTTGCTGAGTTGTATGTGTTTCCTTTAAAGTCAAGCTGCGTTTTTAAACAATTACTCAGCTGTGCAGGATTTTCTTCTGCAGAGGTTCTCTGTGTCTGCAGCTACATGATAATTCCACAAAGTGTCTGGCTCTCACCTACGTATATGAAGGTGAAGAGAACCTGATTAAAGTTGAAATGTGTAAGGAGTATGATTATGGCATGCTGGGAATGGTTAAGCAGCTTTTTTGGGTAGGTTGTTTATTTTATATTCCTCTAGGTACAAGTCTTTCCTCTAAAGCTTTAAACCACAAGAGAAAATAATTTGTCGGAGACATAACCTGCTGGCTGGAGCATGATTATAGTCAACCTGTTCAAACACAGTTTATTCCATTATAATTTTTAGGAGATTTAGGTAATGATTCAAACAATGTATTTATAGTATTATAGTGACAGACACTGTGTCTTCTTTTGGTGTTGTGTTAGGAGAGCAGAGGCGTCAGGATGAAGTGTGTCAGGCAGTTACCAAATTAATGAAACATGCTGCTCGCTTCTCCTCATCAACACTGATTCTTGTTCTGTTTTACGCAACTTTAGTCTTATTAAGAGCAATCCATTTTAACACTTGAACACTATTAGAGCCCAGTGGATGCCATGAGTTTATGTTTGGCACATTTATATCAGATACATTGTCAACACACAGACTGCACAGCAGTTTTCAAAAAGCACAACAGCAAAGGCTGAGAAATATAACAACACCGGTCTGAAGGATGAACGGATCAGCTGACATCAGGAAAGCTGCCTTAAGGACAACTGGCCAGACCAAAGGACAAGCACTCAGATAAAGACTGAAGATCGCGTAGGCGTGCACATAAATGTTTCAGCTTGTCGGCAGCAAGCAATTGTCTTTATTCTTGAGGATGAACATAAAAAAGGGAATAATGTTGCGTTCCAGACAGGCTTTTGAACCTGTAAGTCACGACTTCAAGTCACGGCTTACGACTTTGTAGTGTTCCAGGCAAGTTACGCAAAACTGAGTGCCAAGAATTTTGGTAGCAAGATGTAAATAAACAAACATGGTGAACCGTGTATGGAGTTTGTGCTTCTTCATCATTGCAATCGCCAGAGGTCCCTGCTCATGGCTCATTTGAGAGAAACGGCACATCAGATAACGGAAGCTGTTCTACCTTTTATCTTACATTATTTGTATTTTTTGAAATGTATTTTGTGTTGATTAATACATTGAAAACTAACTGATGCTAGAGCTGCTACCAATAATGCGTTAACAGTAGCAGATGAATAAAGAAAGAGCAATACCAATAATCTTGTTTAGAGGGCTGTGTGATGTCGGAGGTCGGAACTGGGAGTACATCGATCTGGTTCGAGTTCACTGGTGGGATGTTATGAGTTTGATTGCACTTGTGTCTGTGTTTGTGCTTGTTTGCACTCAGTCAACAAAGCTGCCCTCCCGGGCTGAAGCGCACAACCAGTGTTTCATGTGCCATTTTGTCTTAAAGCAGTGGCGTCATTAGGCCTATTTTAGGGGGGCTGAAGCCCCCCTAAAATATTCTTAAGCCCCCCCAAATAATTTGGTGTTCTTTTATTATGTGACTTTTTTATATATATATGTGACATATATTCTCCTTTTAAGAGCCCCAGCTGCCATTTGTCTTTGTTATTTCTGATTTGTTTAATTTAATTAGTTTGTTGAGTGTTAACCCCCTTCCCAGCTGTGAGCAGACTTGTTTGAAGGCCTAGAGCTGCAGGAGCTGGAGCTCTGATGTCAACAGAGGGAGAGAGTCAGTCCACCTGTAGCTAAAAGAGGACTAGCAGGTATCAGACAGTACGCTACTACATCTCTAAATAGCAGTGTTGTCAAAATGACCGCGATAAAATTTGAATTAATGTGAAATATTAATTGCATTTAAACGGATCAGTTTTAAAGCTTAGCGAAGATACATATGTGGGCTTTTTGGTACCAACCATGGCATGTTAGCTTGTCAGAAAACGGGCTAAATAATGCTCCAAAGTTCGGCTAGATTCTGGTGGGGAAAACAACGGGGATCCTGAACACTCCTGTCATCATGTGTGACTCTCTCTCTCTCTCTCTCTCTCTCTCAAGTAATTGTTGTGTGTGTGCTGTGTATGTGTGTAATGTGTTACTGTAACATTCATCTGGTAGCCTACTTTATAGCTTGGCTGTGTTAAAGAAAATAACATTTAGCAGTAAAAACTGATTATTTAATGGATTAATTTAAAATACTATCTGATATCTGGTGACAGCTCAGACAGACAGGGAGAGAAATGCTGTAGGGAGAGGCCAGACAGAGACATGCCTTGAAGATGCAGAAGATCAGGTAAGACACAGGAATATATAAAAACAGCATGATAACAATATAGGCTAGGCAATTTGAGTCCAAATAAAACTACTAATAAAAGCAGAATATTCAAATTAAAATGATTCTCAGGGTCAGTCATTTGCACAACCCCCAATGTCTATTTCAGCTCAGAAAAAAAAAAAAAAATCTGAAATTTCTTGTGAAGGTCCTGGTTGTGTAGAAGATGAAGGGGTTACCACTCTTTACCATAAATATCTGCTCTAGCACTTCATTTCTGTTGTCTGGTCTTATTTGAATTGGAAAATGTGAGGAGGTCTGGGTGAAATCAAAATGAGCCAAAAACAGCTGTATTTGGATGGAGTGTATAACCATTATGACACAGGCTACTAGTGAAATATAATTAGTTTTCCAGTCCACCTGGACATATCCATGATAGTCAAACACCTGAAAAATTACTCAGGTTCACTTTTTTTAGCATCTACTTTTACACGGTAAAATTCAAAAGTAGTTGAATTCTTAGATTCAACTAGCCCATGATTCAATACTCTAAATTTACTCTAAATTCTAAATATTGTGTTTTTTCTGGGCCATTGTGAAAGTTCGTGCTTGCGCACTACATTCGCTCACATCCTGTGCATCTACTGGGGGCTAAGCCCCCCTGTCCTTAAAACCTAGTGACGCCCCTGTCTTAAAGGTTAGTTAATCTGCAGACTGATGAAGGTAGACCGGGCCCTTTGTTGTATGACATTAAGAAAACACTCATGCTATGTTGAGAATATATGTTTGCACATGCTTATATTTGTGTTTTCACGTGTGTACAACATACTGTAATGACTAAAGTAATTGTTCAAATAATATATAATTATGCAGCAAACACAACATGGTTTGAAATTAAATTGAATTATGAGTTTCTTCTGGACCTACAGGGTGTGAAGGTGCAATGAGACTGTACTGTGTGTACAGCCACGTCAGCCCACACAAAGTAGCAATTAGTCGTACGTCGTGACGCGCATCAAATGAAATCTCAATTAAAAATAGTTCACTTCATTTATTATTTCCATGAAAATGTTCTGCAGGTGAAAGCACGCTGTGAAGTTGTGTGTGTCTCTGTATTGGCAGCTCACACACAGATACACACACTGCTCATTGTGCACCGCAACTCAAGGTTACAGCCCAGTTGTGTTACCTCAGAGCATACTGTAAGGCGTCATTGTGTTGGCAGTAGTAGAGTTGTGTTTCCAGCTTGGGGTCTTGGCATGTTTGTGTTTATTCATCCGTGTGTGTGCGTGTGTGTGTGTGTGTGTGTGTGTGTGTGCAAGGTATTTGGGATATTCCTGAGCATTTTTTTCAATTTAATACTGCAGGTTCAAAGTACTGTGGTCTATGAGAGAATGATAAGAAAACAGGCAGAGACATTGCTAAACATTTCCATGTAATCTTGCTAAATAGAGCTATATTGAACATTTAGAATGAGACAAAGGAAAAGAGGGTGACGACTATTTAGTGACAAGAATCCTTAAGTACATGAGAGAGAGAAAACAGGGACATGGTGACCTATTTTGTGGAAAGCATTCTGTCTCCAGTGGATGATTCGTGCTTCTTACTGACGACAGGGAGTTTGCCTCTGCTGAAACTGCTTCTACAAATCACAGCGAAGTGGAGGAGGCAATGATAACAGAACACCAAGATGGTATTTTAAAACCCTAATGATTAAAAGGCATGCAGCTCTGAAGGATATCAGAGTGGCTTAAACCTTTGAATGTAACTGTGAGATAACCCTGTGGAGGATTTTTACATTTTCATCGGCGAGTGCCAGCCAGGTTTGCCAGAGGAGCGATTGACTGACAGGCGGGAAATGCAGAGTCACACATCAGATCTGGGGGAATGTGACTGCCTCAGGATAACTGGCCTCTTAATGAGCAACTTGTATGAGCCCTGTGTCTCGGCTTGACTGAAGGATTACATGTTGATACTGTCAAAACGTCTTAGGGGCAATAAGGATTATTTTACTCTTTGCTGTTTTTATGTTGTTGTGTTTTTCATACAGCAACAAAGACAAACTGATATCATCTCCAGACCCACTGTATGGAAGACTACATTTTTAGTTTGTTCAGTGACCTTTGATTACTTTAATAAACATCAACATTCTCATGTCATCAATGAAATGATGACACACATAGCATACACACCTGTGACATCACTCAAACGTGGTTTGTAATTTTGAAACATGAAAGCAGCATCAGACATTAGGCCACCAAGCAGTGATGCTCCCTCTAATCTGACACAGCCAAAATTAACACATAGGAAATTCTCTCTGCACTATGAATCCATTGTTTTGACATCATTGTTTTGGCCTTGCTGACCCACAGACCCAGTTTTCAATCTCCCTGCTCTCACCGCTGTTGTTTTCTGTTCCGTTTTCCCAACAGAACGGAAACACAGTCAGACGTAGCTGATGACGAGCAAGTGTTAGTGAGACATTTAACATATAACAGTGAATATTAACTTGCATTACAGATGGACAGCAGCAAGGCTATGCCTATTTAATATAGCTTTTGGTCTGTACAACAACTCTTCGCAAAGACCAAATTAATTTTAAATATTACCCAAAATGGGTGTTGCATTATTCTAATGGAGCAGGGGCAAATGACCACTTGAGGCAAAGCTCAGGGTGGAGTCAATAAAATCATGGGACATATTAACTAACATTGTATGAGTATGACACACAGCAGTAGCAAGCGAAAAGTATGTAATCAAACTAAAAATACTTCATAATCATTCATATGTATGGTCATCTGCTTCCTGTTTCTGTGTCAAACTTTTCTAGAGAAAGTTCTAGAGAAAGTTTGATGCATTCACAGGTAATTCACTCAAAATAAAGTATTTTTAAAGCACACAATAGTTTTATTAATGAGATAGCCGAGTGTACTTCTCCCATCCGTTGACAGGGAGGGAGAAAGGTTAGGGAAGTGTTGTTTCACAGAGATGGAAAACAAACTGACAGCAGTGAGAAACCGCGGAGACAAATTTAATGTCAGTGAGACAAAGAGATGCACAGATAGAGAGGACAGCAGTAAAAGTTACACGTCGAATGCCTTTTAAACCGCGCCGCAGTCACTGTCACCCCCACGAGCCTTCAGTGTCCGCCTCGATGACAGAGTGAGACTGAGAGAGAGAGAGGGAGGTAGAGCAAGTGTAATGTCATCTCTGAAAGTGAAAGAGGTAAAGGCTACAACCTTTGTACAGCTCACGGTGCCTGACACACTGACTGTTAACAATGTAATTACATCACTGTCTGGCAGACAGCCCAGCTCTGCCTAACCCAATATAATACAAGCAGCTTGGTCAAAGTAAAGTCTTAAAAGGGAAAGACAGAAAAAGACACAAGCAGAATTCCCCAGTGCTGCCTAATCTAATAGAGAACAAGGCTTTCTGCTGCGCTGTGGGGCCCTGAATCTGCTTTTCTATATCATTTCACCAGGTTCAGAGAGTGACCTGCTTCTTCTGCAAACTAAGACGGATGTCAGATTACTAGTAGTTATATTAATATTGTATATTCCCTCCCCTTGTTCATGAGAATCCCAATGACAGTGTTAAGAAAACAATTAATATTGCTCCAGTCTTACTTGGTCAGGGATCAGTCACAATATTAGCAAAGATAGATATATAACTTTTGGACATTAATCTTCAGCACTACTGTAATTTTGCTGTTGCACAACTGCATAATAACTGTGACTGTAATAGCTTATAAGCCACAATTACAATGTGTTGCTTTTAAGGGAAAAAAGGGCCTTTGCCAATCTCCAAGTGTCTTTCAATAAAAGCATTCATGGAGAAACATGGAGAAGGGCAGCTAGAGGTAAAAATGATCAGAGGACCCCTGTGTGTTTGGCAATTGCGTATGGTGCTTTAGTGACACGATGGATATGTTGAGAGTTGGCCGTTTATCTCATTCCTAATCCAATGACGTAAGTAAATTATATTAAAATGGTTTATTAATTGATCATTTACAAAATAAAATAAGTACAATATATACAGTGCTGTGTTGCCAGTAGTATCTTGGATGAAAAATAGGTTGGCTATTATTCATAGAGAGGGTCACTAACATCATGGTAACCAGATGGTGGGTGTTTCATCATGATCTTATGTAATACATATTTAGGTAGTGTGGGCCTACGTTATTATGCAATATTAGTAGATGGATTAAAGAGAAAGCTCTATGACAATGTGTCATACAGAGCTTTATGAAAAGCATGATGGGGGCTTAAAGGTGGGTCACATGCAAGATGAACAAACATTAGATCAGATAAATTGCATTGACTGTTGGTTATGTGGAGAATCAACCTTTAAAGCAGCTTTATGTTAGGGATAAAATCCATTCTCACGAGAAGATCCTTAGATGCGTGATATTATACGGCTCAGTTTCAAGATGCAGTTGAAAGGCTCTGAAGATAATAAGTGACCTGTGTGGACCTGAGCGTTGAACATAACGCAGTATATGGTGGACCCAGAGTCACATGTTTTATTTTCTAACACTGAGCTTTTATGTGATGCAGCTGCACGGGGCTGTAACTCTAGCAATCTGTATTTTTTTTTGCCACACATGACTTATGCAAATTATATACGCGTACTGGAAGTATAAACTGCATTTATACCACACACACACACATATGGGCATGTGTGGATTGCTCTGTTAGTCTGTGTTGGATTGTGTGTGTTTATGCATAATGTATAAATAGGCATAGTGTGTGCAGATAAAGAGGCAGGGCAGAGCACTTGGACTGCCAGTTCAGTGCGTTTGGATCCACTGAGGCTAGTTGTACTGAAAATATGTACAATAACCAGTGAACCTTGACAGACTTTGGATGAAAGGCCTTCTCTATACCAATGCACCGTGTTCTGTATTGTTTCATTTGCACACAGGTACCACGGTGCATGCAATAAACATAATTCTTTAGTGCCTCACATCCATTTGAACGTAACACATTGCTTTCAATTCAAACTCTTTTGAAGAGATGAAACGACTCGGAACTCGCGGCAATAACGTTTTTCCTCCTTCTATAGGCTTGGAAGTGAACACAGCATAACTAAACACATGAGTTACACATGGACGTTAATTAGTTCAGAGGCCATGACTCGCGCTCAACGGGCCACTAATTTCACACAACAGAGGACTGGAAAACAAATGGGAAATTCCGCCTCAACGTGGGGCTTCTCCACGAGCCGCCGCAACAGCTCTATCCTGACTCTGTAAACATAAACAAATCAATCCCCTGCTTATGCAAATGTTCACGAATCTCAATCCTGTTTTACTGAGATGATTATGACTAAATGAGCAAATTCTGGGGAGAGGTGTTTTTTTTTCTTTTCTTTTTCCCCCTCTGAATGTTTCAATATGTATGGGCCTGCTGGTGTATCGGACGAGATGTGGGAAAGCAAATATATGTGGAAAAGCAGTCTGAAGCACTTTAACTGCTAATGAGACTGGTGAGTGTTGATACACATCTCAAATGCTTGGAATGGGTTTTGGCTCAACAGTTGAACATTTTCCAATGATGTGGGTGTAGAAAAAAACAAAAAAAACATTTTCTTACTAAATGCCCAATAACTCATAGACAGGCTGCCTGTGAATTAAGGGAACCGAGTTAAGATGGAAGTAATGAGTCGATAATGTGCAGCTGTTGGTTTACATCTGCAATCAAAAGCACATTATACGTAGAAATAGTTTCCACTGGACTGTGTTGGTTTGTTGAATGTATGTGTGTGTGTGCGTATGTGTGTTGAGTGTTGCCAGTGTTGGAGAGTAAAAACAAACAAACAATCACAATGACTTACAAATATAACACATGGATGGATTCAAGTACTGAGGTTAACACTTTATGTTATTACACTATTAAGGATTGGTAAACATTTAGTTTCACATTTAATGATTAACAATTAAACACATGATTAGTTTTATTGAGTAGATGCTAGCGGTTCATATTATGATTTATAAAATGTAAATAAATGATTAGTAAACTATGTAGATTAACATTTATGCTGCACTTATCCTACTCACTATACCAGTGTTGAAAGAACATGTTATAACTGATTAATTAAGTATTATGCTTCACTAATGCTTAATCGTGCGGGTTTCCAGTTTTACCTTCAAATTATATCAGTCCTGTCTATGCAGCTTTGATATATTTAATATATAATAACAACTCACATCATGATGACATTTGATCTTGATAATGTATGTGCTGTGGTGTACTGGAGAGCTGCGGATGCTCAGAGCAGCTCACTCTGACGTTCTCTCTCCTCCACTTCTCTCTGCAGACTGGAGCGCTTGTATTGGCTTCATGCCTATTTTCATCCAATTTTAGCCTTTTTACCTGAGCTTCTTTCCTTTTACTCCCATTTCACTAGTGGTACAGGAGCGCACAGGAATTCACCACATTCTGGCGCGATTTCAGCAGTTGCCTAGCGACGGGACAGTTATCGTAGTTATTGCCAAGTGTGTACCAAGTTGTAGAGCATGAGTTCCTTTCTGAGAGAAAAGTGGTCTCTGTGAAAGACAGGAAAGTATCTGCAAGAAGAAAATAGTCTCAGGATCTCCAGTCCGGTCTTTTCTAGTTTTACTTTCACACTGAGATCTATGACTTTTGGACCAGGTAGCTACGTCATATATTTGTGTGTGTATGTGTTGTTTGTGTGCGCACTGCTTCTTTATCTTTTTTATCGCTCTGTTAGTATTGTTGTGCCAACTGTGCATCCTTGAAAACGTATTTTTCTCCTTGGTCATAATATACCGGATTGGCTGGAATACAGACCTTTGTCACACACACACAACACACTGTAGCGGAATATATCCTGGCCTATTTCTCAAAATAATGGGATATTCAGTGTGTGTCTGTGTACTTGTCTGAAATCCTTTGAAGTTCACTGACATTTTGTCGAGAGATATACAACACACTCAAAATACACATCCATGCAGTGTGTAACTGGGTGTGTGTGTGTGTGAGTTGGCGGACCAGTTTGATAGGGTTTCTGATCAAAGACATTTGTGTGTCTGTGTTGGACTGTCTTCTCCCTCTTTCTTCTCCAACTATTTGCAGAAATGATTTTTGGTAGAAGTCCAGTGCTCCCTCAGTAGCTGTGACCAGAAGAAAATATCAAATCCTGTGCAACTGAAATGAAATAAACAGCATTCACATGGAAGATGGTCAGAAAAATCATAATTGCTGCTGTTCAGGACAAGCTGGACTAACATGGTGGACGATTAGAGCATGAAAGAGCCTTTCTTTTAAATTTCCCTTGATGACTTGGTGAAGACTAAACCAGAGATATTTATCAAGAAAGCTAAAACATTGTCAGTGTTGTCCAACTCTGTCAACGTATGAGAAATGAATCCACGCCAGCCAGCCAATAAGAATCAAGAATGATCAGTGGTGGCTGGTAAAAGCAGCCGAGCAGTAATTGAAAAATTCTACTGTGGAAACCAGTCTCCCGTAATGACCCGCCCGTCCAAATTACAGAGGAAAAACAAATGTGTTCAGGACAGTTCATTCTGCTTTCACACTCAACCAGAAAATGCGTCTCTTGTGAAACACAAAATCTCCCTTTCTACACCTAAACATTTGTAAACCCTTTGAGAAATGTTTTACATGTGTTTCAGACTGTCAGTCAGCTCCTTCCTCTCAGCTCTCTCTCTTCTGTTCTCTTCTCTTTTTTTTTTTTTTTACAAACCATCTGCTTTGCCGGCCGGTGAAAATGGATTCAGTCTGACATATCACCAAAATGCAGCTCAATGGACTTAACAGTCTGGAACAAATAAGAGTATTATTCTGAGTGGATTACACTTACGCATGCCTGGACCACCTGTTTCGTGAAATCAGAATGGCGTAAATCCCAAATGAAATAAATAAGTTAGAAATAAATAAATTAATAAAAAAGTTTATTTCACCACGGGAGATTAAGCCTGTGTTGACTCAACGAGTGAACTGACGAGAAATGCTAAACAGCTGTCTGCCTCGCTGCCAGGTCGGCTGTTTCAAAAGAAGCGAATGCTCCTCTCAGCATCACCTCTTCGCATGGCTCAGGTGCTGCTTCACTCTCAGACTACCTGGTCAAAGACCATGCGGTTGTGACCAGACTAACCCTAACCCCTAACCTGTCTCACATGTCCCTGTAACAACTCACAGCAACAAATCTTTTCATGTCAAAGCACTTTCCGAAAGAAACAGTGATGAGCAGGGGGTGAGCGTGTTCAGAAAAGTGACTCGTGAGAGATGTGTGTTGTTGCCTCCTTGTTGCTGATTCAGACGCGTAACAGAGCTGGGATTGGTTAAACCCTTCTGTCCGCTCATGCAAATCCACGTGCCAATACTGTGCACTGATACTTCAGTGTGGTTTGCTGCGGCTTTAAGCAGGTCAGCTCATTAAAGCAGAGACCTTGGTATTTGGGGTGTCGGGTAATTCTTGCTGAGTCGGATGTTATTGTTCTAAAAAAACTGTGAATATGTATAAGAGAATGAAAACGGGATGTCTCAGCACTTGGGCAGGAAATTGCTGAGTCATTGGTATTGATCAATAACCCCCCCCCCCCCCCAGTCTTTGTAGAGATTATTATTGTGGTCATTCTGAGCTCTCTAGCTGCTTTAAATGTATTGTGGCTCTCTGCGAGCCAGGAGGCTGTCTGAACACATGTCACTGCTGATTTATTTGTGGCACCCACCACAATATCAGAATTGACCACCTGATATTGATTTTGTACTTGTTTTTTTGTTTAGTTTAGTTTTTTTACGGTTTCAAATGGACACAATCTTATTTCATTGTAGTGTTGTCCAATTCAATGTTCTCTCTCTTTCTCTGTCATTCTTTCTCCGTCTCTCTCTCACATACACAAAAAAAATAAAAAAAAACATTCACATATTGACAGTGTCTGTGAAGAGATCCTCTTCTCTCAGCACACTTTGAATCAAAATATGATGAAGCTTGTATTAGGATTGCTGCTAGCTGCTCCCGCCCCTCACAGCAGCTGCCGGTCAATATCCACATCCTATAACTCTGACTGACTCTGAATGTTTGCTCGCGTCAATCCAGATGAATATTCAAAATAAAAGAAAGAAACTCAAAAGACTCAACCTTAAATAGAGCAAACACTGTTAGACATACAGTATTAGCAAACCAGAGTGGCTGGAAATTTAAGAAAACACATGTGAGAAACACTGTCCACAGTCCAACAAGTCTGACAGCTCTCTAGTCAGTTTGTTTCAAATATTTCCAGGCCTGAACCAGAGCTGCTCTGCTCTGCTCTGCTCTGTCTGCTGTAGCAGCAGGAGAAGGTCAGGAACAGGAAGGGGCAGCAGCTACTGGAGAGATGTAGGACAGAAGGAGGACAGCAGCCAGGTCAGACTGACAGCAAACACAGAGATGGAGCTGAATATTATATTTGTCACAAACTGCTTGGCAAATAATTGCTGAGGAATGCTCCATAACAGTGTTATATAAATAGAATTTAAGAAACCTCCATCTCTAAACCCTTCCACTGTCAAGACTGACATGCTGAGTCTGCAGGATGTTCAGTAATGACCTGTAGGATGATAGATAGCCATAGATACCTGGATGCTGGATTTTTTTTCTTTTCTTTTTTTCTTTTTCATAATAAATTGCTACAGTAGTTACTTAGCAACAGCCGTGGGTTGTGTTAAAACTGTGATACCATCCAATGCTTTGAACTCTGCTCTCATCCACTGTCATCAGAGTCCTTGAGCGCGTCTGCAACCATGACAGACGCAGCAAAAGTCACATCTTCATGTGCTCGAAAGTGACTGTTCTACTGAAGGAGGACACTGAGCTTATCGTCACCAGGAGTGATGATTTGGTCTGCTGTGTGTTCACATTGCTTTAGAGCAGCTTCCTACCCTGACACCTGTCAAGTCTACAGGAACAACAGGCTCTAGTGTGTACTTTCTAATTTACTTCAATGTTCCATAATAAAAGTTAATACATGTTTGTATTATTGTTATCATAAAGCAAGTGTATGTAAGTGCTATGTAGAGTACCGAAGTGTGCAATCTACGAACAAAATACTCACAATTAACCTTAAATAAGTTGTTAGAGCGTCTTCAACTTGTGAAGTCACAATGAACAGTGAGCCCCCTCAGTAGCGCTTACCTGGATTTGGTGTCTCTAGGTGTTAACCTGAAATCTGGTCTATTTTTATATGATCACTCAGAAAACAGTCAGCCAATCAGAAGAGAGGCTCAGAGTCTCTTTTCTGATTAGCTGACTGCCCTGCTGTTGCCAGAGCTCCAGAGAGAAGTCTGCTAGAAATGTGAAACTGCTCTGAGGTGACTTTTGCTTCCTAAAACCACACGTAGCCCACCTTTTTTTGTTTTAAAGGATATTGAATCTTAAGATTAAACACAACTGTAAAATATGTGACCTTTAAAAAAAAATACATTTCTAATAAAAAGAAACACGTTAACAGGATTAGGAAAAAAAAGAAACAAGCAAAACATTGTTGTGGAAAAACTCTGTCATCCACTGTAAGTCTCAGCTTTCTCATTAAAAGTTCAGATTTCAAAGTGAGAGAGAGAAGCTACTGTACAGTACATGAGTCACACAGTCTTAACTTTGCAAAGGCACCCTATGGTGTCACAAATCCCCCTCAGTGCACAGACAAAAATGTACACATCCAACGCAAATGAAATAAATCCAAAAATGCAGTGTTTTGGTTTCTAAACTGAATATTTAGAAAAAAACATTTTTTTAAAGCCCCATTATGTAGGATTTACCCCCATCTAGCAATGCGGTTGCATATCGGAACGTATTCTTGATGTTGCATTTATGTGGCAGAAGTCAGACAGACAACAGACGCTGCACGTAACAGGATAAACAAGCTTCTACGTAAAGAAGTGGTCCGCCAGCACGAGGCAAAACAATACAGGCGTGACAATATGTTGTCATGATGATGTTGTATTGTTTATGACCAACGTTTTATTTTTATCTTTTACCGTCTTTTCTCGTCGAGTAAAATGACATCCGGTTGGTTTGCCAACGGCGTCATTCAGGTGTCTGACTGCACCTGAAGGCAGCATCAGTGCCTCTGTCCTTCCTCACACTACAGAGTGGTGACAGTTAACTTTCTCCCTGAGCCGACAACTCTGATGAGGTGAGTTTGTGGTTACCTACAGACACGCTGACACTGAACGTAAAAAATGGCGATTCAACATGGCAGCCAAGGTTCTGTGCACCCCTCCTTGTGTATTTGTAACGACTCGTAACAACTCATTCTAAGGTACGAGAAAGCTTTCGTTTGTATGTGGGTGTGATTCGACTTCAGTGAAATACATATTTATGGAAGCAATATTTGATTTTTGCTAATAAAAAGCCAAATAAATGGCATACTGGGGCTTTAACTGAACAGTCCAGCGGCACTCTTGTGGTCAGTGGGTTTTCTGAGGACACTCAGAAAGGCTCTGCGATGTGGCCTTTTGCGATGTGTCTTTTTTGCTGCCATTTGTTGCCACTGCGGCTGTGAAAAGAGCTTAAGTGGAGTCAGAAGCATTTGGGATTTTAAAAGAAAGCCCTTCCTGCACTCGGTGCAACTTTTGCCGTGTGCTGAATGTGCAGCTCTCTCTGAGTGATTCTTGAAGTTTTAAAGAATCCAGCAGCTTCTTTCTCCGCCCTGCATTCTGACATTCTCAGCCTGTGTGCTTACTGTTTCTTTTTTTTCTTTTTTTCATGGATCCATTTGTGAAATAGGGAAAATGAAAAAAGCCTCCTTTATCATTCAGTTGGAGTGCAGAGCCTGCCAGTTAAGTACCTGCTTAGGGGAAAGCAAAGCAGGTATGGCTGCATGGATAACCTTCCTATCCATTGTGTTTCTCATCTCCCATATAACATAGGATTATGTGCTTAAGGGGGCACCGAGGGATCCAAGATTATTTGTCTGATAGTGGACTGGAGTAAGCCTCTGATCACTATTCATGATCACCAATGTGTACACTGCTATACAAAGCCAGGACACAGTAAACAACCTCCATTTCATTACATACATGGCTATCCTTTCGTCTCTGTCATCACCCTCATTCATTCTTCTCTGTTGCAACTACAAGTCTGATGCACTGGTTGATTGACTTGATATGACACTATAATAGCTAGATAGCATCTACAGTAAGTGCAAATGTGATTTACCATAATGAAAGCAGTCTTCTGACTCCGTTTGTGGACTTCACATTCAGCGTTAACAAAGCTTCTCTTTTTTTTCTTTCTCAAATTCTTTTTACACATGTTACTTTTTTTCAGTCTCAATGCATGAAATAAAAGAGTGGTTTGGTTTTTACCTCCTCTGAGACACTTTGGGTTTCCAAAGTGACAAGGCCACCACGGGGGTGGATGGAGCCAGATGTATTGAAGGATGAGGACAGAAGAGACACAGACAGAGAGTTGGGTGGGCAGAGATGAATGGACGCACAGATAGGTGAAGAGGGAGACAGCGAGGGGAGGGGGGGGGTGGGGTGCAGTCACAGAGATGGAGGAACGAGGTGGAAAAGAATGACAGATGCAGAGATGAAAGATGGTCCAGCTAGAGAGACCCCCCTCCTCCTCCTCCTCCCCCCGAACACACACACACTGCCTCTCACACGCAACACACACATCTGTCATCTTGTCATCTGGTGTTTACACTTTCACACTGAGCAACAGCATGTGATATAAAATAAAAGCATGATGTGAGCCTGTGAATAATGGAAAATGACTCTCAGATTGCTGCCTTGTGGAGCCTTTTTTTGGCTTTAGATGGGGGTTCCAACCTGTTTTTCTAAAATAGGTTGGGGAAAAAAAGCTTCAGATACTGTTCCTTATGCATAACTTGGGCAAAATCTAGTCTAAGCTTAGAGGGTACGTATTATCTGTTCTGAAATCAGCCAATGTATTGGCTCCTTGTTGGATAACTAATTTGATAATTATTTTGGTTATTTATCAAAGTAGTATTTAATTAAACATTTATTTTTTGAGGGTGGTTTGACATAGTTGTTAAGGATTAACATTCATGATCCCTAGAGGATGAACCACTTGATTGATGGATTTTTCATTAAGCACCAGCAGCAATTCAGAATTTCACATCTGGGGTTTGAGTGAGAACTCTGAAAACCTGTTGCATGGATTATCATGCAGGTGGGTGCAAATTCTAATTTTAAACCATGGGGATCCCATTATTAGTACAATTCTTTCCAACCTGGTTTATTTATCTATTAGTCAGTTTGATTTTATTTCCAAGAAATCATACAGAGCGGTTAAAATAGTCTCTGAGTCTCAATTTGATTGATGCAAAGACAGTAGTGTGGCTCAGCTGTTGACTGTGTTGAAATGAAGAAGTCATTATGTGTGTGGTGCAGTGTGAACAGTATTTTAAGGGAATGATGAAGCCCTGCCAATGTTTGGAATTGTTTTATAAATGATAACGGAAATTAAAAACTACCAGAAGCCTGAGAGAAGGAAGTTGGCCCACAACTTTTGTATTTTTTATTGTCCAGCTAGCAATAAGCATTCGAGCTGCATTTGACCAAGGCCTGAAAGATGTCCTCTGAACACTAGTCTGTCTGGGTTACAGTGAGCCTCGCCCCTCACACACAGTTATTTTGTCTGAATAATGCTTTTTCCAGCTTCAGTCTTTTTGTGTTCATCATCTATAATGGGGCTAATTCTTGGCTGTTTGTTAACAAATGGGTTTAAATGGGCTGCAACCCATAATGTAACACACTACTCTCTCAATTCAAAAAGAACATCTGTTGTGGCATATGAACATATAATCGCTTCCATAATTGGTTCTGAAATAAAAGACAACCCTAATTTTTTAAAACCTAAGTTTTATAAAAATTAAATATTCTCTTAAAGTGAGTGAGTGTAAATGTACATTGATGGTGATTCAGATGTACTGGATACAGCCAGCTGTAATCGTCTGGAGTTGAATAACTCAGTGTTTAAAACAGGTGCAGCATATTGACTGCTCTAAAAAGGACTTCACTGTAAAGCCCTTTTCACATAGGATGCAGTGGGCGCAGGCTGAACACAAGTTACCATTCAATGTGTATGTGTTGCACAGCGCAAACACACCCCTACTGCGCTGTTTTTGCACTGCTCTTGTGCTCAACTTGACCGCCGTGCTCTGTGACGACACTTCAGCGCATCAATTAGGACAGACTCCCTCAGTTTCCTGATAGAATCTACAACTAGTGGTCAAATGAAACCAGAGCTCCTGGACAAGATGAAACTCTGCCAATTCCTGTCTTGCCCTGAAGGTTTAATGAACCCATTCCCTTCCCCTCTTTGTGTTTGCCACTCGTCTCCTTCTCAGAAGAACCAATGACAGAATATTCCTTTGCTAATTTGTCAAATACACAGGGCATCAGTATTCACTACACCAGAAAAGGGGGGAAGAAATACTTCCTGATGCTGTTTCGGTTACCCAGCAACACACGCGTGATTCGGTGCGTTCTTGCCAAGGGGGCAGTTGTCTGTCTGAGAAGTGAAGCTCACTTCTGCGTTCAAAAAACTGCAATCCCCTCAGCTTCCTCTGGGGGCTGGCGTCCGAAAGCAACATGTCTCCATAGACCACCATGTTAAAATCGCCGACTTTACATCCTCAATAAACATGATCAAAATCCTGGTGTCAGGACGTTTTTTGGTCTCAATCGATTGTTTCTACCCCTGCACACACCCTGAGGGGGGTGATTTTACCGTTTTATTGTTATTAGGTTAAGATTCTGGCCAATTCGGGAGCGGAAACCTTGAGTGACAGGTCCGGAGCGGTCCGGAAGACAGGCTGCTTCAAGGCCAGTGGGCGGGTTTTTGGCCGGCCAATCCAACATGGCGCTGTTCAGGCCGCCATATTTGAGTCAAAAAAATGACTCCCCAAAACCAATGGGTGACGTCACAGATGCTACGTCCATTCTTTTTACAGTCTATGGCTCTTGCGCTGTTGCCTGCGGAATGCATAAAAAACACTGCGTCCTATGTGAAAATGGCTTTTATACACTTGAAGTAAGTGTGACCCCGTATGACCACAGGGTCACACTTACTTGGCATAACTCTTTAGCTATGCATTGTGATCATATCATGCAGTTCTACTTTGAGCTGTTTGTTGTGTTGCTGACACTGATGTCACTGTATCTGATGAGTGTGAATGTGTTATTGTTATTCAGTGGGCATGTGGTTTATTTGCTTTCAATCTTGTTTCACAGTTGGTGAAAATTGTGTCTTTGCAACAGTGAACCAGGCTCCTCTCATACAGTAAAATCCCTATTCAGACACAGACGCATGATCCGTGTTGTGTAACCACCAGTGATTGGCCACACCTCAGTTACATAAGTGCTCTCTGAAGTCCTCTACCAGCACTGTGCTGAGTGACTGGATGAGTTAATGTGTGTAAATAAATGTGCCGGAGCGTCCGTATTGTGCTCCATCGCTACTCAGTGGGTTGGATTTGAAGATGGAGCTGCACTTAGTAGACCTACTCATCTTCAAGTTACAGTAGCGGCACACACTCATCCATATCTGCATGGTTTCCCTTGATGTGCAGAGATAACAATGGGCTGAGTCGACATGGTCTTTACCGCCATTGGAGGTTTGCATCACAAACGATAAAGGTGTGAAATCCAGAGGAGGAAAAAAAAAGAAATTGGGAAAAGCGTGCAAACAAAACAATTAGCATCTTTATTGTGATAATAAAAGGATAGCTTCCAGGCCAAGAGTAGTGAAAATGCAAATACCTTTAGCCAACAAAGAGGCTTCATCCAAATTATGCAGATTTTGCCCCACAAGCTTCAAATGTTTTAACATTATGTGGATGAAAATGTTGTCTATCCAAGAAAAACAAGCAGCTCAGTTTATTGGTTTATTCTAGCTGTCATGCAATGGGCTTATGGCATAAGCACAAATAGATGTTTAATCAAAGGGATGAATGCGGTCTTTCAACTGAAGATAGAACTGAGCAGAGCTCGTTCTTTATGCTTGAACTCCGTGACGATGTAATGATTGCATCTGTGTGTGTGTGTGTTTGTGCAATATCTAATAAGACATACTGTTGCTGATGTGCAACACAGACAACAGTTCTTCCAAAAGAAAGTA
The DNA here is from genome assembly GCA_030347415.2 of Decapterus maruadsi. Lineage (NCBI taxonomy): Eukaryota > Metazoa > Chordata > Actinopteri > Carangiformes > Carangidae > Decapterus > Decapterus maruadsi. The sequence goes on along the minus strand of CM064887.1, from coordinate 9,983,638 downwards.
ACAGTTTGAAGCTCAGAGAGCCTGTGACATCATTGACGTAACCTGAGTCTAAATACTACTCTCCCAAATCAGCCTCTGAGCTAATTTGCCTCAAATCTCTTCTCTACATGTAACAGAATTAGTTAAACGTCTTTTTATAGTATCAGTTAATATTTGAGCTGCACCAGCTGTCTTAATTATTGTTTGATTTGTTAGTTTGCTGTCTCAGTTGGTAGCTGTTTAGAAACTGTACAGTGTTCTCTCTCCTCATTGGATAAAAACAACAAACAACCTCGTGTTTTTCAAACACTCTATGTAAGTGATTGCTGTCGGAAGATATAACTATTTAAGACTTATATTAACACAAATATATCACTTACTTCTGCTTTAATTATTGTTTGATTTGTTAGTTTGCTGTCTCAGTTGGTAGCTGTTTAGAAACTGTACAGTACTCAACAAACAACCTATTTCAGACATAGTTTTCCCTTAGAATATGTGGTTTGTGTCTCATTTGTTGTCTTAGTTAACACCTACTGGACACAGATACAAACAAACTCCCAAGAGAGCCGCATGTTAAAAGAAGATTAATACATTTTTTTGGCTATTCTTGTTGTTGTTATTGTTCAGGAACCAAAAAGTTGATTGTGTGTCTGTTCCACTGGTGCGTTACATATTGCAGCAGCACAGACCAGAAGCTCTTTATGTTTATCTCATCCACTAACATTGGTCGCCGGTGGTATTTATTCGAGCCGCTGTTTGGTTGAAGGACAAAAACAGGCTAGGACAACGGATAAGCAGAATAAAGCGAGACGTTGTTCTGAAGATTTCTGCAAAGTCAGAGGGGCCTTTGAAGAACTATTAAACACGACTGTGTGCATCGCTGTTTGCTGTTTTCTGATGATGGAGCTCTGCATTCAAGAAGTGCGGCCCTTTGAAACACACCTAATCCACTATTTGCAATATTTTACATTTATACAGGGGAAAAGAAAAAAAAAATCTACTTGACACCGCTCCTGTTTTCTATTTATACGCTTAGAAATGAATAGAAGGCGCTACCATTAATTCCCTCTATATAGTCCTGGATAGAACAGAAAGCTTAAGCTGTGAATCTGCAGTGCAGTGATGTACACAGGCAGACAATTGCAAACACACACATATACAGACGCCGTTCTGCTGCTTACTGACCTGTTTCAATAATTCAGAGGAGTGACTCGCTGGCTGGCTGGCTGGCAATGGACTCTATCCATGGACTCGGTCAACCGTTTCACACAAACACTCACACACACACAAACATAGTGTTTGTTATGCTTGGCAGTTTTACATCCATGCAGCTTTGCACACCAAACAAGCTTCAGGGATTTGATTCCATAAGGATACAGCACCAGGGTGAGCTCCCAGAAGTTTAATGTGATGTTTTCATTCTTCAGAGTAGAAGATAACAGAACAGCTATTTGTGCAACTCATGCAGGTAAATATTTTCAATCTGTATAAGAGATACAAAAAGAAGACAACAAATGTTTTTTAGGAAAGGGAGTCTAGTGGTTGTGGCTGTCCACAGGACTGTGTTGCTGCCAAATCTAGGAGCCTATGTCATCTGAAAACTAAATGAAACTGAACTAAGCTAAATCTGGCTCCACATCATGATCTCAACTAACTTCTTTCAATAATCAGAGCACTTTTTGCAAATTACCAACACTTTCCCTACATTACGAAGGAAGGATTCCATTATATCTCTATTAAGGTGGGCGTGCAACCAAACAACAGATCCAAACAACATTTTTTTGGACTGGCTTGTTTGTTGTTTTATCATCTAAAGATGATTAGTTTTGTCATTTTGACATTGCTGCTTGTTTAGGGACGTGGCTAATCTCATATAGTCTTGCCTTTGTCCTCTTAGCTGAGAGATATCCACTGGTAGCTGTGCCTGCATTGTATCAGGTTTGCAGGGATTCAGTCAGGACAGGAGTAACATACTTTTGTTCAGGAACAGTGAACCCCACAGCTTCGGTGCATGTAGCCAGGTTTCCATCCTAGGCTGGCAGCTTGGTAAATGAGCTATTGCTGCAACACAGCGAGTATTGGCATTACCAGTCTAAAAGAAGGATTATGTTTTCAGAATTAAACTCACCTGCAGCTCGGGAGGTGGAATGCAACAACAATGCTAACTCTTGTCTGCATCACATATTTGTTAGCACGCTAACCATTTAGCCCTGACCTCTGATAGCAGATCACTGTCACCAATATGCCTCAAAGACATAAGCTACCATCCTTATGCTAAAATGATGCATCATAGCCTCATTCCCTGTACAAAGTTCCTTTTAAGCAACCAACACAACCTCTTACTGGCAGGAAACCATGTTTATCAGCCGTTACCAACTTACCAAATATTATCAAACCAAATGGTCTTGTTCTTATTTCTACATGTTTTTCTAAGCCAGAAGATGTGATGAGGAAGTAATGAAAGGCATCTTAGTTCAAACTTATACAGCACCATTGATGTTGTTGTTGTGTGTTCATATCAAAATAATTTGATGGAATTAGTTTCACCATTATCAACCCCATGTGTCAGCAAACCAGTGGAGAGACCTCTGAGAACTTTGTCCTCACTTAAAAACTCTTAGTACTGGTAGTATTATTTATTCTCTCACATATACTCTGCGCTCCTCTCCCCACAAGACTCATCAGTCGTTATAGGCGACTCATGCAGAGAAGAGGACTGTTTAACTTCATAAGATATGGAGCCATTAAGTGAAATGTGTGCCAGCATGCACCTTGTGTTACCGTCGGATCTTTATAGCACTACGGATGATATCACGTTGCGAGGCTTGGCCGGCGTAGACACCCTTGCTTTCACTCCGCGAACCGTAACACTGTGATGGCAGAAGAGTCTCTATGCGCTACCCATGAACTCTCAAATAAAATATAAACACGCAGCAGCTCGGCAGACTTCCTGCAGCTGTGCAGCCTACTTATGTCTCTTTCCTAGTTTGGAGTTACATAAGATATTGAATAATTGAACATAATTATTTTTAGGAGACCGTTTTTCAGTGGACTGAATTATAATTCTTTTTTCACGCATGGGGACTCTCCAAAGCTTTCATCCACATCAGGGACCCATGTAGAGTAAAGTTACAGTGACTCTTTTATCTTAGATACCCGGTCTCACTAATGGCTACATTGACTCTTTACAAAGACCAGACCAAAACTGTGTAAATCTAGTCTCACCTCGGGGAAACACGGTGAAACTACAACCGGCCACACAGCAACTGTCTTTTTCCACATATGGATGTGACAAGCTATCCACTGACCTGCACTTCATGAAGCTGTTGTCTGTTGCAACTTAAATGCCTTGTGCTGTGGGTTTCATTAAACTTTAATGCTGCTGCTGCTGTTGCTGTTGTCAGATTGTTAAAAAATAGATTTGATGGTGAGAGATACAATATTTGTGCCTTAAATTTTTAAATATACAGGAGCTTTATGATAAAAGGAGACAGACAAATATTATATATAAGTCATTTGTCTATTTAAGTTTGTAAATAGTTGCTGCTAGCCTTAGACTAGTTTGTGTTGTGTGGGGAAATTGATGGGGCACTTTCCACTTTGTGGTGATGGCCGTGTTAAGATCACATAGAGGATGACACTATAATAAGCATGGTCGGGTCCAGAGTATTTTCTGGTGGGGGGCACAGAGGGTAACAACAGTGAATCTGAAAATGACGGCTGCCATTGATCGCATTGACCAATAATCAACTCCATCTTGTAAATAAGAAGTCTAGCAACACAATAAATTCTCTAAATGAACATCAATATCTTGTGCTCTAATCCAGTAGTTAGAGCTAAACTCTGTACAATAAACATCAGTTGTTTTGTGTAAGAGTCAATGTATGCAAAATAACCAGAACAAGCATTACTCAAATGGTGAAATTTAGAACAATAACAATCTTACACCATTTCCTTTATTTCCTACACAAAACACTAGGATGTTTGCTGTACAGAGTTGATTAAGAGCCTCAGTCAGAAGTTTGTGCTTATAGCTGTGTACAGTGAACATAGCAGCGGTAAAGAGTGATTGACAGACAAAATGAAGGGGGAAAAAATGTCTTGCAAATTTGCATGACTGAACATACAATATATACACTGCAGTGTATGTGTTTACCCTGTGCATACATACTATACTGTAGCTCTATCTAATGTCCTTGCATTCAGGGTGTGGTCCTGCATATTAATATCAGTCAAGCACTTCTGCTGCTCCTGGCACATTTGCTGACAAAGTGGGCTTTTTTTTTTTTTTTTTTTTTTTTTTTTTACCACAGTATCCATATAAAATGGCCTTTCTGTTTTTCCCAAGGTCAAAATTGAGAATATAGAATTAATAAATGACAAACTAACCTGTCATTCAGTACATTGTCTAGCATGGATTTGAATGGATTGTCCCTTTTCTTGCTTTCTTGTTATAATCTGTCGTGCCTGTGATAGTAAAACAATGGCAGCTTAAGGAATGGAGGGTATTCAGCACGTGATAAAATAAAGTGCATGTGTTTGTGCTGCTCTCGGCAGATTTCATTAAAGGCTGACTGTGATAACTCTTCGTGTGTGAGAGATCCTGCTGATATCAGACACAGACCACGCTATTGATGTGAATGCAATCTCTAACTCTCCTCTGCATCTTTATCTCCTTTTTTTGTTTTCACGTTTATCCCTTTTTACTTCTTCCTATGTTTTTCCTTTTTATATTATTTTCTTATTTTTGTAATATCCCTCTCTGCCTCCATGTCCCCCTGTCTTTTTCCACCCTTGCCATCCTCATGACCCTGCGTCGTTCTCGTTTTTAGCTCTGTCCTACTCACCCTCCCTTCCACCTTCCACTTTGCCCTCATTCTTCTCCTCCATGCCTGGTTTTGATCCTTCCCTTCATCCCTCCCTCCGTCCTGCTGGCTCAGCTGGTACAGAAGCAGCCTTTGTCTTGGCTGTGTCCTCTATCCTTTGAAGGAGGGAAAGCTGAAAAGTAAGAAGAGTGAGGGAGGGGAGGAATAGAGGGAAGATGTGAGGCATTGATGGGGTGGAAAAGAGGAATATCCAAATGGGAGAAATGGGATAAAAAGAGGTAAAGGCGTTGGAGGATGAAGAGAAGTAAGAGGAGAAGGATGAGGGGGGTGAAAGAGGGATATTTTTCGATCAATGGTCAGGGTTGTTCAAGTCATTGATATCCGGTCGCAATTGAACGTGAGGCATACTTCCTGTGTGTGTGTGTGTTGTGTGATGACAGTCCAAAAGACATGTGCTCCCAACTTAGCACACTTCCTCTGGTTCAATGGTGCACAATTGCAAAGATTTAGTTCTCAGTGAAAAGCCGAACAAGCATTTTATCGATAAGTGAGGTGATTTTGAACAATCGCTGCTGGAGAAACATGTAGCCTACACTGTGCAGTCAGCCAAACAAATAAAAAAATAAATAAATGAAGTCACTATAAATAGAGTGCTGCAGGGATGGCATATTTTTGTGGGCCAAGCCGGAAGTTAGCATCACCCTGGTTTCCTTGACTAAAAGCCAATGGGATTTTTCAATTAGCTTTTGGATCACAGCAGAAAATAAGCTCCGTGATTTGAAAATAAATACAAACACCAGAGGTAAAATGCTAATGCTTTAAATTAACTATACCACAGTTGCATGATTTCAACCTCATCGGCAATTTTTCAACTTGTAGTTCAATTTAGTGCTTAACTTCCTCTATAAAAGCCTTTCTTCCTACAAAGTCAGTCTAGTTTCCCTGAATAAACACAAGAGGCAAAAGTATCCTGGACAGATGAGGTTTTGTGCTTATTGTCATGACGTTTAACATCCCTGATAAACTCCAGTCTCATTCAGTTATGCACTTACCAGCGTCCAGCTTTTTTCGACAGGTGTAAAAGCTTGAAGAAACCACAAATTGGGGTATTTGCTAATCTAATGTTCATGTTGTAGAATAAACTGTTAACATTTCTACAGTATAACTAGAGATGAATCAGCTTTAGTTGTTTCTGTCATGGAACCAGAAACCTATCCAAAAAAATATGTAGATTTATTTATGAGGGAAGTGGGAGCGCTAAAATGTGGTAGCCTCGTAAACCAGCCTCTCCCGGAAATGCATTTCATTTCATTTCTGAGGGAGAGTCTGGCCTCAAGTAGTAGCGTTGACAGACAACCGATTCAGCCAATCAGCAAGTTGGTATATCAAACTTTTGCCGAATCCAGATGGAAGAACAGCGAAAACGTCTTTTCCTTCAAGAAACTCAAGAAGCGTCGACTCTTGCTCTTGTTTAATTGCTGTAATGGATGTAGTAAGAACTTCCCTTGTTGCTGTTTTTTGCAGCAGCGACGCTGATTGGCTCGGCCTTCTGAGGGTTTCAGGTCAAACGTTTACACGGGGAATGAGGCCAGACTCTCCCTCAGAAATGAAATGAAATGCATTTCTGGGAGAGACTAGTTCACGAGGCTAAAAATGTGGCACTGCAGACATTTGCCCATAAAGTAAGAATAAAATATATATAATATAACATGTTGTCAAAATCTGATTCTGATTATCCAAAGCAGGTTTTTCTTTTGCAGTTTAATGTTTGTTGATTTCTAAGTCCAGTGTTGATTATTTTTCTTTCTTTTCTTTTCCCTAGAGAGTGAAAACAAACCGAAGATTTTGGGCCTGCACCCTCACCAATGATGTTATAGCCGCAGTAACATGTGATTCCTGAAGCAGAGTGTTTATCCACTTTTTCGTCTCTGAAGGTAAGGTCGGTCTTTGATCTTTGGTATGGATTTTTAAAAAGGAGTAGTTTGACATTTAGATAGATTTGCTTTCCTTTTGAGGGTTGACTCCACCATGAAATTACAACTAGAAGGTGAGTTGCTTAGTTTAGCATAAATGCTGGGAGCAGAAATAAACAGGTCCTGTAACCTGGCATGGTACAAAATTAACAAAATCAATTTGCAAGCACCTTTACAGTCCAATGTGTTTTTTCCCCTTTGCTTTTGTTCTTTTGTACGGAAGCCCTAAAGGGCCAGGTCCGTATAAATTTTTTTATTACCGTTTTCTCGTGATAACGACTTATTATTTCGTTATCTCGAGATAACAAAGTTCGTTTTCTTGAGATAACTATTATGGTAGAATGTGTTGACATGGTTGCCTAGCAACATGATTCACTACATGTTCAGCTCGAGCATGGGGTCTACTCTACTCACTGGCGTGATTATTGTCCACACCAGCTGTCAACAATAACTTACTGGTAAGTTACACTTAACGTTAGTTTGTATAACGTCACTGTGCTGGGTGTATTTAAGGGGCTACCGGCCGGTGGTCCATCTATCCTGTTTCAGCTAAGCTAACGTTAGTTACTGGCTGCTGCTGTCAGAAATCACAACCTTACTTTATCATACATTAATATATCTCGAACCAACAGACACCTGTTGGCTGCGACCGCTGACGGCTGTATGCTGTGTTCATGAGCTTTATCTGAGCAGCAAGCAGCTAACATCACCTTAGCTGAAGCTTTCAGATAACGTAGCCAACCTCTCATGTGTTTATGCTAACCCCGGTAGCCCCTTAAATAAACCCAGCACAGTAACTTAACTTAAACAAACTAACGGTGTAACTTACCGGCGGTACTTGACAGCTCAGTAGAGCAGAGCAGAGCAGACTAGTGGCAGCTCTTGAAGGCTGAAATCAGGATGATGTGATCACATGAATCAGCTCACTGATTTTTGTTGTTTTGTTTTGAATCAGCTTGAGGTCTAGCCTAAACGCTAACCAGTCACCCAAAGGCATATCCCCTGTGGCCAAGCAGCCAGGGCATAGTGACAGGACCCTCGACTGTCACACCACGAAACCAGCTCTTCTGTCACGTTATATCTGTACATGTGTAGTGTTTCCAACAGACTCGCTTTAGTAGCCTCCTGCTACGAACATACAGCCGCTAACCAGCTGCTACTGCTACCTTGCACCGGGGAAACATGTTGCTAGGCAACCATGTCAACGACACATTCTATCATTATTTCGTTATCACGAGAAAACAAGATGACATTAATTCGTTATCACGAGAAAACGGACTTTGTTATCTCGAGATAACGAAATAATAAGTCGTTATCACGAGAAAACGGACTTTGTTATCTCGAGATAACGAAATAATAAGTCGTTATCACGAGAAAACAGTAATAAAAATTTTTTATACGGACCTGGCCCTTTAGGGCTTCCGTACTTTTGCTTAAAAAAAGGTGAGGTTATTTATTACTTTGACATTTGTGCTAAATAAGTGTTCCTTATATAAGTGTCTGCTAAATTGTCCAATCACAGAGATACTTGTGCAAAAGACAAGCCTCTTTACACAGAAGCTAGGCTCTTACACTGTTTAGCAGAGTTTACGTTGCATTGCTCTTGTAAACAAGACTGGATCTGGGTGAAAGCATCAGGCTTCGGGTCAGTCACCTGGACACCAGACCACCTTAGTTTGGCCTTGTAGTGGAAACTGGAGATCTAATGGAAGCTGCTTTAGCTTTTCTGGCTTCATTTGAGCTCTCGTGGCCCTGCAGTGGAAACAACACTGTTATTTTCTTGTTTGCCATGGAAATAGGATTAGTCCTGTTTTGCCCTGTAGTGGGAACCAGTCTTGTTCTAACACAGCGTGAATGTACAGTGAATTTGATGCTTGCTCACTGTGACTGTTTCAGTAAAATCAGCTCTGCCTGTGGTCTTAACCAGTGGTGTGACGCTCTCCCACTTTCCCATTTTGCCATTAAATCCTTCACCTTTCATTCTCATTCACATTTTTTTAACCTACCTGGCCACTGATTATCTCTTATCTCCCTGCCATTTTTTTCAGACTATATTATGCTACAGTAGTTTGTCATCTTTACATCGGCTTTCTCTGTCAGAAATCCACCTCTAACCTCCTCACCCCTCGAGACTCTGCTGTTCTCCTCCCCTCCCCTTCCTCGCCCTCTTTTCACCAAACCTGCCATCCCTTTTTCCTCTCTTCAGCTGGCTCTTAGATCTACACTTCTAACCTTGATATGTCCCTCTGGGACCTGACTGAGTGCTGAACTCAGCTAGAAAGAAGCAGGAGGAGAGGACAGGGAGGGAGAGAGAAAGGGGAAGAGAGAGAATCTATCTATCTATCTATCTATCTATCTATCTATCTATCTATCTATCTATCTATCTATCTATCTATCTATCTATCTATCTATCTATCTATCTATCTATCTATCTATCTATCTATCTATCTATCTGAAATATGCCAATTATGTAGAGGATAAAGTGTATGTTGTGTGTGCCTGTGTGTGTGTGTGTGTGTGTGTGTGAGCTTTACATTCATAGCAATGCCTCAGGCAGATGTAAAATCTGCTCTGACCAGAACAAATGGCACACACATGCATACAAAAGGGTGTTTGCTGAGATAATCATAGCCAGTGGTGGAAGATTCTCACAGCTCATTTTCCAGTGCTCTTGACTTTAACCAATGAAGGCATATGTTTCACCGTTTTTTTTTTTTTTTTGTCGTCATGCTCAAAATCTTACAGAATGAATGTGCATCTGCTGTCCTTCTTTTTTCACGGTCACTTGACTTTCGAGATGTATTAACATAACCACCCACACCACTTTATTCAGTGTCTAAATTTATGGTGTAATGCTCGGTTTATAAATTCAACCCAACCATTAGCTGTAGCAGGAGGGACAGTCCCAGGTGACATTGGGCAAGGACACTGCACATCCTGAAACAGCAAGCCACAGGGCTATATAAATGTAAAGTTGTAGATATAGTCGCACATTCAAAATAAGCCTGCTCAGAATGTTTGAAATTGGCATATCAGTGTTAGCAAACATTTTCTTGGACAAACAAGGAGGTTTTGCACAGTTAACAAAGACTTAGGCTACACATTCTTTACTTTTACTATTCTTTACTACTATGTAATATTATTATTACATATTATTGTATTTGATACAAGCGGTATCCAACGAGGAGAGAGAAGGGCTGTGTGTGCAGCCAAGGGATGCACGTGAATGTGGTGACGTAGGGACGAGGACCAATAGATCCATGACGAGGGCGGGGGCTGCTAACTCATGGTGTGTTTAAGGCAACTCGTAACTCATGTTTTAAGAGTGGCCGTTATAGTGCACTTTCACAAGCAACAGGTAGGAAAAACACGAGTTACGGGTTGCCTGGAACGCTACAAAGTCGTAGTCGTGACTTGAAGCCGTAACTTACGGTTTCAAAAGCCTGCCTGGAACGCAGCATTAGCCAAAACGACCGGATTGCTTACTTCTGCTTTAAGCTCATACGATAACAGTGCCATAAAATGATCAGAAAAATACAATTAAATTAAATAATTAATTGCAATTAATTGTATGGCGTCGTTATATCGTCAACTAAAATTTCCTGGTTGTGACAGCTCTAATCCTCATAAAATCCAAAGCTGTAACACTTATTCAATTGTTTTGTTTGTTGATTGTCAGCAACTGTGATTTTTTTTTAAAACAACCTTGAACATTCTCTTGTTTCAGCTGCTTAAATTTGATCAATTTTTCTGCTTTACGCGCCAAAGGAACAATTCATTTGTTTTCAAATTGATTACAGTCAGCAGATTAATAGATCATGAAAACAAATGTTACTTGCTTTATTACCATTACCAACATCAAAAGGATTATTTTCAACACAGAAAGTTATTGATAATTCATTATGTGGGAAAATGTAATAAAATGGATGAATGACAGCTTGAATGAATACTGGAGGATACGATGCACTATGCTCCTATAAGATTTATGTGTGTGTGTGGTGGTGGTGGTGGTTGTTCAAGTTCACCTGGCACATCACCTGTTTTGAGCTTTTTTTGTTTCATTTTTTGTTTTGTTTTTCTCAGCGCTTGAGGGAGAGTGAGATGCAGACAGACAAGGACAGAGACGACAGATCAAACAGCAGCCACTGTTTGTTTTATCTGTTTAATGAACAAAGGGCCACACGTTTCAATGCTTTGGCTTTTACTCTGAGGCCTGTGCACCGATGGGGGAATTCAACCCACAACCCTCCAGCTTCTGACAGTGACTTGAACCGTGCTGTCTTCAGAGCCGAAGCCCCTTTTGTGTGTTTATGTGCGTCATGTTTGCGTTTGTGCCGAAGCCCCCCGACTCCTCAGTGTATCACGTCAAAGTCAAATACATCTCCCTCTGTCCTCTTCTCTCTGGATGGATGGATAAGGGAGGTGGAGAGGGGAATGAATGAACAACTGAAACTACCAGGAGTTCAAAGTGGGGGTGGGGGTTGATCAGCGTACGTGAGGAGGAAGTAGATGGATGAAAACGTGGGTGGATGGAGTTGACCTTTTCATCACCCACATCAGACGTTGCCATAAGGTGCAGATTCAGCCACATTTTCTCTCCCTCTTTTGCAGCCTTTCTCTCTTATTTTGTGTCCGTCAAAAAATTTGACGAAGACGTTCTTATTGTCTCTCCTTTTCTCAATTTTCTGTTCTCCTCTCTCATTTCTTTTTCTCTCCCACCGTTACCCACACACCCGTTTTTCCTTTGGTCTTCATCCCACATTGCCCTCTTCCCCCGTTTTCCTTTTTTCTTGATCACATCCCATCCTCCTCTCGACAATCCGTACTTACCGCTTTCCTTCGTTAACCTCCTCCTTACCTTCTACTCTGGCAGCTTGTGACTGTGTATGTGTGATAATCTTACCAGGCTGTGTGTGTGTGTCGGATAGAGGGATGTGGTTTTCTCCCAGAGAGTTGAAAGACTGCCTGGATCCCTGGGGGGAGTTTGGCAGCTGAGACCTGCTGATGGCTGGCCAGGCCTGGGTCACCAAGCTAACCTCTTCCCCCTGCCTAGCTTCTGGCCCCGTGGGATAATAGATATGAGGAGATGTGGAGGTGAGGTGAGGAGAGGGGAGATAAAAGGAAAAAGGAACCAAAGGGAGGAGGATAATTCATACATTAGAGGAAATGCAAATACATAAGACACACACCCTAAGGTATTTAGTTAGTCATGCTTGAACCCCCTCCTCTCTCTCATGCTATCTCGTTCTCTCTGTTGCTTTTGCGTACAGTTGTTAGTCATGCTGAACACTTCCAAAGAGGTCTTTGCTTTCATTTTTATTTCCCCCCATTCTGCAGCAGCAGAGAAACACTTGCAGTATGTCAGGGACACTCAGGATGAGATGTGCAAAACGACACAGATGTACTTTACCATGGCCTTTTGTGTAGTATGAGAAAATGACTAATGAGACAAAACAAATGGATAGAGGCAGCTGATGTGAGTGAAGAACATGTCCCTTTCACCATAGCTACTGTGTCATGAATATAGTTGCAGTTTTAATGTTAGCCTGAGACTTCAGAAAAGGCAGATTTTCTTTTAAAGTATCACAACAATGTCTGCTCTGTTTTTTTCAATAACACAGCCTCTGATCTGGCCTGCGCTGCTCAGAGGATGAATTCTAACCTCTTTTTATTACAGAGACAGCAATGGCCGATTGCCTATTGCATGTTCTGTGACAGAGAAAACTTACAAAAGCCCTTTTAAACAGATAACACGTGATCAATATCAATACCCACTGTATCATCAAGCAGCCACACTGTAGATAACAAAGTATCTATAATGGACATTTGCACAAGAAGTCCCAATGACAGGGATGTTAAAGATTATCCTGCATATCAGCACAAATTACCACAGTGAGTCATGACAGAGGTTTTATTTCTCAGGACGTGCACAGAAAGAAAATATGGATTTCTTAGACTCTTCACTCTGTCGTCACATTGCACGCAAATTAGCCTTTACTTCCCAATTCCCAACACATTCATGTTTATTTTGATCTTTAGCTGATATGCTGCATTGTAAATTAGAAAAATGTATTCACTCAATGCTTCAACATTTGCAGGAAATAATTGGGCTGTGGACAAACAGTATTTTTTTTTTTTTAATGAGAAGGGTGCATCTCGTCTACTATGTCTTCATTTGTTCACAGTGATGACTTCAAGATGTACCTTTTACTTTGGCGCCCATTGATTGATGTCTAAAAGTAGTGCACATGCTTGTTTGCTGAATATTTGAATAAAGGGAAGCTAGATATCAAACAAACGCAGCTCCTCATCTCCCTCTTGTTTCTGCCGTATTAGGGCCATTTCTGCTTTGTTATGAGATTTTGAGATGCAATAGTGCTTCACAAAGGATGCCCCTCAGGATTTTTGTTTTATTCGGTTTAGTAAGTGAGTCTCTGTCTGTATCACTGCCTCATCACATTGGCCACAGTTGTATTATCTCCGACTTCCTCACTAAATTTCTTTGGCCATTCTCTTGAATCTCTCAGTTGTTCTTTCACCGTAGGCAGCAGCAGAAAATGGAGTATGTGAAACAGGATGTGAGGATCACCATATAGTAATTGTTTATATAGCTACTGAAAGCCTAAAGCCTGGCTGGAAACCACTGATGGATGATAAACATGGACAGAGACAGTGGGGCTAGAGAGACACACAGAGGCTGGTTTGTGCTTATGTTTTACACAGTGCAGGCCTACACCTTCTCCCTCCCATCACTGTGTGCGTTGACATACTGTACATGTCACATATCACTGCACTTGGTACACATCGATGTATCTGTGCGGTGTGTGTAGACGTGTTTCATTGCCTAAGGCGTGTACAGCAAGCACCTTGTGAAGGTAGACATTTTAAACTCTTGAAGTGCTGCCAATTCTACCACAGTTATCCTGTCAGATATTCAGTTTTCCATGACACTGAAGCAGTGGTTCTCAAACTGTGAGGGCTTTTTTTTCTTCGATGTAGCCATAGAATACAATGCTAATACAGTACTGTCACTATGAGCTGTGTTACTGTAACTCAGTCAGTAACATCATGGCACTTGTGTTGGCATTGAGAATGTATGAAAAACAGGAAGCAAGTGAACAGTGAAATCAAGATGCAAGGTAATTAATAAATGTGCAGCCTCCACCATCAGTTGTAGCATTGACTGTGTTACAAGTCACAACTCTGATCATTTGAGGATCAGATTGCCTTGGATTGTAGCAGTATAAACATACTCTTAACTTAACCCGTTTAATCCCAAATTTTTCCCTGCAAAATTATTGCATGCATTTTACTCCTTAGACCTCCCTAACATATAATATATGATTTTTTTTAAAAATCATGTTGGTTATGTTAGTGAAAATATAGGTTTTATACTCGGCAACAATTGTTGCCGGTGGGAAACTGCATAGTCTAAATTTATCAAAATTCTTCAATTTGACCTTTTTACACATAGAATAAAAATAAGATTAACATGAGTAACATAATAACTAGGCATGGTTACAAATGTGTAAATTTGTTAGATACATTTAGATATCATTTCAATACATACTGAAGGGAACTAACAAGGACAGCAACACAATTCCTGTATGTCATAGTCTCATAAAACGGTTAAATAACCATAGAGCTAAGAGTGTTTGAACTCACAAAATACAGTAAGAACTGATAGAAGTTTGTAAAAAAAGAAACGAAAAAACATCTACATTGTCAGTATTTACTGTACAGTAGGCCTACCTCAAAAATAGTGCAAAGATTAAAAAAAAACCCATTTGATTTACATAACACAGGAGCAAAGCACAGCTCAAAGCATATAAAACCGTTAAATAACAGTAGAGCTATAGTGTTTGAACTTATAGTATAAAACCTATATTTTCACTAACATAACCAACATGAAATTTTTAAAAAATCATATATTATATGTTAGGGAGGTCGGTAGGAGTAAAATGCATGCAATAATTTTGCAAGGAAAAATTTGCCGGAGTGAGAGATGAGGGAGTGGGGGAGGTGGGGGGGGTGGGGGGGGGTCTGGGGGTAGGTCTGGACTTATGTTAAAATCTGTCTCATCCTCCAGATAGGTCATCTCTGCTTCGCCATTCAGGAGTCTAGCAGGCAAATGGCCTGTTTCGCCTTGGTACTCTCTGTCTCTGCTAGACTATGTGTTATGCTAGCGGCAACAAATGTTGCCGTGGTTACATTTACTGTTTTTATGATCAAAAGATGTATGTAGGCATATAATTATCATTATAAATCAGTAGTAGACCCTTTAAATAATATATGTACAAAATATTTCACTTATATTTGTTAATTAAGGTATTTTACTTACTTCCTCTTGTACAAGTTTGAGGCAGACATTTCCTGCCAGAGGTGCAAGCAGGAAATAAAGAGGCCTGGTCATGTGACCGTTCACACTAGTTGCATGAAATTGATACAAATTAGAGGTGACAACATATTCTTTTATTTAAAAACTTGTATTAGCTGCCAAAACCAAAACAGCACTTTTAGAGCTCCCAGAAGTACAAAAAAAAAGAGCGGCAACTATTGTTGCCGGTGGGATTAAACGGGTTAAGATATTGACAAGATCAAGTTTCATTGACCTCCATTTTAATGAACACCTATTAAACATGATGTTGAACTCTGAAAAGGCTATAGCAGTGTGTCAGGCAAAAAAACAACAAAAAAAGTTGTAAGAGCTCAACCTGTGGCAGCTATTTTCATGCTCAATTTGTCACTTTTCCAGTCTCAATGTATAACACTCAGACTTCAATTTGGTGCGTCTTTTCAGAACAGCCAGGATGTCAAGGCAGTCTGCGATGAGCTAAAAACGGTGGCTTCCTGAGATGTAAAAACTTAATGTAATAATTATATGCATTGAAAATTGTGTGAAACCATCACCACAAGTCATGTGGTGTGAATGCAAAAGTGTCACATCTACCATTGGAATCAGAACGTGCGACATTGCTCTGTTTCTATATTCCCCCTTGTGTTTTTCTATCGAGCTGTCTCATCTATGCAAGCCAGACTTTTCACGTTTGTGTTCCCTCAGAGACTCCCAGTTTCCTTTTAAAACCCAATGTGTTCAGTCAGACAGCTTGCAGATGCTGTTCTTCCCTCCCTTCAGCTAAATTTCTCTACCGACATGTCTGGCGCTTCTCATAGTTTCTGGTCTCTGTTGTGCACACTCTTTCCTTCTCCTCAGATTTCCCTTCATCCTCTCCCTTCCAGGTAGCCTCTACCCCTTTTTCTTTGTCTCTCAGCCTCTGGTCAGTTTCCACCTCTCGTCTGCTTCTGTCTTTCATGCTGCTGAGCACCAAGGCTCTGTGTTACAAGGTTTCATTCTCTTACTTTCTTTCCTCTGCATCTTTTTTTGTCCTTGCATTCTGTGGCTTTGTTTACTTTGCTGCCTGTCTTTGCAGATATGAGTCCGCATGCCTTTCTCTCTCTATACACCTCTGTGTATACCTTCATTCTCTCAACTCTGTGTATTTCCGGTAGTAAAAATAGATCCTCTGGCATGTCCTGAAATTCTTCACAGAGTGTGCTTTGCTGGTGCACATGCGTTCTCTTGTGCTGATTAAATGATAATGCTGATGTTTTTGGAGTTCATTTCGTGGCCAGTCTGTTCTAATTTTATTTGCATTCACCTTGCATTCTGCATAATGCTCTGCTTATTATTTCTAGTGTTTTTTACTCTGGTTTTCAGTGAAGTGAAGCATCGCCCCATAATGATTTAAAGCAGCACTAGGATTTGTGGTACTGGTACTCTGATTGAGAAGAGCAACTGTCTGCTACCTGTGTCTGGTGTTGGGACCGTGCCGAGCAAAGCTCCAGAGCGTGATGGAGGCTGACTGGCCGTGCAGTCCAGCACAGGGCGCTTGTGTGTGGGTGAGAGGAGCTGGGAGACTGGGCTTGAGCTTGGTCTCTGGAGCTCACCACAGTGTTCCTACCCGTGCAGGGAAGTTACATAGTGCAGTTTCAGCAGATGCGACCACACTCAGGTTGCAACAGTGGCACTATTTGTCCTATTAACCATTTTCCTAACATTTCAGTAGGTTTAGAAACATTATTTTAAGGTTGAAATGAAAAGCCATTCCAAGCCATAACCATTTGTAGACTGCCAGAGAGCGACTCATGGGCCTGAGCTAAGTAGATAAAACTGTATCCATGTCCATGTCCAGAGGCCTTCACTTCATGATCTCACAGTGTCCTATGTATAAAATAAAACGCCGGAAGAAGAATGCTCTTGCATAAATCCACACAGACCCATCAACCCTGCAGTTTGCTTTATTTTGTGTGGCAGCTCACGGACAATAATTGAGAATCGTGTTAGTGACTGTTTGTCAAACATGTGGGTCGTTTATGATTTTATATGTCATTGCTGAAGGCTCCTCATCAGTTCCCCTTTCAGGTTTTCTAACAAGTAAATTGAGTATTGAGGTTCCCATGATGTGTACTGTATAAAAGAAAATATTGAGGGGAAGAACGAAAGAAAGGAAAAATTCTTAGGGTTGGGTTTGGGAGAAGTTGTTATGGACAGAAGCTGAAATAGTTTCTTTAATAAAAAAAAAAACTGTCTCTCCAGCAGTGTGCCTTTCAGTGTGTCATAAAACCAAATGTGATTTACAAACCTACGGTAACAGAAACAGATGTAAAAATGAGAGTGGGTTGGTTTGTGCTGCAATTCCTCTTCATTCTCTCTCTCTCCCCCTCTCTTTCTCTCCATCCATCTGTCCCATGATGCCTTTGTTAACTGCTGATGTATGTGGAACACTGAAACAAGAAGTGCACTGTGGTTGTCTAAATATGGACATGGATGACTGTACTCACCGGAGAAATATGTTGTCAACTCCCTCCACAGGAAATGCACTACCTACGCCTTCGTAATGACCTGTGTGTGCATGTGGTGGGAGCGTACCTATGTTCCCGGGGTCCTATGTTTGCTGTTTTTCCAAGAAAAAAAGGGTCCTATGTTCCCCGCTGTTGCCGGTCGATGGTCTCTCTCGGGCCTGACTAGCCTCTACCTGGTCTTTGTTACTAAACTTAACCCTTTCCTTTCTTCATTGCCTAAACTCATAGGACAATTCCACTTCACACTCAAAGTCACAACTCAATTCAACACTCAAATATGCTATAGACTAGAGTACAACTAACAAGTACAGTTATTTGACGATGGATATCAATCAAATGTAGACAAAGTAATAATTATACACACACACACATAGACTGGTCTATTCCAACATTCTCTTGATTCTGTTTACTCCAACGCTGATGTAGTGGGTGGTGAGAGGCCTACAGTATGTCAAGTTTTCATTAGTAATTAGAGTTGATAGCACAACACTTTGTTTTGAAAACAGCATCACTTCACATGCTTCTCAGGAATAATAATGAGAAAAGGCCATACCAGTCTGTAGGCACCACTGTGTTCTGCTGTATAACTGATGCCCTTTTTTTACTTGACAGTTTGATAGAAGGACACAATGGTTGCCAGGAAACAAGAGTCGGATAGCAGGGCGTCTCCGCTGATTGGACAGCCTCATTCCACAGTTGATGGAGGTTAAGACTGACAATAATTCGTGCAAACTAAAAATCACTGGACCCCTCCGGGCTTGAAAGTGGTGGTTCCTTGGTTGGTTTTATTGTAAGAAGTGAGAAGGCCATTTAGCAGGCCTGTTGAAGCCCACCATAATCCATCTTGGTGATGGGATATTACTAAGACTGTCTCAATGGTCATCAAACCAGTACTTTTTAGAACAGCCAGTAAGCTGACATCCTAGAAGATGACGCTGGTGGACGAACTGAATCTGGCTTCCCTGGGCCAACTCTAAATAATTAAGTAGCTGGCATCAAAACAAATGTAGGATGTGCTCAGCAAATAGCAGACATCTGCCACCATACTCATTTACAAAGATGGCCCAAGGCTAATCAAGGTGTCAAGAGAGAAAGCGCCACTCTTAAATACAATTTCTGTCTTGCATTCTGCCAGTGTGCATAGTTAGACAGAAGTTAGATGGATAAAACTTGCAAAAGGAAAATGTGTGGCTCTATTTACTGTTAGGTACATATTAGGAGTTGTTTCAAGCTGATCACACAATTCTCTAAGAGAGCTCAATTCAAAACTCAAGTTGTGAGCTTACTTGTCACCATTTCTGGCTATGGCGCCAAAAAAGTATACCAATGAAACTCGACGCAGGGACAAAACAACATGCTATTCTGCTGTATTGGATTGCAATAGGAACATGCGTCCCTGCGCTACCCACTAGCTGCTTATTCAGCACCATGGAGAGCTCCTCCCTGCTATTCTACAGTGTGACAGATAGCTCGGAGTTATAGTAGTCATGTGGCTCTTTAAGCAGCAGAATCATTGATATAGAGTATAAACTCAGCTTCTTTGGCTTAGCATTGCTGATGTAATACTATTTTATGCTCACTTTTTTTTCTTTTTTTTCAACATTTAGTGTTTCAGTTCCTTTGTGGGCCAGGTGAATCTGGTAACCAGCGTTGCGACCCACAATGTGTCAGTAACAGTGGGCAGTATTGAAACAGTTTTGAGGCAAAATGACTTTGTGATCATTGTACATAATTTGTAAATACATCCAGAAAAAGGTTCATTAATTCAGTATTGTAATGGGCACTTGGTAAAAGACTGTTATTTCCTTACTCAGGGATTAACGTAATCTCTGAACCTTCTGGCAATTACATACAATGTAAAGTTGGGGTGAAGAAAAGGCAACAGTCATAACACACCTCTAATAATCATGGTGATGTCTCTTGACACTGGAATGATGAATTATTCATGGTATAACGGTATCTGTGACACGTGGAGGGGTATTTTTAGATAAAACCATAATGTTTCAGAGAAATCACAGGATGGAATTATTTATACAGTACATATATCTATACCCCGTTCTCTCTCTCACACACACACTCACATATACACACATCATCATCTTTCGCAGTAGCCACCAAATGATTCCATGACTGTGAAGTGACAAGTAGCTTTTGATGGATAAATTTAGATTAGTCACACTCCCAGGTTATTATGAAGTGATCACACACGGTCGCATGCAGATCATTTTTATGCGAGGACACACACACACTCATACACACACACATACATACACAGGTACAAGCTGTATTTAGCCTAGTTATTGTGTTGTTTGTAAGCATACACACATGCAAACAAATGCACACAGTCTCACACACACATACAATGGTGATCTGTATTTAACCTAGATACTGTGGTGATTAGTCAGTGGCTATTGATAAGTCCCTGACACATTAAAGGCAACATAGCACACACACACACACAGGGATGGTTGCATGCAACTACTTCAAAGACATTTGTAAACAACTTTCCATATGTGTGCACACTACTTCATCTGTCAGGTATCAAAGTGCTGTGCCGCTAAATACTTGAATACACTCATTTGTTTCATTTCCCTCCTAATGGTACCTGACACAAATTCAATTACCAAGAGTCACAGGCATGCGCTGGCACAGAAAGACTGTGAAGATTTAATGAAGTTTCCACTCAGAAATTAAAATTCACTCAGAATGTTTTCTGATAAGGAGAAAAATAGACAGTTTATATGTAAAATCTCAACTAAATTCCCAGTCTCAGTTGTTAAACTCCTGCTTTTAAGTTGTTGTTTTTTTTTTTATATGAATCGTTCATTGACTTGCATGAACTGTGATGAATGATGAATATTAGATCTCAAAATGATCTCTGTCACATTTAAACCATCCATTTTACAATAGACGGCCTTGCACTACTGGTCACTCTAAGCACTGTGCAAGTTGTGACACATTCAGCTATTCATACATCACATCCGTGCACATTCGGAACCAGGGGCTATGTGGGGTTCAATATCTTGACCAAGTACACTTGAGCATGCAACCCGGGCTCCCATTGGCTCATAGATTCCCAGTGGACCAACAAAGAGAGACTTGGTTATACTGACTGCTCCTGATCAAAGATTATTCATGCCGACTCAAGGTCATTTCAAACCATCGCTTAAGTATCCAGCGCAAACCTTTCAAACCATTACTCGAGTATCCAGTTCGCAATAATGGCATTGATTTTTTTTTTGAAAATGTATATGTTTTGTGTAATGCATTATGGATGGGAGATCTGGTTCACTGGTTTGAGTCCAGCATGGATAAAGAATGCCATACATTACACCTACAACATAGTTTCTGTTTAATGTGATGCAGGTCTCTAGTGTAAGTCAAATGAGCAGCATGCATTAATAGCAACCTTGCATAAGGATTAAAATTGTGCTATTTTGGGGGTAAATTACTGCTGCCCATCATACCTTATTAAACAGCAATTTCTTTGCAAGAAGCATCCGGGCGTAGGAATAAATTGTTGCATGGTTTCTTAAAATAGATTGTTCTGTTTGTGAAAAAGAAAAAAAAACTCAAATAAAACAAACTTGAAAACTACATTTTTTGACCAATTAAATTTGATGCCATAGTTTATGTTTTGCATTTATGCAGTTCCTTTGCAGGATACTGTTTTTAATTGCTCTTGTGTGAGCTGTAGTTTGAGTCAAAAGTCTTGCTGTTGGCCATGGATGAGTGTATTTTACTCACTTGTATGGGCAAATGAATTGAATTTGATTTCAAGGCTTGGCATGTGTACTATCTGCTTTGGGGAAATAAAGTACTGGAAAACAGCAGTTGACCTGACCACAACCACTTTGAAGTACTGACTATTTTCATTGCTGTGACACGATGGGTACGTAACGTAAACACTGAGGAAAAGGTTTATTTTAATATTTTCCCCAAATACACTGTTCTCTCTTCCTGACCAAGTCTCTTGCTGTGATTCACCTTTACTTCCCTGCTCTTTTCTCTCTGACGCTGTGTGCCGCACATTTCTTAAAAATTCATGGCAATTCTTTTCCACTGACTTTTTTTACTCTGCGACTGAATGCGTGTGTGTGTGTGTGCATGTGTGTGTGTCGTGTGTATGTGTTTGTGTGTTAAATGTGTAGCATGTAAATAATGAAAGAGTGTGCTCAAGTTGGATCAGGGTGAATAATTTAACCCTACACACACACACACACACACTCTGTCTCCTCTCTTGCTCTCTGTATCTCATTTCTTATTGACCACCTTTGTTGAAAATTACAAGGTCAAGACTTTTTGTTTTTTTTCTCCAACAACGAAACATCTGAGTGGGCTGGCATGGGACCAGCGGTTACAATAGTCTGTTTCAAGGATGACCGTATCTAAAGTGCATCCTCCAGCTGGGAGAAAAATAGAAAAATGTCTTTATTTAGCAACTTTGATGACAACAGGATGCAAGATACAATAGGATCAGGGCCCTTTGAGGAGTCCACACTGTGTATTCAAGCACAAACACGGGGTCTGTTCAGGTTACAGGCTCTGCATTTTCATTTATATTTTAGACACTTAGTTGGCACACATGCCTAACTTTTCTTTTTCCTCTTCTACATTTTGTGCCTCTGCCCCAATGACAGTCAGGGCCGGAGGCATTATGTACTGTATCTGTAGCATCCTTATTTTCTCATATCCTCCAGCCTCATTGTTTTACGATATCTTGGTATTTTCAAATCTGACAAACCAAATTAACCTTTAAAAAAAACATGATTTGGCCACAATTTCTTGACTTCTCAAAATTCATACACAAATGAAAGGCCTACAGCACTTCACTGTGTCATCACAATGTTATAATTCAGAGATTCACTAGGCTACTTATTCAGTGCCGTAACTCAGGAGGAGAGACTGGGCCTATATTTCATATCATTTGTCTTCTTTGGCCGAGGTAATGCAAGGGCACAGCAATAATTCTGGTTATTTGGCTTGAATGCAGGAGCAGGGCTAGCCCTATAAACGCTAATGTCCTTGACTGACTGACTGACTGAGTGATGGAGTTGCACCATTGGTCAGCTGAATGCAGTGTATCTGAGTGATGAGGTTATAACAGTGGTTGGTGGCCAAGTGTTAGAGTTTCACCATTAATCATTGCTCTTTCAAAATGATTTAGCAAGAACAGGCAGTGCTGCCAACTTTGCACCTTTGTCATGATTTTTCATACCTGTCCACCAACTTTATTTAAAAAAAACAGCAACCACCATCAAATCTAGCAACTTTTTGAATGAAGAGCAGTACTGAGACTGTTTATTTTTGTTTTGTTTTATTTTTTCCGTAACTTTAGTTTTTTATTTTATTATTTTACATTACTTAATTTATCTGTTTCAACAGATCGTCTCCAATAGCGGGAGACTCGAGGGCTATACTGCAACGGGTAGGAGGGCTGCCACCTATAGGCCGAGGGCACAGATTGAGCTACTGCAGGTGCAGATTTTAGTGGTATTGGTAAATATTCAAACAAGAACTTTGAAGGTCAAAGTGGATAAGGGTCAGTCCCGACAACTGCTGTCGGGGGCACCGGGGTGTGCACAGTTCAACCCAAGTGGAAGGGACCAATTTGAATGTTTAGTTTTTTAGAAAGTTTACAAACTAACCTACAGACTCTAAACACCAACTATAAACACTATCTCCCACCAATAAAGTTTCCTTTGCAGTAACAGGGGCATCATTATAATCATATACCTTTCATAAATAACAATACAGAAAACAGTTAACCTTCTGTTGTCTGATTCTGTTCCTCCCTTTTATCCATTTTCCTGGCCCCCCGATTCTTACTCACTTGTGTGCTCCTGAACCTCGGATGGAAATTTCTTACTGATGCCAGTAGATAGCAGGAGTGAATGTGTGAGGAGCCTGAATTCTAATAAATGAGAGAAGATGTGCATAGGATAAAGATTAAGCTCCCAGATCCCCAACTATATAAGCAGCTGAATGTAAAGGTCATGGCATCATGGCATTGGGGATTAAATTATTTTCTATTCATTTTTTTTAACTTGGAGATGCTTCAGGGAGTTCAAGTAGAGAATTTGTTAGGTAGAACAGGGAGGTGAAATACAACTTAGCCAGACGTTGGTAATCAGACTTCCTGTCTACGTTCGTCAATGCCAAATAGTGACTATTGACGGAGCTGCCGATATTGTGTTCTGACTGATTTCCGCGTGGGAATCAGAGGTAAATTACTTCCCATTAATTACAAAGTAATGACTATAAATTTAGAAAAATAATGGTGGCAATTATTGAGTCATGTGCAAATGAGAAAAAAGGGCAACCTCAACAGGAACCTTGTTGCAGGTGGGAAAAGAAAGCAATGTGTAAATTCAGTAACAGCTGTTAATTAAAGGTTAACAGTGCAATTTTGAAGATTTAACTGTAACAGTCATTAAGGCAAGAACTGACTACAATAAATACGAATAGGGTTGTGACATTAAAATGTACAGACTTAAAAGTAATTTGCATAAACAAATACATTCCAAAGGAAACAGATGCTTTGCTTTTGTGAATCTTTGGACTGGACTGGAGAGCACTCCTTTCGCCGTAACAATTTATTTGTCATGTTCACAATGTCATGTATAATCTATGTTCACACTTGTATAAAAACAGTTATAGCTAAATGAAAATAAATAATTCCATTTACATGCAGCTTAAAACACTTGATAAATACCATGGATAAGTCAAAACCTCAGTTACATACAGAGAGGTCATGTAAATAAATGACACAGTAAATGATGAAGACTAGAAGTAGTAAGGAGCTATACTGTCTGTAATGTTAATTATTAGGCTGTACCCGTATTGGCAGATAAAAAGGTAGCTCAAGGTAAATCTAGAGTTAAATATGCATCATCAGTTACCAGCTTTGGCGTAGTTTCAAAGAGTATTGCCCTCGTCTGTGCGCATTAAATGTCTGGTTGGATACTCTTTCAAGTGGAAATCTAATTCGACAAATGTGAAATATGTGAGTAATTCACATTCAAGGTAACATCCAAAACTACAGGGATTGTCTTGTATGCGTGTTAGCTGTTTGATTGCTCCTGCGCTAACACAGAGAAAAGTCGATAGTTGAGATGTGAAGGGCATGTCAGCGGGGTGGGAAGAAGGAGTTGCTCGTCTTGTGAAAAATGTCCTTTTAGTGAGATTTACCACGCTCTGGCTTCTCCTGATTTATTTTTTGTTTGTTTGTTGAATTTATGATTGTTTGTAAAAATAAAAAAAAGAAAAAGAAAAAAAAGTCTGCTTCCTGATGATCATTTTTATCTGCAAAATCTCTCCAGTGCCCCAGTGTCTCTGCCGTCAGAGGCGACAGTTCGGTACAATAGAAGATGAGATTGATGAGCTGAGAGACAAAGATTTATGCCTCACCGTTCCCTGTTGCGCTGTCACACGGGCTATTTTCAGATACCACACATAAACACACATGTCAACTAACAATGTGTCATTACAAGCTAATGCCGTAATATGTTTGCCATGCCCTCCCACAATGTCTTGCTCCTCAGGCCAACCCCATTTACTGGTCTGCGTATAAACAAACAAAAACAAGATCTTAGTGACTGTGTGTTTGTGTGTGTGTATGAGTGGAGATGTGTATTTGTGTTGGGTTTTTGTGTGTGTATTCTTATGTAAGCATGCAGCCTCCTCTTGCCTCGAGGATGATGATAGAAAGTGTTTGTCATCCTCCCACCTCTCTCCATCTCTCCCGTTCCTTGTCCCTTTTCTGCATCCATTCAAATCAAATGTGCCTCAATGGCGTGGCAGAGACATTTCCCGAATCCCGAGTAACACAACGGTGTCGTCATACACCAATGGCTAATTAATTTTGAGTATCAACGCAAACAAGTTTGTTCAAACTGCTCAAACAGTGTCACACAATGTGAGATGTTTAGCTCCCCACCCAGTTGCAGTGCAGGACTGCAGAGTGGAGGCGAGCAACTGATCCTACAGACACTGCAGTGCCTCCAAACATCCACTAGAGGGAAAGAGGCCCAAGTGTTAATAAATGTGATTTGTATGCAAAAAAATACAAACTTTATTAAAACAAGGACTCTATCACACTGGATAAACCAGGCGTAATGTGGTGTTTCAAACTGTGGAACAAGGAAGACATCCTATTTGGACTTATTTTCTGTGAACCATTGGCTGACCAATCACAGAGGAGGAGCTGCTGGAGGATACTGGGGGATACTTTTGTTTACAAGAGATGAAACTGAGGGAAAAAACACATTATACATATAAACCGCTTTCAAGGGGGACAAAGCATCATTGAAGCTGACCAAAGACACCAACTATAGCTTTAGCATTGTAATTAATTTCAGCTAATTGTTTAGCGTGTTCACTCTCACTCCTCTCCTACCATCATTTTCAGCAAAGAGTTGTACATGATCAGCACCACACAGCCACAGTCAGTAGCGTTAGGCTTGTAGCAGCTAAAGAGTCACATATTTCCCTGAGGTATAGAGGTTTAATTTCCTGCCTGAGCCCTGGGCCCGTAACTGGCCCAACCCAAATTCCCTTCTGTCCCCCCAGTCACTCGGCTGTAGTGTCAGATAGAGTTTGTCGTGGGGAATAATAAACATGCTGTTTTCTTACATAATGCATGCTTCCTATTGCACTCATCCGGATCTCATCTGAACAGATGTCTGTCATTCAAACAACTCTGAATTGTAGATTTAACTTTAATGAGAACAGACAATGTATGCATCTGCTGAGGAGTTGGTGGAGACCAAAAACAGAGCTAAAAGAGGGTGAATGGTGGAACTTAAAGGGATATTATGTATGAATAATTCCCATCTAGCGATGAGGTTGTATAACGCAACCAGCTCAATCGTATTCTTTATGCTGCATTCACGTGGAATCGGGCAGATGGACGACAGTTGCTGCACATAACGGGATCCTTTGACTTGGGGCAAAACGATACACACCTGACAATATGTAGTTATGGCAATGCTGTATTGTTTACCTCACACACATTTTCCCGGCTCTCTCTCACCGTCCAAAATGACATCCAGTTTGTTTGCGGACTGCCTTCAGCCTGATTCCACGTGAATGCAGCATAAGTGTCACCCTCCATCCTTTCTCACACTACACCGCAGTGATGGTTTTCGAACAGACATGCCACTGAATGTAAAAGATGGCGGCACAACATGGCAGCCAGTATTGAGCTTACCAGCTCTATGTTTGTACGGCTAATTCAAAGTTTACCAGAATACTTAAATTTGTTGATGGGGGTAATTTATAATTTATGAAACACATACATTTAAACAAAATAATAATTTTTGGTGAATAGACAGTAAGAGAAGGTACACAGTGGGGCTTTAAACTCAGCAGGTGGCCAGATCTCACTTATATTCTCCTGAATGTGTTAATAAGCAGGTGCTACCTGACATATTATCAACTTATGAGATAATAACATGTCACATGCTATGTTAACAGTTTTGTTTTCACAGCACCTAAAAAATGTGTCAGTGCCTGTCAAGAGGATTAGCATTTAAAATTCCCCGCGTTGAATACATTATGTCCTAAAGGAAAGCACAGTAATTAGTATTAGTACATGATTGTTACATGCATGTCACTGTGTGAAATTAGTCAGAATAACATGAAATTGAACTGTGACATTTCAAAAGTTTGCTGAAAATCATCTTGACATTTGAATGGAAACTGTGTCCTCTCTTGTCCTTTTCTCTCTGTCTTACGAGATCTCTTCCCCACTACTCTATTAAAGTCCATTACTGTCACTATCGGTCTCTCATTCCAGTATAAAACAGCCTGACCCAATTTAGACTACTTAAATGAATTTTTCATTGCCCCTTCCCAGTTCATGATTAATACTTTTTTTCACCCTAGAGAGCCCATTATGAAAATAAACCCTTTTTGTATATCTCTACTCTTTTTAGTCATCTCAGTTTAGCAAATTTATATTCTGTCACATTTTCATGAATTTCACAGTTCTCCTTTTCTGAAGTTGTGTTTTTTTTTCTGTTATTTATTTTTGCGTTAGAACTACAGCATATTATGATGATCTGATATTTTTACTCACCAACACTGTCAGTTTATTCATACAGTCATTGCACACATGCTTTGTGCCCGATGGGCTTCATTATGCTTAAAATAGGTTGAATACACACACATTTACATTTACAGTACACTGTATTTATAGCAAATGCAGCATACATGAAAGAAAACAATGTGTTAGTGGTTGGAGTCATTTACAGGTCAACACACTGACTACATTGATTTACTACAAAACTGTGAAAACTATGGCTGACCCCGATGTTAAAGTGGTTAGTGTGCACAAATGAGCATGAAGAGCCATGAGCAGTGGGTCTTCACTCTTTCTCTCTCCCTCCTGTATTTAATTCTCTTGCATACTGACATGAATGGGAACCAGTTACAGCCTTGACCGTTTGAAATCAAACTTAAATGTTTGTTGCTGCCCAGGAAAACCTCAGAAAAGGACAGACTAATCTCAAACATGCCCAAACACTGCCACCTAAGCTGAGCTGTTATCCTTTCCAAATAGTCTGTCCAGAGTTGCTATTTCTATACTATCAAAGACAAAATATCTTTAGAACTTGTGAGGGAGTGAATGTGTGGGGGACCTGTGGGTGTTTGCTTGTGTGAATGAGACAGGAAGACGCAGAATTGTGAAGGAGAGTATGTTTGGCAGATTTGGTCTCCCAAGGAACTCGAGCCGCGTTTCCATCTGTATATTAAAAATGCCAAATATGCTTTGCGCTCTCCCGAGTGTAAACATGCATCAGAATGAAATGTATTTGTAACGACAGGACTGATTAATGGGATTTTCGTTTTTCTGGTGCAGAAATGGAAGGTATCGCACCCTCATCTTTGTGCTGGTGGCATGCGGATGTTATCTGCACGCTGTTCTGATGACAGGATGGAGAAATTTATAAAAAAAAAAGGGCCATTTCATTAACATCAAACATTTCTATGCCTCTGAGAAGATGAAAACATCTGTGGCAAAGAAAATTATCACTTGTGACTATTAAGGGTGTCGGTGTGCTCCATAGCTTGCTGTGTTCTGTGCCGGAAGATGAGGAAGAAGAAGACAAGAAAGCTTTGTCTTGTTCACTGCAGTCTCACGAAGGATGTTGTGCTCTATAACCAACACCTCACAAGGCTTTTTCTCACCTATTTGGTTTGCAGCAGTGGTTTTAACCCTGGAGAGGTTTGTTTAAGTCTATGATAGAGCTGTAATCACAGCGAGACCTTGCAGAGACACTGGGCTTGTCGGTACATTTCCAAGCAAACCTCTGAGCTTTGTTTGGATTGAAAATGCCCTGAACTGCTGCAGCTGAGCATTATGGGTTAAACAGGCTGTGAACTATTAGTTAATGACATGTTACTGGATTCAGTTATGGCCCCCAATAGCGCCTGCATTTCCCAGTGTTTTGAAGCACTTTGCACAAAATATACTGGCTTCTTTTCTCCTTCCTTTTCTCCTTGTTACTTTGGATGTTGCTTTTATAACACACACAAAAACTGTATGGAGTTGTGTAGAAAGAGATTTAAGGGTGCTCCTTGACTTCACAGGATAACCTTGTGTTTTTAGACAGACATTAAAACTTTTTGATTGGAACCAACCCCTGTGAGTCTGGACCGGAAAGCCAGGTATCAGAAACGAATGGATGAAATTGAAGCGGACCTGTCTTTGCTCCAGTTGATGTCTTTCCAATTCACACCACTTCCATGTTTTGCTTCACTTCCCATTTGAATGGATACAACTTCAGGCTTGCGGTCCTCAGTTGCTTCTTGATTGTGTTTGGTTGAACAGTGAGTGTGTGTGTGTTTTCTTTTTTTGCCAAAATCCCAAATGCTTTTTTTTTTTCTTATCAAAAGAATGCGGCATTTCAACATGGATTCAGTTTGTCTAACTACACAGCAGCAAAGGCTAAACCTGTGACGAATGCTTCTTTTATGCATTCCTTTGTGCACCCGGCTAAAACACGCAACGGACACAAAGCGTGTTAACCTTGAGAGAGCATTTCAGTGGATCAGCACACGGCCCTAGAGCTGTACTTAAGTCTGTAAACAATGGCTGTTTCTTAATAGCCACACGTTAAACATGCTACAGCTGTGTGAATGTACTGTTCTATGTGGAGCATTACTGTATACTTTTTTTTCCTGTCGTTTCACTGTCATGTATTATGAGATAACAGACAGTGCCAGCAATATATAATATATCTGCCTCTACCTATATACTGTAATGTCATCTCCGGCAGAGACTAATGAGAGGAACAAAAAATAAATTTTAATTGAAATAAGATTTATTTGGAACACAGGCAATAGACTTGAATGTTTAGACATTGGCAGGAAGTGGATCACTGTAGAAAGCATGCAGTCCATAGGAGATAATTATTATTCTTATTGATTGGAGATGGCCATGCATCAGACAGCAGAGAGAGCGAGAACACTTTTTTTGTTAAGTTTGACAGCTTACAAGTAATTGGGTAATTCCCATCGTGCCAGATTGTGATTGGATGAAGATGAGAATGAGCTGCTGAAGCTGAAGCTTGTGACTTAGAGAGAGCTGGTAGTCCTCCTATACTGAACTGTGACTCATCCTCATTTATTGTTGGATATTGTTGAATTCTACAGATGGGTGGTTTGATCAGTAAAACGGCATATAGTAATGATAAGAGAAACAGAGCCACAACCAGTTTTTAAATGTTGTTTGGGAGTTTCCTTTCTCTGTATAGTATTTTGAAATGCTCTGAAAATGTTACCAGCCAAAAAAAAAAAAAATGTCCTCAATGCTGCATTTTTGTAAGATGGACATTAATTACACTGGAAAAAATCTGATCCCTGCTTGTGTCCCTGTGAGGGTCTTTGTTGTAAACACTTTCTTTCAGTTTCAAAGCAACTCATCAAATAGCTATCAAGACATTTTACACAGAATCGAAAAGTTGCTCTGCATAGAAATGGAGGGGCAGCCAACCAACCATCACACTAATATTGCCATCGTTACAGTGGTAGTGTGGTTTAAAACTATTCAATGTTTGTTCCTGCCCTGTACTCCATGATGTACACTCCTGTCAGGGCTGGTGTGCAGCTTACAGTACATAATGGCGTAATACCGTTGAAACAGCTTCCTGCTTGAGACTTGCTCCTATCTGCGGCTCTACAATATGATGTATGCACTGCTTTACATGTTAAAAGATAGGTTACGTATTTTAATGGCGCCACCATCTCTCAGTCCCTCGTAAAACAATGAGCTGGGAAAGCGTTTTACATCAGATCCTCTTCAGCAGCGCTGATGTATGCACTCGCATGCGTCGTGAGGGATAGTGATAGTAATGTTATGCCATAGAAATTGTCTTGTGAACACGATATCATCTGATAGCCGGTGATGGATGTGCTCTGGCGTGTTGTGAAAAATAGTGCTGTGATGTAATGGTGCGGAAATAGCATTGTAGACCAGATATTACACAGCACCCCACCATGAATCAGGCACTTAAAGTACCACTGTTAGACTGTTACTGCCAAGATCTCCTATTACACGTCTCCCTCTCTCCTTCTCTTCTTTTCTTTTACTGCTTTCCCTTACCCCCCAGTCACACACATAATGCATGAATCAATAGTCAAGTAGTCCACGTGTGTCTTGATGTATATCTAATGCATACCGCTGCTGTATATGTACATATATGTTTGCGTTCGTGTTGAGGGATTGTAAGTGTGTACTGTATGTGTGTGTTTCGGTGTGGGTGTGTTCTCTTATTCCACGGCTATCAGTCTGACCTTGGCGGTGATCGTCTCATATTCCTGGTGGCTCATGTGCTCCTACAAATCATCCGGCCCCGGCTGTATCTGCCTTTGATTGGTTTGATTTCATCCATTAAGTCCAGTTGAGTCGTGAAGGGGAGATGGTTACCGAAGGGGGAGGAGGAGGAGGAAGAGGAGAAGAAGGGCGAGGCATGTTGAAGAAGCCTAGACTCAACAAAAACATGCATGTGCAAAAGTTGATGGATTGGATTTGACCATTCCCTAAACTTAAATCTGTGATGTGATTTTCCAGTTTAGGCAAGAAGTCTATCTCTGCAAGTTTTTTCTTCTTTTTTTTTAACCATTCCAAAAGCTCACACAGTATGGCTCCTGATATGAATGAAAAGCACCCATGCAGATGAGAGTCCAGTGTCTGTATCGCTGCCATTGATTTTTTTTGTCTGCTCATATGTATATTTGTGTGTCTGCACACCAGGTTGGTTTCCCATGTGCTCATATATGGGTGTACTGTGGATCTCCAGGGCTGTCCTTAACTCTGTTTGTGTGTGTGATGAGTGCACGTGTGTTCAGTGCAGCCATCCCAACATGAACTAATTGAATAAAGAGTAATTGCGATGTATTTAGGCAGCTGCTGACCCCTGTTGTTCAAGTGGGTAAAGCCATTAGCTTAAGCATAAGGTTCACTTCGGTGGACACACAGACAAACAGAGCCTGAGAGTGGAGGCTACAGGAAGGCAGTGGGTTCGCTAAGTGGCTTGGGCATTGGTGCTTTTTTGTTATGCATTAGATGCTGGTACAAACAACTAAGGTACATGCTTGAAGGCACAGAAGACCATGTAAACTATTAATTTGCTTTGCAAGAAAAGGGGGGAAAAAATTGAGCTAAAAGGTTTTTCCGGCAGCAGCAACAACAACAATATCCTTTAATCTTCCTGCTTTACGTTAGAGTTTGTGCAATGAGAGAACAAAGCACTTTGTCTTGACTGTCTCAAATCCTCCCTTAATGTGTATGGTACTTCAAGCACATCTCCTGTCAATACTGAGGTGTTTTAATGAGTGAAATCAACAAGGGATCCCAACATTTCTTCTTTAATAGTATCCCAGAAGCTTTGTATTTTATAATGAAACACTCCCTGATAAACTATTTAAAGGCCCCACAGAAATGATTGAGCCTCATTAATACAGTAAATAATAAACACAAGTTATTGTCTTTAGTTCATTGAAATGGTAGTTGAGGTAACACCCTTACCACAATAATAATTTAGTATCTGTCTAGTAGAGCTCAATCAATCATATATACACTGTACATGGATGTGGAGGTGTATTTTATTTCTGTTTGGACATTGAGAACATAAAGACATTGGCAAAGAGAGTGTGAACCTTTACATTTTAGTGGTCATATGGCCCTGTTTCTTTACCATTGGATTAGGTGAATATACACTGATCAGCAGTCTGTGGACGTTTAGGAGAATAAAACAATGAGACATGCCATCTGTACATGTATCTCTGACAATCCATATTAAATCAGCAATCCCATAATAATAAACCCATATTATATTATAACCCATATTATGATAAATATATTTGCTATTACACAATTTCAAATATCAGTTAAATCTTTGTATGGCAATCCCAGAGGAGCTGAGTCAAATATAAGAGAACACATGTCAAATGAAATGACAGCCGGTGGTAGAATAATCTTATGTCATTATGTTCAGCTGCGAACAGCGTGAATCCAACAAATGAGGGAGAGATCTGTCTTTGTGTAGCTTTTTTTTCTTTCTTTTTTTGTATTTCAAACATCTGTACAGTCATCTCGACAGAAACACAGTGAGACAGAAGCTGTTATGAAATCCAGTCTGCAGTGATCTGATACTATGTCACTTAAATCTGTTGAGGCTGAGCTTCGCTGTGGGTTTTGTAGCTGTTTGAACAGTCGCATGTTCAGTAAACAACGCCTCTCTTCTCAACAAGAGCCGGGCCCTCTGAGACTGTTGGAGAACACTTTAACTCGTGAAGTGTTTTCCTAACTCTGACATGACTAATCTATTTTAACAGCACAAGTACCATAGGAAACTACCTGACACTCCTCAACAAAGAGCCCTACCAACTGCCTGATGACACTTTAGGAAAACAGAGTAGTTTCTAACATCTGCCACCACGTCCACACCATGTGGTAAATATAGTTGCTATACACAGTTCCAACTTTTACAGTTCAAATCAGTCTGTCAGAGATAAATCCCCTCATAAAAAACAAGACTTCTTAGCTTTCACTGGAAAATGCTTATTTTTCGTTTAAAGGTCCCACATGGTATAAAGGTTGATCTCCCTGTCTTTGTGGTTACAAAGCAGATCTAGGTTCTATCAAATGCTTTAAACAAAGTCCACAGAGCACTGCAAACAAACTGTGTTTCAAAACGAGCTGTCAGGACTTCAGTAACTTTCTGATGTCACAACAAAGCTGTCACCGCTCTCTACTCCAAGCCCAGCCCTCCTAAACGCCCCATCCAGCCTTGTTTCCTTGAAATCTGCTGTGTTTGTATGTGATCACTCAGGAAACAGTCAGCCAATCTTGTCACTATAGAGCTTCAGAGAGAGGCTTAATATAAAGTGTAAAATATGAGACCTTGTCAATTGACTTTTTTCCCTTGTAAAAATATTGCATTCTTTTTGACACCCTATTATATTCAGTTTGCTCCAACTCCTCATTGTGGCAGTATCATCTTTACACTGCAACTCAAAAACCCACTCTCTGCGGTGTGGCTTCACTTCAACATCTAATGGAAATATTAAAATATTTATTCTATATGCAGAATTAAACCACAAGCTCTGAACAAATTCTTTCAAACTGAAGTTGCTGTATCCCTTGAATATTTAAGCTGCCATGTAGCAGGGGTTTTCATCTGGAATCCAACTACTGTAAGCAGGAAAAGTTACGATATAACTGTGTCAAGCCCAGCAACACAGTCACAGGAACTCCATGTAATAATGCTGTTCTTGCACTTCCTAAATGAAAATAAGGCAATATGGTTCCTGCATTCTGATTTTCCAGTTCAGCTAACCACATCACAAACTGCTGAGGACAGACTTTGCGAAATACTACTGGATCAATTTACAGGGCCTGTTTTATTCTATCAAAAATCACTTGTGTTTATTTTATCAAGTAAAATCTAATTTCTAAAATCTAATTGAGATAACTTTTATTTGTAATATCTGTAAGATGTCAGGCATATTAGGTTGAATTCAAATTACACCAGTAATTAGTCTTAAAATACATCTTTTCTGTGTTATCGCCTCAGGTTCCTGAGTAATTCACTAACCCTGTCTCTGAAGTCAAAATGAATTAAACACCTTTTAAATATAATTACACAACGATGCCGTTTCATGCAAAGGAGAGGGATTTTAACACATGAAGTAATTTTTTGTTCTAGACAACATTGGCTTAAACCTGCCTGAAACCTAAAACTGCAAGTAAGCCAATGATGGAAGATTTAGAGAAATGCAGACATAACTTTTTACTTCAGCTTTACACATGGAAAATACGCTTCTGAATACAGGAACACAAAATTAAATTGGTGTATTTTTATGTGTTGATTTATTTTATTCTATTTTTTAATTTTTTTTCTGGAACTCTATGGCTTAATAACACGACCTCAAATATATCACTGGCTAGATGTGCATTAAGTGTGAAAAATCTGATCAGGAGCAACAAGTCCAGTGAAATCTTCAATCGCGGCTCCTTGGCAGCTTCAAAAGAGTTTCAATGTGCGAATACTTCCAAGCCGTCGCTTTTAAACTGCCAAGCCGTTCCACTGGTTATCCCCCTTGAGATTTGAATGCAGCCTAAGCTCGGTTTCAGTATATGGCTGGTGTGGAGAATCCATTTGAGCTGGCCAAGAAGCCAGTTGTTCATCAGGAGGCGAGCCGGGGGGTGGGAGGGGGGAGTGAAACTGGCTTTATGCGAGACCTTCGGGGAAATGGGGTATCAGTGTGGAAGGCTTTCAAAGAGGTGGATAAAGCAGCCTGCACATGTGTGAAACAGAATCGTATTTTACACACCACTACAAACAGAGCTTAATTTGTCTTCCTTACCCATAATCCCTTTGGTTAATTCACCATTCTATTTGATTCCGCTGGTCCCACGTCTCACCTTGCACTACAAGTCAGTAACTTGTGTGTGGAGGAGTTTGTGCGAAAACGATCGTTTACGCATGTGTGACATCCCGTCCCAAACATCCATCCCTACAGCCTGTGGTGAATATTGAAAATATATAGGTTTTTTTTCCTCTGTCATGTATGTGTGACAGAGTGACACCAGCATCGTCTACACTAGCTCATATCCTCTTGCAAACTGAAAGCCCCCTGCCCCCCCCACCCCCACCCCGCTCCCTGTCACACCTCAGCACTCATTTTAATTAGCTCCTTCTCTGATCTTTCTCCTTTTCCCTCTCCTTCTCTGATAATTCTCCCTCGTTTCCTTTCCATTCCTCTGTCTCTCTCACTCATTCACTCTCATTACAGTCATTTCTCAGTCTAATTAATGAGCTGATATCTGCTTTCGTGTCATAAGGGTCATCAACCCCCCCCCCCCACCCCCTTTCACTCTCATATTCGTTTTTTCTGTGTAGTGCAAGTGCATATGAGTCATCCCACACTCTATTTAGCTGCTGCACTGTCTTTCTGATCCTCTTTCTCTGAACTCAAATAGAGGGGGGAAAGTAAAGCAGGGATTGTATGACCTCTGATATTGCAGCAGATTTTCAGCTCAGTAATTACACAGAGAAAATGAAAGAGATATATAGAGAGGAGACCACACTGTCAGACCACGGACAGGTGAATGGCTTCTCCCTCAGACCTGGGCAGTGATTTGGAAGATTCTGAATATGTAGCACTTATATCAACCTGCTGCAGAATGTTATCTCATCGACTCAGTTAAGACAGCTGCATTAAAAGTGTTAATGACTGAAATGTTAAATTAAATTGATTTTAAACACTTCTTTCTGATTGTGTGGCAGGCATTATGCTGTCCCATGTTGGAAAGCCCAGTCTGACACCGTGCCAGTATTTGTCTAGATCAGGTTTACAGGTTCACAATTTGAGCATAAGACTTGTGAGAATTAACATTGTTCATACGCCATAAAAATGACCAAATCTCAAAATAAAAAAAATGTGTTTTTCTGGCCCTTTGGATTTTTTGATCATCTGTATCTTGTCTTCTCAAACACAGTTTGTGTCACAGTGATACATGGAATTTAATAACGTGTAGGCTATGCATGCAAAGCCTGATATAGCTTCTTTCTCTCGGCCCAGTTCCAATTCTATTAAAAATACGAGCCATGCTGCCACAGTGCATCACATATTCATTCAATGCAGCTAACATCACTTTTGTGGTTTATTTTGAGGCTATCCCAAATATGCTGCCATAATTATTCTGTTGCATGAGATATTTATATCAATAAGGAGTGTAATGGTTGGGTTTTACTAGGTTCTACAAGGGTTGCTCTTGCATAACAATGGTCACTGAGGTTACCTCTGATTACAGTATTTATAGTTCAGTTTAGTCAAAATTGTCACTATAGAATAGAAACTATATACGTATAGATTTGTGAACCTTTTTTTTCTTTTAAAGCTTTATGTCTGTGGAACAAATGGGCTCTGGCCCGCATCCAATAGAGTGAGCAGGGAGGTCCAAATAGCATGTCATGTTACATTGCTGTTATGGGATTTACATCTGCCAGAATATCTATATACTGTAATTACTCTCTTCAAATCAATGTGAGCCATAAAACATTACAGCCTTTAAGAAAGCTGCTCTGCCCAGGAAAGAGGAAAATGGTCAAATTGATGCTTTCAGGCAAGAAAAGCTATAA
Source organism: Decapterus maruadsi (assembly GCA_030347415.2). Lineage (NCBI taxonomy): Eukaryota > Metazoa > Chordata > Actinopteri > Carangiformes > Carangidae > Decapterus > Decapterus maruadsi. The sequence goes on along the minus strand of CM064887.1, from coordinate 9,946,342 downwards.
ATTCAGGGTTTGCATTAGGAAATGCACCTCCAATCCAGGCCACATAGAATGACTGGGAAGTGCAGTGCAGAAACATGGCGGTAATGAGTCCACACAACAGATGGAACAGATGAAGGCAAAATTGGATGAGAAAAAAACACAAAAAACAGCAGTTCAACTCCTGTAGTGTGCACTTCTTAGTGACAGACGCTGAAATTGACAGACATTGCTTGACTTTTGTGTTGCTAATAATTAAAATGTCAAACATTTAAACCTTTTGGAAGTGATGACTCATTAGGGAGTGGTACTGGGTGTTTATACATCTTTTCAACTTTCGTATTCATTTAAAGAAAAATATAAAGAAAAATAATGCACCACATTTCTAACATCCTGTTCTCGCTTCCATCATCTGCAGCCCACACTTATACATGATGAAGTGTGAGAAGGGTCCGCTGAGGCAAAACCTCAACGTTTCACCTTCACCATGTGTGTGCGTGTGTGTGTGCATCCGTGCGTGCGTTGGTGCGTGCATGCATGTGTTTGCACTGTGATCTCTTTAATCCTGATTCTCCCATGCCCTTCAAGCCCCAATCAAGGTTGTCATTAATGAGCATTTTCTCTCACCCTGCATTGCCCTGCTCCGTCTCTCTCTAAACCTTTCCTAATTAACAACAAGCACTGCTGCTTACTAATGATGATCAAATGTGTGTGTGCGTGTGTGTATGTGTGCATAGTTATGCTGCTGGGCAATGAATGACTCCAACAAACATCTCCTCTGGTTTGATTAGTTATGCCCAAAAGTTGGTGGTGCGGCCTTTGGGTTCATTTAGTGAAGTCTGGTCATTAGTATTTCAGAGTCAGATTCGTATGGCGTATGGAGTTTTATTGACAACACACAGAATTTAAAAGGATTATTAACCTATTTACAATAATTTATATACAAAATAATGTTGTTTGTTAATCTGTTTTCTTGGCACTGCTGTCTGAAGACTACAGAAATATTAGAATAAATAAATAGAAATATAAGATAATACTGTAAATGATCAGATTAATAAAGTGGTGAATTCATGCCTGCCCAGTTCTTTCTATTTCTTTTAAGTATCTTATTTCCAGTATGAATTCATCTCAATCTCTCTTTGTCTCCTTTTACAGGTGTTGTGTCCAGGTGGGGTGGTTACCATGGAGAGGCTGTTGCTGTGTGTGATGTTGGCAGTTGCCATGGCAGTGCGGGCACAAATCTGCCCAAAGCGCTGCGTATGTCAGATCCTGTCGCCCAACCTGGCAACCCTCTGTGCCAAGAAAGGTCTGCTGTTTGTACCACCGAACATCGACAGGCATACTGTGGAACTACGACTGGCTGACAACTTTGTCACAAGGTAACTGTCACATCCATACAACTATCAACAACACTACTGCTTTAATACCACTCACTCTTCAGGTGCTGTGTCAGCTGTTACATCACTTTCTTACCTTTCTAGTGTTTTATTTGAGGTGTTGATATCCATTAAGAAGATGTTTATGGCTTTAAGGGCAAAATAAAAACATATCACCTCTCCTCTCCCAGGTTTTCTCTGCAGCTCTGGCTTAGTAATAGGGAGGCAAGCACGATCTGATATCACCAATTATTATTGTTGCTTTTATAATCGTGCAAATTAACATAAACATAAACCAAGTAAACAACAGCCCAGGACTAACCCTAACCCTAAACGGTTGGTTATAACAGCGCTCCTGGGCTGTTAATTACTTGGTGATATCAGATCATGCAGGGAGGCAAATGATCATGATTAACTGAATTTCATTCTAAACATGTGATTTGTGCATATTATTTACATGTACTCACCAATCACTGTAAAACCATTAACTTAATAAGACCGGTTAATACTGGCTGAGAATAGCACTGTGTACAATGTAGCTCCACCTCCCATCTGTGCCGGCAAGTGACGGATCACTAAAACAAAATATTTAGGCCACATATGGGACATGGCATGACAACAAAGATCGAATTGTGCAAAGTTGGAAGGTCCGAAGTCCAAGTGGATCAGACTTGGGGCATAGTTGAGCTTTTCTTAAATACAGATGTCCCGACAGCTGGTTCAAAGGTTCATTTTCTGAGTGAAAGCTTTGAGGATTTCTCTGTGGGCTGAATGCTTTGATAATTTCATAATATAGAACCTAGACCTGCTTTATAATCAAAAAAGACATGGGAATTTCACTATATACTGAACCGGCTGGACGTCACCTTTAACATTGTTTGATTGTCTGACAGAGCAGCATTGCTAACACAGAGAGCTTTAAGCACCATAAGTGATAAATTATATATTCAGACACATGAATTATATTGTTGTGGGTAATGAACAACTTTCTCTCAACTGGAAACGCAGCCTGATCTATTATGTCATGATGAAACAACCCCTGGCGCTCCTCCAGCAAAGACGAGGAAGTGTGAGAACTTTTGGACAGAGCGACATCACCCAGGGTGCTTTTTATGGGGATGCGCTCATATTATCCTCTGGGACCAGAATGAAATAAAACTCATTTGGGTGTTTAAAGAAAGCACATTCTTCGAGGGCCCCAGAGTAAGTCAGAGTCGGTTCACAGTCAATGGAGCAGCACAAGGCTGTCTCCTGATGGCACTGGAGTTTTGTGCCTCGGTTCTTTGCTCCGTAGCCGTTGGAGAGTTGTTCATATTGAATGAGCTGCACAGGATGAAAGAAATACTGCATGTGAATTCTGTATTAGGATGAATTTTTCCCCCAAACGTAGAAAGGGTTTCCCCATAAATGTTTCCTTTCAACTCCAGTGTACATTTGAACACTACTAAACACGCAACATCAATTTTCAAAGGAATATTTTGAGCATTTTATCTTCAGAACTGGAGAAAATATCAGTGATGATATCATGCTTAATCTCTTAACCGTTGTCCTCTGTATCCACAGTGTAAAGAGGAAAGATTTTGCAAACATGACACGGCTGGTAGACCTGACATTATCCAGAAACACCATCTCCTACATCACACCTCATGCCTTCGCTGATCTGGAAAACCTCAGAGCCCTACACCTCAACAGGTAAGGCTTCGACACAGACTGATGAATTATTGGTGTTGTCGTTTACTGTATTTCCAAGACTGCAAAGATCTGGATGTTATGAGAATATTGTCATCCCTTATATCTCTCACAGTAACCGGCTGACAAGGATAGGCAACGATACGTTCAGTGGCATGTCGAAGCTTCACCACCTGATTCTGAACAACAACCAGCTGGTGCTCATCCACCAGGGAGCGTTCAACGACCTGCTGGCGCTGGAAGAGCTGGACCTCAGTTACAACAATCTGGACTCTATTCCTTGGGAGGCCATCCAGGTCAGGATTGCCTTAAACTGCAGCGGCCTGTCAAACTCTTAACTGGAGGCCTTTTTAAGAGCCAATTCCAAAGAACATGAAGTGGCCATTAAACCTTTTTGGCCATTTCTTAGATATAAAATAAGAAGATCTTAGGGGTTTTTTGGACAGATGACAGACTATTATAATACAATTCAATAAACCTATATGCACTTGTTAAAGATTTTCTCAGGTTCATTTTTTTCTATCAATTTTCCTTGCTACCAATTACAATTACATGCTGGTGCTTTTTGTCAGTCAAAATATAATAATGAAACATGAAAATCTTTCCTTTTTTGTTTTGTATGTTTTTTTCTGCCGTTCCAACAGAAAATGACAAGCCTGCATACGTTGAGTTTGGACCACAACATGTTGGACTTTATTCCCGAGGGAACCTTCTCACTGCTCCAGAAACTGAACCGGCTGGACGTCACCTCCAATAAGCTCCAGAAGCTCCCACCAGACCCTCTTTTTCAACGGGCTCAGGTATCCCGTAAACAAATGAAAATGCAACCCAACAGAAAAAGTTCAGCCAAGCTTTAAACTACTCACTCTAAATCTGTTTAAGTGAGCTATTTGTGAGTTTTATTAGTCCACTGCAGAGGATACATTGTGAGTTCAGCAACAAACATCATTCCTTGCTGTCTCCTGTGGTGGAAAGCAATGCCAATCTTTTCTTCTGCTAACCGGTCAGCCCTGACCTGTCTGGTCACTTTCCCAAAGTGAATCACTGTAGCCTCCAATATGCTTTGCTCAAAGGATGCATTAAAGCCTGTTTTTTTTAACATCTCCTCTCAAACAACCAACACAACCTGCTACTGGCATCTTGCTGCTTTCTGATAGTATAGCCTCAAATCTGCCTTGAAGATGTAGTGCTGCTGATCAAATGGTGTATTGGAACCTGTTGTAAACATGAATACTGTATGTCCTCTTCTTAATTAACGATAGTACTACCTGTTCCTGGCAAGAAATCACTTTAAACAACAGATAAAACTTCTAAATAGCCTCTTTTAAAGGTAAAGAACTCATTCATCTACATTTTGAAACACAGTAAATGTTTCTGGCCTTGGTGATTTATGCACCCACTCAGGTTAATCAAGGAGTCTTCACATCACTTTCTTTATCTATAAAATCAAGTGTAAATTTGATTTTAGAAAAAAATAACCTTTGGCTTGACCTTTTCCAGGTTCTGGCCACATCAGGTATCCTAACTGGCTCCTCCTTTGCCCTCTCTTTTGGCGGGAACCCTCTCCACTGCAACTGTGAGTTACTGTGGCTGAGAAGGTTGAACAGGGAGGATGACCTGGAGACATGCGCCTCACCCCAGCACCTCTCTGGTCGATACTTCTGGTCCATCCCGGAGGAAGAGTTCTTGTGTGAACCCCCCCTCATCACTCGATTCTCCCACGAGATGAGGGTGCTTGAAGGACAACGGGTTGCACTAAGGTAGTAATATTAGTTTGAATAATAGGAAGACCTTTAATAAGTTTCCTCATTATCCTATCCTAACTTCTCTGTACTAATGCACATAGACACACTTGGCGTATTAATTGCAGTAGTTCAGCATTGTGTTTATAAACCGCTCAAGAATATATGAAATGTCCCACTGTTCAATGAAGCAAAACATAGGGACATTACACCAAAAATTTAAGAAGGACAAAACTAAATCAAGACAACAACAGAGTTGATGACGACTTAATTTGCATATATATTGGTCACACGCTTCCAATCATAATAGATGTTATGTTTTCAAGTGTGGAAATATGATGGAAATGAGAAAAAGAGGCAAAGGAAATCAATGAGAGGCCATTATTCTCTTCCCTTTATTGTAGCTTGTCCTCACCTTCATGTATAGGATATAAGAGGAGATTATCAGAGGATTCACATTTTTGGTTTTTATAGAATCTTAAAACATAAAACTGTAAAGAAGTCAAGGAGGAGTCAGGGTACACAAATAGGTATTGATTTTACAGATGTCAGACTTGAATATAGCTAGATGAATTCATGTGAATATTACATAAACTATCAATCTTCGGGTTTTAGGACAGATTAGGAAAAATAAGGCAAAATGACATTATATATCAACATGAATCTGTAAAAACATATTTGCTGTCATCTAAAGGACATTAATGTGCTCTGTTGACAAAGCAAATATGTCAGACTATTTTCCATCCCAGTATCCATGAGGGAAGGTGGATAGATTTTCCCGAAACTCACACCAATGTTCTGCTTTTACTGTATAGTTGTCCCCATTCTGTCTTGTTACTCATCATGAGTTCCACTCTACTGCTTTTCTTTAAAGGTGTAAGGCGAGAGGTGACCCAGAGCCAGCCATCCACTGGATCTCTCCAGAGGGCAAACTGGTGTCTAACTCCTCCAGAACGTTGGTCTACACCAACGGGACCCTGGACATCCTCATCAGTACTGTGAAAGACACCGGCACCTTCACTTGCATCTCCTCCAACCCTGCCGGTGAGGCCCATCAAAAAATAGATCTGGTTATAATAAAGCTCCCTCACATCTCCAACAACACCAACAACATCCAAGAACCCGACCCCGGATCCTCGGACATTTCCACGTCAACCCGCGGTGGAGCCAACGGCAGCAACGTGACGGGCGACGTGAAAGGCGGGGTGGATAAGAGGGTGGTGACGGCCGAGGCCACGTCGTCGACAGCTCTGATCAAGTTCAACTTCCAGAGGAATATTCCAGGCATCAGAATGTTCCAGATACAGTACAACGGGAGCCAGGACGACTCGCTGGTGTACAGGTAAGACTGACAGAATCGTTACGTCAGAGCCAGACAGTTTACACTGGGCAGAGGTAGACACTAGTCTTAGCTGTACAGATTGGATTACAGTTGATTAAATGCACCTGCAGTGATCCTGTTGGAAAATGCGATCACAGGAAATAGCAACACAACAAAGATAAAGCTAAAGCAACTAGGCAAAATGACTACAGCAGTGGCAGGAGGGCACTACAAGTGCACTATAAAGGAACTATAAAAGCACTACATGACGTAGCAACTTCTAGCAAGAATTATTATTGTTTTTTCAAGCACAGTAGTATAGAGCTATAAGTCTCTGAACTTGTAAATTAAATATTGTATGTTGATGAAGTACAGCATGTACAGCAAAAAATAGCCTTGGTAACATACTAGAGGAAAATGACAAGTGAAAAAATATATTAATATAATGTAAAAAAAAAAAAAAATCTATATTAAGATATTAAATGATCAAATCTGGGAATTATTATAAACAGAATTGTGGCAATATTACAGTAAATACTATGTGTATGATATTATAGTACAAACAGGTTCATCAGCGCAAAACAGACCAAACTGGGCTGCGACGGCAAAGATGGCAGACAAAACAGAGACAGTGAGAAAGTTGACAGTCTTCAGTCAAAACAACGCAGGGCCCCCTCAGTCTGCTGACTCACTGGGGCGGCCTTGATAGGAAGAGCTCCGCCAGTCTTTCTTGACTCTTGCTATTTGTTCAGGATTACAAAGATTAGATGGATCTCGCAGGGAATGATTGTTATTTGAGCTAAATATTTACTCTGGTGAAATGGGGGGAATTAACAAACACAAAGAGCCTTCATAGGGAAATCTGCCAGTATTATCTGCCTTTCATATTCTGCTAATCCCCATACATACTTCATCAGTAAGCACCGTCATCACAGAGAGAGCTAGGGGGAGGGTTGGGGCTGACCGTCTGGGTCACAATGATGACAATGCCCTGAGCTGTTAAGAAATTCATCTCTGAAGGCTGATTTTTTTTTTTTAAACGACAACCTATGAATGTAGGATCTTCATCTCATTGTGACTGCATCAATGTATAATTACAAACAGGGATCATTCATATAATAATCTGCTGGTGTTATCCGCCTTTCATATTATTCCTAATCTGTGTACATAATTCATCAGCACTTAACTCCATTCACAGGATGCATCATCATGAGAGAGCTCCAATGGGATTTATAGCTGCCTGTCTTCTAGCGATAACATCATAGATCACATCGCATCAGTCTTTCTGTGGCTCCTTCTTTCACAAAGCACACTGAAGCCTTTGTGCATTTGTAGGATTTTCACCGTATAAAAGGATGTTTATACATTTAGCTCGACACTTAAAAGTACTTGCTGGAAAGTATTAAGTTCGGGAGCATGACAGTCACAACAAAAAAAAGAAAAACAAGCAGTTTCCTGTAGGGGCACAGAGGTGGAGTCACTGCTGAGCCTTTAACCATTGTTCCTGTCTCTGTCACCTCAATCAAAGTCGTATCTCTCTTGCTGTCTTCTTCTTTTCCAGTATTCATTTGTGTGTCTCTGTGTTATTTTGCAGCTCCCTCGTCTTTAGATAGTGGATTGATTTCCATTCAACACCTTCGCTGGCACAAAGTAGCAACTCATTGATTCTTCTTTTTCATTACCCAAACACAGAGAAGAGAGAGAAGAGGGGACGGAGAGAATAGAAGAGAGGGAGGGAAGAAAAAGACAGGTGGAAAACGTAGAGGGGTATGAATGAGACAGGGGTGGGAGGGAGAGAGAATGACAGACAGGGGAATACTGGTGCTATTGTCACACACAGAGCTCTTACTTTTCAGGTTCAATCAGAGCCTATTGATCTGCTTCACATTGACATTTGTGCACTTTACTCCCCACCTGCTCAGCATAATGTTGTCGGGTGTTGAAGAGGTTCCTGTGTGAATCCTCCATACTGTGGCCTTGGCTGTCTGCACTAACAAAAAGTATCAAGCTTTTTACAGGCATACCCCCACTCCTCAGGCTCAGTTCATCTCATGTCTGAAATGTAATAGTTGTAATATTTGATTCACTATCGATCCATGCAGGGAAACCCCACCCACAGCTCCTTCCACAGGGAGGTCAGGGTCAGCTGCACAGAAGCACGGCCAGAGGAGCCGACAGAGATTTGGTGTCTTGCTCAAGGACACTTGAGACAAGCAGATGATTACTCATACAGTAGCAGTGTTTCAAACACCACTCTTTCTGCTTAAGTGTTATATTTCCATTCGAGAGGCAGGCCTGTTGCCCACTGGGCGACGGCAGGGCAGGTTTTGTTTATAGTGTACAACTTATCAATATCATAAAGTAGTCATGAGTATTTCTTTGTAATATTAAAATGAAGTATGACTGAAGAAGTCATCATTTCTATATTAAACCTGTGAATTTCAAACACAGGAGGCACTGCTCTAATTATATCATATAAAATGAACAGTGTCTTAACAAGCTACAGCAAGTACAAGTTAATTGTTCTCAGCTGCTGCTGGTTAAAGTTAATGATGTGAGTGGGCAAAACAATAAACTGGAAACCTTCACATGTGTTCGGGTTAATATGCTTCTTGTATATTCTTGAACACTTAGCTTGTTTCTGGTTTTTGAGGATAACATTGTCTTTTTATCTAGTCTAAGCGCAGAAAAATCATTTTTTAATTAATTGGTAATTGTTGACCCAAGTGTAACTCACTGTTACTATTGTAAGACACAATTGCACAACCTTTGCAGCTGTTATCCAATGTTAATTACACCACTACTACCAGGTCTCAAAGGAGCTATTTGTACACTTTGCCATTTTTACTCTGCCATTTCTACATCCTGCAGCCATTTACTTACTAGCTACTGGTTGCCTCTCTAAAGTAGATCACTGTAGCCATGAGTTTGCCTTAAAGACATACAGTAGTGGCATGATACCATTAAATTTGACAGCTGATAAAATTACAAATAAGCCCTTTCATTATGTCTGTTTGAAACATACTCACTTTCACTTTTGAGTTTTCTGATTGACTAGTTTCAACCCAGCGATGTCAGCAATGACAAGTTTATTTACATAGCTCTGTAGGATTTTTGAATTCGTGATAATATATAATCTTGGCATAGACAGCGAATGACAACCCAAGTGCTGTCATTCCACATCTCTTTGTGGCAGATGCGTTTGATTTGATTCTAAACATTTGGATATAAAAATACTAAAAATGATATATTTTTCCTCATGTCACTCAACATAGTGCTATATCATGGTAGTATCTTGAGAAATAATTCTGCAATATAGTCACTCCTTACTGTTTGAAAAAAAAAAAAAACATGACATGTCATTGAATCCCAATGTGATGTTTGTACACAACACATTTTGTTATGTATTCAAGGTCCTAATCCAGAATACACAACATTCATTTCACAGTTATTTTGCAGGGGCCTCTCATAGCAGTGTATGGGCCTGCACGGGTTTTAGCAGAATCTGTAAACATGTCCTTGTATTTGATGGCTACCAAAGAAACACTTTTTTCCCCTTAGAGATTCTTAAATCTCCATTCTCTTCTTTCATGAATGGAGACTATAGGAACTAAATTGAGACATCCACAAACCCCTTACTTTAGCTTTGGCTGTTAACTCCTCATTCAGGGTCAGGTCAAGGCAAGGATGGTGTTGATGAAATAATGCTCTGACCTTTTACACATGACCTATCGCAGCAGAGGCAGCATGTGCGTTACACCTCGCTGGTTTTATTGAACAATTCCCAGGCCGTGTTGATGATGATGGTAAACCTTACCGCCAGCATTGACATAGACGTCCATAAAACGGCCACAAAGTAGAATGTGCTCTGCTCTTATTCAGCTGCAGAGGCAATTATTGCCCTTAATTAAGGATTGGGATGATTGCGAGCCATTCTGGGAATACATAAAGAATGAATTCCAAAATTATAAAATGAACATATCTATTGTTTAGTCGATGAATAGATTGAAAATGATGATGTTAGAAAGGTTCCTGAAGATACGAGCCTTGAGTGTGGAATGAACAATGAATGGAAAAGAGCTTTCTAAAAAGAATGATAGATATCAGATGGCAATGATATGTGCTGATGCTAGATGAGATAATTGAATTTGGGTTGTGTCTTCATTTGCCCCCTTTTGTCTCAAAACAATTTTCTTTTTGTTTTTTTAATTCCAAGGTTCTTTGTGAGAGTACCGACCTCATACTGTAGGTTGGAAGCCACTTCAGTAATTTTACTTTGTCATGCTCTGGAGGCCTTCAAAGGGGTCAGTTTTTGACATTTGACATCTAAAAACCAGCTGATGAAATCATGGATAAATCACAATCTCCCCCTTGGGAGCATAAAACACATGACCTATAGCAGTTTAGTCTTTCAGGTTTAAATCTGTCAGTACGGGAGATGAAATGCAGGGTGGGATACACATAAAGCTGCGTTACCGGACTACCAGTGGATGCACTGATAACAATTATTAAATACATCTAAAGTAGGTATCAGATGACGGAGATCAGCTGCTATTTAAGGAATGAGAAAGATGAAACCTGAGCATTGCAAATAAATCAATACAATCTTGAAATTCTGATGCTTGGCTTACAGTATGTACATAAACACAAGCACTAAACAAAGGGTTGAGGTAGGAGTTAGGCAAAGTAGTTTATCCTCTCTACAGATCTGCAGACATTATGATTTCATGCTGCTGAATTCGCCTTTCACAGGACACAAACTTTCCTTTGACATTTAACAATTTAGTTGAGAACACGCACACACAGCCCATTCTCCCTCCATCCTATAGTCCTCATCTGCTCTGCCTGTTTTGTTTTGTTTTGTTCTTTTTTTCCTCTATGTTCTTTCAGCAGTTGTTTTCCACTCCAGCAGACCCATCGAGCTACAGGGGCTGGTTGCCATTTGCCAAAAAAACTACACATCAAGCAAATTGTGTGGCAAGCTTTTTTTTTATGAGGCTACACAACAGGGGGTTGGGGATGAATCCAGGCTTTTAAAAAGGCCCACTCACTCCCCCCCACTCTCTCCCTCCCTCTCACACGAGGAGGAAGTAGTTTATCCTTGCCAATGGTCCCTGCGGCCCAGGTATAACACCTAGCTCAGCTGTGCTTAAGGCGTGAAGAAACCTCTGTCTTTATCGCACAGTTATGTTCCAATTCTGATTTTATAGCACCATAAACATATCGTGGGCTTAACGTAACAGTGTTATTGTTGTAAATAGTCTATGGGGTTTTAAACAGAGGCGAGTGGCACAGAGAGAACTACCACAACAGCAAGGATAAAAAGAAAAATGAGCAGTGAAAGGAGGCAAGGAGTGATAAAAGGAGGCAAAAAGAACATAAAGAAAATCTATGTGATTTCAGTCAGTGTGTGTGTGTGTGTGTGTGTGTGTGTGTGTGTGTGTGTGTGTGAGGGGGGGTGTATGAAGAATGGGTTTAAAAAGAGAGTGAAACAAGGAAGATGTAGTAGAAAGAGGTTGTGAGAATGGAGGAAAGTGAAGAAAAAATGGGGTGATACAGTATATAGAAAACAAGAGTAGAAGTTGGGAAAAAGAAGGATGAAAGAACAAAGAAAGGGAGGCAGCAAGGAGAGAGGGAAGGAGTAAAAGGGGGCATAAAGTTGGAACGGATTAGTGAAGAAATGACAGTATGGAGGGAGGAAGTATGGAAGGAGCCAACCACAGCATTAAGGATAGATGTAGATGAGTCAGCTAAATGGAAGAATGGAGCTGAGCTTGGCAGATAGAGGTCTACACCCAGATACAGATAGTGCTGAAATGTCTTCCCTGCATCTGGGACAGCTCTCGCTGCACGGCACTTTGACATCTACTCTGTGGTGCTTGTTTGCACTGAGCTCAGCAGTAATGAGATCGTGCTAAGTGTGGAGTGTCTTTGCTTTTGTTTTGGAATAATGAACTGACTAAACTACTGTAGGGCCCCTTCTGGTTGGTGACGTTCAAATGAAGACCACCGCGTAGTCCTGCTTTGTATAGCAAATGGAACATATTTTCATGATTGTTTGCATGTGTTAATTGCATGTGTGCCTCACCGCTCTAGTAATTTCCATTTCATATCAAGCATAACTGAAGCTGTTTACCTGTTTACCGGTCGGGTGTTTGGTGTTTGGCAGGTAGTGTGCAGTGTTATTATCAGAGCCTTTTTTGTCAAAACAGCTCGCAGTTGGAAACAGTGGGTGATGAGAGCTGTGAGGGAACCAGGAGAGTTTAGTTTCAGGCCATACAGCCAAAACAATTAGCTTTATAATGGTAAACTGTTCCACAGCCTGAGGCTAACTACAGTCAGATAATCATTTTATCTGTGTTTGAGACCACAGGTTACACTTTTCACATCACATTTTCATCATAGTCATTTCAGTCCTTGTTTAAAAAAAATATCAACAACAGCAACTTTTTGATTTGTGCATAACTGTGTATTGTGCTACAGCTCCTTTAGATCTGTAGTACCTGGCAAGTTTTCTAGAAGAGTAATTTCATATTCCAGAAAACCATTTTTAATTATAATTAGCTTTGGTCTTTTATTCATATATTTTTTTACAATTACAAGTCGTAATTTGTTAAGATTCTTAAAGTGACAGATGTATCCTCTGTTGTGTTTAAATTATTTGTCTTTGTTGATAAGAGTTCTTACAGGGAATATTTCAAAATAAAGGTACTCAACTCAGCCACGTCTTTGCTCAGATCTTTTACCGTGTGGGTATTATTAAGATTATTAAATAAACCAAAAAGGTGGGGATAATTACAGTTTTGGATAATGCTACCATTTAAATAAGCTGCAAATATGTTATTCTTAACATTATGACTCTAATTAAAAACTAATTATATAAACTGTTCAGTGGAGGGAAAATATCCATAGTATCATTATGAACTTCTAGGAAAGTTACAGCCAGTGGAAACTCTTTGTCCCTACATTGTGGAATTATCACAATTTAACTTCATTTTGCGACATTGATGTGACCTTGACCTTTGGTCTTTGACAAGGTAAATCTAATCATTTTCTCCTTGAGTCAAAGTGAACGCCAAATTTAAATAAATGTTTTCAATGAATTACTGAGGTGTGATTTTTGCAATGGCAACAACATGTTTTATGAGGTCATGTCTACATTTGTAATCAAAAATGGACATTTGTAATCAAAAATGGGTATTTGTGCTAAAATTTGAGCGGTTCCCCTGAGGAGTGTATTGCAATCTATTGTATTTACAAGGACAAAGCTGTGTCCTGTGACATCACCATGAGCATTGACCTTTGACTCGACTTTAATTTAATCACTTCATCCTTGAGTCCAGTCACAAACAACTTGCCTCTGGTTCTGGCTGTAACCTGCGTGGAGGCACAAAGACTGTATGGAGATGTGTTAGCAAAGCCCATCTGACCTGGACTCAGAATCCCTGTTCCACCTGTGACTACAAGCTGTGTGGAGGCTTGTTAACCATTAGCTCTGGCATCAGGGGCATTATGCATGGTGAAACAAAGATAAGAAGCTAGCTCCTGCAATGTTTTCTGTCTGCCTCAGAGACTCAGACCTATTAGCATGGCGTTGTGCCATCTGCTGTGTAAGCTATATTAGTTTGAGGTCAGCAGTAATGGAGCGGACGTTGAACTACCATTAATCCTCTTCACTTTGTGCTCAGAAACCAGTTAATCTTTACTGGTTTGACTGTAATTGTGTACTTTACTTTTGGCTGTGTTGTTTGCATAACTGAATGAACGTCATGTTTAGTGTATTCACTACATAAAAGCGAGGGAAAAAAATGGAAAATGAGGATTGAAAAGTGCATTGTGAAGATTTTGTTAAACCCATTGCTGTTTTTTCATGCTACTTTGTTGGCTTATCTGACAATGTTTTCCATGTTTTAGGCTATTGAATTTTAGATGTGTGGTGGCATGGGAGGCTTTAGCCAGAAGCACCGACTAGCAGTTTCTGAAATAAATGGACAGCCTACTTTTAGATATCTGTGACCCACATTTTGGTCCCATCACTGTTTGAGCAACACACTGCTGTGCAATGGTTTTCTATTCAAACACCTCTAACAAGAGTAGGTAGTGGTAACATACTACTGGTACAACAGAGAACTACTTAATCCCAAAATTGTAACAAGATTCACCAGTAGTTTCTTTTTTGCCCACCTAATAGAAAGTCAGTGTGGCATTTGGCTAAACATTGGTGGAACTATTGTATGATCACTCAGTCAGCCAGTCAAACATTTGGATATTTGAGGCAGTGCCTGGTGTTGTCTAACCAAAATGTTATCGTAAATGATCTGGATCTTCACTCCACTTTTAGTCACTTTGGATAGAATGATAATAAGAAAATGTACAGTAATGTAATGTTAGGTTTGTGACAAATTGTCTCAGTAGTTCTTTGTGTAATCCTTCTGACAACATGCATGAACACATGACAGTTACTAGGTTTTATTCATCCAAAAAAAAAGCAGAAATATTATAACCAAATTCATGCATGTTAACTCAAGATCATCCAAAACTTTCATACCCCCATGGAATTCAAAAACACAATTTCCCTGCGTGTCTAGCCCAGAGTAGTGAATATCATTTAAAAACCATTGGAAGTTGTTCATCCAATGTGTCACACATGGTCAGATTGGGCTCTGCTATAGGGAAGTCAATGACTGCAGAATACAGCTGAGTTAATAGAAGCCCTGGCCCCTTATCGCACTGCTCTAGGTCGACCTGGAAATCCTGGTCTTGTGTGTTGAATCATTGCCATGGATGCCATTTTTCTCTCTTGGAATAATGCATGTTTGTGGCCTGTAGGCTTTGTCCAATATTTAATCATGTGAAATGGCCTGAAATAGAACAATCTGGTATCATAGTTCACCACTCTGTGCATGGAGGCAGTCATTTGTCTTGAGACAAAAAGCTGAGAGCGACTAATGGAGATCACACTGGCCTGCTGGCTTTGTCCCGGCTGGAGTGAGGAAAGCTAAAGTTGATTAACACACACACACACACACATGTGTGCACACCCGCAAGTGTGCACACAGATACACACAATAAGAGTTTGCATTTTACCAGCATGTGGAGCAGTATCAGTGATGAATGTTGGCAGAAGGCCAGACACAGTGACAGCCACAGGAACGAGGAAGCTGCTATGGGAGAAGTCGATTATCGTAATGGAACTCACACACATGTCCACACGTATACGTGTATATATACTGCAGACGCATGCAGACATAAGCGCACAAATGCATACTCAGCCTGCACACAGACATTTTCTCTTGTGTACATTGTGATAAAACCCAGAAACACGCAGATGCCGAGGGCTTGGCAGAGCACAGTAGATAGATTAGTGTAATAGTCTCGGCCAAGGCAATCATCTGCCCACTGTAGGGCTTCAAATACTGGCAGCGAGATCCAGCTCAGACACAAAGAAATTAGCTACAATGAATGAGTCAGTTTGGATGAGTTCACAAATGCTAACGGCTCACACAGTCAAGAAATAATTGTATGCAAGACCAAAAAAAAACTGATTTGCATGAAAATGTATTTTACACTCAGCATGCAGCAGTGCAGGTTCCAAATACGCCAAACACATTGTCAATATCTTGACTGTTCCATGTATCTATGAATTATAAATGATGACAGCTTGGCTTACATGTCCACAATGAAAACTCTGCAATGTGAGTTTCATTAGCTGGAGCGTCCGGTTGGATGGATTTTGCTTAGACACGTTCTAATTTGGTCTGTGTCCAGGAGGAGTCATCTAGCTAATGGTTTCTTGGAAGCAAAAGGTTTGTGAAGTGCAGAAGAGAGAGAAGATGTCATTTATTCAGGCAGATACATGGCTAAGCAGAAAACAAACGCTTCAGAAACACAGATAATTAGTGCCCATTAATAGATTTCTAACCAAAACACATCAGAATTACAACATTTGGTATTAAACTTGCCTTGTTACTGTTTTCTCTCACGGTTGTTTCCCTTCATTGTAAACGAAAACAGGTCAATATCCACATAATGGGGGATTTATCTAACGTAATCTGTTCATTATTTGACATCTGGGACTACAAGATATTGATCAACTAGATAACATACTCTCATGTATGACGGTTTTATTCATATGAAATGCAACTGCTGTGATGTAATGTTTATTTCCTGACATACTTCTTGAATAATCAATTTTGACAAAAACAATTAGGAGAATTTGTATCGACCACCAGAAGATTAAATGAAGGAATGTGTTTGGGGGAAGTGGCGTGGTATCCCTCCTATATCCCACTATGCCATTATCCCATTTTGCACATGAATTTGCTTGATCAATAACAATATTTTTGTAATCATAAAATGCACAAACAAACTTTATTTAAAAAAGAAAATAAAAAAAGGGATTACATCATTTAGTTAATATTTCTTACACAAAACTATTTTCCTGTCAAAGTCTGTAACTTATCCTTGGATACCAGGGGAGCTGGAGCCAATCCCAGCTGCACCCTGCACAGGTCACCAGTCTATCACAGGGCTGACATATGGAGGCAAACAGCCACTCACACTCTCATTCACACCTGTCATAAGAAGTACCCAGAGGCCCAAGTCTCCCGAAACTCCTCTCCTGATTTGACAGTGTTACCCACTGCATCACTGTGCTCTCCACCCTGGATCACATGTGAATCTGTGTTGATGGAAAGTTGACTGCAGGAAGCGTTAATAACCCAGGGATTAGTGTTGCAGGACTGAAATGAAGCATTGTGAGGATTACGGGCGAATGCTTTTTTGTTTGATTATTTGTTTTTTTTGTGGTTTTTTTGCTTATGTTTGTTCCTGTTTGTTTCATCTTCCATATTTCAAAGGAGTAGTTCACAGCTCTCCGTTTATTCAGTGGAGAATTAGGTTTGTGAGGCGGAGATTGATGGATAACATGTTGTCAGTGTGACGGTAACAGTCAGTGCAGCCTCAGCAGCTCTCCACATAATGAGGACAGATATTTGTATGCCATTTGTTTGTCACAGGTGCGACTGCGGCAGTCAAAGCTGTTCAAACTAGCAGAAATATTCATGACACAAGCAGGTCAGGTTCACCACAATCAGCTGGGCACTACAGTATGTGTGTGCACCACCTTACATACAGTAAACCAGAACTCACCATCCAGAGCTATGTGTTGAAAAGGTGTTGTAAAAGTAAACCAAACAAAAGCTTTCATACTGATTTCCATTGAAATATTCCACTTTTGTGTGTTTTGGTAAGAATTTTATTCATTTTATAAAGTTTTGCCTTGATAACAGGCCCAATAGTGTTTGTTTTTGATTTTCATCAGCCCCAACAGTAAAACTGGTGACTGGTTTTAATAATGATAAGCGTATATGTTCCTATACTGTACAAGCGCAGTGTACTCTTCTTTGCTGCTGTTCAGCATGAGGGCACACACATACACACACACGCGCTGTCATTATTCCTGTGGCTGGACACATAAAGTCACACTGAAGTGTGCAGGTTAATGATAGGAGCAAATGTCACCTGCTCTAACAAGCAGTTACATTTGTATACACACACATAAAGACAGACAGAGATTAACTTCTGCATCATTACAGTGGCCTTGGGCTTTTATTTGTGTGTATCAATGTGTGTTGCGTGGTTACGTGTCTCATTAGCTAGCGATGCATGAATACCATTGTGTATGATAAAAAAAGAAAAGAAAGTTTTTGATTTATCACTCTGCACATTCTGGGACCAGTAATTTCTCGCAGATGTAAACACTTCCATGCCCCCCAAACCGAGATAATTGTTCACTGGCACATTAATACTGCATGTGTCGGGGATGTGTGTTCATTGATGTGTATTCATTGGATTGTTAAAACATGTCTTGTCACTAAACGACTGGACTTTCTGCTTCTTTAATGATTCGGGCATCATGGGAGTCAGGCTTTAGCCTCAGCACACACAGACAGGAAGATGGTGCATTTATACGCACACAAACAGAGATGATATAATCATACTGAGCAGTGGCTACAAATTATTCATGTATGTAGATGTAGACTGTAAGAAGTCATCTGGACCATCAACAGAAAAGAACAGCAACTAAACCTTAGTCCTAAAAAAAAATACAGTTTACAAAATGTCTTGGTACAAGATTAAAAGCAGTTACTGTGGGTTATCAGTAAGGTTGTGGGTGATCAGTATAGATCCACACACACACCTTCATCCTTGTGATGTTACCCCACTGGGAACCCACTAATGACCTACCGCTACATTCTTTCCCTTGCTCTTAATTCTCACCATTAGACCTTTACATGTCTCCTAACCTTCACTTAACTCCGGTTCCAAACCAGATGCTTAACCTGGCTGAAGTAACCCCGTGCTCCTCCCAGTGCACAAGAGGCCGCGAGCTGCGAACTGGCCGGCCTCTTGGGTTTTAAAGGGATAGTTCGGGTTTTTTGATATGAATCTATATGGCTTCCCCATCACTAGTTACATGCTGTGACAGCGACTTTCCCCGGACTGCGTCCCGTGAGCGGAGTTCCGGCCCGGTTTCGGTGCTGACGAATGTAGTCCGGCTAGTTGGCTGGGGTCACGAAAGTAAAGCGTTTTGCTTCTCAAAACAATATGCGTTCAAAAGAGTGATACATTTGCATCACAAAACCGTTGTCCAGGAAAAAGTCTGACCTCGCATTCGCTTGGCGCTATTTTCTCTCCCTCCGTATCACTGCACGCTGCCGCCTGCAGACGGCTGTGCGCGTTTCCATCAGCTGTTTCACTGAGTTTACTGCTTGGATAGTTCACATAAACATATCTGACTATGGCACAAGTAATGAAGCCATCCCTTGTTTTAGCACAGAGCCAAATGGAGACCATTATTAACCTGAATATAGGCTGTGATGCTGAACCTCGTCAGATGGAGTTAAAACGGGCAGAGAGAGAGAGGGAGGAGGGACAGGGAAGCGACAAGCTGAAGTTAGACCCACAGTTGTAGCTGTGACAGACAGGGTGGCCGGGTGATGATCAGAAATGCAGCGCAGTCCGTGATTCAGTCCGACAAATGTACACAGACAATCAGGATGACTTTTTTTTTCTTGCCGTTATAAAATAGCGAGCCTACACAGCAGCCATGTCCACTGTGCTCTGGCTCAGCTGACCGCTGTTCAGATGGCGGTTATAGATCTTCACATGTTGAACTATTTTAAACGAAGTGCAGCCAAACACCGACTGAAGAGAAAGCGAGGCTCCTCTGACAGCTGCAGGTGAGCTGCTTCAGCTGGAGAGTAGCGCCGTTCTTTTTTTTTTCAGCAGCACCGTCCGGTGCAGGTGATGCACGCTGTCTGTCTGTGTATGTTTGTAGGTCTGATCTTCCACCATGAACTGCCATAGTCAGATAAGTTTATGTCGTCGGAGGGGGGTCGGAGGGGGGTCGGGGGGGGGTCGGAGGGGGGTCGGGGGTATGTGAACTATCCGAGCAGTAAACTCATTGAAACAGCTGATGGAAACGTGCACAGGCGTCTGCAGGCGGCAGCGCGCAGTGATACGGAGGGAGAGAAAATAGCGCCAAGCGAATGCGAGGTCAGACTTTTTCCTGGACAACGGTTTTGTGATGCAAATTTATCACTCTTTTGAACGCATATTGTTTTGAGAAGCAAAACGCTTTATTTTCGTGACCCCAGCCAACTAGCCGGACTACATTCGTCAGCGCCGAAACCGGGCCGGAACTCCGCTCACGGGACGCAGTCCGGGAAAAGTCGCTGTCACAGCATGTAACTAGTGATGGGGAAGCCATATAGATTCATATCAAAAAACCCGAACTATCCCTTTAATGAGGAATTTCATTAACATTTTAATGAGGAAAGCCAGGAAAGCTGACGAGCCGTTTTAAGGAAATTGAGGGACAAATGTGCAAATTCTTTAGTCAGTGTGACCAGTGAAGAATAACCAACTTTAACTCAGACTGGCAAAGGACCTTTGTATTTGTCCAAACGGATATATGGATTGATTGAGAGCTATTTCCCTATTGTGTTTTATCGGGAAAGATTTTGTTCTACGCTTGTGCTCAATTGGAACACAGTTTTCTCGCTGTTAAAGGGCGTCTGCCCGAATGTCCTTGCAGTGATAAATCATTTAATTGGACCCTTGTCCTGCTGATTACTTCTGGGTTTGTTTCTTTTGAGGATTCAGCAGACAGATACACACAGCTGAGCTGAGGGCATTGATTCTTTACCATTCTCCCTCTTACTTCCCTGTTTAGTATTTTTTACCACATTTCTTTCCCCTAATTCAACAATAAATCGTTGTCTTTTTTCTTCTTCTTTTTTTCCTCTGGGTAAATGCCTATTTAGGTTGTACAGAAAGTGTAAACGCAAAATGTTTGTTTATTTCTTTCCAGTCCCCTTACTGTTAAGATTTTTACTAGTAATTGTACCCAAGGCAAACAACAATAGCTTTTCAAACCAGCTATAATAAATATATGTTATGTTTGTGTTCCCTCAGTTCCATAGAGCAATCCTATCTTTTAGCTGACTGTTTTGGATTCAGGGCCTTTTGGTTCATTATCACTGCTCTCATTGGTGATGTCTCTATACTCAGCCGGCTTTCTTTCACTGTATGCTGCTGACCAGGAACAAACAGCGCAGGCACAGTTTACATTTACAACTACAGCAGAAAAGCAAAGCAAACCACTGGCTGGGGTGGAAAGGTGAAGAGACAAAGAGCAAGTGTAACGTAAAAGCAGAGCTAAAGCGTTAACCTTTTTATTCTTCTACTAAGTGGATACAATTATTAAAATTACTGCATAAGTCACATATTGTATACTGCACTGTTTCATTTGAAGTTCTGATATACGTAACAATTTATTTGGCACCTATAGCGCATTATAACCATACTTATAACGAGTTATAATGCAGTTATAGCACTGTATAACTGTACAGTAGTTATAAACACTCATAAATGACCATAATGCTTTATAACAATTATCATAACAGGCTATAAAGCATTTTATCATGCCTAATAAGGTCACGTGTTATAATATGTTATAATTGTTAGTAACATGCTGACAATGCCCACATTGATAATGCATTGTAAATATAGTTATAATGTGTTATAATTGGCTTATAAATGTGTATAACTATCATTATAAACACTCGTAATTTATCATAAGGCTTTATAACAATAAGCATTTTATAATGGCATACAAGGTCAAGTCTTACTGTATAATAGAGTTATAATGCTCTATAATGTGTCATGCTTATTGCTATAAAACAATAAGCAAGAGAAACAAGATATAGTTGTTGATAATAATAATTAAGCAATATCTAAGGCATGGTTTGGAGCTGTAGTAACAACATGTGGGTAAACCCAAAAACTGCAAGGTTGGATAATGGGCCAAGGTGGTTAGCATCTGCTTTGTTGTGACATCACAAACATACCACAGTCTTGATGGTTCATTTGTGTTTTCTGTCTCCTTCCTCCCCCCTTTCATCCACAGGATGATCCCCCCATCGAGCAAGAACTTTCTGGTCAACAACCTGGCAGCGGGGACCCAATACGACCTCTGTGTGCTGGCTATCTACGATGACATCATCACCTCTCTGACAGCAACCCGTGTGGTCGGCTGTGTGCAGTTCACCACTGAGTCCGAGTACATGAGGTGTCATTTTATGCAATCGCAGTTTCTCGGCGGGACGATGATCATCATCATCGGCGGGATAATAGTGGCCTCAGTGCTCGTTTTCATCATCATCCTGATGATACGGTACAAGGTTGGTCCCTCCATCTGTCACTCTTAATCCTGTCCTGCAAGAAAAGGGAGAGAACGAGAGGAGAGAGCTTTTCATTATGTGAGACACTCTGCATTAATCATATGGCGGCCATGCACTTCCCATATTCAAACCTGCATTTGCACTTCTGCTGTTGAAGTGTTGGTGCATGGCTGCCATTACAGGGAACAAATACTCACTAGTCACTTTTCATAATTTGTGATGTAACACTGGATCTAACAAAGTCATGCACAGTATATCTCTCACGATTGTTGTGTCCTAGTGTCATCATTTCCTGTACAGAAAAAAAAGTAGAAATTCTGTATACTGTCTGGTATTATCACATCACAGAAGCAAGAACCTATCATATACCATAATAAGGAAGGTAAGGACTTTTTCCTTGTGTTTTTTCCTCAGGTGTGTAACCCCGGGGAGGGCGGCAAAGGCGTTTCACTGTCAATGACCAATGTCCACTCTCAGACCAATGGCCAGCAGTCACAGGGATGCACTGTGACTCCCAGCGCCTCTAAACATGGCTCAATTGGATTAGACGACCTCTCAGGAGGCACAAAGAAAAGGAGCGGAGCAGCAGCAGCAGGAGGAGGAGGAGGAGGAGGAGGAGGCAAGGATACCATGACTCATTCGTCCGATTCTTCCCTGCCCGACTGCTCCACGACTACGTCAGTTCTCAGCCAGCCTTGGGGAGCTAGAAGCCCAACATCTGGAGCCGAGGAACGACAGAAGGCGGGTGATGAGAGGGCCCAGACTGGAATCTCCACACCCACCTCCGCCACCGGATCGCTACCCAAGCCAAAGCGGATGCCCGCCCCGAGTAAGCCAGGCTCGGCTTGCTCCAACGTTACGGCCATCCCCGAAAACCTGCAGTCCTCCCCTCGCCCTCCCTCCTCCTCCTCCTCCTCCACAGCCTCCTCCGCCCTGCTCCCTTCCTCCATCCCTTTGGAGAACCTCAACACCAACCGCAACAATTCCACCTCTCTCAACCAAACCCCGCCTCCCTACGCTCCGTCCCCTTTCTCCAGCCCGCATCCCACGCCGAGCCCCGTCCCCTCCATCCGATTCAGAGAGACGCCCATTCTGCGCCGGGCTCCCCGCGCCTCCGCGGCTTCCTCCTCCGCCAAGTACCAGACTCTCCCCGTGGAGGAGGGAGGGAGGAGCAGGGCGAGGAGGAGGTACTCGCTCAGTGAAGGAGGCTCAAAGACGTACTCATCCCATCAGGGAGGAGGAGCACCCAGGTTAGGGCGCATAATGCGAAACAAAAGGAGCCAATCAATGAGCGGGATGCTGCTCCCCAAAAATGGGGATGGAGACTCGGAAAAAGGACGCTGTGATTCAGACTGGATCTTAGAAAGCACAGTTTGAACTGGAGCAAGACAGCGACTATAAAATAAACTTTGGTTTATCCATTATTGTTTATCTTTTGTATGAGTGTATGTCTGCGACTGTGTGCGTGTGTGTGTGTTTGGATTTGTTTTTAGGTGTGTGAGTGAAGGTAAAGGTGTGTGTGAGCAATTGTGTGTGATGTTTTTCCCGTTTAGAATGTGTGTTTTTTTTGTGAGTGTGTGCGTGTGTGTTCATGTCCGTTGTAACCGGATGATTGACTGTGTGCGTGTGTGTGTCTTCTGCGTACACACTTTTTCTTTTTTTCACCCATTTTTTAAATCATTATTTTTCATAACTTTTTCTCCACAACTCTTTGTATTCAGTTTACAGTTGTTGCTTTTTTTTTATTTCACTTTGACAGTTTCCTATCTGTTTTGCAGTCGGTCATTCAGCGAGTGGATAACTTGCCTTGTCTCGTAGTGTCCTCGAGTTGTCTCGTTGGTTCCACTTTATAGCACAAAAGAAAACAAGACAATGGGCTCGCCACGTCATTTCCCGATTCACACTCACCTTATCTGAAAATACCACAAAAAGGGAATAATTACAGGAAAAAAAAAAAGAATGAAAAAATCAACAATACGAGAACTGAAAAGCACACCATTCTTAACGTTCACATGCCCACAGAAAGTGTGCATCCCTACGGTGGCAAGAGAACAGCAGTCGGTGCCTTCTTTTGCACTAACAGACCCTCTGACAGATAATAGAACTGGATTTAAGACTCCACCACGGCTCCATGAACGAGGGATTAGGACTGAGGCTTGGGAGGGGGGGGAGGTGGGCAAACAAAGGAATAGAAGATTTCACAATAGCCTTTCTTACCTACTGAGGAGTACAGACGTTTTCTTGACATACAGACCCAAACTGAGACAAATGAACAAACAGAAGACTTTAACGGACCTCTAATGAAATTGATATTTTTTAAAGGGAAGAATAAACAAAACAAAACAAAAAAGAACATAAAAAAAAAACCTTGCAAGCTTTTCACTGACACCGGTGTACCACAGCCTGTGTCGGTCACTAGCTCCTGGAAAGCTTCTGTACAGAAAAAGACAACATGTACTGTGTTGTTATGTTGTGTAAAATAAAAAAAGGGATAAAATGAAAACTGGAAATGTGAGAAGTGTCTTTTATGTACATGGTAAATATGCTTTAGCATGAAGGATGAGGATGTGACACAGTTAACATTTGGAAATGTTGTCATTATACCCTCTGCATCAGTTTCTACTGAAATAGCAATAACAAGTTAATGGAAAGTTACAATCACTTTTCATCTGGCATCAGTGTTTCCACCCATCACTGTATCGTTTTCATTTCAGGAGAAAAAAAACAATCCCCCGCTGCAAATGAGAACAGAACAGATGTGAGGCAGTTCTAAGTTGAAACATTTTCACTCATCTTTTTGTAATTTAATACAACAACAACACCATTTACTCATGTAACAAATCAGAGAAAAAATGTCAAGGGGAAATTAAAATAATAATTGTTTTATCCTGAGGTTTTCAGGAAATGTTAATGGCTAGTACAGTGATAAAAAAAAATGGCATGGAAACCCACGGACACATGAAAGGCTTTAAAGAAAGGAAAGAATTCAGTTTGAGAAAAAGCTGTTCAGTAACACAATCATGCAAGTGGATAAAAGCAGGCAAAGAGAAAGAGCAGGTCTTCAGCCTTCTATATGCTCTCTCGCTCTTTTATACAGTGCTCACTTATACAATTCTCACTTTGCCTCACTCTCAGACAAGTGCTGCCTCTCATTCCATAAATGGAACATGAACAGTAACTACACCAGGATGTTAATTGAATTAAAGAAAGAAAGAAAGAAAGAAAGAAAGAAAGAAAGAAAGAAAGAAAGAAAGAAAGAAAGAAAGAAAGAAAGAAAGAAAGAAAGAAAGAAAGAAAGAAAAATATTTCTCAGGCAAATTTATATCCACTTCTTCGCAGAATTTTTTTTTTTTTTTTGGACATGATTTCCAAAGCCCAAAAACTCAAAGTAGCACAAACTTGACTCAACGTTTCATCACGTTTTCCTTATGAGTTCTCTGTGACACTAACAAACAAGTAAAGACACACACTTTAAAAACACTGCAGTGCAGCATGAGCTGTCAGTCACCATTGATTTGATTTCCCCACATACCCCCTGTTGATGGAGTGATGATTCAGGATGACATCACCAACACCATCCAGTCGATAAAGTATCAGTGTCGGTGACATCATGTTTACCGCTCCTCTAGTTAGTGTGAATGTGAGTCATATTTTTAGAGGTAAGGTAATTCTTCATTGTCATTCCACATTGTGTCACAGAGATACACAGGCCGCAACAAAACGCTGTTTCTCACCAGCTTCTGACAGCACATATACATAGATTTGACATTAAGTGAGTCAGTTAATTAATTAAATTCATAACAAATTTAAAAAGAAACTCATTTAGCAGGTGTTCTCTTATGGAGAAGGTTATATGTGAGTGTGTATGTATAACACGTGGGGTTGGGGAGGGGGCACAGTCCGTTGATCAGTCTCACAGTTAATGCATAGAAGCTATTCAGCATCCTGGTGGATCTGCAGCTGATGCTCCTGTATCTTCTGCCGGACGGCAGGAGGGAGAACAGGCGTGTGCAGCGCTGCTGTTTGATCTCCTTCAGGAATGGGAGAGGGGCACCTCTGAGTCCGGCAGCTGTCACACCAGGATGTGAAACTGCTTCAGGATGTTTTCGATGATGCCCCTGTAAAATGTCATGAGGTGAGGTGTGGGGAGTCCTGCCTTTCTGTGCCTCTGGAGGGGGTGGATACGCTTGTGTGGCTTTTTGATGATTGCTGTGGTGTTAATGGAGAAGGACAGGTCATTGGCTACAAACCTAACAATGTGGTGGATCTGGCCATAGAGTCATGTGTGAGCAGGCTGAACAGCAGCGGGCTCAAGGACACGCCCCTGGGGTGAGCCTGTGCTCACTGAGATGGATCTTGATGTGTTACTGCCCACCCCGACTGTGTGCTGCAGTTTAGTCAGGAAGCTGAGTACCCAGCTGTGTGTTTCAGTGTCCACACCTAACAGCCTCAGCTTTTCCACCAGATGTTGTGGAATGATTGTATTAAAAGCTGAGCTGAAGTCAATGAAAAGGACTCTGGCTTAGGTGTTCTTCCTCCCCAGGTGTGACAGCATGAGGTGGAGATGAGATGACATCTTCTGTAGATTGATCTGGTCTATATTTAAATTGTAGGGGGTCCAGGTTTATTGGTAGACTGTTTTGTCAAAACCAGCCGCTCAAGACGTTTGGTCACAATTGGTGTGAAGGCCAGAGAGAGAAAGTCATTTAGGCAGGCTGGGTTTGACTTCTTTGGGACCAGACTAGTCTTTTTTAGGCAAGTTTCTCAGCAATGAAGAGCAAAAACACCCTTTGATTGCTCAACACAGTTGTTTAAAACACATCCAGTGATCTTGTATAGTCCTGTACCTTTGTGCTAGTTGGTGCTGGCGAAGGCTTTTCACGGGAGCATCTGTGCCTGTATGGTGTTGTTAACCTCAAACCATGCACATACAGTAGTGCATCAGTTCATCTTATCAGGGAGCGGTTATTTTGGCACAGCCTGAGAGGAGTGGGCTTGTAGTCAGTGATGATTGTAATCCCTGTCACAGACTACGTGGATCATTATCACACATGAAATGACTGTTTTTGCGCATACTGTCCCTTCACCTCACTGGTTTTTTCTTGCCAGACTTCGGGCTATCAGCAGAGAATGTACTTTGTCACTGTTTGTGGTTGGCTCACCTTTGACCACTGTCACATCATCTATACATTTATTGATGTAGTCATTGGCAGACACAGTATATTCCTGGAGGTCAGTTAACATTGTCATATGTTGTTGCCTCACTGAA
The DNA here is from genome assembly GCA_030347415.2 of Decapterus maruadsi. Taxonomy (NCBI): domain Eukaryota; kingdom Metazoa; phylum Chordata; class Actinopteri; order Carangiformes; family Carangidae; genus Decapterus; species Decapterus maruadsi. The sequence continues at coordinate 9,919,220 of CM064887.1, read as the reverse complement.
AATGTCCCACTGAGTTCTGACCTCTGGCTCGTCCTGTTTCACTGTGGGTTTGTAAGCCGGAGTGAGCATATCAGCAAGATGGTCAAAGTTACCAACATGGGGGAGGGCAGCAGCTCTGTCACTGACTGATTTGTGTATACCCTATAGGTCTAGTGTATTCCCTCCTCTGGTTGCAGTGTCCACATGTTGGTACAGTTTAGGCAGAAGAACAGATGTAAGACTTACCTGATTGAAATCTCCCCAGCTGTTATGAAGAAGGTGTCAGGATGATCCTTCTGCTGTTCACTGATGTTGCTGTAGAGCTCTACCATAGCCTCCTTCACATTAGTGCTCAGTGGTACTGTGGTAAATTCCTGTGGTGTGTTGAATGGGTGGAATTTTATAGTCAGGAACTCTAGATGTGGTGAGCAGTGGAAACCACCATGGCATCCTGGCACCATGAGCTGTTGATGTACATTACCAGCCAACAGGGCTACTGTCCACCCTGTGTAGCGTTAGTCCTTTGAGCTGGATCGTAGCATTCGTGATGGTCTTGTTCAGCCAAGACTCTGAGGAGATTTGCGACACAGCAGTTCCTCACGCTGTGTTGAGAGGCTCTCCACAGTCTGATATAGTCCATCAGAAGTGTTCTCAGAGTTTCTATGGCTCCATCCCAGTGACAGTCCGGATCAGAGGTGTTTCATGTCCAGGTTATACATTCATCCGGTCCCGCTATGAAGGTGATATCTCGGGAAAGATGAATTGATTCAAACTTGGTGAAATTTAAAGGTTACTGTGGCCCTTTTGGCCATAACTTCAAGGATTAAAGTGATGAATCAGTGATATCATAGCCACCTTCAGTGTGACATAGTAACATTATACAATAATATTTTTGCCACCAGGGCCTGGTAGAAGTATGCAACCTGAAGGTGCTAAGTTATATTACTCTACACGCTACAGTTGGCTTTAATGATATGCCCTGTTACTTCAAATAAACAGAACCACTGGTGTTCTCGTGTATCATATATCAGCATTTCACACATAAAGAAGATCCAAGAACCAAGCTTCAAATCCATACTGCACTCTCACCTCATCCAACTGTAATCCCTCAGGCAGCCTTCTCACCTACAGTGAGGAGGCGACCTGGGGGCCACAGCCAGTACGGATGCAGTCACTGTCAGTTAACGTCAAAGCAGAAAATGTATTCTCTTTACAATTAAATTACTGGAATTTGTTTGACATGAAGCGATTCTGACAGGAAATTACAAATGGATGTTCTCGCTCCAATTATCAGGCTTTGCTGTTTTAATGAAGTAAATTGAATTGACTGAACTGACGGAGAATCATTGCGGACCTTTGTCGGGAATATTCCAGTGTGTGTTTTCTGGACGACCTTTGGGTTAAATTGTTGGTAATGAAGTAACACGTTTTGCTCCTGACAGACTTATTTAATTAAAGAGAGTAAGAAACAAACCTAAAATCCCATGGGATTAAAGCCAACATGAACCCCCCCACCACCCCTGCTATCGTTCTCCCATCACACTCAGGTTCTCTGCAGGGTTTTACATTTCAATAGCTGATGACGCCAGCAGACATCAGGTGAATGTTTAAATAGGAACCCGAGGAGCTGGAGAGTCATAGGAGAAGAGGAGATGGTGATGGTGGTGGGGGCAAATTACCTTTCCCATAATTCTCCTTGTTTAATATGCGTAAAAGGAGCGCCGCCTCTGCTGCACAGCCGTCCCGCACAGCAGCTCACACACCCACAATCCTTCTCTCTTTAAAAGTGAGTCAGTATTGCCCTGCTTCATGCCTCCTTGACTGACCTTCCAATGCCTTTCTTAAGCTGAAATGCTTAATGGTAAGAGGCTTTGGAGGAGAATATCCCTCTCTCTATATGCTTCTACCTCATTTTCTCTCTCTTTCACCCCCCACCCCTCTATCTTTCATTTTCCTCATTTATCTTTAAAAAAAAATAATATTTGGTGGATTTAGCAGCAGCTTTTATACAGTGAGTGATAGTTTGTAACAGCAGAAGAAGCTTAAAGTAATAATCTGTGACATTTACACTGCCTTTCAGCTAATAAAGACTCAATGGCATGCAAAACAATAACAACAAAAAAAGAACAACTAATGAATAAAGTTTTGGTGGCAAGTGAAAGGAGAAGTTAAGTCATCTGGTGGAAGCATGAGCTGCTGCAGACGGACGGGGTGAGGGAGTGTAAATGAATGAGAAAAAAGCCCAAAAGTAGAGATGATGGAGTCAGGCCTGGAGTTTTCTAAATTAACTCTGGTAATAACTTTGCTATCGCTGAGGACTTCTCCCTCCTGGTCCAGAAAAGTTAAAATCATTTAAACATCTAAAGCTGGAGAAAAACAGTTTCAGACTGGAGGCTGTTTCCAGTCAATATTTAAAACTGCAAAATCATTTGTTTTGTAGGAATCACAAACCTGTGAAGTAGCTTGATGGCTATATATATGGCTAACTTTGACACTCAAATCTTCAGTAGTAGATGTATCACCTTCCAGGGGCCTTTCCATCATCAGGTTTGTGAGTTGAGAAGAAGGGGAAATTAGATTTAGAACTTTTATTGTTAAGCTATCCAACATTATCCCGTTAATCTGTGTGGTGTGGCTGCATAGTGCTGGGTGATATCATCGTTGTCTTACGTTCTTATTCTCAGGGGAATAAAAAGACAAGAAATCAACTGACACGAGAAACACAATGAAGCTGATACAAGTCTGATTTACACTGAATGTAGAGTGAGCAGAGCTGCATGTGTCATTTCTTCACAGCAATCATGTCAAAGATGAGTGTTACTACCAGGACCAGAATATAACAAACACGCAACCTTGAGCTCTACAAGGCCTGTTGCAGTGGCTGATGGGTAAGTATGCTTTTACAGTGTTGTGACTTTAGCCTGTGAAATGATGACAAGCTTGGAAACCTGTTGAACAGTTCAGTGACAGGTCACAGAGATGGATCATGTCCGGTGGAGGCACACACAGGAGTAATCCAGTCATTCTACCTGAATGGACTGTTCTCGTCAAAGTGTGGGTGATTATTTTTATTTTTATTTTACACATTTTACACTATGAAGATCACTGAAAATGTAAATAAACACATTAAAAAACAATTAACAATTAACAAAATTTACTTTAAACCAAACCCTCCCTCTCTCTCTCTGTATGTGTGTGTGTTTGTGTGAGTGGGTGATTGAAATAGAGGTCTGTGTTATCAGATACACCACAGTATCAGATAGTCCTCTCACTGTCAGCAACCCACCCACCCCCCTCCTTCCCCTTACACCATCCAGGTGGTTATATGACCATCTGCACACGTGTATCTTTTATTGTGGTAACACACACACACACACACACACACACACACACACACACACACACACACACACACACACACACACACACACACACACTGTATCCTGTGACTTTGCAGTAGATTTTCCACTCGGAATTATCCTTGTCTTCTGGGACTTTGCTGCTGTGTAATGACCCACTTCCTAATTATTCTGATCTCTGTGTGCATGTGTGTGCAAAAAGCCTGCTAGTGTATTCTTGTTTGGTCTGACATCTTTCTGGGGTTCTGGGCGATGGGATGCATTATTGTCAGCGATGCAACCCCACAAAGATAGATGTACAAGAATGTGTGTGTGTGTGTGTGTGCGTGAGTGTGCACATGTGTGACTACAAGAGAAATTATCCTTTGCTCATGAAGCCAGAAGGAATGCTTAATGACTGTGTCAGCATGTGCTGGCCAACTGTGGTGTTGAGTTTGTGTACAGGAGAAAGAGGGTGTCAGCATGTACGAGAGGCAGGAAGTGTGTATGAGTGACTTAGCTGGAATTTACAGTGTGTAGCCTATGTGTGTGTGTAAATGGAAGGAGTGAGTGAAGCAAACACCACCTCAAAGGAAAATAATGAGATTTATTTCTAAATGGCATCCAAGTGTCACATTAATGCCATTGTTTTGTATTAAGCAAATGGGACGCACATGAAACAAATGAGGCTCTACATCTTGTTTTCCTGTGAGCAGGCATTCAAGAGCCGGTTAGGGCATAGGTTCAAATTCTGCAACAAAACAGGAAAATGGCCAGTCATTGCAAAAAGGAAAAGAAAAAAAAAGAGGGAAGTAACTCATCCATGCTAAAAACAGCATGAATTGTTCTGCATGAACTTTAGCACTCAACAATTGCATGATTCTTCATCTAAATAATATTTTTCAAGTGTGTTTTGCTCCTGATGAGCCTGAATCTTGCATCACAAATAGCAAACTGCATTTCATTTTCTCTGTTTTGTTCCTGTCATGAGTCCTTGTCTTCTTGGTTTTTTTTGTCTTGTGTGTTGAACTTTCTTACTTTCATTTGAACCTTGATGTTTGAGTTTGTCCAGGATTTAGGCCTGATTTAGCTTTTAGTTTTATTTGTTACGTTGTGTTTTTTATGCCGTTGGACTCTGGTCACCCCTTTTGTGTTCTACCTTGTTTACACTTTTTGTAGCCCGTCACTTTGCATTTTTGAGTCTGCATTTAGGTCCACATTCTCTTAACCCAGACATTTTCTGATTCCAGATCATGCTGCCCCCAAAGGAAATGCTTTGAATAAGAAAAGCATCACCAACCCAATGTTGTGTAGTCACCTCCAGCTGCAAAATGTAGACCTGAACCACATCTTCTCAGCCAGGATTGAACCTTTCTTTTTCTTTTTTTTTCTCTCCGCTGCATAACAGATTTCATGCCAAGTTTCTGTGAAAGTTAACGTACAAATGGCAGGCATGTGGTGACATTTTAGATGAAGCAGAGCTTCCGTGCAGTTTTAGAGCAATCGCCCCTGCTCTACACCCTCATCTAGTTTTCTTTCTGCCTTGAATTGAGCCTTTATTTATTTTATTTATTCATACATGATGAGAGAGATGCATACTGTAGTTAAATTAAGGTCCCAATCTACATGCTGATGGTGTCACTATTATGTATATCACATTGTGAAATCAACAATTTCGACATGACAAGTTAAAGCAAAAAAAAAAAAAAATTGTATTGCCAATTACATTTAAAAAAGACACACTTTGCAGGCAAGAGAAACGAAACTAAAACATCCACAGAGTAAAGACCTTGAGATGAAGCAGCTCACAAAAAAATGGAAGCGCATGAAGATGTAGCATCATTTATTGTCAGGGACTCGTGATGGTGTGCAGCTTTGTATGATTTCTGCATATCAAGAGGAAAACCTTCACATATTCTCTAAACATTCCTGCCTGAGGTGAAGAAATGGAAAAGAAAAAAGATTTAATGTGAATATGAGGCAGAATCATTTGTTACATTGGATCTTCTGTCCTTGGGTATTCAAACCATAGATGAATCTGATTATCCTCTTCTCTCACAGTGAAGTTTTTGTAAAATATGAAAGCAGTTTTATTATATTTTTTCTGATATTGCATATTCACAGTTATTGTAGAAAGAAGACAAACAGGGACATTCACATTGACATAAAGAGAATGACTTTATTATATATTTTTTTTCAGAGTGGGCCTTGACTTAGCTGGAATCTTAATGCATCTGGACAAGGACACGCAAAACCATAGATGAAGAGTCTGCCTGATGGCCTCACACCCCATCATTCACTGAACATGGGAAGAAATAAAAAGAAAGCATGGAGAAACAATAGCATGGATTTTTAAAACATATTCACAAACACTCAAAGTTCAGTTAGAAGCCATTGGCCACAGTCAGCAGAAGGCTATACTTTTTTGCCATATTCCAATTAGCCAATCAGCATCTATAAATCTGCCTACACAATGAACCTCAGGAAAATGACATAAACTGTCCAGAGGAATTGCAGGCATGTTCTTTCCATATCCACCAATACCATCACTGTCTTTCTCTAAAAAGACCTGTGATTGGCCAGTGTCTTCCAATCACATGGTAGATTTCAAATTGTCTGAAAACAAGGAGAAGCATAATTTGCTCTTCCACTGCTTTTTAAAACATTATACTAAAATATGATTATTAGGCTACATTTTTTTTCCATTGATGCCAAAAAACATTTCCGTCAGACAACTCACAATTAAAAAAAGTTTATTGCAGCCTCATTATACATTTGAGTTTGGCGCCAAGGCTCTGACTTCATCACTCCCTGAGAATAGGATTTCATTAAAGTATGTGGGAGACTATCTTTACAGGTGGATGCTGGGGTGGTGGTGGGGCAGAAAATAGGGCAGAGCTGTGAGATGCTGCTGTGTCATAGACAAACAAAGAGGACGGTGGGTAAATCAACCAATAGACTGCCAAATTGAGAGGGTGTGTGTACAGTGTGATGTCATGAGAGTGACACAGTGCAGTCCGAGTTGGCTGCCTAAACTAGCTTGCAGGCTTCGCTCCATTTCTCTCAACCTCAACAGCAGGAAACAAGCAAGGGACATACACTTTGTAGGTGTTTAACAAAAAGTAAAAGAAAAAATCTGCACTGTAACTTCAACATATATTGTGGTTTTGATCTGTGAGAAAGAGGACAACCATCCAACTGCAACAAATGAAAGTAAGTTGCAAAAAACAATATATACAGTATATTAATAACTGTTTGAGTTTGGATAAGAGACCAGTTTCAACATTTTCACATCAAATGATCCTGCGGCTGGTTTGTGTTCTCATGCAGCAGAATCTGCTTGATGCATAGTTTCAAGTGCTCTCGGTGCAGCTAAGTGGTTCTCAACAAAGCACTCTCACCAGTTCAAACACACCAGACTTTATACTCAAATTCAGCTGATTTAATTTCAATCCTACCACACAGACACTCTCACACACACCCAAGTCAGGGTGTTAAGTCAGACAGAAATCAGTGCACACATGAACAGATGTCATTTTCCACTGTATTAATTGAAGTGTGATTCTTGCAGCTGTGTCAGGGAGCAGTAAAGCCTGCATAAATGTATTAATGTGACGTGTCAGTCTCAACAAAACTCAGTGCTTCCCATTTGTTCCAGCAAACCACTGGTTAACGAAAAATTACTCCACTGAAGTAAAGTTTTTGCACTTGAAACTTTGTTAGGAAGAGATTAAAGCATCTAAAACTGGACTACAAGTTTCCCACCGCAAACAAGCTCCTATATAAATATGTATTTTTAAATTCCATTTACTTCTCTGCTTCCAACAGGAAACCAACTCCTCCTCTGCACTTCCTCTCCAGCCCCTAAGCGGCCTTAGTAAAAAGCTGTGCGAGAGCGTTGACGCACTGTAGCCAACAACAGGATGACAGTATAAAGAAGAGTCTGGCTCGGCAGCAGATCATGTTCTCTTGAAGCTGTTCTGCTGCGTCCCTGCAAACAAAATACACACTGTTGCTCCGCATTGCCGTTACCCCTTGACTTTAACTTTGCCAGGCAATTAGTCACACAGCTCAGGCTTTAAACACAAAATGAATGGGTGAAATGAGAGAACAAACACCTTCCTGCAGCGCCATGCTGTGCGGAGGATGTCTGGCTTGCTCATGCATCACAAAATGTTAAAAATTGGAGACAGAGCTGAGCGTCAAATACACTTGAGAGGCTTTGGGACGGAAGGGTTTGGGGGTTGGAGGTGTGTGTTGGTGGAGGTGGTGGTGGTGGTGGTGTTGGGGGGGTTGTCTCGACAGAAGGATGAAAGGACTAGGGAGGTGTTCGAACATCCCCTGCACCATTCTTTCATCTATTTCTCCACCCTTCCCTCACAAAGCACCTTAAGTGTGCACTCTCCTGCAGCACTCTCCCTGGGGCTTAGACTGATTTGAATACTCCACGCTGTCTGACTTTTCACATGCTGCCGCGCCCTTTCACATTTCCAAGGATGAAGAAGGTGAGACAAGGATAGAAAAACAAAACAAGGAGGAGTAAGGCAGACAGAAGCAGGAGTAGTAGCAGGATGCAGAGTGAAGGAGGGAGAAGGAAAATGTGAGGAAGTTTTTCTAATCACAGAACAGCAAAGTGGAAGAATGCCTGCAGTGAAACTGTTTTCAGAAATAGAATTTTAAACACTGCGGTCTTCAAGCTAATAATCTAACCAACCACCTCTTACAGTAGCTGCATTCAATCAGATCCATGTGCTGGGATGCCGACACATGCAGCGCATGTCAAACACACATACTGTAGTACTACCCACACATTGAAGCGACAGTCAGATTGTTAGCAGATTAGCATGAAGATCTCAATGTTAAACATCAGAAAACTGCTAGGAAAACAATAACAACAATTTGTGGGAACAACACTTTAATGCTTCAACTGTTTACTGTCCTCCATTCATAACATCATAATAAGCTAAAAAAAAAAAAATGATGCAAATCTTCCCCTCTAACTTTTGACAAAAAATAAAATAACCATAATAATATTACCATGCCATTTCACATTGGTGGTTACATTTGCACTTTAATTTGTACGATGCAAATGTCTTCTAGGTCCCTGGCAAGAAAAAAAACTTGAAAATGAACTTCTATTTCATCAATAAATCAGACCTAAATTCAAAATAATGTGGATAATTCATTAAGATTCACTCAAATGTCAAGGCAGTGTTTGAACCAAGCATTTTAATTAGGACAAATGAACTAATAAATAAAGGAACACACAGCAGGGGCAGAAGGATTCTGCTGACTTGATGCATAGTAGGGGGTAAATATGTGTTTTTAAACCCTGATCTCCCTCTCTCAAAAACAACACTACCTTATTAAAATTGTGAAACACAACACTGCAGTCTCATGTTACACCCAGTATCCAGCACACATCGATCGGGGGGGTGACCCTGGTAGTGAGCTCATTATAGGCCGATCATGCTCATGCTTGCTACGTTTTGAACTCCAAAGCAGTGTTGAAATTAGCGGGAGTGCAGTTAGTTAGCTGTTAGTTGTTAGCAGCCGTAAGGCACCGACATCCTGCTGTGTGTTTGGTTAGCAGAGCTAGCTCAGCATATGGAGCTAATGGAGTGGGGCTAAACACACAGTGGACTGAGAGTCAAGAAGCATTACGTAGTGAGCTGGAATTTAAAGTGACAACACAATGGATTAACAGCAAATGAATTAAGTAACTTTTGAAGCTGTGTTTTCAATTTACTAAAGCTTTAGTCAAATTCTCTACATTACTGAGCATTACACCACTTGTGCTTTGATAAAGACTGAAACATTTTGCCAGAAGTAGCCTATGGACTCATTCATTCATGAATAACATTGGGAGCAGAAAATTGGTTAAAGCAGAAGTCAGCGGAATGTTTTTGTTAATGTAAGTCCTAAATAGTCCTATTTTCCGTCAGCAATCACTTACATAGAGTGTTTGGGCCGAAACACGGGTCTCTCAGTCACTCTCTGTCACGCTATGCTGTAAACCGAGGAGAAAACTTTCCTTGTGGGATACAAGCGTTATCCAATGAGGAGAGAGAACGGCATGAAGGGCTGTGTGTGCAGCCAAGGGACGCGTGTGAATGTGGTGACGTAGGGACGAGGACAGCATGACGAGGGCGGGGCTGCTAACTCATGGTGCGTTCAAGGCAACCCATAACTCGTGTTTTTCCGACCTGGGAAGTCATACCAGTTCGATCTGGTACACGTTCATGGGTCGGAAGTTACGAGTGGCCGTTATAGTGCACTTTCACAGGCAACAGGACGGAAAAACACGAGTTACGGGTTACCTGGAACGCTACAAAGTCGTAAGTCGTGACTTGAAGCCGTAATTTACAGTTTCAAAAGCCTGCCTGGAACGCAGCATTAGCCAAAATGACCAGATCGCTGACTTATGCTTTAAGTTATGCTTTATTAAACAATTTATTTTATTTAACTGTGATCTAGGGGTACTTCCATGACCCAGTGTCCTGCTGTCGCTTTATAGAACCAAAACTGAGGAACCCATGGAGAACACTTGACAGTGATCAGCACAGGTAGGCTATCACATTGTTATGCTTTGATGTTAAGTTATGATGTGGAAATAATTCAAGGACACATAATGTAACAAAATTACTTTGATAATTCTGTTTTCAAAGGCTTGAACAAGGATCCTTAATCTTGTAGAGGGATCTTTTAGGACATTGATAACAAAATTACCATCCTACTTCAAGCTGCGGGTTTGACATGCTCAAAGCGTTTTGAGATGCTTTCAGTATTTGTCTGACATCTCAGGTGAGTAATCAAATGTTTTGGAGCTTATTGCAAAGCTCCTGGCAGTGTTGTAATATAAACTTTCCATGTACACTTGTCCAAAGTTAGAGCAACTTTCAAAAGTAAACATTTTAGATACTGTAAGTCCATGGTCTTTCAGATGGACAGAGTTAGAGGATTTTTTGTTGTAAAATCACTGTCACTTAATTCTTATAGGCCAGACATCTCAAAAGAAATAAACCTATACCTGAACTGTACATTCAGAATTTCAGTTTCTCTGCCCTATCTTGCACTCATATTACAGACACTTCAGAGTCTCATTTGGACTATCTATCCAATGTGACTGTGCTGCTTCATTTCTTGCCAAAATGTGTCCTGCATCAAAAATATTGCTTACATCAAAGACTAGACCTGATGTAATATGCTGGTTAGGATGCTGTTCTGTAATTATTTCAACTGAATGTTCACCATGAATTGTTTGTTCAGTTCGGTGTTGAACTTATTCTCTAAATGTCACCAGGCGGTGACATTTGAAATACAAATGTGTATCTTACATTATAATAATATTCAAATAGTTATTTAGAATTTAAATCTGACAACATGGGATGATTTGGGACATGGACAACACATTTGTGTTATTTTTGAGTTGATTTTAACACATATTTGCACTGAAATAATAACACACAAAATGTTAGATAAGCTAACTGATGAGCTCTCAAATCACATTGTCTCTAGATACTAGATACACGATGTGTTGTTATACACATTAATTCTTAGATTTTGGTGTTAATTAGAGTAAAAAAATAAACAGGTACAGCTATGGCTTCTGGGCACGTTACTGGTGCAACAAAGTTTTGACTGACTCTCGAAATGTTAGGCTAAAATGAAAATCAGATAGGTGTCAAAACACAACATTAACTATCTGACACTGCAATGTTTAGCATTTAATTTTGTTCTACCATACCTTAAAGTCACAGTATCTCACATCTCCTGTCTTTTATATTATGTGATGTTGTCACTCCAGGATGGTTTGAGTGCTCTCTCTGCAGATGATGGGATATATATTACAACAATTGAGTCAAGTATTTGTTGGGTGGATCACTTTGACATCTTTGAGAAGGGAAGGCAAGAAAAGTTGAGGATAGAGAGATAGAAAATGAGATGAGTGTTGTATTCTTGTTAAACAAGGCAGAAAAAAAACTCTTCAATTGGGGTGCATTAATTCTTTTTGTTTCCAATCCAATGTCTTGTGTCAGTATTAGTGAAAATCAAGCTCTGATGCCTCCAAACAAAACAGAAAAAAAAGTTTTAAGAAAATGTTCTCACTTCGCTGACTTGTTTTGTAGTTGTTGCAACATTTCTGTTCAGACTACACAGATAATTAGTGGAAGAGTGAGTTTGATAGCTGAAGAATGAGTGTGTGGAACCGATGGAGGGCTGGCGATGAAGAATGTGGAGAAGGTAAGCAGAGGCGGTCGCTCCTTTTCCATACCAAAGGCTCTCCATTCTGCTGTAATTTTCTTTCCTCTCCTACCAGTCTTTCTCCTCACCAATTCCCTCCAACCCAGTAGTGCAGGCAGCGTTTGCCAATTTACTTCACTCTGCACTGTGACCACACTCTTCAATCCCTCTCTGTGGATGGATGAATGAATGGTAAGTGGAAAAACATTTAAATAGAGAGATGGCGTAGGGAGGGGTAGGGTGGACCCCCTAATAGACTGACAGGGAAAAGGAGAGTGGGGTGAAAAAGATGAATACATGTTTTTTAAGTAGTGGGGAGTGTTGAGCGGGGAGATCGGAAAGATGAAAGGAGGAATACATGTTTTTCAACCTTGGTGAACACTCAGTGAGCAGGAGAGCAGGGGAGTTAAAAGAAAAGAACGGGACAAAACGGTTCTTCAGGGGCTTAAGGTAATTTTCAATTTTTTGTTGTTGTTTCTAGAAAATTCCTAAAAAAAAAAGAAGCTGAAACTTGTATGATCCTCAGTTATTTTTTGCTCCGAACCTAACCAGCATATAACCAGTGATTACTAGACAAGCAGTATACTAATCAGTAAAGTCTATTTGATAGTTTCTGCTATAAAGCTGGACAACAACATCGTTAATCAAATGTGTTGCAAACATATAAAACCCAGGTGCAGGTAGACAGTTGCTAGGGGCAATCACACTAGCCCATGTTGACCAAGAGTGGAAGACAGTGACAAAAACCACTCTGGAAAACAGCTATGGATTTATTGTTAGATGCCAGACTCAAAGATGGTGCCTATTTAGTTGCAATTGTTTGCCTTTACATTGTGATGTCACAAAAGTAAAGCTCACTTTTCTTGACTCTTGGAAAGTTTTCCAAGTTAAAAAAAAAAGAGAAGAAAAGTCAGTGGAGAGAGGAAAAGGCAACTCTAATACAACTGGATCAACTGCCAACAGGTCTGGTCAGAAATTCACAAGTGTTATAATAGCAATGTGACCTTATGCCTCCACATACTTACACTTTTAACCTGCAGTCTTCAGCCTCAGCTGTAGTGACATCACTTAATCAGCTCCCACAACTTTTTTTCTATGTGCAGTTTGCAGTACAACTATGGAAGTTAAAACAGACGGCCCATTTAAACCTTCAATACGTGTCTCACTCATTTCCTGCCACTCCTGCTGCTCATCTTACCTCTGAAACCACCCAAGCTCTGTCTCTCCACAGTTGTTATCACCATCACACCCCTCTTCCTGCTGCGGTGAGTCTGATGTTCTTGGTGAGAAGAAACCAATTATCAGTGCTACACAGATGTTCTACATCGTCAGTACAGTATGATCCAGAATATGTGGGTTGGATGATCTTTGTTCTGTTAAATGAAAACAATAGAAAACTAGATGAAAAAATCAGTGCATTGAGTAAAGAGTATAATTTGCCAATTATTATTTACAGTTGTGATGACGACATTTTGGAGTTGCTTGTTCTGAACCGGCTAGTTCACTGCATCCACACATGACGACAGAGCAATCATCAACACACCACCCATTCACTCCAACTGAGGATGAAGCAAAATAACTTTTGAAATTGACCAATTCTTAAAGAGAAAAGTGTTGGGGACAGTCAGCCCAGCACAGGTGCTGGCAATGATGACGATGAGCAGCCCAGCTGCTCCACATTATCGTCTACTCTGCCTGAGGAGGCTGAGGCCCTGTTTATATGTACCTGGTTATTTTAAAAAACTGAGACACTGAGACGCTGCTCACACAGGTGCTTCACCTCTCCGAAAAACACTGGAGCAAACATCTAAACAGCTGTCATTTAAAAAATATTAAAACTTGAAACAAAAGGAGGGCAAGTGACGTTGTTGTTGTTGCCATGCAGGATTCTGATTGGCTAACGTGGGCTTGAGATTCTCGCTACACTGCCACGTACAAGTTTGGCATGCTCTTGCACCTCCCTCTCACCTCTCCATGGATACCCCTCCTCGACCCAGTTCCACTCCCACGTAACGTCATTCAATAAATTTGTGAACCTTAAAGCACGGTTCTGTCTTTGCCTCTGGGGTACCTGGCACATTTGGCTGCTGTGACTTTAGAGCCTAACAAAAAGAGGTGTCGGAAGAGGAGAATGGGTTTGTGGGAGAACATCGGTGAGAAATTATGTAGAAAGCAGTGGGAAGAGAATAACAGGTTGGTTTTGTGGCAGCAAGACAAAATAGGAAAAGCAGTGAACCAGAGTAGTAGCAAGGATCAAAGTGTGTTGAACTTGCTGTTTTTTTCTTTCTCGTCTTGCCTTTTTTTTTTTTTTTTTGATCACACCAATATTTCCTGGTACAGGGCAAGAGGGAGTGATGGAGGGAATCATGAAGAGAGAAGGAAGGGAAAATTCACAGGATCAAAGCAGGCCGGTTTGTTTACTGCGTTTTGTTGGGTGAGTAATCTGTTGGTGTAGTCAGTGTGTGTGTGTGTGTGTGTGTCTGAGAGAGAGTGTGTATGTAACATAACATCTACAACGCTGTGTGCTATAGATGACATTTGAATGCATTAATGATTGATGACCAACATCTCTAGCTTATCCAAGTCCTCCTAACTACACATGAAGAGTTTTTTTTTGTTTTGTTTTTGTTTTTAATCAAACCTCACGTATGATATCACCCATACAAAATACCACAGCGCCGTAATGGACTTCGGTTGTCCAGAGTCCTGCACCACAAAGCATGATTACCGTCTTGGTCTTAGCGAGGTAACATCAGGGTGGCTCTCTGGCTTTCCGGTACCACAAAGCTGGAGTCATTCTTACTGAGGTGAGTTACCATGGTAACTACCTCTGAACGGCAAACCTGCTCCGGGTCAGGGTAGCTTTCAGGCCTGATCTGAATCCAGTACAAGGTTATCGCCCACCGACCAATCTCTGTACGGGAAAAATGATGTGTCCTCTCACGAGCCCAGATAGTGAGAATATGACTCGTGTTACTGTAGGAATTGATGATGACGTCTAATTGAAGTAAGTTGACATTTTATCAAATCTGTTGTCTTGGTTACTATAATGTTGGTACAAATACATTGTTTAAGACTCCTACCTGTACATAAACCAAGCTACTTAAGCACTTGTGTCATCAGGGGATCAAACCCAGCCATCTCCAATTGCCGTCTTATACAGACTGTTATTTTTGTCGTACATCACAGCACTTTCCCTTCTGCTCCTGTCAACATCACTTGGACCACTAGATGTCACCTTCAAACAAAATGTAACTATGAGTCATAACTCTGAACAAACGGCCTGTGATCTCTTTTGTTTTTTGTTTTTACAGAAGCACAGTCTCGGTTTTAGTCCTTTACACAGAGATTCTGTTCCTGTGTTGTATTTTAATCACACGTAGAACTGATGTTTATAATAACCTCATGAATTTCTAATAGAGGGCTTTTGAAGTGTCCCCAGTGTTGCATCTTCTGCAACAATGAAGTTAAAAGGATCATCACCTTGTCTGATGTTCTGCCAGAAGAGACTCCTCCTGCTTATGTGTGTGTCTGCGTCTGCTGGTCTGTCTCTATTTTTGGAGGTTTCAACACACTACTAACAGACATTCTTCTAAATAGCACCATAACCAGCTAGAGTAACAGTCAATTAATGAGTGCTTGAGAGGAAATTAAAAATGAATCATGTCAGAAGGTAAGAAGAGATTATTCTTTTGGTTGAAGTAGCTGCTTAAATTTATCAACACTATTTGGCAAAACCAATGCACAGCCAGAGTTATCACCTAAGTGAGTGACTGCAGTGTTTTCCCTTGCAGGTGGCCGACACTAAAATGGAACAGTACACTCATGAACACTAGTACTGATCAGTGTTTGCTGGACGCGTAAATCAGCACATTTTCGCTAACATACAGTATTCACAATAGGGAAAGATATCAGACAATATAGCACTGCCAAAAGTGTCCTGTCAGACATTATTATTGAGGTTATCAAATTTAACAGTATCATAAGTAGGCCTAAATGAAAATGTAACAGTTATACATTTCATTTTTATTCTGGTAAAACTTGAATATGATACAAACTTCTAATGTGTACTTTCTTTTCTTCACAGAAAATTCAAACATTTTGGTTAAAAGTGACACGTTTCATTTATACAGTATTCTAGTATCACAAACATCAGCACTTTTAGGATAAAGGTGCATGCCGTCTATCACTGTGCATCAGATATCACTGGTACTTCCTCTCATACAACTGCTGAAGTCGTGGCAGCTGAAACATTTCCATTCTTCCATTCCACAATTGAATGTACTGTAAAGAATTTCCTGTAGTTAGACATTAGTCTCCACTTTTCCTCCTGTGTTACTCTCACCGGGGCTATAGCAGCACACATTAATGAGAAAAACCCCAAAACTGTTTGACTTGAAGAAGGAAAAAAAAAGAGAACAGGGCTAAGTTAGAAAACTTCGATACACACTCTGTTCAACATAATTTGTTTTGTTAGGCCGGTGCTACAGTGTGTCTGAGCCATTTTAGGGAGTTTTGAAAATAATAGAAGCCCATGACGCCTGTGAGGTGAATTAATCCTTCAGCAGCAGACTGAAGGAGCTCAGTGGTAAATACGGCAGAGGGTTTAGAATCAGAGGCTTTATTAGCTGTATGAAAAAACCATAGGTATATCTGTTTGATGCTTTAAACCAGGTCATCTGTTTAATAGCAGTGCGTGTGCTTATTTGAGTGCTTGTATTTGCATGAGTGCAGTGACAGTGAAACATGCTGTTGGCAAATGAACAGAGAAAGACAGAGTCCTGATCGATGCAGACGTGCACACACGCGTGCATACAGTACACACATAAACACACACACAAGACGAGGGCAGAAGAAAGAAAAAGCCCATCTTGGCAGAAAAAAACGTTACTAATACTCAGAAAACACAGCAGACTTTCCAACACCTACGGACCCAACACTGAACCCACTGTTTGTCTGTGAACTGATTTCCAACTCTTTAATCTGAATCTAAATGATATTACACAGATTAGACTTGCATTTGAAATCAGTGTAATGTATGCAGAGTATTTCCATATCTGTGTTTTGTTAAAATTCTATTTTCTTATTTCTGCCTATCTCTGTTTTCCTGCCATTGCTTTGACGTTAAAATATGGGAAAAAAGCAAATGACAGCTGCAAAGTGGCATTAGAGTAAGACTTATGGGTTGATGTGGGAACTATACCATTCTGACAATACTATACTTCTTGGTTGGTAGATGTACTGAAATCATTCAAGTAGGAGTAGTACAGTGGTGAAACAGACAGAGTGAGTGTTAGATTAAGAGCTGCAGGTACAGTAATAGCTTCTTGCTGTGGATGGGCAGACCAGCATACCTGCCACATGTCATCAAGGAAGCAACTTTTTTTTTTAACCCCAATGTGAAATTCTGCTGAAAAACACTGTCATGGTACCATCTAACCACGCCCAACCAAAAGCAGCTGGTAGTTCTTTAACATGGTTCAGTCTTGAGCCTCATCTCTGCCTTAAGGCGAGTATGCCAGAGTGTGGCAGAGTTGTGCATCCATTAAGCTGGATGCTCAAAATGGATATTGAGGAAACTGTGAGACATGGGAGGGTTCAAACACTCCTTGTGATTTCAGACTTGACCAGCTGACCCTGTGGACGGTCAGTCTGTGGGTTCACGTCTCACTTTCAACAATCAAACTGTCTCTTTTGGCCTCTCACTTCTTTTCATCATGGGAACTGCATCTTGACTCAACTGCACCCGCTGCACTGAGAGGAGTATAAACTCACTTTATTATGCATACAAACTCCCCCATTCTTCTATGTAAAGGACAGGAAAAGCCAGACTTTGGTTGTGTTATATATTCACATAAATCCATATCTTTTGTGCGTTAAATCTTTAACCTGCCTCCCCTCTGAATCACAGGGATGAGTGTTTGTACTTGGAGTGTTTTGGGGGCCACAAACAAAACTGGTTTAGGACCACCAAAATCCTGTGGCCAGCCCTGGTGAACAACTCTAAGAAGGGATGGGGAAAAACTGTAACCTAATGGGATTTATTCAAATTTGCATGTTCCTGGTTTGCTAGCTTGTTAGCCATTATCTTAACAGCGAGCTCACCAATAAATAAGCCTTTAGCATTGTATTCTCACACTGATTTCACGTTAGTTATTAATATTTAGCGCGTGTACAAATCTGATGCACAGTCACTCCCAGCTCATTGTGTGCAGACAGGCCTTTCTACTAGACTGATGCACGTATCTCTGCATACAGATGCATTATCATTACCACAGACATTTAGGTAACACAGTCCTCAGTGCTTTATTAACCTTTAACTTCATCAGAGAACAGTGGCTGGCCAAATGTTACACTGAAGGAATCAATATTCGTTACACGTCACTCTCTTTTTCCACCTCTCTGTCTGTAGCCTTGACTGGTGTCGGCAGAGCAGCATTCCACTTCCTCTAAATTACAGTGTGTCAGGCATTCAAACATGAGCAGTGACCCTGGATAGGCAGAGATAACAAATCAGCTGCAGAGAAGTGCGAGCATGTGTGTGTGTGTTTGTGTGCGTATGTGTCAATGCCACTGGTGGGTGATATGCAATGTTGGACGCTGGCATCTTCATGTCTTGTTGAGCAGAGACCTTTGACTTGAGGCTGTCTGGTCTATTTTTCATACTTGTGATGGCCCACAGCTTCCTGTGTTTTCTCAGCTCCCTCGTCGTCACCTCTTCTTGTCGTCCGTCCGTTTATGTGACCTCTTTACAATCGAGTAGGCTACTTCTTTTTATGATATAAAATGCTGTGAACCTTTACATTAATCAAAATCCCACCACCTCTTTTTTTTCCCAACGACCCCATGGGTTGAAAAATGAAGCCAATGCAAATGTGCTGAAAAGTGCACTGCTTGAGTGTGGCTCCAAAAGTGAGTCAGTCCCCATTAAAATGTTCAAACTTCACATGCAGCAGAAATAAACATGTTAAAAGCCTGGTACAAATAACGGTTTTAGTACCCATAGCTAATTTTCTCCTTTCATGAAAACTGTGTGTGCGGAGGAGAGGATTTTCTCATGTAATTTAAAATGTAATTTCTCCATTTAAATTTTTTTTCTATCAAGGCTCAAAGTTATGGATGATTGAGGGTGTATCATCTCTGGCCATTTTTGAATGAGCTGGGGGTAAGGCAGAGACATGAACTGCTGAGAGGGTCACAGAGCAGCTCACTCTGAGCTTAAAACGGTTCTTCAGAGACCTGTGGGTGACATCCCAGAGGCTCCATCCATCTCATATTTACAGTCTATGTGACAAACAGAGATGCAAACTCATCTTTGTATCCCCAAGGCAACCAGTGAATCTTTTGCTGTTTCCTCTGCCTGTGACAGCAAGGAGGTTCACACAAAAGGAGTATTTCATAATTATGATAAATACATTTATTTGCTATCTTGCTGAGAGTTAGATGAGAAGTATTGCTACAGTACTACTCAACTGTAACACAAGCCAAGAGATGATTAGCTTAACCCTGCCTACAGATTAGAAGTAGGGGTAATAGTGTGGCTTTCTTCAAAGCTTAAAACATGTATGCAGTATTCAGTTTTGATACCTTAATACCCTTAATACCCCTGACTCACGGATGATTGTAGGATTGTAGACTCTTAGGCTTGTTGGCATTGTGTCAGAGTTTTTGCTGTTTAAATGGACCACATTAATTCAGGGATGTTTTCAATACCAACGTTCAATGCTATGTCCAAAGGCTAACTATTAATAGAATAGACCCGTGGCTGATCTTGGTGTCATTTAGAAAACAGTGAATTTATGTCTCTATTTTCTAAAAACACATTTAAAGTTATCAGCTCACCTTCTACATCAAACCATCAGCATCAATTTCACCCCTTGTTATCTCTCTGCCCTCTTCTGCTCTTTCCTAAATGCTTTCTTGCAACACACTTATTTGGTGTTGTGTATCTGTCTTGCATTTTCTATCGATTGATCTGTGAGCAAGTCATTACATTGCTCCTGCATTTCTTAATTGTTTCCTTCTTCCTCCATTCCCTCCTGTCATGTACCTTGATTTTTTTTATGAGAATTGCATCAGTACACTTAACGTAATGAGGGATGAGGTTATTGTTCATACTGCACTTTGTTTTGCTATTGTTTATCGTCTTTGTCTTTACACTCCTCTTCTCTTACAATTTATCACTGCTGACTTAGGTTGATATAACAAGTGCAATTCCCCTGTTTCACATCTTATCCTCTGCTCACTCTGTATCGTGAGGGCTGTAATTTGTTTTTACCCTTTGCTCACTTTTAGTCATTGATCTGTTTTTTCATCAGCAGGAGAGTTTAAGTAGCTAACGCATAAGGGTGAAATAATGAATAGAAAAGTGACTCTATTCAAAAAATAAAACTGAACTAAAAAGAACCTGTATTGGGCATCTTTTCTTCTACATGCATTGGATAAAGGTTCACATTTAATGCATATCATTTGCTTTTGTTTCTCAGTATTCATTGATGAAGTGTCTGGTTGACACCTTGGCATTCTGTTCTATATTTTAATGTATAATAAGGGAGACAACTAAAGTTAAAGGCATGTGGAATAAATAAATTGTATTCTTTATGCAAAACATATCTGCAACATCTGCAATGTCTCACAGATGAGAAAACACAAATTGAAAATTAAGTGAGGAAGAAAGATATTTCACAAGAAAAATAAATGTTTTCTATGAATGTCCTAACCTGTTGTTTATGTTCAAATGACAAAGTTATCTTATGAGTTGAGCTTGAGAGGAAATCAGATGACCTCGAACAAGGTATCATCAATAAAACATCAATTTTAGCTGGGATGATAACTTGTGGCTATGTAGTTTGTGTAATTACTGTGATCGGTCCAAACATGACCTCATGAACCTGCTAACTACATTACAGCAAAATGTCAAATGTCTTGATCTTTCCCTGAAGCCACCCAAGTTGTGTTGTGCTAA
This sequence comes from Decapterus maruadsi, assembly GCA_030347415.2. Classification (NCBI taxonomy): domain Eukaryota; kingdom Metazoa; phylum Chordata; class Actinopteri; order Carangiformes; family Carangidae; genus Decapterus; species Decapterus maruadsi. The sequence goes on along the minus strand of CM064887.1, from coordinate 9,898,694 downwards.
TAACGTCGACCCTTTCAAGCAAACAAGAGAGAAAATAGTACATTGGCGATTAATTTCGAGCAATATAATGTGCTAGACACATTGGTTTGAATGGTGATATGAAGCTATATGCCCGTGGGGCACAGCTGTATAACTCCAGCAAATAAGTTACGGAAAGTTTACTACAATAATGACAGTGACTGAAGACGAAGTTACATAAAGCAAACTGAGGTTAATTAACATAAAGCTATATTATTTTTTAATTACATACTCAGCCATGCAGGTGCAAGTTCACCGTCAGGATGCAGTTGTTTCAGACTTTATACACCTTCACATAATGAAAAGTCTGCCTCTTAGTCGGGCAAGGTTACTGTAAACTTTAGAAGGTTTTATTTCAATGTTATATTCAAATGTGCTGAAAATATCTGACTTATACACGGCGCTCCTGGACATCAGAGGTTATGCTTTAGTGCTATATTTTCATCTTTCACATGCATAGTTCAAGATCTGGTGGCAACCTACTCTCCTGTGACCTGGGTTGATGTAGGCCAAACACACACAGGATAAATCCCTTCATCATCTTGTCATCTGGTCCTTTGAGGTACAGGATCCAACCCCCCGAACCTCAAACGGTTTCTGTCTGTAGACTGAAGCATGTTTGATGAGTGAGCGCTGGATGTGCCACAGCGAAACCCGCCTTACAGTATGACTGCATTAAACTCCTGCTGCCTGAAACTGCACACACAGCTGTATTCATCGGCCCCTAAACTTATGTTAGTATTGCCGTATTGATCTGTAATTCTAACTACCAGTGTCCTCCTTTGTCCTGGTAGAGTATCTACTTTCCTCTCGACTTCCTTTTGAAAACAGTTGCTTGCAATGATTCAGTAGACGTGTTGTATAAAAAACATGTCTCTCACTTCAGCAACCCTTGCCCTGTACAACACCACTGTAAATGAGTTGGAAAACTTGGTAAAACAAAAACCAATACAATAGATGATTTGTGTGCTTCTAAAGCACACAGTGTACTCCCACTACTGTGTTTTTCTGGGAAACATATGTGTGACAATAATATCTAATTCTCTACTAAACTTCTTATTTATTTATTTCTTATCATTCAGTGCACAATCCGTTAATTATTCATTTCTAATTAAACTCTGAAAAACCCAGCATGTAAGAGTAAAATAACTTTTACTGTTAATTTGTGAGCCCCCCTTAAATTAATAAGTCATAACTCCAAATTACTTTTATTGCTTTATTCAAATTAATTATCAAATCACTGAGTTAAATCACTAAATTGTGCCCTGGTATAACAATTAATCCTCTCAAATTAATTGTATCCAATTAGCAGCCAGGAGCCAAAGTTATCTTGGGTTGTGCAGTTGTACAATAGAAAACATATATTTGCTATCTGAAAAGGGCTTTACACACCATGAAGTACTACTATTGTTTGGTTGTGGATAGTGGAAATGGGCCACCAAAGAGTGTTGTCACCCGACCGTAAGCTTCACTCAGCTTTATGTGTTGTTTTATCATTTCTCAGCTCATACAAAAGTTTTTCATAGTTCACTGGTGATTCAGTTGCTCTTTGGGCCAAGAAAAGGGTCTGAACACCCACTGTACACCTGGAAACGTCTTCCTTAAGCATCAGACAACAGCAACAGATAGCAACCAACTGGTGAATATAGTCGAACATTTAGAGGATATTGATCTACTACAAAACAGGCTGTGGAAAAGAGCTGCACTGAAAAACGTATTGAAACTGTGTTTTAGTATAGTGTGGCAAGCTTCACATGAAAGCAGAAGAAAAACGTGAATAAAAGACATGGGGAGGGAATGTGTCGGCAGTAAAAGAAAGTAGAGCCTATTGTAAGATGATATGATTAAGTAACAAACCATTTTCAACATTATTGCAGATACCTTATCCTGCTTCTGAGCTCTGAATGTGTTAGTGTTAGTGAAGACAGGACAAGGTGAGACAAGAGCCGACTAATGAAGAGGAAAAGACAGCTCCAGTATTCCAGTCCATTGACCACAGCTGACAAGGTCCTCCATCAGTTGGACATAATGCTGATCCAGCCCAATGTGCACAGGCCTTGAAAATGGTTTTCAACCTTAAAAGGAAGAGAAAAGAAAGGAATCGGAAACATTTTCAAAGACAATGACAGAAAAAAAAGGAAAATTGAAATGAGATGAAGGAAAGCTATACTGTATGTAGCCCAGTTTCCTTCCAGGGCACATTTTTCTTCAATCTGTTTACCCCTGGTGTTTATCCTGTGATCTATATCTGATGTGTACCGTCTGTGAGGAAAAAGTACATATTAAATGTGAGCCGTAAACACACTCAGCTACTCTGCTCTGGCAGGAATGTGATACAATCTGGGGAAACTCGAGGAGGAGAGTTGATGTCAGGCAGAGGTTGAGTCAGTCAATGCGGTACAGTATGTTCTCATTACGGAAATGTCATCGCCGTGGGTACAGATGTCATCACCACAGGGAGATACGCTGTCACAGGTAGAAATTAGCATCACCCTAGGTGAAAGTTGCGTTACACCTAGTGCAGTTGTCGACATCATACATGGATATGTTAAGCTTTTTGTTCTAATAAAACAACAGCACCAACAAAAACAGATACAGTACATGTTGGTATCTAGAGACAGCTATTCCCCCACAGATATCAGAAGAGTAGCAGTGTCTGGGTTTTGTGTGAGCCTCAGCAACACTTGCTTTGTGACCTACATGGCTAAGGGGCAAGGAGAAATGCACAGCCAATGGGGAGCTCCCTGAGAAGGTTAAAAAGGTATTGTTTTAGTTATGATTTAGAAGGAGGAACCAGCAACACATGGGACAGAGATGTTCTTGCTCAGTACACCCCTCCAACATGAGATGTTCCAGGATAAGGGGCGAAACATCTACAAATCATGGTCCCCAGCTGATGAACCATCAGTGGAGGTGTAGCAGTAGCAATTATAATTATTTATTTTAACATTGGTTTCCCGTCGAGGGTAAAATTAAATCAGAATCTGGGGCCGGAAGCACTTCCACATCCACAAGCTTCACCCACCAGATGAATGAGCTGGTTTGTGAAGATGGTTTGTGAAGGAAATGTTGGGGTGATTGAGAAGTTTGTTGAAATCCAACCAAAATGAGCGATGGTGCAGTTATGTTTCTCTCTCCACTCACAAGATTCAGATGTTGTGTTGTGACCAGAATCATTGACAACTACAACAGAATGGTTAGCTTGAAAATGACAGTGTTGACACAGTGTTAGTGGTGGTGCTATTACAAACTCTTGCTATAACTCTTGCTCCCTGCATTTTAGGGTTTTTTTTTCAGTCCCTGGCAGATTACAGTTCAGGGTTGGAAAACTCAGTCATGGCATTTACTGCTTATTATGTTGATGTTATATGCATAAAAAGATGAAGAGGGAACAAAAAAATACAAGATCTTGGTTCTCATCTCAGAGGGTATAAACATGATCACAATTATTCTCGTTATGTCACCATAAAACAATTATGATATTACTATCTAGGTCAAAGTTTCCCATGCCACTTTTTGAGTGACATCTGTTGAAAAATTGAGATGCAGCGACAATGAAGGGTGTAGGCAGCAGCGCATATTCAAGTCAGGTGTAAATGTAAGGGTGTGATTGGATTCACAGGATGCATTTACATTCACCTCACGTTTTAATACCAGGTGTAAATTAAGTCAGCCTCTCTCTCTGTGTGTCTTCTATCTTTCCTTCCCCTGAGACTGGATTAGTGTTGAAGTGGACTTCTCATTTGACGCTGCTAATGCCACTGGCTGTGGCGTTTTCATTCTACCAGGCTGATATTATTAGGTTTTTTGGGTTTATTTAAAAGGAGTTGGGAAAAGGAGAAGAGGAGAGAAGCAAGCAGGCAAATCAAACACAAAACAGTAGATGAGATAAGGAGATGAAGAAGGCCAGAGTCTCCTTTACTCTCTTTGTCTCATTTTAGCTCCTCTGAGATTTGAATCAAAGGTGCATTGATTTGCACAGGTAAACATAACAACAGACATCAATAACGATGATGATGACTGAACATTAAACTGTGTCAGAGGCCAGATTTACATCAAATAATTCAATATCCCTTACGAAGACCTGATTAAAACAAAGTGATTCTGTTTTCATTTTTTAAAACAGAGTGATAAATATTAGTGGGGAAAAAACATTTAAATGGCTGAAGTGTCAGCTGGACATATATATTCAGCAATAAGGATGTTGGCTCCAGCGATGCGAACACATAACTTTGTCAAACCTCAGCATCTATCAGCCCATTTTAATAATTTCCTGCCTCCTAGTGGACAATAATTTATGAATGCAGCTGTAGAATAAAATAAAATCATATTAATGAAAAAAAATCCTTAGAAGAGTTACTGCAAGGGAAAAGAAAAAGAGCAGACACATCAGAATAATATAGAAGAAGCAACCAGTCCTGAGGAGAAGTTTTCAAGAGAAAGTGAAATGTTGAGAATAAGAGGAAGTTGATAGAAGATAAGATGAAGTCAGACGCCTTGCCAAGGGACTGCATCGACCTCCGTCTCTGTCTCTTTCAGTCCCATGTGAGTTTTATCTGGATTAGTGCCAAAGGTGATTGACGGGGCCACTAATCCAACTGGGGGAGGTGGGAGGAGGGGTCGACAATCCAGGATTTAACACTTGATAATTGGCCTATCAGCCCAAAGCTTCAGCTGCTCGACTTAACTTGAGGGGTCGAAAATCCAGTGGTGACACATATAGAAAGGTGGGAGGTTGGGGACGTCGGAATATGTACGTGTGTGTGTTAGCCTCTAAAAATCCACTAATGACATCTACAGTAGCAGAAGGGATCTGTGTGTGTGTGTGTGTGTGCACTGTTGTTACTATCTATGAGGGGACTTCGGCGTCGTTACACATTCACCAACAGGGGACCGTGCAGCAAACAGGGGACATTTTTTAGGTCCCCTGTTTGACATGCTTTAAATCAAGTTAAAATCATGTGAAAACCCTTCTGGTTAATTTTTTCAACTTTTGCCAAGAGGGGACCTGAGTGTGTGTGTGTGTAAAATGCCATATTCAGCAGTGCCCCGGCAGGCTGGAGCAGGGTTTTTAATGGCTCATTCACACACGTCGTTTCTTACACTCCACTAAGGTGTGAACGACTTGCAGACCCAGCAGCCTTTCAGACTGTAGAGAGGCTATCAAACAGGCTCCTTAGTGCACAAACCACTACCTTGAAACATTATTTGTTATTCTTTGTAACAAAATATAACGGTTCAGTTTTCATGGATGTCTTAAGTTTAAACTCACTACTGTATTAGGTATAATAGAAATTTTAAAATATTGAAACAATTTAACATCCATAACTATGTTAGAATTAAGATAGTCATTTAGATCATTTCTGTTGAATTCTGATCAAACATTAACAATAATTGACCTTGCTATTGTTGCTTGTTCAGTTTTTTTGAGCACAGGGTTTCAATTTTACAATGTGTTCTCAATCTATATTAGGAATTATTAGTTGATTTACATTGCAGAAAAAGGTCCACACTTGGTTTATATGGAGTGACAGGGGCCCACTGTTGGTTGGTGCACAATGACACAAGTTCCCACTTAGTTAGCATGGAGTGACATACACACTACATCATGTATGAATAAGAAAGAAATAGAAAATAAATAAATAAAAATTTTATAGAAAAATAAAAGTGATAGTTCTTAAGAGATTTTTTTCATCAAAACTTAACACAAACATTTCTAATAAAATAGCACCAATAATGTTGTAATTATTTTTTAAATGTAGGGTGTACTACTGCAACATACATTTCTACTGTCTGCAATTCTTTTAATAGAGGGTTTTAGGGTTTATGGTAATCTTAATGTCCTCGCATCATAAATTTGTATTCATAAGGATGTATTTTATTTGCTGTTTTACATTACAGAAAAAGGTCCACACTTGGTCCATATGGAATGACAGGGGTCCACTGTTGGTTGGTGCGCAATGACACAAGTTCCCACTTAGTTAGCATGGAGTGACATACACACTCCATCATGTATGAATAAGAAAGAAATAAGCAGAAGTAATAGTTCTTAAGAGATTTTTTTCATCAAAACTTAACACAAACATTTCTAATAAAGTAGCACCAATAATGTTGTAATTATTTTTAAATGTACGGTGTACTACTGCAACACACATCTCTACAGTCTTTATTTTCCTTGACTGCATTGTTGTTGTAGGAAAAATACTTGAATTAAAGCTAAGGGTTTTAGGTCATTTTAATGTACTTGTATCATGAAACTGTATTCATAAGGATGTATTTTATTTACTGTTTTACATTACAGTAAAAGGTCCACACTTGGTCCATATGGAATGACAGGAGTCCACTGTTGGCTGGTACATAATGACACAGGTTCCCACTGAGATAGCACGGAGCGACATACACACTCCAGCATGGGTGGATAAGCAGAAATTAGATTAATGTATAAGTTTTAAGATACATTTTAATCTAAATTTAATACAAACATTTGTAATTATTAATACACAACACAAACTCGCAAACACACATAAAGTAGCACTGGTAAAGTTGTCATTATAGTTTTTTTTAAACATGGAGGGAAAACTCAACAGCAACCTGTCATGATACTTAAGGGAATATTTCAGTTACTGATATTTATGGATCAACAATAAAACATGTATGGGAAAATAAAGGAGGAGCTGAGGGGTCATCAGCTTGTCTGAGATACAAGGGATAATTCTTCTAGAGGATGGATTAACCTGACTAAGTAATATGATAAACTACTGCAGCACATTTTTCTACAGTCTATCAAGTATTCTGATGTACTGCAGTTTCATACTCCTTGACTGCATTCTTGTCATGAGAAAACTACTTTAAGTAACTCAACTCAGGATTCAACATGGTGTGATGGCCTAGAGCCACAAAGTGTTATTCTGTGGTCACCTAATATCCCATATAGCCTACTGAAGATGACGCTCTATGAGGGCCACAGACTTCTACTTTTTAAAAGTGCATGGTTTAAATCAATTTGAATGTACTTGCATCCTAAATCTATATTAATAGGAATGCATTTTACTTATTGTTTTGCCTCACAGAAGAAAATGTCCACTCTTGGTTTATATGAAATGACAGGGGTCCACCGTTGGCTGGTACATAATGACACAGGTTCCCACTGAGATAGCACGGAGCGACATACACACTCCAGCATGGGTGGATAAGCAGACATTAGATTAATGTATAAGTTTTAAGATACATTTTAATCTAAATTTAATACAAACATTTGTAATTGTTAATACACAACACAAACTCGGGAAAAGGGAAAACTCAATGGCAACCTGTCATGATACTTAAGGGAATATTTCGGTTATTGACATTTATGGATTCAACATGGTGTGATGGCCCAGAGCCATGTGTTATTCTGTGGTCACCTAATATCCCATATACAGTAGATGACGCTCTATGAGGGCCACATTGTTGTACTGTGCTAGTGGAAACGCGCCATTAGATAGCACGGAGCGACATCCACACTCCAGTTTTAATAAACATTTTAAATCTAAATTTAATACATTTTGCAGATGGGTTTAAGAATCTGTACTAATGGTATTGATGCCATGCATAGCTGTATGCCTCTTGCTGTACTGTTATTAGGCTAATTGCTTGTTGTTGTGAATATCATACTATTGGGGAACACTGGTGTGGTACAAAGAGTGTTTGCCAGCCATGGAGATGTTGTTGACATCTAAACTGTCAATGTCGAATCTGAAGAGTTACAGCTATACCCTGACCTTATGTGTCTATAGGCCTAATGTAAAGTATAATACAGTTGTTCTCACAGTAAAAAGAGGTATCTTGTGGAGTCTATTATTATATTGTCTTGATGTTGTCTTAAGTACTGCTGAAAGGTTAACCGTTAGGACTGAAAGTGTGACAATTGTTAAAAGTTGAGAGCATTCATTCAAAATTAAGAAGAGTAATTAAAATGTAATCGAATGTAATTAGTTACATTACTTTGATGAAATAATTGAAATATTACATTTTCAACAGGGTAACTTGTAATTGTAATCAACTATATTTCCAAAGTAATCTTCTCAACACTGCAATCAAAGTGGTACTGATATATGACAATTTGATATCCGTGGGAAAATACAGACGGAATGGGGAATCATCAGTTAGTCAGAGATACAAGGGATACTTCATTCAGAGGATGGATTAATCTCACAAAGTCCCTATATTAAACTATTGCCACACACATTGCTACAGTCTATTAATTTTTCACTGAGAAAAGCATGTGATTTCAATCAAGCATGGAGTGACATACACTCTCCAGTATGTATGAATGAGAAAAAATAAGAAAAATTGATATCTCTAATGGGGAAACTTTCATTAAGACTTAATACAAACATTTCTAATGAAGTTGCATTTGCACTTCTCTTTATGATCCTAACTCTAATGTAGAAATGTAGAACTGGCTTCTGTGAGAAGTGAGTGAACGGAGTGAGGGAATCTGTGCTAGATGACTTGTGTCAGTCCTTGGCGGCAGCGTGGGGGATGGTGTCTTGTAGCTGATGATGGTCATTAGCAACTCTGAAGCCCAACCTGGAAATGACCAAGGTCTTACAAATGTTTTCTGGCAGAGAATGGTAGATCTTTTGGGGGTTATTTCATCCATACACTGACTTATTCCCTGTATCTCTGACAATGTGATGAATCCTAATTTCTTATTCCATGTTAAGGTGTTGTTTCCAGACAGCATACTAGCAGACAATGGTAGCTCATATAAAGGCCCTGTCACAAAATATTATAACAGGGCATTACACACCTTCACAAAACTCATCAAAGAACTGACAATTCTTTACACAAAATGGAATATTGCTGGTACACCCACTCTTAACAGTTGCCAGAGAAGTTGAGTCACCAAAGGCCATAGGTTCATGGGTAGCACATGGACAACCTGGGACCTGGGAATGCTTGTGTCTCAGTCGGTCTGATTTGGATATAAGATGTTGGCTGAAAGAAGGTAGAAACTGTGGAGCCCAACCTGAAAATGCCTAACGACCATCGTCAGCTACGACAAACCATCCCCCACACTGCCTACACTCAAGGACTGACACAGGTCATCTGGCACAGATTCAAACCCCTTACTCCATTCACTCACTTCTCAGATCCCTGTTCAACAACTCTACCTTAAAGTTAGGATCTGTGAAATACATGAGTCCTGGTGACTTAACTATTTCAATGTAGAGGAATGTTTTTTGTGTCCACATTGTAGACCGAAACCCCATATGTTTGACACTACTTAGAAAACTGTGTGTAAATGCAATGAAGTTGCTTTGCTTCCTACAACATGCACAAGGTTATACATAAATAGTAAGGAATGTACACACTTGTGTCTGGGTACTGAAACAAAAAAAAGAATCATTAGGAAATAACTAAAATGTGTAACAAATGAGTCACTTACAAAATAAACAATTAGGTAACACGTTTTGCCATCTTCTGAACACAATTCAATAAATTAGTTTATATTTCACTTCAGATGCTATGAATAAGGTTGTTGAATGTACAATCCACACATCCTGAAAGCAGTCAGACCTATTTCTGTACCAGTGTGAACTGAATACAACTTTTATTGTGTACTTCCCACTTAATGTAAACTTTCTGATTCTGTGCCAGTCCTGTACCTTTTGAGAACTTTAAACTAGGTTTCAATGTGTACACCAATTCCATCTATAGATGTGTATGACTATGTGATACAGTCTATAATATACAGAAAAAAACCCCATAAACCATAAATTTAGCTTTTCATTTTTGTTGTGGACCAAAAACATTCAGACAGGTATACATGAACTCCAGTAGAGCTTATAGTTTGGAGAGTACAAATTTTGCAGTAGTTCAACAGTGGGTATTTTGGGGTTATTCCATCCATCTGATTTATCACCTGTATCTCTGGCAATCTGATTAATATTAATTTCTGCTGCCATGTTTAGCTGTTGTTCCCAGACAATATTTCTACTGGCACACAATGGTAGATCCAAATATTACATTTATCACAAGGCATCACACACCTTTACAAAACTCATCAAATACTTGACATGGTAGATTATTGCTGGGACACCCATTCTTTACATGGCCAACCTAAGACTAGGGAATTCCAATGTCTCTCTTAGTCTGATTTGGAACATAAGATCTTGGCTGAAGGATGTTAGTCTTTTCCAGGTTGCGCCTCAGAGTTGCTAACGACCATCGTCGGCTACAAGAAACCATCCCCCACACTGCCGACAGTCAAGGACTGACACAAGTCGTCTGGCACAGATTTAAAACCCATTCTAAAACCCATTCACTCACTTCTCAGAAGCCAGTTCCACATTTAGAGTGGAGAGTATAGGTAGAGTTAGGATCTGTGAAATACAAGAGTGTTGATGACTTCACTACTTCAATGGAGAGGACTGTTTTTGTGTCCACATCATAGACTGAAGTCTAGGGGTGGGAATCGAGAACCGGTTCCTCTTCAGAACTGGTTCCCACTTGATCATTTCCTTGGGATCGTGTGTGGGCCTGCTTAATGATTCTGCTAACCGATTTTGCTTTTTTTCCTTTGTAAATGAGCATGTTTCTGACCCAAACAACACATTTTGTTTTCGGGTCAGAACAAGCAAACACGGCATCAGGACAGACGCTCTCTAAAGCAGGGGTGTCAAACTCAAATACGCCGAGGGCCAGATTAGAAAAAATGGCACAAGCCGAGGGCCACATGGTTGTTTATTGAGAACTTATTGAAATGACCTTTTGGCACATATTCAACCTAAAACTAATAAAGCTTGCAAGTTATTCTATAAGCCTATAAAACAACAATAATCATTAAATAGGCATTAAAAAAATGTTGCATTCATTTCTAATGGCTCTATCTGCAGCTTTCCATAGTCATTTCTAATTAGGGATGCAAATGATTAACCATTAACCAATATCAAGAACTTTGACTGATTAATACCGATTCTTTTTTTTCTTTTTTTTAACTTAACTTATGGGGGCTTGACGATATGTGCAGACTTACATCGTGTCATATCAGTCATTCGTTTCTCAGCAGGAAATTAGACATTTGTGACAGTTATGCACATGGATCTATAATAATATAATACACCCAATGGTTCTGCAGCGCATTCGAGTGACAGACAGTCAGAATACAAAACGTAAAGGGACGTCTGTGTGTGCATCACCTGTAACAACGACGCTACTGAAAAAAAGTAGGGGGGAAGAGACAAAGTCCGGTACTGTGTTCTCCAGCGTTCCTCAGTGTTGACCTGCAGCTCCACAGAGGAGCTGTCAGAGGAACTCTACTGTTCGGCTGCACTCGTGCTGTGTTTCATAACGGCAAGAAAAAAAATGACGTCGCCGATCGCCCGCTCAATTGACAACAGAGGATCAGGTTGCTCGTGCTGATGAATAAGTGGGACCAGGACTCGCGCTCGCGGGCCTCTGATAGCCTACAGACGTGCACTGGCAGTGCATTGTGGGATTTGTAGTTTTAGTGGTACTACGTGCAACATACCGGCGGACCATAAATATTATCATGCGGGCCAAAGATAATTGGACATAATTAACACTAGAACCGCCGTGAGGTCATTTTGACCTCTCTCACTTCTTAAAATACACGTAACTCTGTTTGCGTAAAAACCCTAGGTCTCCCAGTTGGTGACTTTTCCTAAAAGTGTGTTCTACATCATCTTATGCGTTTTCGTGATTCTGATATAAAAGAGAGCGAAGAAAAGAGAGGTTTTACCTAGAACCGCCAAGAGGTCATTTTGACCTCCATTCATTCTAATGCAAAAATGCTAAATGGACTGCATTTATGTTGCCATATATATTATAAACCCAGCCAGACACACAGTTCAAAACACTTTATGGTAATACTTGACATTCATATACACACACATACTTTACCAAAAATAACAATAGTTGTTGCTAGGCAACCAATATAGATGACTCTTTATTTTTCTATTGTTCGAATAGTGTGTGTACATAAAAATGTATAAAATTGATTTTCCAATAATTGCAATCTGGGCTAAATTATGTCCATTTAGTCACTCAGTTTGCAGGTTAGTTAGTTATAGTTAGTTATTTAGTTAGTTAGTCATTTTGACCTCATCCCACAACACAACACGAGTTCAGATACTAGAAAGTTGTCAAACAGTTCAAACAGGTCAAACAGATAAAAAACTAATATTACTCATAAACATTGAACATAACAATGACAATCCCTTGCTCTCATGAGAAATGGACATGAATTCAAAAATTTGAAACAATTTTGAAAATTTTTACATACACACACTGCTCGAAAATAGGAAAATAAAGAGTCGTCTATATTGGTTGCCTAGCAACCACTATTGTTATTTTTTGTAAAATATGTGTATGTATATGAATGTGAAGCATTACTATAAAGTGTTTTGAACTGTGTGTCTGGCTGGGTTTATAATATATATGGCAACATAAATGCAGTCCATTTACCATTTTTGCATTAGAGTGAATGGAGGTCAAAATGACCTCTTGGCGGTTCTAGGTATACATGGAATGTTGGCTGTTCTAGTGTTAAGCACACGCAGGCCACATAAAATTGACTTTGATACCTGTGCTCTAAAGTGTCGGGGTGGATGTGATGTGACAAAAAACATTCAGATTTATAAAACACTGTGTATACACACTTGCAAGTGCCTACAAGGTATATACATAGATAGTAAGGAATATAGCTTTTTAGCTGGGTACTGAAACATTAAAAAAATCATTAGGAAGCAACCAAAATGTGTAACAAATTAATTACTGAATCAGAATGACATTCTACTATTTGTAGATTTATTGTGTGCCTTCCACTTAATGTAAACTCGCCAGTCCTTTGTAACAATACCTTTTGACAACCTTCAATTATATGACACCAATTTGATCTATAAACATTAGGGGTGTAATGGTACATGTATTTGTATTGAACCGATTCGGTACAGGGCGTTCGGTTCGGCACAGCGTTGAGATTGGGTACAGAAGTTGTGTGTGTTTGCAGCTACACGTGCCGCCCGATGGTGGCTATCGCTAATGCTACCGCTACCGCTAGCGAGTAAACAGACTTGAAGAGCCTTCCTGCTTGTAGGAAGAGTGGAGGTGAGGGCTGTGGCTCCTCTCTCCTCTCTATCTGTCTACCTGTCCCTCCGTCTGTCCGCCCGCCCGTCTCTCTCTCTCTCTGTCTGGCTGTGTCCATGAGCTCCCGGCACCTGTGGATCTGCTGCTGCAGATGCGGTAACAGCAGGCGTATGTGTTGTTTAGGAAATGAGACTGCATCAGTTAGGGTTAAATAAGTTGAATCATAGCTGAAACATAATCATACATGCAGTAATTGGAGGCTCTGACCTATTAAATGGTGACTTTTTTTTGGACAGACAGTGTAGTTCAAAAGTGGTATTTATTGGGGTTATTCAATCCACTAGCAGACTTATCTCCTTATTCTTTGTGAAGTTTATCAATCCTCTAGGATGATAGTACAGTATTGCTTTCCTTATTGTATTCCCACATTTCAAAAAGTTAACGTCAACATTGCCACTTTGCTAAAAGAAATAACACTACAGATTAGATTGTATTTAGATTAGACCATTTTCTTCTGCCATTCAATTATCTTATTTCTTCTTTATTCACCCATGATGGAGTGTGTATGTCACTCCATGCTAACTCAGTGGGAACTTGTGTCATTTTGTACCAGCCAACGGTGGACCACTGTCATTTCATATAAACCAAGAGTGGACATTTTCTTCTGCGAGGCAAAACAATAAGTAAAATGCATTCCTATTAATATAGATTTAGGATGCAAGTACATTCAAATTGATTTAAACCATGCACTTTTAAAAAGTAGAAGTCTGACAATGTGGCCCTTATAGAGCGTCATCTACAGTAGGCTATATGGGATATTAGGTGACCACAGAATAGCACTTTGTGGCTCTAGGCCATCACACCACGTTGAATCCTTAGTTGAGTTATTTAAAGTAGTTTTCCCACGACGACAATGCAGTCAAGTATGAAACTGCAGTAGATCAGACTGTAGAAAAATGTGCTGCAGTAGTTTATCATATTACATAATCAGGTTAATCCATCCTCTAGAAGAATTATCCCTTGTATTTCAGACAAGCTGATGACCCCTCAGCTCCTCCTTTATTTTCCCATACATGTTTTATTGTTGATCCATAAATATCAATAACTGAAATATTCCCTTAAGTATCATGATAGGTTGCCATAGAGTTTTCACAGTGCACTCCATGTTAACAAAAAACTACAAGGACAACTTTACCAGTGCTACTTTATGTGTGTTTGCGAGTTTGTGTTGTGTATTAATAATTACAAATGTTTGTTAATTTAGATTAAAATGTATCTTAAAACGTATACATTTATCTAATTTCTGCTTATCCACCCATGCTGGAGTGTGTATGTCGCTCCGTGCTATCTCAGTGGGAACCTGTGTCATTATGTACCAGCCAACAGTGGACCCCTGTCATTCCATATGGACCAAGTGTGGACCTTTTACTGTAATGTAAAACAGTAAATAAAATACATCCTTATGAATACAGATTCATGATGCAAGTACATTAAAATGACCTAAAATCCTTAGTTTTAATTCAAGTATTTTTCCTACAACAACAATGCAGTCAAGGAAAATAAAGACTGTAGAGTGTGTTGCAGTAGTACACCGTACATTTAAAAATAATTACAACATTATTGGTGCTACTTTATTAGAAATGTATGTGTTAAGTTTTGATGAAAAAAATCTCTTAAAAACTATCACTTTTGCTTATTTCTTTCTTATTCATACATGATGGAGTGTGTATGTCACTCCATGCTAACTAAGTGGGAACTTGTGTCATTGTGCACCAACCAACAGTGGGCCCCTGTCATTCCATATAAACCAAGTGTGGACCTTTTTATACAATGTAAATCAACTAAGTGTCACGATAGATTGCCCATGAGTTTTCACAGCACACCCCATGTTTAACAAACAAAACAAAACACAATCACAACTTTACCAGTGCTACTTTACCCTAAGTGTGTTTTGTGTGGATTAGTAGTAATTAACAGTATTAATAGTAATAGTTACAAATGTTTGAGTTAAATTTAGATTATATTAAGAATTAAAATTTAGCAATTTATCTAATTTCTGCTTATTCACCCATGCGTGGGTGTGTATGTCGCTCCGTGCTATCTCAGTGGGAACTTGTGTCATTATACACCAGCCAAGTGTGGACCTTTGTCATTCCACATAAACCAAGTGTGGACCTTTTTTCTCCAATGCAAAACAATACATAAAATGCATTCCTATTTCCTAATAATTGGTTGAAACCAAATGTCTAGAGCATTTTAACTAAAACTGAGATGATAGTAGGTCCATTCTTGGACTGCTAAGAATGACAAAGGCAACACATTTATGGATGGGTAAAGACAGACAAGCAAATTATCTTAATCTATCTTAATCTATATTAAAGCTGTTTTAAAGTAAATGTTGTTGTTTATATTGCAGAACTTGATATTGGTGCATGCAGCCATGTTATTTCTGAATTGCATGTAGTTCAATAAGAATAATTTACTCTTAAATGTGGCCATTATTATTTATATATATGTTTTTATATAAAAATTCTATTACAGAGACTTTGAAATAAGTAATGGTAACTCTAAAGTTATATTATGCATTTTTAAAAGAAACTGAGAAAGTCATTGTTGTAAACAAAGACTCATTAGGTCAATGAATGGGTCATTAGGTGAATGAATGGGTACAGACAGCTCCACTGCAGTATGTGGAGGTCCCCTCTTTGATAGGTAAATGTCGCTCAGAGCTCTAAGTCCCCTCTTGGCAGTATCTTTAAAAATGGTTAAAAGTAACATTTTCAGTAATACCGATGGTAAAACACCTCAAAAGTGAATTTTATATTCCATTTTTGTTTTTTCAACATAGCGTAAACGAAATACCCCTCTTAGCAGGATGGAGCGATAGGTCCACTGTTACCCCTATTGGTGTGTATGTGTGTGTGTGTGTGTGTGTGTGTGTGAGTGAGTGAGAGAGTCTGCAAGACAAATTGATGACACACAGCATAATGAGTCGGACTTCTGCACAAGGTGTGCGTGTGTGAGCTACAGTGATCAAGCCGTCGGGCAGGCATTTGGTTTAGTCTTTGAGGTGTGTTTCGTGTGTGTGTGTGTGTGTGTGCAGCCATGACAAATAAGGTGTTTGTGTGGGTGAGTAAGCATGCGGGTGGGCATTTACTGTGTGCCTACCAGTGCATGCAAGCATTGTGCATGTGTATAAGGTGTACTTGTGTGTGTGTGTCTGTGGAAAATGGGCAATTTGCTGCATGACACCTGGCCATCAATCACTGTCACATCTCAGCCCAGACAAAGTACCATCAGCGGTACCAGCACACCTTTGTGTATAGTCTCAGACAGTAAAGTAGTGGAGTATTGATTCACTTAAACCTGGATTCACTGTTTAGATGCTGCACTTTCTCCACTCATTAGAGGCAGACGCTCAAAGCCAACAATAACCCACTCAAATTTTTTAGTTTTGTTAGATCATTATAAATTGAACTAGCAGGGGCAGGTTTAGAAAGGTTTAGGTTTAGTCAGATGGACTCAGAGACAGAACCGGAGAGAAGTAAAGTCATCTTGTGTCTTGTTGTTTGTGCTCATTTGCATGTCTTTGTAGTCATTTTGTTCGTTGTTAAAGTAACATTGCGGAGTTTTTCGGCCTTAAAATAATGTTTCCAGACTCATTGCAATGGTAGAGATATGGTTAATAGGATGAATGGTGCTGCCGCCGCAGCCTGAGCGGGGTCGCGTCAGCTGAAACTGCACTATGTAACTTCCCTGCACGGGTACGAAACACTGACATTGCGCACTGCTTGGAAATCCAATAATTAGCTGGTAGAGGTCTCTTTCTCTCCTTCTCTCTCGCTCTCTCTCTCTCTCACACACACACACACACACAAAAAAACTTTTATGAGTTTGGCACTTGCTAATATTTTGCATGAGTCCTTACCTTTTAATTTAACCTAAAATGACATAACTGTACCAAGAAACATTGTCGGGGTAGTAACATAGCTCCTGTAATTTCAGTGTCAGTACCATTATAAACATGCTATGATTTGGTTAGTGGGAGACCAGATGGCAGCTGGCTTCACTTCGCACATTCCTGACTCATCACAGTTTGGCAGTGGCATGAAGTTTCACCACACATACACACATTAGTTGGAGGGGCAAATGAATGAATTGTTCAACAATGCAAGATGGGGCAATTTTTTTGGGACATTTTCATCAAATTTGCTCTTGTTTATGAATTGTATGCAAGTGAGCAGACTGGAACCTGAGCAAAGGGCAGAGGAGTTCACAAAAAGACGATTACAAGTTGAAGCAGACCAGTAAATTAAGTGCCTCACAGTGGAACCATTACACTGCATAGGGATCAAGAACTACATTGATATACTGGGAGTTTGACCCATTGATCTGTGTCCTTCCCTCTGCTTTCCACCACTTTTAATGATGTTTTAGCACCTCCTACTGGTGCTTTTGTTTTAGCAGGAAGTAGTTCACATGTCAAGATTTCATATTACATTTGTGTCATTTGTTGTTATATGATATGATATATGAGTATTTGGTAGTGGTGAATAGCAATAAGTCATACTTATCATTAGCTCTCAACACCACAGATAGTAGTTTTAACAGTTTCACTCTTGATTTATTGATGCAATTTGCACCTTATTAAAGGTATAACTATGATGATCCCTGACTCGTATGCATTTTTTGGAGAGAGTTTTGCTATTATATTGTATTGTCACACAACGGTATGATAAAACAGTGACTAAACTCACCTCTGTGTCTCTACCAGATAAATCTGTCTGGTGCTCATGCAAATTCTTTAGCATAACTAATGGCACATAATCATGCACAGGGAGCAGTGCTCTGTCCACAAAATGTGTAAAGTTCTGCATCAAAGATAAAGTGAGCTGCATTTGTGAAAGCGACAGAGAAAAGGTTAGATAGAGCGTGGAACAATGAAGCCTGGACCTCCAGCCTCAGTCAGGCAGCGGTTCATCGGTCTGCATGCAGCTTCTGTCAGCAACTGTTGTTTTTGCAGTTGCCATCAAAATGAAATTATCTTGGGGCAAAAACAGTCTCTGTGCAGTTTCAACCATACAAACATGTTTTTTTTTAGATAATTTTCTCCAGTATGTCACAATGTTAACATTAGTAGCCAAATGAAATCCCATCAGCTGCTGAAGTAGCTGCTGTGTCTTTTTATAAATACAGTGCTGCAGAACAAACAACAACAACAAAAAACAGACGCATAAAGTACAAAGTGTTTGCTTTCAGGTGAGATCTTGTGAAACATTTTAAAATAAGAGTTAATAAAAAATTGCAAATTGTTGTCAGCATCAGGAGCATCCATGTCCCATGCAATCGTTAAAATTATCACCTTTTTATGTGTGAACCACAGCCATCAGCCCTTTTGTCTGCCAGCTGCTCACTCTTTGTCATCTGACTCAGGCGATTGCTCACTGCAAAGTCGCCGACCTCTATTCCAGGGCTGGCAGATGGTCAACTCTAATTTGTTTCCTCCAAACCTTTCACCAAACTTATGAGCCCTGCTACACACACAACCAACGGACACAGGACCTGTAGGTGATGGAATGATAATGACAAATGGCTAAAACATACACATTCATAATTTTATTGAAGACAGAATCAATTTGCCTGCTTGCTTTAATTTGCCTGACTTATTGACTTTGTTGTTGAATGTGTGAAAATGCACATATTCGTCTTATCACCACTCATCGGGTGATCAGTTTGTTTGCTAATTAATAAACAGTAGACTGCAGCTCATCAACATAGGAAATGGATATTGGGGCCATTTTTTTGTAATGCAGTGAGTTGTAAAATACTAACTGGCCACTCAAACTATAAAGGGGACTGCTCATTTTCCAATTTTATTGGCTTCAATAATGAACTGAGAACCAAGATACCCTCCAGGTCTTGTCGGGGAAATGAATCAGTCTTGGATTTCACTTAAGTGGGGGAAATTCTTTTATGCAAAGGAAAGCAAGAAAAAAAAATCACCTGGTTTAAAGCACAGCAGCTCATCTTAATGTGTTTTAAGGTTTGAAGCTGAATTAGCCGCGTAATAGACGGGCAGACTCGTGATCACTCAGTTGTAATGAAGTGTGATGCACAGCACAGTGGTTCTGGCTTTAGCTGGAAAATGCAGCATTTGATGATTTCAGCCTCAGTGGTTTTCAGGTCGCTGGTACATACAGTTAAGGTATAAGTGAATGAATCATTTCCTCTCTGAAACATCACAAAATCAAGGAATATCAGTTGAAAATTTTCTTTTTTAACACCACCAATAGGAAATCATACAAAACTACCTTGGGCTCAACACAATGAAGGAGGTCTGTATAACAAACAGAACACTATTTTTCATGTTTGATTTCCTGAAGGAGTAGAAAATTCCAACATAGACGATCTATAAATCCCTAAAGTTTGACGTGTTTAAATTCATTTCATGATTGTCGGTGCTGGAATTGTGTAATTTAACCTGTTTTAACATATTTCTGTATTTCTCTCATCACAGACAGAGAAAAATCCAATCCAAATCTTTGTTTCTCCACATGATAGATGTTCAGCGAGCACCACAACCTTCACTGTGTGTGTCTGCTTCAATAAACTCTAAATCAGCTACTTCCTTGACTCCAATCCTCCAGCATTGCTTGACTCATCCCTCCTATCTAATTCATATTCAATGTATTATTAATATACAGTGTGTCATGCTTTATTTTTGTCTTGGTTTTGTCCAATAAGTAAGGAGAGACGGAGAAACAATAAGTCAAGGATGGAGAAAGACTGGGCAGCGACAGATAGGGCGACAGATTGATGTGGTCAAGAAGCTAATATAAGTGGCAGTATGTTTGCTCTGTATCCAAACAGAATTGGACTTCAACCCTGTCCAGTCTGTGCCCAGAGGAGGGAAATTAACAATCTGTCTGTTTGTTTAGTGACTGTCGTTTCCCGACGCCTCCCAGCACCTGCTAGGAATCTTCACAGGGACCGGATATGGCAGCGAGAGAGAGGGAGAGAGAGACAACGAAAACCAGAGAGGGAGATGGACAGAGATGGATAGATGCATCATTGCTACATTGATTCCACTATATAGATATTTCCTTGTTAAGATGCAGGTTAGTTAGCTTTCAGGTGGTGAATTTATTGGGGAATGGAAGGTTAGGATGCTTAAATCTCCGACCCACTGAATACTAACAAGTTTCAACAAGGAAACGCTTGTTAAGTGCAGGAAATGATTAATTACAGATAAACATGTGGCCAAAACGATAAGTCACAACATACGCTCATGAATCACTCGCCTAACGAATGGGTTTGAAAGCTGCACTTGCACAAAGCACCACAGTGATCGCTTCTGCTTCCCCCATGAGCACTTTTTGGGCTCATAAATGATCCAGTGCTGCATAAAAAAGTATAAGTTTTTCCATTTGTCTGAATCTACAGAGTCTGCAGTTTGAAGAAATGGGATCTTCTTTTTCTCTGGGGCATATGACAGCAACACTTCTGACTGAAACGCTGTGCTACCCTCTACTCGGCGTTATGTGTGTAAGAGCATATTTGAAGAAGTGAAGCTGCATGCTAAAGGAAACTTCACCAGTGGTGTCTCAAGAGCTTCAACTGAGCTCTAACGCATGAATGCTTCTGAGCTGTTGCTTTGAACTGTCAAGTCAGTCCCACATGGCACACGGAAATAATGTATTAAACTGATTAACTTTGAGGCCAAGTCCAACTTCATGTGTAAAGGCATGCAGCACTTTGTAGCTTGATCTTAAGATTACTCCCTGACACTGGTTTCACTTCCTCTAAATATAGAGAGCACATGAAGTAGGTTTTGGTGATGAGTGGTAGCAGCAAAAGTGTATTCGTTTGAACATGTGCATGTGTTTTCTTCTGACAATTTAAATGGGTAATGTGTAACTTTTACTGTCATCTATTCAGGAAAATTGATTATTTCGTTCAAAAGTAGGCTATGTTTTTCATTATCACCCCTATCAACAAACTTAAGTGTTCGGTAAGCTCTGAATTTGCCGTTCATATCATTCAAATATCGAGCGGGTGAGCTCGGTGGTGGCTGCCATGTCGTGTTGGCATGTTTTACTTGCTGGTCAAGAATCATCCGGAGGACACAAATGTCCAAAATATGCTGCTCCCCTCTCTGATAACCAATGACCTTTGTAAACAGGACAGATCACACCCACAAAAATGACAGAAACTACGGATACAACAGCTGAAGGTTACTGTAAAAGAATAGTTCACCCCAGAATGATATTTCACTCATTATCTACTCGCCCTCATGTCACGGAGGACTCTGTAAATTCTCCCAGGACTTAGTCGACATGAGAGTGAGTAGATAATGAGTGAAATATCATTCTGGGGTGAACTATTCCTTTAAGATAGCTCTCGAGGGTGATAGTCTGCTGCTGCCACTGAATATTAGCAGTTATTCCTGATACTTATTTGAAGCTTTAACTGTGCATGCACTGCCTGCCTTGCTTGTCCTGAAAACTAAAATGAGCTATAAGCAACAGTTCACCTGAAATAATTTAAACCAGGATTATCTCCTTTTTTCCTCATGACTTAAGTTTTATTGCTTATATTGCATATCGCCTCAGCACTTCTCAGAGAGAACTATCACTTCACAGTGAGTCTTACTCTTCTTCTGTGGGAAAAGATTTAATCATGCAAAAGAACCTTTACCTCTTTAGATTCAATATTTCTTCATGTCCTGCTGGACAGACTCTTCCAGCTATATGGCAGATTCCTGTCAGTTCATATTCTTGCATTGAAACTGGGAGCTCTCTAAGATGCCTCTTTTGAGTAATGGTGTGACTGGGGATTGTACTTGAAGAGATCTTATGGATTTCTGCCATTTACT
Source organism: Decapterus maruadsi (assembly GCA_030347415.2). NCBI lineage: Eukaryota > Metazoa > Chordata > Actinopteri > Carangiformes > Carangidae > Decapterus > Decapterus maruadsi. Next base: position 9,876,706 of record CM064887.1, on the reverse strand, counting down.
GGTGAATTTTCATGCTAGCTGCTTTACATTCAAGATGCAAGGCAGACTCCAGCTTGCATGTACTATTTAGTGTTAAAGTGCAGATATAGTTTCATTTCAAGAGGCCAGGTCCATATGAAATGATCTAACATACCAAGATCATATTTTGTGATTTGCATGAATTGGGTCCAAAAGTGATAGTGAGACTTTTGGACATGACTGTACAAGTTGTCATTGGTTACTTTTCTTGACGGAATATATAATGTAACGTTACGCTCTTCATTTTGCTGGAACAGATCAAAATATACATACATGAAAGAAGGGATAGAGGATAATGTTGTTAAGACAAAGTGAAAATAAATAGACAGAGCAGGTTCTGCATTTGCAATTTGAGAGGTTTTGGTGGAAAATTCTTTTCACCATATAAATGCAACACACACAATTACGGAATAAAGGGAAGAAATTGAGAGATCTTTTGTTGCTATTCCTCTATAAACATTACATACATGCTGAGCCAACATGCTTAATCTACAGGGGATACAGTGTTCAGGGCTGGGGCTCAATGATGCGTTGTTAATTGAAACTGTGGCCTACATTTTGTGGAATCTTAAAAATCATATTTATATGGATGGCATTTGAGTGACAGCACATTGAGATGATTTATGAAACTAAAATATCAAAAAGTTACTAGAAGTTATATAAGACAGTATAATGAGACCCGGGTGAGAGTTTTTTTTTAATTCTCTGCTAACAGTGTTGTACAAACTTTTTTTTTGCTGCGTTGGATGCCTACCTACCTGATTGGACCAATCTCCTTTTCTTAGGCCCATAATGTGCTGAAAAATGTTCACAGGTTCCTGTGAATTTCTAGCAGTGACCAACTGATTAAGGTCTCATATATGGGAGTGTCTTTTACAGATCTGTTTAAAAGAAAAAAAAAACATGTCAATTGGCTTGAATATCTGGTAGTTTGTTTTCACAAAATCAAACACACCCTTACTCAAGTGAAATATCTCCACATTGACTATTTCATGGTGTGTTTCTCCATGTCTGAGCAGCACAATATTCCCTCTCATTCAGCTTGGTTAATTGGCACTGAGACACTAATGAGGACCACCAGGCCCATATGTACTGTATCAATACAACAGCTATAGTGGGAGGCTACAGAGACTTCCTGTCTCTGCGTGTAAATCTCTTATCCTATTGATGTCCCGTCTGCAGCATCAGCAGACTTCCCACAATGACATTGATTCATCTTGAACCACACTAATCAACTAATCAAAGAGTCACAGATTGGCTGACCAATTTCATCAGCTGTGACAACACACAGCTCAGTTTGGAGAATGTGTGAACACAACGCTAGCCCCAAGTGGATAAATACTTGATGGGCTTTGTTTCACTGTCAGTGATTGAGCAGAAAGATGAAAAATGTAACAGAACACAAACTACATTCATTTTAACACATACTTATCAACCAGAGTGAGAATTCTTAAACGACGATGACAACAGGGTGGTCATTTTTTCTCTAGGCCAAAAGGAAATCCCGCACAGTGCAGATATGTGCTTGAGTGATTTACAGTCTTATCTGGTATAACTAATACGGACAATTAAAATGTAGAAAATAAGAAAGTGTAATATTTCCGTCTGAAATGTAGCATAAAATGGGAATACTCAACTCAACTACAAATTCCTCAAGATTATGTGTAAGCATTTTTTTGTGTGCAAATCCTCAACCACTATTGCATTAGGTAAAATATGGCATTTTATACTGTAATGTAATTCCAAGCTACCATTGGAAATGAAAGGATGCACTCTCAGCCCTTTGAATTGTTGTTTGTGCCTCTTTTGAGGGTGTCTTTGATGACCACTGTAATGGAGAAAAGCTATCTGAGAAAACAAACAAACAAACAAACAAAAACAGAGTTCCTTTACAACAGAAATCCTCCTCCTTTTAAAGAAAGCTTATGTTTTTTTTTGGATTTTTCCAGTGTGTCCTGGCTCTCCTAGACAGGAGTACCAAGACAGAGGGATATTATCAGGATCGCAGCATGTGTGTTTTATCACCACCTTCCTCTTGTGAGAAGGTCCCAGATTAATTGCCGTCATGCTCCCCTGACCTTGTCTCAGACATCCTGATTGTTATCAGACATACTTGATATTTTCTCAGACAGTCTTCTCGTGTAAGTGGTCAAATAAGTCAATTTTCTGATGGATATTGTGTCTTGTAATGTGCAGTGGGTGTCTAGTGTTGGTAGATCCCTCATCCATTTCATCTGGCTTCTGAAAAGAAACAATGACTCAACATCTGCCTCTAAGCCTCTTACTCTATCGCATAGATTGCAACCAGCAATCCTGGGGGGGCGCCTCATCATGTCTGATTGTATCTGCAGTTTGATTCCTTTGGTTACAACCCAAAGCTTATGATCAAAGCCTGTGATCAAAGCCTGTGTGGGGTTGAGACTGATAAATTGTCTCACTTCACCCCAAATGGTGATCAGTTTCACAAGAGACTTGACTTAAAGAATCCAGTGCATTTGCATCTGTCTCACTGTGGCAACTGTTCCTGCAGTTCGCCTGACTCCAATGTCAGACAGAATGACAACGAGAGTCCCTGCAAGTTTTTGTCCCAGAAAACACAACCATCCATTCTCATATACCCCCCTTGATGCTCTTCTAGAATAAATGTGCTGATCAAGATTCCTGGTGAGATTGGTGTTCTTCAGCCTATTGGCAACCACTTAACAGCTGCTAGAGATGCACTGGTAATTTCCAATTTCCATGATATGTTTTAACTACTTCCTCCTATCATTTGGTACACTTGGTAAGGCGAGGGAGGGCAGATCTTAAAAGAATAGTTCACGCCAGAATGATATTTCACTCATTATCTACTCACCCTCATGTTGACTAAGGGCTGGGAAATTTTTCAGAGTCCTCCATGGCTTCTCTTAGTTACAGGGGGTCTCGGTGTAGCAGTGCATGTCCATAACGCAAATTTCTTGGGCGAACCAGGAAGAGGAGCTTCCGCTGCAAAACAAGCTTGAAATATGGACTTATTTAATTTTTTTCGGGACAATTTCGCATTTCAGGGCTTCAATACAAGAGGGACATTACATACGAGCAGCATGGAGGTATTTGGATGGTTTTTAGTGTGTCTTTTTGTGTTGAAGACCGCTGGTGTCGGTTTGCAACCGTTTTATGGACATGCACTGCTACGCCGAGACCCTGTAACTCAGAGAAGCTACGGAGGACTCTGAAAATTCTCCCAGCCCTTAGTCAACATGAGGGTGAGTAGATAATGAGTGAAATATCATTCTGGGGTGAACTATTCCTTTAATGGCCCACTCAAAAATACAAAAACTCATTGACAAGAGCCCATGTTTGGATTCTGGCAGTCTAGCAGAGGAAGATGGCACACTGACGTTACCATCTTGGAGCAGCACGCAATGATGAGTGTAACTTCTCCACGGATGAAAGCGTCATGACGACAGTGAGGAAGAGCGTTGCCATTTAGAGTTTCAATTCGATCCCGCTGAGGATGTTGTGATGAGTAAGTGAATTATTTTATCTCCATCCACTCTGCACAGGCACAGCACACCCTAATGCATCATGTCGCTGTCCGTGTGCCAGTTCTCGGGGCTGAGCTTGTCAGTGACTGCAGGATGAGGGCGACCAGCGAGATGCAGGACCAGCATGCATCGGGCAAAGCAAACAAAAACCATTTGGAAGTGCAAAGCATGTGATGTTTACTTTTGCCTCCATTCCAGTAATTAAATTTGATTGTACTTTCTGTTCAAGCAGAAATAGCAGAGTGCCGCAATGACAATCCAGACTAATGGACTAATAGTGGAACCAATTACAGTTTGTTGACTTGCACCTCATCAATATTTGTTGTTTAGACCACTATCACTAGAAAGTTTTAACACTTCGCTACTCAAACCACATACAAATGTTGTCATTTCAGTGATGATGATCAGAGATATTTACAACTCAGCAACTTTTGAAAAATATGTGAGTAGGTTTTTTCGTTATTTTATTAGATTTTAAAGCCTCTATCTCCACATGTGACTTGATTGACCTTGATATTAGATCCCACTCCCCTGCTTTGTGTTGTTTACAGACCCACTGTTGTGTGTGTGTGAGTGTGAGAGAGAAAAAAGAGAGACAGAGTATAAAGTGATGCACTGCACATAGCTCTTACATTGATGCTTTGGTAAATTGGTGGCAAATTTATGGTAATTTACTCCCTTTCTGAGATGATGCATTCATGAGGCCAAAAAACATATTTTCGTAGTTTATCATTGAGTCCCTGTGACTGTACATGCAATTCCACTCCTTTCCATTGAGTATACCACTTATCCATGCAGGGTCACGGCTGGAGTGTGGTGCAACCGGGAGTCAAGTCTTCAGTATATCACAAGGCCGACTTATATGTCCACACACTCACTTTCAGGCAATTTGGTCTCAATTCAAACTGTGTGCATGTTTTTTGGACTGTGGAAGGAAGCCAAAGAACCCAGACAGAACCCACAACAGCAAACATCACACAGAGTATGTGGGAGTATGTGACATTGGGATCAATGTATTTTTAGATACAGTATCTGTAAGGTCTGTTGTCACATCTAACGTACGGGGAATTAGTGGCTTGCATGAGTATCAGATGGTCTCACATCACAATTCTCTGAATACCTCAGGGAGCACAGCAGAGGTGTTTCTCACATCTGCATAACATATGTTGACCCAATTGGTAAATCTCTATAATTCCTTGATTTATCCATGACAGAGTAAAAAGTTGATCCTTACTGTTTCCTCTGAATATGAGTTTCAAAAATGCAAATGGTCTTCCTGTGATATTATATACAGTGTATGTTCTCTGAGTGTAACACTGTTCCACCAGTTGCATGACAATAATTGAGACTGACTTGACAGAATCCGTCCGTCATTTCAGAATCTGTCCATCCCAAATTAACATAATGTTCACATTCAATTTATAAAGCATCTTTTGGCTGGAGTATTTATGGCAGAAGTAGCTAAAGGAAACAGTTACAGAGTGACAAAGCCGGACTGTTGACTGTTGAAAACAGTCTATTTCACTTTCCCACAACAGCTATTACATACTTGTAAGTACTTAAGTTCTTAAATCTAACTCTGAAACCCTTATCCTTGAACTCGATCAAGTCATTTTTTGTGCCGAAACCTAACCAAACCTTAACCACAGTGCTGTCACCTCATTAAGCCTGTTCAGAAAACTCCTGAATATGTCTTCTACAGGGCTTGTTCATTTGGATTAATCCACTCTGATCCACCATCTTACCAATGGCGCTTTACTTCAAATTTTTGGGACAATGGAGCAAATACACTCTATGAATATTACATGCACACTGTGTATTAAGTCATGGTACCATAAGCCTGTGAATATTTCATTTTTTAAAATATATTTCTATGTTTTGGAAATTACGTTATTTTAAATGCCCAGTCAGCAAAAAGTTATAAGACAAGTTTAAAGTTTTAATACAAAAACTTCACTATGCAAAATATTTGTATTATTTCTATTCAGAGTGAGGGCCATGCTGTCAATCCATCCCAGAAACTCTTGTCAGATCCCAGGAGTGCTGCCATGACAACCATACTAATCAGAGCTCTGCAGCCTGATTACCATCGCCGAATTAATTGCAGCGTGGAGACAGACACGCACACCATCAGGTCTGGGAGGTGTATGTGTGACCTGCGCTATCAGCTTTATTATCATTCTGCAGAGGCAACGCCGACTCTCAGTTGCTGTTAGAGGTTTGCCAACTGTCCCATAAAATCGAAAATCATCTATAATTTGAAACCGAGAGACATGTTCTGTATTGGGAGGTGTTTTGTTCCATACTTTTGAGAATCCATTCACTGCAAATGTGTGGGACAGAAATATTACAGGTTACATTAAGAGAGAGACTTTTATGAGATGAAAACCCTCCTGCTCTCTCTCAGCCTGTCTTTCTTGTTATGTTCCACAAGTTACAACCCACGCAGAGAATGGACTTCTCATTGGCCATGACTCACATCCAATAAGAAGTGCTTTCAGTGTTGCTACGATACACCTGTCAGCAGTGAGGGATTCAATAAAAGACATTCTCTGAGCACAAAAAAGAAAGAGATTATAAGAATACAAAGGGGAATAGGACTATGATTACAATTAGCTGGGATGCATGAGCCAAAACTTGCACGGAGCCTACTGCACCATCTGCCACCAGGTTTCCTCCATTGGACATGGGGGAATGTGTGATGTCAGACAACATGCATTAGGCAAAAACTGTACCACAAATGAGAGGCTGTGGTGTAAAGTTCTAAAAGTTGCTAGTATAAAATTTTAATTTTCCCTCAACCAAGATTTTTCTTTTTTTTCACTGATTCATGAAACAGCAGCCATAGAACAGACTTACTCAAACCTGAAATAGCCATGTTGCCCTTTAGCCTTCCTTGGTCTCGTGTTTCCCTCTGTTTCCTACTCCTCTCCGCTTTTCTCTCCTGCATTTTTACTTCCTCTTCCCTCCTCCTTCTTTTTTTTTCACCATCTTTGATCCTCTTGTGCTCTCTGTGGTGCACTTCTAATACAGTTAATGAATACTGCAGTTATAAACCCACTGAGCTCATCCAAGGTTACTTTGTAGCATGGGACTTTTTTAAATCTAATACGAATATTAGTGCTCTATGCAGGTATTCTGTCTTAATATGATGGCCATTCCCTTAGGAAAAAGAAGGGAAAATCATAACCCAGTGCATATGCAAACTGTATGGGCCCATATCTATTTTTCATGCTTGGCTCAAAATACATACATTATTGAACATCTCTTACTATGCAAAACGTAAAGTCTAGGGATTAAGACTTAATACATGGTAAAGTCAGCATTTGACCACTGCCATTAAATTATCAATTCACAAGGCCACAGATACTGTAGATAAAAACATGATCTATGTTAAAGGTTAGCCTATAGCTACAACTTGTTCATCAAAATGAATAATTTTTCAAAAAGATACATTCAAAGAACGTCTAGAGGGGTGCTGAATAAAGATATTAATTTCACAGTTTTTTTTTAAATAGTCTATAAATAATTGTTTCTGAAATTTTGACGGGTCCAAAATATATTACATCTGGTTATGTTGGCAATAAAATGAGTTTGGGGGGCCAGATTGTGATAGAAAATGGTATCGTGCTAATGCTAATGCTAACTAACGGCCATCCGGTACTGTAATGTTTCTAGTGCAGATGTGATGCTGTGCATTCGTCTGCAGGTGAGTTAGTGTGAAATAATTCAGTGCACTGTCAACACAGGAGCTGCAATGCTGCTCAACTTCTCAAATGGCAGTTCAAAATTGTTCATGGCCACAACAACTTTAGTAGTACCATGCATGGCTTGCAAAGACAGCAACTCCTCCTTCATTTCAAACTCGGTCGTGATCCCACGCACAAAAATGACAAGCTGCGCTTTGTTTGTGATGTCTGTTGTCTCATCACAGGACAGAGAAAAATACTCAAAGTCTCTTGCAATGTCCTTCGGTATCAGTAATTCTCTCGGTTCCTTGAGACAAATTGACGCTTTGAAATAATTTCACTTTGTTGGGCACGACTAGCTCCGCGGCGGCTACGAGGCACTCCTTCACTAATTCTCCTTCAGCTTCATGTCTATTCATTCATTCACCACAAAACTTGCATGTGTAATATTCTGTCTGTCAGTCTGCGGTTGTGTTAAGCTGCTTGTTGAGCACCCAAACTCCAAAAAAGAGCCCTAACCAATCCAATCAATCCTATCCAAATGCATTGTCCTCTCAACTCGTTGAGTTTAGCATGTTTCGAACTGTAATGGTGCTTGACATTTGCCTTTTTCATCACTGCCAGTGGCTCCCCACAAACTAGGCACACTGGCTTGCCTTTTACTCCAGCAAAGAAAAAATCATTTGTCATTTTTTCCTGGAATACGTACCATTCTGCATCCCCCTTCTTTTTCTTGACATTTGCCATGATGCATCACATGTCATCCATGTCAATCACTCTGTCCCAATGGCACTTACATCACATGCTGTATTCACTGACCCTCACGTTGACTCGGACATACATTGCCGTCTGTTTTTTCTCAGAAAACTAATGGCTGTCGATATTTTTTTATTTGTTCACATATATATGAAGATATAAAATACAAAAATTGTATTGCGTTGCAGGCCAGTTGAAATGGTCTCGTCGAGGCCGGATGTTTCCCACCCCTAGATGATGCTGGAGAAGTGAAGACATGGTAATTTCCATGCTACTCCACAAAACAGCATCAACACAAGCTACAGTCTTGAGTTCCTACAACATGGTGCAAGAAAGCTCACTGTTGCAGTTGCAATTTCAACAGCCAGGTGCATGTCAGCATTTCATGTATATTAGGAGCAAAGGCATGTCATATTGTAATGCATAAGCTGTAACAGAAGAATGCTGCAAATCAGTATGAAGTTGCAATATACAAAGTACAAGTGACATTCAGTGATGTACTGCAACAGCAGTCAGAAACAGCATAACCTGTTCACTTCCTGAATATATTCACAAACCAATAAATTGGCTGTTGTAGGTAGAAATGTGACCATGACTGCAGCATGGCAGGAGGTATGCTGTTTCAACAAAGCAGGGGACTTTGCCAGTGATAATATATGTGCTTAGCACTCTGACAGGATATCCAATGGTCATGAAAAAAGAAATCAGGTTTCTAGATTGCTATGAAAGCCTCTGTGCTCAGGATGATGTGAGTCATCCATATCTGTTTGCCAAGTTTGTTACATCAGAGCTTTTAGAGTGTAATGTTGATGTAAGGGTTAATAATCAGAATTATTTAAATAGATTCATCAATCATCTGTTTCATCATGTGTTTTTATGCTGTTCTACTTTTTTCACGTTATGCCTTTCACTTCTATTTCAGCAATTCTCGTATTGCTATTAAGAACTTTGAATGGCATATGTGTATGATAATGTGCTCTACAAATAAATCTTGGTATAATTTCAATATTTACTGTGGTATTATTGGCAAGAGGAAACGTATTGTTGATAGCATCACCAGTCGTAGTGAGAAATACCTGCTTCATCATGCAAGCTCTGCTCTCCTTATTTACTAGCCTGTTGTTGAGTTTGTTGACTGACAAGCTGCAGTCTTGTCTGTCAAGTGTTTGCTGGCTTGAAGCCACAGAAGCACCATCTTGTCAGTCAGGTATGTTGTGCTCATCTGACAGGCTTCTGGCTGCGATTACATGGCTTGTATCACATCCTTATACTCGATTTTGCAGACATCTTCAAACGGGCGTGCGGACATCCAAATGACTACCTGTCAAATGCAAAATGTGGGTAGTCAAAGTCAGACGGGCATGTGCCAAACAAGCAAGGACTTATTTGTAAGAAGAACAAACAACAATAACAACAAAAAATGCACACAGCTGACACAGATTGTTGAATGCTGTTTTCAGAAATGCTATTTGGCAGTTGGCTTTATTTCCATATACGGCACATACTGAATCGCTGCACATGAATGTAATTACCAATGTGAAAAATGCAGATAAAGGTAAACAGTCTAAGGTGGTAGAAATACATAAATACTGCCAGTTTGTGTAGCAATAAGCTCTTACCTATCATATTTCTTTAGACCTGTGTATTTTGCTTCTTTTTTCAGTATTAATGTTAAAGCACATCTTTCTATCCCCTATCACCCGGAAAACCTTTTGTGGCCGTCCAAATAAGTTGTATTTTACTATTCTACTCAAATCTAGCAGCAGCACCATCCCCTAAATAGAGGATGTACTGCACAGTATTTGCTTCTCACAAAAATCAGGCTCAATACTATTGCATTGTGGGCAAAGCCTTTTGTTACACAAACCCTCTGGATGAGTATTTCATTTTATTTTGGAGAAAACACAGTTGAAGTCCTTATTGCATCCTTGGAAACGTATTAATGTTAACAACAGACTTCGTGTGGATTTATTCATTTTTGTTACTAAAAGATGGATAATATTTGAGCACCTGGTAAATAACTCAATTCCCCTAAAAGTATTTCAGCTTCTCAGAAACTTTTACTTTTTTTTTTTTTTTACCTAAGATGACTTTTCAGACCTGACTACTTTTAGTTTTTTAAACAAGTGTCTACATCTTTGTTCAGTGAGTGTTAGAGAAAGCAAGAGGCCGACTGAGCACTAAGCACTAGGCCACAATGTGCCAGATAAGGTGCTGCATCTTTTTGGCACGTCAGTTGCTCTTTCATTTAAGTCATGTCCTGCAGCTGGTTCTAGCTCTTCCTCTGCACCCAGTGTCACTCCACAGGGGGTAGAGCACTGACTTTAAGGATGTTGTGGATGAAGACGATGATGCATTTGTAAGTTTATTCCTCCCTTCCCCACCAGTAGCCACGTTCAGACACAAAAGAAGAGAGCGTTTAAAGTAATTCAGTATCACTGGTGCATGAGACAAATTTTGAACATAATATGGCCAGAGGGCTCTCTGGATAGGTAATCGTGTATTAGAGCAAAGAAATAAGATTATGTGGATTAGTGTTCATGTAGACTAGTAAACACAACGGAAACAGTGTAACAATTTCTTTTTGTAATAGTCACAATTTTCGTGTCAGACTCTCACAGAAAAACTGCATTAAAATATAAGTAGAAACAACTTTGTCCCCATAGCCATTACTCTATAATACCTCTCAGTTTGAAGCTGTTTACATATTACAGGGATAGTTCGGGTGAATATATATGGCATCCCCATCAACAGTTACGTGCATCAACAATGACTTTCCCTGGACTGTGTCCTGTGAGCGGAGTACGGGCCTGGTTTTGGTGCGGACGAATGTAGTCCGGCTGGGGTCACGAAAATAAAGCTTTTTGCTTCTCAAAACAATATGCGTTCAAAAGAGTGATGATACATTTTCATCCCAAAACCGTTGTCCATGAAAAAGTGAGACCTGTCTGTCTATCTGTCTGTCTGTCTGTCCATCACCCTACTCTCCTCCCAGCTCCAGGTTTGTACTTCATAGCAATAATAGTTGTAGCCTACTGATCTTCCTATCTAAATGCCACAAGTATAAAGAAACACCATTAGACCACTATCCTCCTTCATTACAGTAAATAGATAGCTAAGTCGTGAGAAAAGGAACTAGTAGAATCTCTAAACACGATATCCATTCACCTTCTGTTCACATTACTCATGCCTTTACTGGTCTGGTTAAATAACCAATTATAAAGAACATAGGAATTAAGAGAAGAGAAAAAGCTGGTGTCAGTGGCTACAGATTTGAGCAGGTGACCCTCTCAATCACACACTCAATCTGGCTCAACTAGCTAAGTGCCCTGAATTATGTAGGAGAAAGTGACAGAGAGAGACAAAGTGAGGTGAAGAGAAAGTGACTGAGCTGAACCTTAAGATGCTGTACGGCTCGATACGCCCCAGAACCATGTTTAAATAAACATGAGACAGAGGGGAAGGTGAGTGCCATGCAGAGTCATACCAACCAAGTCATACATTATTCCTCTTGGCTTTGAGTATGTTAGACTGTCCTGATCATTCGAGATGGGCATGAATAAGTATCCAGAAATATTCATACATCTACCAAATCCTCCTCAACTCTTTCACCACCTTTCTTCTGTTACTGCGTGGGGTCTTGCTGGTGGATGTTAATGATCTCCACCACATTTTTCTCCTGTTTTTCCTGAATGTAGCCGCATGGTGTCCGAAAGAGAGAGAGAGAGAAAGAGTGTGACTGATGGAAAGAAAGAACAAATCAGCTTTTCTTGCCGATCTCATGCTGAATGTGACAGTAAGGGGAATGAACACAGATGTCTGCGATCACCTGCATGTCTTGCTCTTGTCTGACTTGTCTTCTCATCTAACACCATGGACTTTTTTCCTCTGTCCATCCAATTTAAGACTTTTGTGTGATAGCAAAGGCCCTGAGGTCAGATAAAACTCACAATACCCACCATCCAGAGACTACTGCATGGTACAAGTACAATCATTACAAGAGTGGACTAATTCTATTTTCTCAGTAAGGTTTTAAAAGAACTCCTCCAAATTTGGCACAAAATATGTCAACCTGGACTGTTGGAAAATAAATTTAAGTTCAGTTGGTGTAAGTTCTAAAACCTCATAAAACACAATTTGGCCGTGTGAATGTAATATCTCAAGAATTCACAAGGGAACCCCAATAAATTTGCCACAAACCTTCAATAAACCTGCCTGTGCACCACTCCACCCCTGTGGGTGGCTGAAGTAATTTCATCTACTTCAGCAACCACAGTTAGAGTAACTGTCAAGTACTACAAGTACTGGTAAAAGAGTAGAGACAAAGTTAAACAGGGCACTGTTTAGATATCGTATCACTCCACAGTCAACAGCTGAGATGATGATGGGAAAAACATTGAGATTTACACTTGATCTCATACACCTAGATCTTAAAAAGAAGGTGTAAGCAAAACAAATAAGTCAGAAATCATATCATGACAAACATGCTAGAAAACACTTTGTTGCAGGAGATCCCATCTGCACAAAGAACTACAGTATGGATATGGACCAAAATGGATACCAGGTTTGATACGAGACTACAGGAGTCGTTTCCTACACAGTGGTGCTGGAAAGCACATGGTCGTGGATCAGTTGTTCAGCCGACAGGAGTCAGAGCTTTCAGTTCTGAGTCCAGATTTGGGGCCAGAGGAGGAGTGTGGGACACCCACACCGATGTCAAACACGCTAGGACAAGATACAGGTCCTATGCAAGAAGGAGACAGAGTCTTGCCTACAACATAGAAAGCAGCACAGAGAAAAATAGGGGTACAGAGAAGGGACATTTCTGTACTTCTATTTTTCTCTGTAAGGGCACTTGTTCATTCTCCAACAACAAAATTGTTCCATTCTCACAAAAACAGGAAACCACAAGCATGCATGTTACCATGGTTTTTGTTTGTTAGCATATAGAACCAAAAAGAGGAAAAAAAGTCTTCTGAAGTCTGAAGTCTTCTGGCTGTTGTGTATACACCAGCTCCTGATTAAAAAAAGATCATCTGCCTTTACTTTCAAAACACACCTTCATGTTTTTATTAGCCTTTTTTCACTAGCTGGTTTCTGGCTTTGTCTGACTCCAGCTTGGTCTTTGGCAAGGGTACAGGCTGTCTATCAGAGCTTTTTTGCTGAACTTCCCAGCCTGCTACAGCTGAAAACAAGGTTCATGGGAGAGGAGTTTGTGTACCAGAAAACCAAAGCAGTGAGTAGCAGAGGTTAAAGAGGCTTTGCAGCTACAGTGAAAAGGAGAGAACGGTATGGTTGATAATAGTCTGTGGGTATGTCTCTATACCCCATTCACAATATCACACAAAAAATACAGCGCTGAAGGCAATTTCTGATGAGAAAAACATGACAAGGTGACAAGGTCCACGTTTAAATGTTTTACTACACATGTGGGATGAAGGGAGGGCGCCAAGGTTTCAAAGACACATGTGAAGACAGCCTTTCAGTGCATGCATTAAATAGGCCAGTTCTGAATAAACACCTCCAGTGTGGATCCCTGTTTTTGTAAATATTCATCACCGCTGGGAATGGCCTAAAGGTGATTGTGTGCCACGCTCGGTCAATTCAGCTATGGAACCAAAACATGACAACCATACATATACATAAGACTGTGGATCACAAATATAAAATTGAAGAGGTTAGGGTTTAAATTCACCCCGAGCTTCCTTTTAGGATGATGGCTGAATGATTATGGAAAATATATAAATATGTCAGAGAAGTTTGCAAGATTTGCATTATAGGCTGTGACTCTATGTCAAAAACAATTTCACCACTGCGACCCAACTAAATGTGACAGTTGACGGGTCCTGTCACTATGCCTCCAATTGATCATGCACCCTGGCTACCTGGCTAAGGGGATGTCCTTTTGGTCGAATGGTTAGCACGCATGACTCTTACCTGGGAGTCTGGGGTTCGAAACCCACCCAAGCCCTCTTCACCATGTCACATAAACATGAAATAAGTTTTAGGTCTCTCAAATCCCACTTATCGTGGGTCATCCAACCTCAATTATCCAAAGCACCTGTACATGGTCAAGTCGAGTCTATTAGCATCACTCAACAGTAGTTGATATCATCCAACAATTTAAGTGATTTCATATTTGCTCTTAGCCTCTACCAGCCTAAGCCACTGCTGATAGGCAGGCTTAACAAGCATGAACTTACAAAACCATATTAAAATACTGCTGTAATCTTCTTCCAAGTTTAAACCAACTTTCTTTTTCAAGTCATGTAACAATTTTGTGTCACTTAGGATTTGTCTCCAGAAAAATAGGACAAATGCTTGTGTGAAAGACAGAAATTGGTGTCATCAGCATAAGGCAATAGGAACATTTGAAGATGAAGATCTGGTTCTGGATTTAGCGCATTTATATCTGCTTGTAACTCAATGGCGGCCAACGCTGTTTTTAAGGACTGTCCTGTGTGATGTTATAATACACCAGACATGTACAAGAACAGGTGTTTAAATATCTATCAGCTGAGGTGGCCACTAAGAGGGTTCAAAAACAAAATGAAGCCTTTGACTTTGGGGGACAATTAACACATGCCTCGGGGTACTAGAATATTAATTAAGGCAAAACAGATAATTAACCATCTGATTTGTATTTACCTAAGATATTACAGTGAAATTGGGTCTACAGAGTCTGTCTCTTTGATTTAGCAGTGGAGGAAAAAGAGAGACAGGAAGTAGGGTTGATTAACTGCTTTGAACTTTAACTGATGGAAAGCTGGTCGTGTGTGCTTAGCATTATCTATGAGACATCCTTCCCCGCAATAAATCCCATGTGCTTTACTGTAATTTCAGATACATGTAGTGGCAAAATTTAAATAAAAACAAAAATAAAATATGGGACCCTCAAAACTCTACTCTCTACAGTAAATATCTCAGTGAAGTGTGTCTCTTCCCACCAATGCTGATACCATTCACGCAGAACTCAACAGGACACATTATATCAGTGGTGAAATGAGCATATACAAAACATGCAATTATGACTGAATTACAAATGTGAAGCAAAGGGGATGTAGGTGCTTTGCACAAAATGATGTCACTTTAATATTTGCATTACTGTCTCTTGTTACTCCCCCACACACAAACAGACACTACTGTACAGTGTATCCAATAGTGCCTGCATCTACTTTACTCTAACGTCAGCATTACAGACTTTTGCCGCTGTGCTCCTATTGGTCCCACTGAGCAAGACCAAATCAATCAATTCAGCCACTACAACTGAAATTGATTGCAACTGCTTTCGGCAGCAGCTCTCTTGACAGATTGTGCAATCTATTCCGGCAAAATACCTTCACCTTAATAACAAATAAACAAAAGGAACTGAGTGTTATGAGGTTCTATGATAGTTACTGAGAGTCTGTCTGAGAGATTGTAATTCTGACTCACAATGTTTTGTCACATCTCGCTTCTTCTTCGGTGTTTGCAGAGGATGACTTTGGGGAAAACTGACGCAAGAGATTTCACTGTGGAACCGCATGAATTAGAGTCTTGGTAAGAACAGAACTGCACCTTCAAATGACATTTCTGTGCTGCTAGAAGTTCTCTTCAAACCAGGTAATTTTGCTATATTCTTCAGTACAGCAGCTAATTGCCAGCCAGAGTGCTGTGTCTCCTATAGCCAAACGATAATGGGTACAGCCTGAACATTCTCCAGTGTCGACAGCTCTGTGGAGTTACATCAGGCTCTATGTGGGACCTTAAAACCCATTAAATGTTCTGGAAAATGCCCTATATTGTTTCATATTTTACTGTACTTTAAATCATGAAGTTCCTAATGAATGTTCTGGTGCAGTCATGTGGCACTGTGAATTTGGTTACCCATGACACTATTTCAAAAAACAGTAATGGGCTCCTGGGGCAGAACTAGCTGATTTAAAAGAAAAAAAATATATATCGTACTTCAGGCATGTTTCAACCCAGAAAACCATTCTATAGCTTTAATTACATGTCCTGTTCCAACTACATTTCCTGTACAGACTGAAAAGAAACAGGTTAGCCTAGCTATACTGTACATGATGCAATGTGACATACTTGTCACAGTAAGAAAGATGGTAAATGACTTGCTTAATCAGCTTAAACTGACAGTTACTTTGAATTAGCTCATGTCTGCTATTCAATTTGAAGCACATCTAAACAAATGCAAACATAGGAAATAATGTCAAATTGTGAAACTGTGTTATGTATTTGTTATGATATACTGTAGTTTTTGCCAAATTCCTCTTTAGCTTGAGACACTTTTCTTGGTAAAAAAAAAAAATGATACCATCCTATTTTGACCCTACTTCAGTGTCTGATATTTCTTTGTAGAAATGTCATTTTTATTTCATTTTATTAATACTACTCTTAAAGCCCCAGTTTTTTAAAACTGGGGGGAACCCTGACATCCAGCACGGCTCCAGTCGTCAAAGTGATGTGGCCTCCGAGGACAAACATGCTCGCAAACTAATCATTAACTGACAACAATAACTCTGACTGATTAAAACTGTTTACAGTATGTGCCAGTTTTGCAACGCAGTCCCCATTAAGGAAGATTAGAGGACAAACGTCCTCGGACGTAGATGTGTATCACTTGTAACAACAACCCAACTAAAAAAAAAAAGAAAAGAAGATGTCACTGTGCTTTCCAGTCGGTTCAGCAGCAGCTCCACTGAGGAGCAGTCGAAGGAGCCTCTGCTGTTCCTCTCTCTTCAGCCTGGGGTTTGGCTGCACTTTGTATAAAACAGTTCAACATTGGAAGATCAAGCTGCTAATGTTGCTCAGCTGTAGGACTATATATGTGCTTTATAACGGCAAACACAAAAACAAAAAAACACAGTAGATTGTCCTTTTATAGGCACAAGCCTCTACCGTATTCAAAGATGGCGATGCAACATGGCAGCCTCCAGTGGGTGCACCAGGCATCTACAGTATGCATTTGTAAACAACTCATATACAAGATTCAAGAAAGCTTTCATTTGTATGTGATTGTGATTAGACTTCGGTATACGTATATGAAAGCAATATTACATTTTTGCCAATACCCTAATACTATGAATAATTAAACACTGTCCCTTTAAAGAAGTGGAAGTATTGATTTGCCTCTTGAAAAGACAAAACACATGCAAGGTTTGCGCCAAACTTCATCTTAAGGCAAACACTGCAAAAACTGGAAAGGATTTGTCATTTCACTGATCAGTAAGAATCTCTCTCAGTTTCAAAACATAGGGAGGGCCCTTTGGAAAGCCAGAGTAGCATATAACTCTTTATGAGTAGAGGCGAAATAAAAACAACCCCGGGTCCCTTCCTTTCAGTATATGGGTGCCAGGTTGAGTCATAGCTCTATTGATCCACATACTCCTATAGCTCTCAGTAATAACTACTGCATGAACTTCTTCTGTGATAAAGTTCTAACTATTAGGGACATAATTCATCACCACCCACTCTCAACTGGCATACTTTTATCTTCAGACACTGGAACCATAGAATCAGCTGTAAAACCTGACATGATTGTTATCCCACCATCGACCTTCACCGACTAGCTTCTCTGATTTCTTCATCTAACCATCAACCTGCCTCTTAGATTTAATCCCAATGCTGCTGAAGGAGTTTAGTTACCTCTCCTTCACTACATGATAACCAATCTGTCTAGTAGATGTACTGTAAACTTAAAAAACCTACTCTCAATTCAGTCCAACCATTTTTTCATCTATGAAGCCACATGAAACCAGTTAGCCAAACATCAAGCTTGGCCAATGCTATTTTTTTAATTCCAGCACCAGTGTAAAGAACCTCTGAGTTATCGTTGATCGGGATATGTCTTTCAATTCCCACACAAAACCATCTAAACAAAAATCAAGCACATACAGTCTCAAAAGATGCAGAACAACCCGCCTTAAAGCTGTCACTTTGAAGCTGGATGTTGTGATTCCCTGTTATGAGGCTGCTTGAATGAGTCCCCAAAGACTCCATGTGATCCAGAGTGCTCCTGTGTAAGTACTGACTCGTATCTTTTCTAAATGACCCTCTCTGCGCTGGCCCCCTGTAAAATCCATTTCAAATTCTTCTCCTCACCTACAGAGGTGAAGCACTATTATATCTTTAGGAGCTGATACTACCTTATAACACCACTAAGAACATTGCATGACTAAAATGCTTACGTGTTGTACCTAATACTCCCCAGTAGAGTTGGAGGCTGAGCCTTCAGTTGTCAGGCTCCTTTACAGTGGGATCTTCCTCGACTGTCCTTGAAGGCAGCTCCTGTACCGTCTCTACATTTAAATGTAGCCTTAAAGCTTTGCTTATAGACAAATCTCATTCTTCAGGTTTAGACTTGCCTGGAACCATTCCCTAGTAATGCAAATACACTGTATAAATGCTTAAAATGTTGTGTGGGAGATTGGACGTCTTTGCATTGATATCCAGTGCATCTAAATCTCTCCAACCACTAACTGCCCTTCAAGGTATCTGTTTATTGGATATTTTGTGTTTTTGCTCATGGGGGAATGTTAGGTCTCTGTAAATAATATTGTAAATAGGACAGTCAAGACCTTCTTTATGTGAAAAGTTCCCCGATATGACTTTGATGCTGTATAAATAAAATTGACTTGAATATTGCTCTTTTTACTGACTTCCTACGCCTCTCTCTTCTTTAGGCTTCTCCCTCCCACACAGCAACATTTCAGTTGGTAATGCATGCTATACACATTTTGGACTAAATGGCTGTTTGATGTTCATCAATAGCAGATGTTCAACTGAGACTGCAGATGTAGCATGGATAGCAAGTTTTATCTGTCTCACTGTCTGGTATGCCAAGCTGTGATTAAACTGAACTTGTTCCCTGCTTAGCTCAATGTTTAGGTTTACTGATTGTATATGGGAAAAAAAGTCTTTGCAAAACTGTCATCTAACATCTGGCCGGAAAAATTGGTCTGATATTTACTGAAAATAGGCCACAAAGCAGCATCACTTAAAAAAAAAAAAAAGAAAGAAAAAAGAAAACAGTGGATATATAGCTAAAACATTTTGTACTGCAGCTATTTTGTACTTTTGTAATGCAGGAACAAATATGGATTTGGCTACACTCTCGCAAAGAAAAGAATGCACTAGCTCCAAATGGGACTTCCTAGACTTCTAAACACATTATTTACCTTAGAGTAGAGGGGAATCGACTTTTTCTGCTGCTGATGGTGCTGTTTTTCCATCAAACCCAGGAAGCAAAAGTAAGATGGATTCCAGTCAGAGGGAGTCAAGATCCTTCTCCTCCACCACCCTGTCCACATGGAAATGACACCCTGATGATCAGAAAGATAAGTAACACAAGGGCTGAATTTCTGTGATTTAAGAATCTTTGGACATCTTGGCTGGTTGATGTTTTCTGTGACTGAGACAAAGCAGAGACCCTGTAGGTTGACAGAGATTGAATGATAGATAATGGATCTCTGTACCTGCATTCCTGTCATCCTGTAGGCCTGATTGACACCAGGGGAAGGAGCTACAGTGGATGAACTTTGAAGGAAGCAGATTGAGGATTGCAGTGACTGATGGATAGAGCCAATACAGATGGGTCTCCAGGCTGATGGACTCATTGAAAAACAGAAAAGGGGGGGTTGGGCAGAAAGAGATGGGGACTGATGGAGAATGATCGATGGATAGGAGCTTTGAGCAGAGCTCTGTTAAGCTAAGAACAAATGGTCATGAAGCTGTCTGATAGCCAGGACTCTGTCTATTTCTCGATCACAACTCTGTCTGTCTGTATCTATCCATCAGTCCTGCCTGTAACAACATAATTCACCTACTTCTGAACTTAAAAGTCTCCGGTTGTTCCCAATAGAAAAGCTAATATACAGATCGTTCTGAAATTAATTTGACAGCACAATGCAGTGGCTGTCAAAACAAGAGCAGCATTGTAAAGTTTATTCCTTAGTTACTTATATTCTATTCCTTTTAGTGACTTATTTATTTGAAATCTTACAGGGTATAAGCTCAATATTGATTTGAAATGCAAAGAAGTGGCATCCAAAGCATGAAGATGAAAACCATGCAATAACACAGATTGAGGAAGTAAACCCAAGGCAATTAAGCAGCATTTGACTGACCTGAATTTGGCTCCTCCATCACTGCCACAATGTATCCCAACAGTGATTTAAATTGAAATTATGAATGTGACAGTCCATGTTAGCAGTTTATAAATTCATCAATCATGTATTAATGACACCTATTTGAGTTTTAAATGCATGAGTTTTAATGCAGCATAAACATCTTATGCTAGAGTCACAGTAACTCTACAGAAAAGTGTAGAGAGAACATGTCTTTGTTCCTCTTTTTTTCTCTGAAATTGATCTTTTTTGGATGGGTTATATTGTTTTCCAATACTCTAAAATGATACACTACAGTATGTGATCCTCAGTGTTTGTATTGTATTGCATTTGGGGAATTTGTTTATGTGTTGGCCCTCTATTGTCGAGATCTAGATGATGAAAAAATAAAATTGAATTCTGCAATTGGGACTGAGTGCATTTTTCTGACTAACAGTAATATCCACCATTTTGTCTACCTTTAACCCACATGACAACAGTTTATAAGAACGGGCAACAACAGTGAATCTGGGGAAGGGGGGGTTGGAATTGGGGTTCCCCCTTTAAAAGGAATATGCTTTTTTCCCTTTGTCATTGAGAGGAAAGAACATTTTCTCTTTTCCTGTGTTAACACCACAGAAATCTTCAGATCTATCCAGAGCATTCCTGAAGGACTGCAGGCTGGGAGAAGAGGGTGAAGGAGTATCACTTCACCAGCTGCCTCGGAGCTTTACAGCATATCTTAAAATCCGTACAGCAAGTCATTACATGGACTTGCACTCTAATACCCAACCAATTTACTTTAACTTTACACTCAGCTCCAGTGAGGCCAGGCTCTTAACCATCCCTGTCATTTCCAAAATGTGAGCAGGTGGTAGGTCATTTCATTTTATGGAAACAGTCTGCCTTGCCATGTTATGGAATTAGAAGCGGAGCGGTTTCTATTTTTAAAATGAGAAGTAAAACCTATTTCCGACCCGCGTGCCATAGCTACCTGACCCGTGCACGCCGCCACGCTCGTCAGGCTCCTACATGTGTCACAGTCATTTATGCCTCAGAGGGTGTGAAGGTGTGCTGTCATTCAGCCATTAACACCCACAGGGTTTAGCTATTGTATCTAACTGGTCATTAAAAATCAGCACTGTGGTACATGTGTAGGAGTGAATGGAGAAAAGGCTGTGACTATAACAACAATACCACCGCAAGGTACTGTATATTGGTCTGTTCTTCTACCCACAATTTCCCCTTCACCGTTTCCATTTTATTTACCTAACTGTATACCATAGCTTAAATCATCCAGTATCGTATCCAGTATAGTAATTGTCCTTTGTCATTTTTACAGAAATACTTGGCATGGTGCTGAGGAATATTACTTTTAAAATTGCCTGACAACATCACTATGACATCACCATGGTTCATTTATCAGACTATGGGCGCTTCCGCTGCTGAGCTTTAATTATAGGCTATGCAGTAAATGCGGCGCTGGAAAACTAATGCTCCGTCAGTGTTAGATTTAAGAAATACTAAACAGTTTCTGTGATTGGGTTATAATGTCTCAGCTATGATCAAGCACTGCACTTCATGGCTCCATGGCAGCAAATGGAAAGAAGAGGCAGGGGCTACAGAAAAAAAACAGGCTGAACCGCTCTTACACATGAGACTCAGTTATTCCTGGTGATTCACTGCAGGGGAACAGTTGATCATAGGAGTCTGAGCGGGACCTGGTCAGTTGACCAGGCGGGTGGAGGAGAAGGGCACCGATGTCCTGAAGTCAACTCTCAGCATGAGTCCAGGGCCGTGTGTCTGATAAAGGGAAGAATACATATTCTTCCTTGGTCAGCACTGTGGGTGGTCTTGTACTGAGTGCCGGTGTGATTATAGTCTTTTCTGTAAGTGGCGATAGGCTGCCATGTGTGTCCTTATATAAAACTTCAGAAATCAAGTGAGTAAGTGATGTAGAGGAAAGAAAAACAGACACGAGGAGCATTTCAGGGAAAAGGAGCAGGGATACTGGATCAGAGGATGTAATGAGAGAAAAAACAGGAGAATTTAGGGGGAAAAATAGTGCAAGAGGATGAAAGTATACTATAGAAAGAAAGCAAAAGCCTTAAAAACAGAGTGAAACTAAGGGCGAAACAAAAGCACATAAAAAATTAGGATAGAGGAGAGACGAACAGGAGAGAAGAGAGGAGGGAAAGGAGTGGGGGGAACAAACACTATCCATCTCAGTTCCTGTCCAGCTGCTTAGGAGGGACTGCAGTATCTAACACACACACACACGCCTGCAAATGTGCACATGACCATCCACACACACACACACACCAGACAGCCTATTCTGCCGATGGCTGACACAGATACTGCAATGCAGAGAGAGATGAGGGGAGGGAGCGAGGAAGGGAGGGAGCCAGTGAACAAGTGAGCTGGGGGAGAAAAGCAACAAGGAGAAGAAGTGAGGAGGAGCAGATAGGAGTGTGACCGAAAAGAGGAGGAGGAGAGACAGAGACAGACACGGAGGGAAAGAAGGGGGTCAGCTGAGGAGGTGAAAGGAGGAGAGGAGAGGAAGAGTCGCAGGAAAAAACATTAGAATAAAAAGACAGAGGGAGGGGCTGACATATGACGAAGGAGGCGAGGAAGGCTCTGAATGGGTTTGTGTGGTGGAGAGACAGAGGGATGCTGGCACCCAATAAATGTGTTCTTTGTTGATTCAAACACACTGGATTAGGTTTCTGTGTAGCTCAATGGTAGATACAACAATTTTAAGGTATTTTCAATGTGACATTAAATCTGTCACTTGATTAGTAACCCAAAAAAGACATCAACAGCTTGGCAACCAAATAAATACAGTTTACAGACAGTACAGTAATCCTGACATTGAATGGCACAAGTAAGAGAGGTGCTGTTGGTTCAGCGCTTTTGGTGACAGCACCGGTGGAACAGATTTAAAGGCAGCGTTTGTAAGTTTGATACATTGCTATGTAACCATTGCAGGATCAAAGGAATGTTTTAACATTTTGGCAGATTTGCCTATTGCTGTAATCCCTGTAGTTTTAGGAATAGGTTCATTTCCTTTCTCTGCTAACACAATGGAGTCTTATGGTATTTCTATATGTTTCCCTCCTCAAACTAAATACACCATCCAACAACTCCAATACGCTCTCGTGGAAAAGTTATGACCTGCACATTCGCTAATGGCGCTTAACGGCCCAAGGTATTCAAATATGAAAAATAGTCAAGCAAAATGTGTTAGTGCTTGCTGAGCTTCCGTATGGCATATTCAGGGATTTGAAAAACAAAATCACTGATTTACTGGACAACTGTGAAACCCTCTCTCATAGGGGAGTATGAGACAGTTTGACTACATGCAGATCCATCCATAGAACGTACAGTACTGTAGCTATGAAGTCTTCTCAGTAAGTGGCGACAACGAGCTCGGGGGCAGACACATCCAGGAAACACAAGGACGTGGCACTTAGAAAAACCACAGCTCGTGTCTGCAACCTCTCCCTCTCTCTTTCATCTCTTTGCCCGTCTCTCATCATCTCAGGCTGCATACGCTCTCTCACTTCCTGTCACTCTGTCTCCCTGTCACACACACACAGACACACACACACAAATACACACACATTTCTGTCCAGGATACGGGCTGATTCACAGCTGATGCAATTCACAGCGATTTTGTCGAATTTCCTCTATACCTCTGTGTCCTGTCTCTCCACACATCCTACATCCTTCTCTCCATCACTCTGTTCTCTTTTTCTCTCTGTTAATAGACAAGTTGTCAGTTCTCTCTGTCTCTAGCTGTTGTATGATGAATAATAATCTGTTCATTGGCCGGGAAAAAAAATACTTTACAATCCTGTTATCACCACTTTGACTGTGTGGGATGTTGATAAATTTGTAGGCGTGGTTACCAGGATGTGTGTATGTGTGTGTGTTATTCATGTAAATATTGATTTTGAGCTTCACTGAAAGAGTTTTTACATTAATCAATACCTTTGATTGATACCTTGCTCTGTCTATCACTGGAGCTAGCGTATGTGCTCCAATGTGTGTCATCAGCGTGTGCGTGTGTCCTCCCAGAGTCATTGCTGTTCGCCTATGTCTGTCTGTGTGTGTGACATTGTGTGACAATAATCTAGTGTGTGTGTCTTCCAGAGATTTATGAGCTGCAATATTCTTAGGACAGCATGGAAAGATACTATTCTCCACAGCTGCATAAGAGATACAGTAATAACCAACTTGGAGAGCTACAATAAACATTTAGAGACTAGACAGATAGGACGTTTTATCTCCCACAACACACAGAATGTGTCCTTTAGCTTTTGTTGTGGATTTGGCTTCACAGAAAGTTTAACATTCAGCGCATATCTCCAGTAGAACGCTTTTACCCTCTGACTGTGAATGTGGTGTGCAGCAGAACCAGAATAAAGGGTGTGGAAAAAAAGGCAAGAAAAGGTGGTCAATCGATGATCAGTCAGATATATTAAAGATAAGGACGACCCATGAAGCAACACTGCCTCACGGCCGAAAGAGTTACTTGTTTCTTTCAAATATTTTAGCATCTTTTTGTATGCGGTTGCTGTCTTTGTGTATTTGTAGCGACCTCTTGATGATTTATCTTGGATCATTTCATTGTTTCTATTTTTCAAAGGGACAACGAGGAGTTTTGGAAAAGTGAAGCATTTTCAAACTACATTTTTGAGCCTCCGCGCGCACCGTGATTTTTTTTTTTACCGGCGCAAGACAGACCCATGTTTTCATTCATCAAGAATTAAAGTCAGAGGTTCAAAGAGGTTCAGTTGTACTGTCGTAGTTCCAACCACAAACGGATTCGGCGCAAAACCGAAAGTAAGGAAACGCTGGTCGGCTCGCCCAGCATTTCCGCCACCACTAATAATAATAAAATAACGTTAGAGACAAAATGATATATTTCTCGAAAACGGGCCCATTAACAAGTGTGGGTAGCGTAGATTCATCCACATTAATATGACACTTTTTTATTATCGCGTGATTTTTCGTTCTGCTGGAGAAACTCCTTGTTGTCCCTTTAATTTATTTAGCTTCAAAATGTTCTTTTCCTGTAAGTCGCTGTGTTCAGCTCATTTTTGGATGTTCAGCATTTCAAAAAATCTTAAAACTGCCAATTCTTTGTGCCTTGTCCAATTTTTCTAAGCCCCACATCTCGCTCCTTCTGTCACAGCGCTGTCTCTGAATAAATGTGTGACGGGGGCCTGCCTGATACACATTATCTCTCACTAGATATTAAACATGCAGTTTAATTACTCACAATGACTTTCAGTCACTGACATTCAGTCACTGTGAGAAGTTAATTGCATTAGACATACAAATAAGATGTTTTCATCCTTTCATGTCAATATTATTTGCACTGGCATGATTTCATATTCATTCTGATAAACCTGCAGCAAATGAGGCCATTCATGCACACACCACCCTTTATGACCAGGTCTGCTACAAGCTTATTAGTCGGTCTGTTAGGATTTTTGCAGTACTCCAGAATTACACATACATAATTACACTGCTTGTTGAGGAGCTTCATACTCGGTAATCAATAGCTTACCAACAGCAGACTATCATTTATATGCAGTGAGTGTGATTTCCAGCGTCTTGATCTAGATGGGAGAGAATCTGCTCATGGCTGTCAGATGCAGTTTACACTGACTTTGAAGTGTTGGAGAGTGAGACAGAGGAGAATAGTGCCGAATAGAAAAAAAAAGTCTGAAAAGGCTGCCTTTTGAGCATTTGTACTTACATCATTGATATAGCATTTGTTTGGTGTAATGTTTCTGGCCATTTTTTGTGTTTGTCCACCTAACTCTGTGTCTAAACAGTCTTGCCATGGCTCAGGCTCTCACTGATTTTTCCTCTCTTCCCTGTGTTTTGCTGTATTCCTTTGTGTCTCCTTTTTTCGCTGTTGAATCTGTGTGTGTGTATGTGTGTGTTGTGGGTATGGCTACATCTCCTGCACACCTGATGGTGAGCTCCTTGACAGATTGTTCAGTCTGCTTCTGTGGCAGCAACTCTCTTGACCAATAAGTATTTACTTGAGAAGAACTCTTGTGTTGAGGCCTTTTCAAAGCTGCAACCAAGCCTTGTGTCCACACATGTGGGTCTATATATATTACCTCAACTGTGAAGCTCACTGAGAACATTTTGCTGCCGACACAGTGGTGGACACAGGGTTGACAGCAGCTATTCACCTTGGACTTATTCAGTATAAACATTCCCCTGTCTTAGTTAAACATCTGGAGGCCCCTAAGACACATGCAAGGCTTTTGTTTGTCGACTTTTCGTCGGCATTCAATACCATCCAGCCCTATCTTCTTGCAGAGAAATTAATGTTGCATTTTAATCTGAACCCTAATCTTGTTGGCTGGTTACTGGACTTTTTGTTAGATCGATCACAATGTGTGAGAGTCAATGGTGTGTTATCACCTAAGTTACTGTCCTCAACGGGTTCCCCACAAGGCTGTGTCCTGTCCTCACTGCTTTTTATTCTGTACACAAACTCCTGTAGGAGTACATATGAGAACAGGCATATCCTGAAGTTTGCTGATGACTCTGTCATAATAAGTCTTTTAAAGGACAGTGAAACTGAGCATGGTACTGTGGTAGACGATTTTATAACATGGTGCAATGATTTCTTCCTGTCAATCAATGTGCTAAAAACAAAAGACATGCTTATTGATTTCCGAAAATCCCAACCTATCACTCCTCGGACAATCATTCAGGACAAGGAGGTTGAGATTGTATCAGAATATAAATATTTAGGGACTCTCATCGACAATAAGCTGAGTTTTGAAGCAAATACAGATGCAGTATGTAAAAAGGTTCAGCAGCGCCTGTTCTTTTTAAGAAAATTGAATTCATTCAAAGTCTGCAATATCTTAATGACCTTATTCTATCAATGTTTTATCGAGTCTGTTCTTACTTATTGTTGTGTGGCCTGGTTTGGATTTCTCACCCTGTCCAACAAAAACAGGCTAGCAAGGCTTACCAAAGTGGCAAGCAAGGTGATCGGGGTGCAGCAAGCCCAGCTCCAGGACATCTATCTCAAGCGAATATGGTCCAAAGCTAAAGAGTTTGACCTCCTCCCATCTGGACGCCGTTTTAGGATGCCCAAGACCAGAACGCGGCGTGCCAGGGTCTCCTTTATCCCTGCTGCTATAGACAGGCTTAATCTCTTGGGCTAGGCTTGGTTATTCTCTCAGGCCTCTGCACTTAAATGCACTTGTGTATTAGATGTTGTTTATCTTATTTTATTTTTTTATTTCCAGTTCTTGCGGCGCTGTGCACTTTGATGCGCTGTGGAGACTGTTTGTATTCTTACTTGCGCAGAGCATTATGTATTGCTATTATTATTATTATCAACAGTAATTTATTATTGGTAGTGTGTTTCTGCTACTCGTATTGTTTTTAATGTATCACTGCACTATGGAGTGCCTGTGACATGTTGATGTCTCGGATGCTGTCTTTTTTGTCTTGTGTCTGTAATGCCTGCTGCAAATCCAATTTCCCTCGGGATATGAATAAAACTGAACTGAACTGAACTGAACTGGTGTGGATGTAGACCCTTGCTGGATGAATTGGTCAGATGAAAGTAGCAAAACAGATGCATTTAAACCTAAAGTGGGTCAAGATGTCCACACTACAAAAGGAAATAGTTGACCATGACTGTAGAGGCTATAATACCTGAGCACCCATGGGGCTAACGTTTGTGTAAAAACTGTTATATGCGCCTGTCCCCGCTGATGCCCATTTCGATGCAAGAGTGAAGATAAAAAATGTCATTACACCAACAAACTGAGGGCTTTTGGAGTAAGCTGCTATTTTCCTGTGAAAAGACCACAAATGCACCACTCAGCTTTATGTCTCAACATTACTGCGGAGGGAATCCAATATGGCCACAAAAACATTATATTGGCCATAAATATCAGAATGTAAAAGCTTTATATGATAATAAAAGAGATACCTCTGAATAACTAAAATCTAACATTAAAGAATTGACGTAAGTCTGAGAAGAAAAAACAAACAAACTTTGACACAGTGTTTTCCCCTCTGGGATCTAAGCAGAAAGAGAAAAGCAATGAGTGAGGCCAATTCATAGTCACTGATTACAGTATCTGTCCTTTTATGTCAAAGTAAGCAATGTCATCACGGTTCGTGCTTTTTGAAGGTCTTTGTTCAGTTTCAGATGTGTGCTGCTTGTTTAATGGGTCTCTTTCAGGTCAGCGCAAAACTAGGCCAATAGATTTCAGGGGCCGTCAGGGACATAATTCAGAATTACCACTCACACACACGTGTAAAACAAAACACATTCACACACAATAGTAAAAACTTCACACACTTACAACTGAAATGCTTCCACACACACAACTGAAACGCTTTCACACACATAACTGAAATGTTGTGCTCTCATACACACAACTGAAATGCTTTCACACACACACACAATGTTGTGGTCTCATATACACAACTGAAATGCTTCCACACACACAACTGAAACGCTTCCACACACACACAACTGAAACGCTTTTATACACACAACTGAAACGCTTTTATACACACAACTGAAACGCTTCCACACACACAACTGAAACGCTTTCACACACACAACTGAAATGTTGTGCTCTCATACACACAACTGAAATCCTTTCACACACACAACTGAAATGTTGTGTTCTCACACACACAACTGAAATCCTTTCACACACACACTATTGTAATGCTCTCAAGATTTCACTGTAACAGGAAGGTGTTTCACTGTAACAGGAAGGTGTTTCACTGTAACAGGAAGGCAGCTAAAAAGAGGAAGTGTGGGCTGTGAAAAGTGTAAAGTGACAGTGCACTGTCACTTTACACTTTTCACAGCGTTCCCTCCGATTATCCACCATGTAGGTTGCATGTGCCTCCTCAGAATGCTCCAAAGTGTCAGGGTCCATTAGTGTCTGTGGGTTTTTAGTTGATGTTCTGTTGTGTCACTTCCTGTTTTATTTTGAAGTCCTTGTCTTACCCCTGTCTTCCTGTCAAGTTTCCCGCCTGTGTGATTGCTTCCCCTCCCTAATGTGTTTCACCTGTGCCTAATTGTCTTCCCCCACCTTGTGTATTTAAGCCAGTCTTCCCCCTCCCTCTGTGCCAGATCGTCTTGTCCATAGTGTCAGAGTTCCAGCGTTTATTCCTTGAGTATATCCCTTCGTGTATGACCTGTTTCTAGATTCCTTGACTTTGAGTTTAGCCTGCCGATTACCTGTACCTCTGCCTGTTTGCTGCCTGCCTGGTTTTGACCCCTGCCTGTCAATAAACGACTCTGATTCAGCCTGAGCCCTTCGGTTCCTCTTTTGTGTCCCGATCCGTACCTGATACAAAGAAGAAAAATAGCCCACACTTCCTCTTTTTAGCTGCCTTCCTGTTACAGTGAAAAGCCTTCCTGTTACACTGAAACGCCTTCCTGTTACACTGAAACGCCTTCCTGTTACAGTGAAACGCCTTCCTGTTACAGTGAAAAGCCTTCCTGTTACAGTGAAACGCCTTCCTGTTACACTGAAACGCCTTCCTGTTACACTGAAACGCCTTCCTTTTACACTGAAACGCCTTCCTGTTACACTGAAACGCCTTCCTGTTACACACACACAACTGAAATGCTCTCACACACACAACTGAAATGCTCTCACACACACAACTGAAACGCTCTCACACACACAACTGAAATGCTCTCACACTGTTACACTGAAACGCCTTCCTGTTACACTGAAACGCCTTCCTTTTACACTGAAACGCCTTCCTGTTACACTGAAACGCCTTCCTGTTGCAGTGAAACGCCTTCCTTTTACACTGAAACGCCTTCCTGTTACAGTGAAACGCCCTTCCTGTTACACACTGAAACGCCTTCTGTTACACACACACAACTGAAACGCCCTTGCTGTTCAGTGAAACACTTCCACAGTGAAACGCCTTCCTGTTACAGTGAAAGGCCTTCCTGTTACAGTGAAACGCCTTCCTGTTACAGTGAAACGCCCTTCCTGTTACAGTGAAACAGTGAAACTGTTACAGTGAAACGCCTTCCTGTTACTGAAACGCCTTCCTGTTACAGTGAAACACACAACTGAAACGCTTCCTGTTACAGTGAAACACAACTGAAACGCCTTCCTTTTACACTGAAACGCCTTCCTGTTACACTGAAACGCCTTCCTGTTACACACACACAACTGAAATGCTCTCACACACACAACTGAAATGCTCTCACACACACAACTGAAACGCTTCCACACACACAACTGAAACACTTCCACACACACAACTGAAACGCTTTCACACACACAACTGAAACGCTTCCACACACACAACTGAAATGCTCTCACACACACAACTGAAATGCTCTCACACACACAACTGAAATGCTCTCACACACACAACTGAAATGCTCTCACACACACAACTGAAACGCTCTCACACACACAACTGAAATGCTCTCACACACACAACTGAAACGCTTTCACACACACAACTGAAACGCTTCCACACACACAACTGAAATATTGTGCTCTCACACACACACAACTGAAATGCTCTCACACACACAACTGAAACGCTTTCACACACACAACTGAAACGCTTTCACACACACAACTGAAATGCTCTCACACACACAACTGAAATGCTCTCACACACACAACTGAAACGCTCTCACACACACAACTGAAATGCTTCCACACACACAACTGAAATGCTCTCACACACACAACTGAAACGCTCTCACACACACAACTGAAACGCTCTCACACACACAACTGAAACGCTTTCACACACACAACTGAAACGCTCTCACACACACAACTGAAATATTGTGCTCTCATACACACTACTGAAATCCTTTCACACACACACTATTGTAATGCTCTCAAGATTTCACTGTAACAGGAAGGCGTTTCACTGTAACAGGAAGGCGTTTCAGTGTAACAGGAAGGCGTTTCACTGTAACAGGAAGGCGTTTCACTGAAATGCTTCAGTGTAACAGGAAGGCGTTTCACTGTAACAGGAAGGCAGCAAAAGAAATGGGCTTTGTATCAGGTCGGATCGGGACACAAAAGAGGAACCAAGGCTGAAAAGTCGTTTATTGACAGGCAGGGGTCAAAACCAGGCAGGCAGCAAACAGGCAGAGGTACAGGTAATCGGCAGGCTAAACTCAAAGTCAAGGAATCTAGAAACAGGTCAACTGAAGGGATATACTCAAGGAATGCTGGAACTCTGACACTATGGACAAGACGATCTGGCACAGAGGGAGGGGGAAGACTGGCTTAAATACAAAGGTGGGGGAAGACAATTAGGCACAGGTGAAACACATTAGGGAGGGGAAGCAATCACACAGGCGGGAAACTTGACAGGAAGACAGGGG
The DNA here is from genome assembly GCA_030347415.2 of Decapterus maruadsi. Taxonomy (NCBI): domain Eukaryota; kingdom Metazoa; phylum Chordata; class Actinopteri; order Carangiformes; family Carangidae; genus Decapterus; species Decapterus maruadsi. The sequence goes on along the minus strand of CM064887.1, from coordinate 9,845,205 downwards.
TAAGACAAGGACTTCAAAATAAAACAGGAAGTGACACAACAGAACATCAACTAAAAACCCACAGACACTAATGGACCCTGACACTTTGGAGCATTCTGAGGAGGCACATGTTTACATGGTGGATAATCGGAGGGAACGCTGTGAAAAGTGTAAAGTGACAGTGCACTGTCACTTTACACTTTTCACAGCCCACACTTCCTCTTTTTAGCTGCCTTCCTGTTACAGTGAAACACCTTCCTGTTACAGTGAAACGCCTTCCTGTTACAGTGAAACACCTTCCTGTTACAGTGAAATCTTGAGAGCATTACAATAGTGTGTGTGTGAAAGGATTTCAGTTGTGTGTATATGAGAGCACAACATTTCAGTTGTGTGTGTAACAGGAGCGTCTCAGTTGTGTGTGTGTGGAAGCGTTTCACTGTGAGACCACAAATTTCAGTTGTGTGTGTGTGGAAGTTGTGCGTTTCACTGTGGAAATTTCAGGAGAGCACAACATTTCAGTTATGTGTGTGAAAGCGTTTCAGTTGTGTGTGTGGAAGCATTTCAGTTGTAAGTGTGTGAAGTTTTTCTATTGTTGTGAATGTGTTTTGAATGTGTGTGTGAGTCACTGAATTAACAGGCCCCTCATAAATAAGCTGCAGCTATGAAAAGAGGAAGTGTGTCATTCACTTCTGCTTTAACCAGGAGGCAGCAGTCACTGGCAGCTGAGCTAATAACAGTGGTGTCAGTCACTAGTGAGGAGACCCCCTAGTTAACTCAGTAACAGAAGCTGGATTTGAGTGCTTTGAAGTATGTTTTTTAAAGTCAGGATATAATTAATTTCAAAATTTTGAATCTGCTTTATTTTATTGCGAAGTGTCTTGTGCTCAAGCTTAAACCCAGTGTTGGGAACAAAGTAGTTTCAATTACCCTTATTTTTCTTTTAAGAATTTTTACTGCCCCTTTAAATATCAGTGAGTAGCTGCTGTGCTGTCCCAGGGCGTCTTGGCATTATATGGTGTTATGTTTTGCTTAGAATGTTATAGTATAATCCTGGATGTCACACATGTAAATAAGCTTGAAACCGACCTCCAGACTGTAAGAGGCAGTCAAGGATAGATTGAGTTCACTCTCAGGCCAGCTGTACAGAGGAGCACTAAGAGCAGCCAGTCCTAAACATCAATCTATAAATAACACATACTGCCTTCTTAAAAAACTTCCCACGATCTGGACATGGCACCGCCTGGCACAGCATTTTTTTTTTCTTTTACAATATGATATGAGGATAAGTTAAAAGTGTCAGGTAAAACAGGGGGAAATACTCTGTTCTGTTTATACCCACCCACAACTTTAACTACTACCTTGTAGATTTTGAGTCAGCTTGCTAAAAAATAATGTCATATTTTCAGGAGCATAGCTTTTTTTTGTCTGTTTTTTTTTTTTTTTTTTACACTGAAACGCACAACCAAAGGTTATATTTTTCTTTTGACCAAAAATAACAAAACAATAGACTCTGGTCTGCAGTTCAGCAGCTGCTCTCCAACACTCTGTGATTTAAAAGAAACTTTACTCTTTTATTTCAAGGTAAACTTCAATGCAGTGCATTCAACTTTGTTTATATCTTCCATCATTGTTGAGAATAGGGACGTGTTTCGATTATAAAGCAGTACCAGATTCTGTATTAATAGTGTGAAAATAACAATACACAGATTAAAATGACTAACTAATGAAATTTAGCAGCAAATGAGCTTCACCAACACTGAACATCCTTTTTGATACATGCCTCTGTCCATATTATCTCCCTAGGGAATTTACTGCAATCATTGCTGTCCCTCTTTCCAGGAATGCTGCAGCAGCGTGTGGCATCATCCCAGGTTTAACTGCATGCCTACAAACAAAGTAACCTGACGCTTTCATCACTGGGGATTTCAACCACGTCTCACTTTCCTCCACACAAATTTCATCAATTTGTTGAGTGTACAACCAGCGGCTGCCTACAGCTCCACTGGTCTCCTCCCATCTGGCAGGTCATTCTGCTCAGAGTCACAAAAAGAACAGTGAGGTAATGGTTCCCTTGAGGCCATGGAGCCCCTGCATGGGGCCTTGGGGGCCACTGACTGGACTGTCCTCTATGAGCCACATGGGGAGGGTATAGATAACATCAAAGAATGTGTCTCATGTCTGTGTTGACACCTCTATCCCACCACCCGTACACTAGACAAACCCAAGAATTTATACAGCAACAGATTCAGACCCCCTCGCTGCTCAAAAGAGGCTTTTATTAAAATCTTTCAAACCTACTGCAAAACAGTTGCCTCTCTTTGACCAAATTCATATGCACTCCTGAACCCAGTACTAACACTTTTAACCCATTTAACATGCACTTTCAACCTTGTTCGTGCACTCATTTTTTCATGCACTTATATGTAGTATCTTTATTCCAAGTTCTGAGAAGTGGGGTGTGTGGGGTTGGTGGGGATGCATGTATGTTTTTCTTTTATGTATTTGATGTATTTTTGTGATTCGTGTTTTTTTTTATATATATATATATATCTGTGTGCCATGTACTGTATGTCTCAGTCGCTACAACATTTATTTGTCCCCCTGGGGAATTAATAAAGTAATCTAAAGAAAATGATGTACTGTCAAAGGAAGCTGCTCAATCTTTGCTTTATGCTGCAGGTGAACAATGTGCGCAGGTGGTGGAGCAACATTCCAATCTGTTTTTTTTGTCTTTACTGTATAAGCCAATAAAACATATTGATCGAACTCCTGGTCACGCTGTGCTGCGAGTCAACTCCTTCTGGCAAATATTGCTACCTAGAAAATCGTTACCCAGCGCAAACACCTCTGGAATGTAGTTTAACTTGGAGCTCAGTTAGTTAAGCGTCCCCAAAAGTGGATACAAAAGATAAGGCATGTGTTTAATCCACTCTTTCCACCACAACAGCTCCAGTCCCTGCTTGAAATACCCACTGGTGGTTGTTTTTGCTGTCAGTGAATGCGAACATGAGCAGATGCATTTCCGTGTTTTCCTCCTCAGTGGAAAGGATGACACCTTCCTCTCACAAGCTGACGCTGTTTGAATAGATAAAGTGTTGCCAATGGTTGCTGAAAACTCTGTGTCTTAAAAAACAATTCAATAAGCTTTTCTTTTTGGTCTCAAATCTGACTCATACATGTTCACACAGACGCACACACACACAAGCAGCCACATCCCTTCCCTTTAAAACCTTAGACAAAGAAGCAGCAATTAAGGATTTCACAGACCATCACCTTAATTAGAATGGAGAATAGGGACACAAATGAACACACGCAGTGATGCCCTTGTATGCACAAACAGACATCAGTCACACATACATCTACTCAGAGTTGATTAACAGATGTTGGCTTGAAACCCAGTGGAGGGAAGAGAGTCGAAAACACAGTGCAGGGAGAGAGCCGGTGAATAAGGGCGGGTGGTGGGATAAGGGGCAAATCAGGTTGGGCAGTTTTTTTTGTGTGTGTGTTGTTTTTTTTTGTTTTTCTTTGGGGGGGGGCCCAGAAAAATGCTGCTTACACCAGACACAGGAAGTCAGAAAGCTAACCCACACACTAATGAGGGTCCATGTTAATTGAGGGTAGTAATTAATCAGTCCTGCTGCTAAATAATCCAATTCGAGCCTCTGTGTCAATCTGTCATAATATTAGCACACCCACATGCTTCACACACAACCACATGCCCCCCACCCCTTCCCGTCCATTGGTTTTGCATCTTCTTATTAAAGATAAAGATAACCTGGATTCTACCTCCACACACACAGACACATGCAGGTGAATTGGGTTTTCATAAGTTTATTCATCCACTTTACATTCTACCATAGTTCTCATCCAAACGAGTGGTAGTGAGGTCTTTTGACCTTTCCCAGACTGATGGTGAAATCTGCTCGAGCACTTTCTCGACTCTGACTCCTGTGGATGTTGTGTTTCTGTGGTTCAGTCATCCCTTTCTAGTTTTAAGAAATGCCACAAATTCTTACTTTAAAACGTTAAGCCATAGATAGTTAAACCACAAACTTGTCATTTGCCCTTTGTTGAGTGTGCACCCTCCCACATATCTTGCATTTTGGAAATATTCTGTTGACTCTGTTGAATGTCAGCCAACCAACATGTTTGTTATTTAACAGTGCCACAGAGTTAACAAAGGACAGAGAGGCAAAACAAACAAAATTCAACAGAGACCCTGAGTGAATTTACAGTATAATAACCTCAAGGCTTCTTACTTCTACTGTGTATGTGTTTAACCATCTTGGAGCTGGATCCAAAATGAAGGCCATCAGAACCCGTTCCAAACCCAATCCTAAACCATTTGTATTTAAAGAGGAACTATGTAAGATTTGCACCTTAAGTAATTGTGATGGTTAAATGAGGCCCTCTGCCTTCCACCTACGGCCTCTTGGCCGAAACCCAACCTTGCAAGATCAGTGCCTACAACGCGGTGTCCCAGATCTCATCTCATGAGAAACATGAACTTCTTTATGGTATTACAACACAAACATAACTGGTAATCTCTTGTTAACGTTTCCCAGGGCTTGACATTAACACCCGACAACCCGCCTAATTCGAGTGAATTTCTGGCTAGCCACTTTGGTGAGGTGAATTTTTAATTGTAGTTTTCTCAAACAGCATCTGAATTAATAAACCAATTGCAATGTGAGACTACAACATGAGCACTGCCTGCACACAGGGTTTAATAAAAAAATACAAAAGATGGGGCTGCCTCTCCAGCTGGTGAACTGTAGCTAACCTGCAGCTGACCGAGCTGTCAGAGCCTCTTTAGCCTGCTGTTTGGCTGCACTTTGTACATACATATGGTTTTAAGGCCCCTATACTGCTGTTTGAAGCATGGAGTGGCTTTTTCATGATTTCAACTTGTTTCTTTTTCTTTGTTTACATGACTTGTGCCAGCCAACTTGTTGCTGGTGTTCTGGTGGCTGGTCACATAGTCTTGTTTTGAGTGTGCACATGGGTCATTTACATTTAAAAAGATTGTAAATCTATTTCAAGTAAACATTAGCAGCTTTAATCATATTTAACATAATTTCCCAACAACAAAATTGTGGCTAGTAAAAATGCTGAGTGGATATGGATAGGCTAGTAATTACCCTTGTCTTAAGATTGTGTGGATGAATTATTTGCATGTGTTTTTCAAACTCACTGTCCTCATATTCTTGCTGAAGGAACAGATTAAGTATTGAAGTGGAACAAGCTGGGATGCGGCTGCATCCACTGCTGATTTTACTGCTTACTCACTAAAGCAAGCTTACAGTATTCCATATGCAGCTACCTCTCCAAGCCATAAGACCTTCTAGGTGAGGAGATTACCAGCCTCTGACAGCAGTAATACTTGAGGTGTTCTTAAATTTAAGATCTCCCCCCAAAAAATGTTTACCACCTCTCCAATGCTGCTTTTTTTGGTTGCCCCTTTCCACAGGATTAAAATTTCTAATTCTCCTTTATTACTTCTGCTGTTTGCCATTGCTACCGGATACTCCAAAAAGCTTTAGCTCGTTTCTTGTTTTGTGCGGCAGTGTAATCCAGCACTTATACCAGTGAGTACAGCCCAGTGACAGAGGGACACAGTGTGGAGAGACAGCAGAGAATGATAGTGTTCTTGGTTGTCATGCTAAAACAGTAATTATACTAATGTCTCACAGTTAATGAGATAAAAAATTATGAATTCATTTTCAGGTGCAGCACGATAGGTGTTAAAATAGTGAAGAAAGAGGGGATGTCATTTTAATGTGTATTTATACATCATAAAACCTCCTCTCAGCTCTGATTCTGGGAACATTAAATTAGCTAAGCACAAGGATTTGTGCTCCAGCTTTAATAATGCAGTGCAGTTTAAGAACAGAACCTGCACTCAAGAGAGAAAGGATGAACAAATGAATATAATAGATTTGAAATGAAATAAAATGAAATGCCATTTATTGTGGACAGAAAAAGTGCACATTAGCCCATAAACCCCAAAAGGAAGTGGATCAGAAGATATAAGACCCATAAGAGTATAAGTTGGAGGAGTTACAAGTGTGGTGGTGGTGGTGGTGGTGAGGATTGGAGCTTGAAGATGGTGTCTGAATGAGAGGTTACAGTCTATACAGTACTACACTGGTAGCCACGCTTTTTTCCATTACATATTGGTTATGATCTGTATTATTATTATTATATTGTTGAACGAATGGATGTCCAAAACAAATTTCTCTTAGGGTAGACAATAGAGGTTGATTTGATAGGCTCCAAAACCTCTGATGTGGTTGGAGATGTTGAGGAATCCGTGGTCAAGGTGGTGATGTGGTGGAGGCCCGTCACAAAATGTTGTTTAAACTGAAAATGTCAGTTGAAATGTTGAACACAAACATTTGAAGTTTAACAACTTTGTTAGCGATTGGCTAAAGTCTACCAGGGTGGGTTGAGCAAAGAAACTCTTTCTGACTGAGCTTTTGCTAGATTTTATTTAGATTTGCCTTTTAGTGCAGTGTTCTTATCTGCAGCTTCAAGACCCAGGGAGTCACTCAACATCAACACATCTAAAAATCACTGATTTCTTGGGAAGAGAAGTTGAAGCTATTTGTGTGCATCTTTTATTATTAGACTAAGACTAGAAAGTTTGAAGCATTTGATATCCAGACTTTTATAGAAACAAGTTACAAAAGCAGAAGTGCTACAGAAAACCATTGTGAAAGTTCCTGAAAGTCTTTGAGATGATGCACCATGCTGTTTTGTGCTCTTCTAACGCAGTCTATCAGTAGGAGGTGACAAATATCATACTTTGGTGCAACCATTGTCTATGCGGGATCATACATGTGCCAAATCAGTATATTGTTCAATTTGTAAAACATTGATTTCTTTAATTTAATCTGTTGTGACACTTCAGCTGGTTATTTTGAGCTGCCGTTTGAACCAGGATGGAATACATTGCACTACAATGCTAAACACCTACAGTAGAATTTAATTGGCTACGGTTGTGACAAAAATAACTGCTTGAAACTGTCTGCAGCAGTACAGAAAGTCTCCCAAGAAGATCCTGTGAGAGTCACTAATGATTTCATTTTGCACTTTGTCAAAGTTTTCAAAAACTTCCCTGTGACAATGTAATAACTTGATGTCACAATTAATTTTAAGCCAAAAAAATTCAGCGCATATTTAAGACTGCAGAGCACGATAAGAGGGGCTGCTAACAAGGACTCTAGTGTAGAGACATGACAGTACAATTACAAAAGTGCATGATGCAAGGGTGCAATTGGTACTGAATAATAAAATAAAATAAAATTAGTGTTCTGGGACACCAAATGACTAGTTACTATAGTAGTGCTAACAAGGTGCAGTTTTTAGCAAGATGCTTGCCCCCTATAGATTTTTTAAATATGCCTATGGCTTCATGCAGCTGTGTTTTATTACTTCAATTTTTATCACCCTGTGAAACCGCCATGGTACCTCCTAACTGTGTTCCTGATGCTGTAACTATTGTGAGGTTTAGATGATATTCATACTGTGAGCTAATTTACAAAAAAAAAAGTTGGTTAATTTTGTTAATTATTTACACATGTATATTCACACAACTAATTGAGTAGGCCTACACTGTTGTCCATAAAGTTGGAAGAAAAAATCTTTATTTTATTTTTAAAAAATTAAAAATCACCTCTTCTCATGAAATGATTATGACAATGATTTGTTCTTGATGGATACAGTACAGTGTATCTTCTCAAAACTGGTCAAAGGTGATTACTATAACTAATATAACTAAAGAAAATGCTAATAGCCTATTGTTCTAAATGGGTAACTGTTGGCAGGTGTCAGAAAGGATCATGTTAATTGGAACTCCCAAATAATCAGTTTGCCCAGTTTGCCTGCAAAGAAATCCAATTTGGTCTACTTCATTCTATCTTAATGTTAGCATTACACACTCACATATAGGCTGACCAGGTCCCAATAAGCCAAAGGTGGGACAAGGGGTATATTTGTGAGGGACAAAGTGGGCTATTGTCTGCATTTTAAAAAATGACCACAAGCCTTAAATGTTTTTCCCTTTAATTTATTTTCCTTTGGTCTATAATGTATAATAATATAATCGCCTCACCATGGAAATAAGTGCTTTAACCCAAATGTGCTTTAACTGTGTACAGCCATGCACTTGATGTGATATGTTTCCATGGTAACCCTGCTTGACCCCAGCAGCTGTATTTATTTGACACTTTGACTCACGTACTTCCTCTTTCCCAACTCCAACTGTGAATTAAGTGTCTCTCATGCTGATAACTCCCAGGGTGTGGGCAACAGCCTACTTCAAACTGAAAGCCCCGCTCTAGATTTTTTTAAAATATAAAATTGACCCAACATGCTCACAATCAACTCCAAATGGACACACAATCCACTTTTGGTCACTGACCCACCACTTTGGGACTCAGTGTGGTGTAGGAAATTGCATACAAAGATTATACAGTCTACATAGGAATTCTGATCTGACGGCTGCATGAATCATCCTAATTATATATGAAGAATATCTACTTCTGTATTTACTTCCATATAAATTGCAATTAAGGGATCCTGTGAAGCTGGTGAAAACAAGACTGTGAACTCTGAGTCAATGCAGAGACAAATGAGTGCCTGAGAGTGTGTCTGCAATGGCTGTCAGTATTTAGTGCATTCAGTGAATCTCACACGTCTGATTGAACAGATATGGTCCTATAGCAGTCTACATAGATCCACATAGCTTAGTGTAACTGTTGTATGCATAAATTGCACCATATGATCACATGAAGTCTAAAAATATCAACACACACTAAAACTGTATCTAAATGCATCTTGGTGAATTCAGTTTGGCTCATCAAACTTTCATCCTGCTTAAAGGTAGGGAAAGGGAACTTTTTCTGGAGCATTTTTTATTTTATTTTACTGTATTGCTTGAAATCCTCTTCACACCCTGATTGCAACTAATAAATGAAATGCCTCCTCACGAAAATGAAAAATGTCAGTCACCTGTGGAACAGACAATCCTGTAAAAACACCATCCAATCATTTTGAATGCCATAAACAAATTCATGGGATTGTGACGCGTCTATCAAACCGTCTATCCGCCCCTCCCTCCCCTCTCTGTGTGTGTACCCCTTTCCATGCACTGATCACACGCATGCTCAGAGTCTTCAGCGATTTACAGTACAAAAAAGACGCCGTCAGAGCTTATACTAGCTTAATTCATCCAGACAGTTGCAGTAACGTTATGGCAGAAAAGAACAAGTATTGCCCAGACAAAATTAGTGTTTTGGTCAAAAATAAAAATCAATGTAGAATTTGCATTTATGCAATTTATTTAAACCAAAACTGCGTACTTATTGCGAAATAAAACAGGTATTTGGCCCAGAAAACTATGTTTTGTATAATTTGCCTAAACAGAAAAGATCCCTTTGTGCTCAATTGAGAACTGGTGTTCTTGGTCTTCACATTGAGACAGGTAGATATGTTGGCACAGCAGAAGATGATAGGATTTGTAATTTATGTGATATCCAAGAGGTGGAGAATGAAATTCATTTTGTGTTCTGTCCTTTCTATGACTCTATAAGACAAAAATTGTTTAGTAAAGTTGGTCCAAATAACGAATTTGTGTGGTTAGAAGATGCTGAGAATCTAAAACTTCTTTTTCATTTGAATATTTTTGCGTTTTCTGTATTTCTTGAAAAGGCTTGGGCAATAAGAAGAGCGTTATATAGTTGAGTCCTGAAAGTAATCTTAAATTGTTTATTTATGTCATATGTGTGGTGGGAAGGTCTGTCTAGTCTTTGTTTTTGTATTTGTTATTGTGTTTTATAATCCCATATGGGATGGGCCACAGTGGTGGCACGAAGCAGAGCAGATGAAAACCACTCATTTCATTTTCCTTTACACATTTTCTCAATTTTAATTCTGCATTCTCTCTGTCCTTATTTCCTTTTTGTTTCTTTCTACCCTTCTTCTGCCCAGTCATCCAAACTTCTTTCAGTGCTCTCATGTTGCATAACACACCCCGCTTCTGCAGATTTTAATTAGAGTCGACTGAAATGTTTCCCATCTCATAATGCTTTTAAAAGCCATTAACAGTTGCATGCATACAGGGCACGCATACATCCCTCACACTCGCCACTTGAGGCATGCTACTGTCTGCTTCCATGACTTCTAGAAGTTTCACACTGTCAATGTGAACATACCGTGTCCACAATGACTCACAAATAGACCTGACATAACGCATACCTCCCCGAAGAGCCCTGGCTGAAATACACAAAAAATCAATCATACAGTTCAAAAGACGTTGCAGACATGACTTTATGACTCACTCACACATGCGCGAGCACGATAATGCACTGATCCTCAGCTGTTCGATACAATAAGCTGAAATGCCAGACAGAGAATTAATATCTGTACATGTATCTATGCGCAGACAACGGCTCCACTGAACTTTCCGGTCGTGTCATTGTCCATCTGTGTGTGCGTGGTTACTGGTTGAGACATGTTCAAGAGCATGTTCAAATCGTGTAAGGGCAACATTTACTGTATGGGATCAAGGATTCATGTTCATGCGATCAAGTGCAGATGAATCACATGAACACAACACACTCCCACCAATAATTAATAACTGTGGATTATGGAACCTGTGCGTGCCTCCATTCTGTGACGGAATTGCACATGTCGTTCCTAATCTCCTTCTGTAACTCCAGCTAATCAATAATAAAGGAGCCACTCCACTGCCCCCACTGCTGTAATATGTTCCTCTCACTCAGCTGGTGTCATCTCTGCGACAGCTCAACCTTCCCCTAAACTTTTGCGATCTTTCACACTCCTCCCCTGCGTCTCCCTCTCTCCTCTCCAGTCAACTATAATGCATCACTGTCATTGTGCTTGAATAGTGTTCCTCTAACAACACAAATCTCTCTTCCCTGTTTGACTTGTATATTACAGTCATTAGCTTCACATTATGTGTCTGTAATAGCTGTACATTTGTACTCAGTCGACGGCGCCGGCAAAGCTCTAAATTTCGCAGGCTGAACAATCTGATTACAGCAGTGACAGAATGTCAACAAAACTTGTGATTTAAGTTGTTTTAAATCAGCTTTATGTTTGTGTTTTGCCCAAAATGCTTTTCATTAAATCTCCAAACCTGTCACGCTCTGCCGTCGTCCATCCATCATTACCTGTGTTTACTTCAAACAAGTTGTTGTTGTTGATGTTTTTTTCTACAAAGCACTATAAAATATTACTGAATGAGTTTCTTAATAAGATATTTTTTGCAATGGGACAGCAACTTTTTCCACAAACACAGAAGGTTAGTCATGTCAGAGAATTATTCTCGGATGACTTGGCAGGCTGACTGACTGACTAACAGATTGAGGTCAAGTATGGAGCTCTCAGAAAACAAAGTTGACTGACAGGCAGAGTGGAAATGAATGAGACATGTAATTGTCTTTCTTTTCAGTTCCTTTAGTCTTATCTTTTGGATGCATTGGCTTCTGTTTTGATAAAAGAATATTCAATGCACACACTCAGAACCTCGTAGGAAAATAGGTCTGTCGCGCGCCGTCATGCATAACTCTTTTGGACTTTTCTATTAGAATTCAATTACTACACAAACAAACACACAGGCACACACAACAAAAGAACCATCTTAACACACCTATATGGACAGATACTTAAAAAAAGATTTACAAATTTGACGTAAGGCTGGGATTGATAGGTGTGATCCAGTTAGTTAGCAATGGTGCACTTATACAGCAATCATGCCCAACAATGATTTCCTGATTATTTATTTATATTGATGAAAAAGGAAACTACTGGAGGTTGATGAGAAAACAACAACAGTTTTCATCTTATTTAAAACTGGTAATCCGTCACTGTGTGATGTTTCATACCAGAATGACTGAGCATCAGAGGGAAGGTGAGGGTACACAAATACAGGGACAACTTTGAAATGTAAATGTAAAAGCCGAAAAAGGATGAATGCAAGGTAAGAGATTAAACGGGGACAGTGAGAGAGGGAAATGAAGGACAGAGGAGATAAACACCAGCTGAACACATAAAATATATTTTTCTCTATCAATTGATAGGTCAGGAAAGCTTTTATGGCTTCACCAGAAATCTGTCAGTGGAAACGGCTATGAGTTAGTAGCTTACAGCAGAAACAGCTCACAACCTGTTCCTTTTTTGATACAAAAACTGGGTTGACTTGGATACCACAACCCAACAGTAGGCCTACTGATGTAAATTGCTGTTTCAGTTGCCAATGACAAACTTCCTATAGCAAGGACAAGGGGTGTTGACAACACAGTTTTTCTTGCTTGGCCTGACAGCTGGGAGAGCACCCACAATTGTAACATTTTTCACTTTTCACTCTTGCTCAGAGATCGTTTTACCTGCATATGTCATATTTTCAGGCAAAGCACCAACACTTGTCTGCTATCATAAACTACTTAAAGTTTTTCAATTGATAAAACAGGTCTTGAGTTATATAACTGAAAGTGGAAGTGTGCATCTTAATTGTAGCATTAAATTTGTCTTTTTCATGTCGAATCAATTATCCTCTACCACATTTTTGTTTGTTTGTTTATGGAAAAGTAACTGGTCTGTTTGAAGAACAATGAATCACATGTATTTCCAAATAAATAACAACATTGCATCAAGACTGTTTTGGTACTCAAACTGTTCACTGTAGTTGTATAGCATTTACTGTAAAATGAGAAGCTAAAGCACAATGGTGTGATTTCACTCACTGAAATAGTTACATAGTGGGATTTGCTTTGGCTTTTGAGTGAACTGATTGGATTAAGGAAAGACAATGTCTTGGCAAGGATAAGAGAGAGCCTGAGAGTGTGAGAGGTGAAGAGGGAGAACAAATAACGGATGACTCTGTGTACAATTATGACAGAGACAGTATATCCTTCACAAGGACAGCGCTGCATTAGATCTGAATCGCAAAGGACAGAAACGGTGGAGAGAACCAGGGGGGGGGAAAGAGAGGTCAGGAAGAGTGGAGGACAGCTGTGTGACAGCAGAAAGAGCAGGAAGATTGTGGGTAAGGAGGAGTGTGAATGACGGGCACAGAGGTGAGAGGAGCAGATTAAATGACTGGGCTGGAGACATGCGGGGCAGGTGAGGTGGCGCTCATCTGCCTGCAGCTGAATGAGTGACACATACAGGACAAGTGGATGGAGGCCAAGGAGAAAGACAGAGAAGACAGAGGTTTTTACAAATACACTCCAATGTATGGAGAAGTAAATAAAGGGTGAAGGTTCTAGTTAGATCATTCAGTATGGTGTTATGAAATAAACCATAATAACGGTGAACAGTATGAAACAAAACTGTACCCCTCTTTCTTGATGATTTTAAGATGTATCTTCCAGGCAAATGCATGTAAATTAGTGATGCATAGATGTCCTAATAATACAAATATATAATTACATTTTTAACAAAGGATTTCCAAATATGTTTGTGATCACCATAGTCTTTATATTTGTTTACATAAAATCTCAGATTCTATATATTATTAGTTCATGAAACCTGTTTGGCTGTCTCCATACTTCACTTGGATCTTGTAGATTTGCCGAAACCTAAACTTTATACCATCCTGTCAATTAAAAAAAATTACAGCAGGGGAATGTATGAAAGGACAAAGAAAGACAAGCAGACAAATCAATAGCTGTCTTTTACTGCTATCCCGGGAAACCTGCCCTCTTTTTTTCCCTTTTTGCTCCTCCTTCACTACAGTCCCCCTGCGGTTTACTTTCCATATGGTTTTATAGTGTGACTGTGTGATGGGATGCGTGTCAGCTGTAACCTTCACTCACTACCAGTGGAAGGACAGATGGATGACTACAGTGTATGCCGTATATAAAACAGTATGGGGATGGAGATGAGTGATGGATAGGCAGACATTAACTACTCATGCTAAATTGATCCATCTAAATGTAATCCACTCTAAACTAAAAGTATCATATCAACCACAGTTGTGAAATACACCTGACAGTTAACATTCCCCCAGGGGGCAGCCGTGAGTGGCTTATGGATGTGAACAGCTGCTGAGTGGGACTATTTTAAAAGGAAAATTCTGAAATATTCATGTCATGTCAATATGTCATATTTTATACATTACAGATATTGCACATTTTTGGATAACATAAAAGGTTCTACTGGTTATTTAGTTTTTGTTTTTGTGTGGAGGAACAAATCTGCAGTCGGTTGGAGCTGTTTCTCTTTTATTTGAAGACGGCATATTTTTACCTAGTAATGCAGCCTTTTTTGCACCCGATAGTTAAACAATTAATATTAACAAGCACAATAAGGATTATGTGTGGTAATTATATGGCAATTCAAGTGCTGTAGAAAGAAGTCTTAAGAATATGCCACACTCAGACTGTATAAAGTGAGATTCCTGTGTCTTTTTTGATCATAAAGCAGATCTAGGTTACATAATACCAAAGTGCTCAGTCCAACAAGAACTGCATTCAGTTCTTTCAGCGGTATGCACACGTTTGGTGACCCCTGGTCAAAATTTCTGTTCATGTGAACATTTAAAAAGTGAAAGATGAAATGATCCCCAAGAGACATAAAGGTACAAATGACAAAATCCCTTTACATTTTGAACAGTATTCTTATTATTTTAACCTTTTACATTTTCACAATGACAGAAAAGAACAATTATTAACTGCACTACAACTGTTCCTTTATGAAAAGGGAGGTGCCAAGTGGAGCAGTGTCTTGAGCAGGTGCCCCATATGCAGAGCCTATAGTCCTCTGCGGTCGGCCTTGGTTTGAATACCGCATCGGGTGTCCCTTCACTGCATGTCATTCCCCCTCCTCTGCCTCCTCATATCCTGTCTCTCTCTATGCTATCAAATAAAGGCAAAAATGCTCAGAAACATACTATTTATACTTTGTAATGGGTTCAACTACCACTTACTAACCTTACCCATCTGAGCTCAGTGACAGCCCTCAAAACAAAAAACAATTAGCTCAACATTGCTAAAACAATCGAGCTGTATTCATGCAGCTTCAAAGGCAAAAAGGTCTAAAGGAAGTAGTGATTTTCACCCTGATGGTTTCTGACAGCAGCCGGGCATAATGTCATTAAGTGTCTACCTCTGTCAAGCCCACTGTTTATTCTTGAAAAAACTATGGAGTTTTAAATGTTAACAGTAATTACTGTACCTAAGGCTTCATTTCCAGTCTTGCATGACAAATTACCATGGCAGTAGGTGCAAATAAAGTTTGATATACCATTAATTTCACAAGCACTTGAAACTGTCATGAGTCTTTATTTTGTGGTGGGTTTTTCTTCCTACTTGTGATTAAAGAGCCTCAAAGACTGAATTCAGACTCACTTTTGATGTTGTTTTGTTTTCCGCACATAGTAATGTCCAGTCCTTAAATTTGGCTGACATCAACAACCCCTGTTAAGTGGTCAATCAGTTGGCAAATTGAAAAACACATAGGAGACTACATGGCCAAGCACTCTATTCACACTCAAACAGATGGGTGCACATGCAAAAGACAATCCATGGTAGCATCCATTCTAGTTAAGTATTGTTTAGATGGCTGCAGGAATGTAATTCACTCATTCTATTAGGATCTACAGTGCAGGAGAAAAGAACAGTTTAACACTAATCCTCAGCAAATAATACATTCATTTGTGTGCAGAATGGGAGGATTTAATGTCAGCTCACAACCAAAGAGGACTGGAGTGAAACGGATACTGCCGCATGTCGTTGTGACTCGATTAGCATTAAAGACTGAGAAGAAAAAATGAAGTGATCACTCCACCAAGTGATTACTATTCTTATAAGGAGACTCATGTCACATATCAGCAGTATTAAGCTATTTCAGTTAATTTACAGCTGACCTTGTAGATTTTTGTGGTTTTACTCAGGTGAATTGGTGAGTGTGACTAAAATAGAATATACCATACTGAAAATAGAACAAATAAATGTGATTTACTCAAATCAATTATTCACAGTTTAGTTTATTTACAATATAGTGAAGACAAGAGTGGGGGGGGGGGCAGGGGGTTGTGTGAGGGAGTCATGACTGTGGTAGATTTTGATCAGCAATGACTGGTGTAAAAATAAAAAGTTTCAGACACTTCTAAAAATCCCCCAAAGTGTTGAAAAGTAGAATTATTACTCAATCACTCAACTGAACTCTGGCTGTTACACAATACAGTTCAAAAAGGCTGCATTTGTCTCCTGTAGTGTGTTTGTACTCCAGCTCTAGGATCCACACCTGTCACTTGACTCGGCTATAAATCACTCTGTTGCACAGCGCCCAAATATACATGTCTGACATGCTCTTGACATATGGACTTCAGAATTTATTTATTTATTTGGTTAAGGATGTCTGGGGCTGGCCTACTGACCATCCCAAGGGTCTGAACATAACATGATGAAGCAGTGTATTGTTACCATCATCTCATCTCAACAACCTCCCAGATGATGTTAGACAACTCGAGCCTGCATTTTAAGTCAAAGGTGCTACACAACTCCTCAACTGCTTTCTTATTTTGATAACTTTTAATAAATTATTTTTCCCGTATCTTTTTGGTTGTATAAGTCAGTAAAGCACTTTGAGTTTCTCGAATGTATATAGAATGTGCTATACGAATAAATCTCCATGTACCTGCTAGTCTGTAAACTGTGTGTGCTGTGTGATCGGATCAGAGAGTTTAATGGTGTCAAACATAAAGCGTTACAGCCAGGTTATATCTTCAGTGTGGTTGGTTTCCATGGGAATCAAAAATATCTGCTTTTAATATTAGTGAATGAATATATTCCTAGTTCTTAATCCCTTAAAAAACAGAGCAGTTTTGTTTTGACAACAGCTACCACTTTTAAAATATGGTTAGGGAAATAAATGGGAAAATATCTCAGAACCACTACAAGTGCATTTCAGCATTTTATTATCCATGTTGCTTCTTCAACCCATTCAGCCCTCAGGCCAGTCTCTGTTGTCACTAAGCCTTTAATCATAAAACTGTGTTTACTGCACATTTATCTGGGTTCCATCTGAACTAATTGCTATGATTCAACAATGAAAAGTGTGCGTGTGTGTCTACGAAGTGTGTGTATACTGTAGTGTGGATGTGTTTATGTTGAAGTCTTAAATCCATGAAATGCACACTGCAGTTGCAAAATGCAGTTACTTCCTACTGTATGGGTTTCCTCTTATCTCTTCACACATACACAGAGAATTAAACCTCCATTGACCTGGGTGTGTTTTCAAGTGGATAGAGATTTAGAACACAGTTGTCCTGCAGACCATAAGAGGACATTGTCTCCAAGATCAGGACACAATGGGCCCCATTTTCCAGTCCAAACCACATGGTGATTTAGGGCATGTCCGTATCCACTTTATGTTTATTATGGCCAAACCATGATTGCTATTGTAACAATGGTTTTAATTTTCTTTTACTTCACACGGACATTGAGTCTTTCTCCAGTAAGTTGTTTTGATATTGTACATCATGTTACAAAATCTGTTTGGCCATATTATGGAAAGTCCAAATTAATTTTGGCTTATTTACAAGACTGTGGTTGAGATGTAGCTACTCTAGGTAAACACTGTGGCAGATTTTCCAGGAGGGAAAAAGAACACTTCTCTTTAGAGCCTTGTTTATGTCAGAGGCTCTGTTCAGACCTGGTATTACCATCTGTCTTGAGCAATTCAATCACAAGTGGTCAACCCAAAGTTCAGGTGTGATGCAACCAAGAGGTGTTGAGTGCCTGTTGGTTGAGTAGTGAGAGTACATCTCATGTTCGTGTTGCCCCAAGCAGTGACCGCCGGTTCAACTCCTGACTTCTTTACTGCTTGTCATTCTCCCAGTCTCTTGCCATGCTTTCCTGTCTTCCGTCGCTGTCCTATCAAATAAAGGTATGGAGTGCCCCAAAACTAACTTAAAAAAGACACAATATGGACCACACGTAGCCCCATTCTTTGAGCTGTACAAATGTGCCCTGGGCCACTCTAAAGGTCTGCCTATTCATCATCATCATCACACATTGTCTTGTGCAATACACATACACTAAGCACTGATATTTTCAATTTCTTATATTTCCACTTGTACTACACTCCATTCAGCTAGATACTAGACCTCATTAGAATAGTGTCAGGCAGCAATATTTGAGAGGCCACTGTGATAAGAATAAGACTGGTTCATGTGAAAGTTGTGTTCCTTATTTGAATGAATTTAGGTTAGAATGACATAATAAAACTATGTGAGAGGTATGATTGCAAAAGACATTAAAAGAAAGAAAGAAATAAAACAGAAGAAGGCCTTGTCTAAATTTAAATATTGAGTCTGTTCCATTGTTAGCTCACTAGGAACCAGATTCAAAATGGAAGAAGCCTCACAGTGACATATTTGACTGTTCCTTAGTTGTAGTTAATTATTGAAGCACTTGCAAGCACAGTGATATTTCTAATAGCACTCTATGAATTATCCATGATAGACCACACGCCAGAAGTGGAGGTCAGAGAAGATGAACTCAGCTGCAAAATAATCCTATTTTGAGATGCAAAGTGTGGAAAGGAGAAAGTTTCCCCCCAAACTGCACCACCTTTCGGCTATAGTACAAGCTTTGTACCCGTTTCTTTTTTTTCCTTTTCTTGTCTTTTTCATTCAAGGAATCTAATTTTTTTAACCTTCAAAGGGAAAGGCATACCTTTTTTCCTCGGGGTGTTGTGACAGTAGCGATAATATGGAGCAATATTCTGGCTGATGGGATAAATTATCCTGTTGACTCGTTGGAACTTTTTGTGATGTGGTGCTTGAAATAAACAAGGCAGAACAGCTGCAAGGTGGTTTTTGTTCAGGCAAGTGAGGGGCTCGCACATCAAAGTAACTTTATCTCAGTTGCCTTTCCAAATGAAATGAATATGGTTCCCTTTCATTATAGGGACCACTCCTCACTAGGATAAAACTGTCAGTGAATTGTTTATATTCTTACAACAATTGCTTATGTTTCACTGATGCTGATGGCGTTAAAAAAAGATACTCGATACCAAGGACATAATCTTGCACTCACAGTTACAACTGATTCTAACCATGACTGCTACTGTACCAAACATTTTTTGTTTGTTTGAAGGACGAGAGGACCAAAGCAAAGGTGCTATTTACCTGAAACCGGGTATGGGGGACTGCCAGCTCAGAGGTACTGATCCAGCTGTGTTTGTAGGTGTCAGCAGCTGGGTATGAGAATATCTCGCTTCTGGCACTAACATGTCAATAATTGAAAGTGACATGTTTTGCTTCCTTTGACTGAGATGAGCACATACATAGAGCTTACATAAAAGAAAAGCATCTCTTTATCATAACATGTCAGTCACATAAGTCATATTAGGAATAAACAGACAAACAAGATGCCAGCAGTGCAGCACTAAGGATGGCAATTGGTCATTCATGACTAAAATATACTAATGCTACTAACTGGACTATCATGGCATTTTGTGCAGATATTCATGGTCCACAGAGGATTAATTCTACTGACTTCAGTGACCCCTCGACATTTCCTGTTGTGCATCATGAGGCTGATATTTGCCATTTGGATTGAAATACCTTTTTCATTCATTCATTCATTCATTCATTCATTCATTTCAATCATTTCTATGTCACCTGACTGAATTGTAGTTTTTAATCTGCACCTAAACCAGGTCAATGTGATTTCGTCCAACAGTTTGTTCACCTGCAAAACTATGACATTCCCATTAGCTTTGGCATTAGCATTACTTTTAGCATTGCAACATGCTAAATTAGAATATGCTGCATAAATCAGAATTATCATTTTGAGCATGTTAGCAAGTGGTGTTAGCACCTTGCACAAAACACTGATGTGTCTCCTTCCAGCTTCAGAAAAGCTAGCAGTAGCATGGCTGTAGAGTAAACCCTTACGGCCAAAACAGCCAGCAGGGCACAGCAGCCTCTATTATTTTCTATGTACAATACCCATAATAGCAACAACTAGGCATGTAATGCACACTGGCATGCAACACTGCTGCAGTTCTATTTCCAGCCGTGTTGCCTCTAAAAACAACAACAGCAACAACAACAACAACAACAGGGAAAAAGCCTATTTCACCTTTTATTGTTTCCTATGCACACCAAATGAGAAACGATAAATATAGCTACATGACCGATGATCACATAATAACAAAGGCAATAACAAAGAACATGTTGCCTGCTAAGCCAGAGCTCTGGAGACTGGCTTTGGGTATAGACCTATTCGGCGAAATAGCCGTTAGTCGAACGCCGCCATTACTGCGGTGGCAGCTCTCAGTCAGGCAGCTCTGGGCTCTGTGTGCGAAGCGGCCGTTTCAATGCAAGCACCGAGAAGTGGAGCTTTTCTCTTCTGTAAATATGTCTAGGAAGGCTGGGAGGACATGTGCCGTCCTCGGCTGTTCTAATATCAGCAGAACACAACAACTTTAGACATAAGACAGCCCCTTACTGCAGGAGGACTGGCCGTGTTTAGACCGTAACGTTACGTAGCTACAGTGAAGAGCAGCAGCAGCAGCCGCCGCCGCCAGCGATGCAGCCACAGCTGACCTGTTGCTACCTGGCTGCTCTCCTTTCTCATCGTTACCTTCACATCGTGGTGATGGTCTGAATGTCTCACTGATCCTTTCAATATGATGTGATGGACGTCTAAAAGCCGGTGTAAAATATGTCCGACCCAGCCGGAGCTAAGGTAATTTTGACCATAAATCAGAGACTTGTAACTGACGTTTTTCTGCTCATCAGAGGCCAGCTGATCAATAAAATATTTTTGAATGTCTTAAACAAAGCACAAGTCGTTGTTTTTATTCATGTAGCCCGTCCACTTGATTAAATATCCCGCTGCTGGCTTGTAACGTTAGCACGCATAACGTAGCCTACCGTAGGCTTTATTGTTTATGATACAGTCTCTTATAACTCTAATCTTTCCTGCTAATCGCTCAAACTAATGATTAATTCCTAAATTAATAACGGTATTCATGTAACATACCTTAATCAGTTACTGGGGGACACCAAACATCACCAATCCAGCATATTTATGTCGCTGTCATAAAGAATCAGTTTACTGTGATTGACGTCACCCGAGGACACCGCAGTAATGGCGTCGCCCACAATTCGCTCACCGAATTGGTCTATAGTGGATGTCCACTATTCCATTTTAACCGGTTGCTATGTAATTTTGTAATCCAGCTGTCCCAGTAAATTTATGCAACATACATATTTCCAAATATTTCACACCATGTAAAATGGTGTTTTCTTCATGGACACTATTTTCGGACTATCCAATCTGCCTGGTGCTTGTTCATTCGCAATGACTTCCCAACTGGGCAAATGAAAATCAATAGCATTATTCTTCAATGTGATTCTCACATATTGCATTTCATACATTTCTTTAGTGTTTAAGTGTGCGTTAGTGTGTAAAATGCGTTTTCGTGGTGGAGTATGACCTTCAAAGTCATGTTTGCTTTGTCGTGCTTGATGTGCGGAAAATAGTGAAAAGGGGAAAAAAAGAAGATGAAGTTTCATTCTATGTTCAAAGTTAAAGTTCTGTAATATCTCTGCTGACAAGGAGAAGAAGGACAA
Organism: Decapterus maruadsi; assembly: GCA_030347415.2. Lineage (NCBI taxonomy): Eukaryota > Metazoa > Chordata > Actinopteri > Carangiformes > Carangidae > Decapterus > Decapterus maruadsi. Next base: position 9,823,604 of record CM064887.1, on the reverse strand, counting down.
AACACAAGAAAGGACTTAAAAGGAGGAGGTAGCACCGAAAATAGAAAAGTGAAGAGAAGCCTGAGGGAAAAGTGAATTTGAGAATGAATGTGAGAGTCAACATGAGCGATAAAAAAAGAGACGTGAAAGAGGAAAAGGGCCTTTGGATGGATGGCTTGAAACGTTGGGAGATTTCAAGTTGATAGAGTAATAAAGAAAAGAGAGTAGAAGGTTGTGGTCAGGGTAGAAAGAGACATGCTATGTGGAAATGACAAGGAAAAAGTGATGAAATGACAAGAAAAAAGTGATAGAGGAGGACAGCTAGCCGTCTTCCACAAAAATACTTTATATGAAGACACAGTAGAACAGGAGGAGAGGAATTAACAAAGAAAAGAGGTGCAGAACAATGGACAGATGAAAAGGTGAGGAGAGAGACTGAGATGTCAAGGTGGGAGGGCAGGGGGAGGTGTGATGGGGGAAATGGGCAGGAAGACGAGGAGCGACAAGGGAAAAGGGAAGGAGAGGATTAGAGATGAAATGGATGGGATGGAAGAAAGGAGTTAACGGGAGGGGATGAAAAGCAGAAATGAAAAAAGAGAGAGGAGCTCCTGATGATTTCCAGCTGATGGATCTGGGGATCTGGTCAATCAGCTTGTGTCACTACCTCTCCATCTGTCCCCACACGCCTTCCCCACACATCCCCACTGTGGTCCGCTGTGTATGGATTGATGTTCCATAGAGGACACAATGGCCTCCTCGGGGTAAAGAGCTTCACTCAATTTTTCTTTGTCACCCATTGTTTGTGTGTCAATGTGTGTGCGTGTACCCCGAACAAAAGGCTTCACATGCTTTTGTTGCCCTTTGTTGTACTCTGCCTGAGGAGGAAATGGAGGAAAAAGACTCCATCTTCAATACAGCACCATTGCTTACACCTTTTTCTCCATTAGATACTTCAGAGTGTCATACATTAACTTCACTTCATATAGATGACATTATCTACAAGTTACAATATCTTGTAGAGGACAACAAGACAGTCATAAAATGTGTCTAAGTTGTGCTGTATCAAATATTACATGAACATAATTGTCTACAACTAATTTGTATCTTTTAGGTAAAACAGTTGCAATTGTTTCAAATAGTCATTCAAAATATGCTGGAAACCGCTCATTATAGGTCAGACTGGTCACTGTGATTGGGTGATTACCCTTTCTTTATACTGTATCTCATGCAGATAACCATCTACAACTTTGTGTACTTATTACATAAATATGAAATAACAAAGCAGACAGCTTTTCCTTTCTTTCAATTTAAAGATAAAATAACAAACTGTATTGATTCCCTCTGCTGTTTCAAGCCTGGTCTGAGTGGCCAAGGTGCAAACATTACACTCCAATCACAGAACACACCTGCTGCTCTGAGAGTGAGTGGAGACAGTAATTACATACTGTAAAAGCCCCAGAACACGAACAAAAGGGCAAAATAACTCACTGAGCCACAGTGGTAAAGCTATCACATGTCTGTAAGTGTGTGAACAACAGGGAGCCCCGGAGCATTATGGCAGCTTGAAGTAGGAGGTTATAACATTTTGACATATTACTGTATTTCTATTTGTTGAAAATGAAGTGAAAATGTCTAAATTAACAACTTGACTACTATAATCAGCACTTGTACTAGGACATAGGACTAAATCAATTTTCTCTTGGAGATATATAGGCAGTTGATCAACTGTATTTTTTTTTTTAAGTATATTTTTTGGCTTTTCATGCCTCTATTAGATAGGACAGTTCAGAGAGTGACAGGAAACGGGAGGCAGAGAGGGGGGGGATGACACGCAGGACAGGGCCGTCCAACGCGTGACTCGAACCGGGGCCGCCTGCAGCGAGGACTATAGCCTCTACACATGGGGCGGGTGCTCTACCAACTGAGCCAAACACCGCCCCCATCAACTGTATCCTTAGTTGCCCACACTATGCAGTATTATATTTATTAGTACAGTAAGTTTTATTATCATAATACGTATAAGTTGTATTGATCCAAACTTGGTCAGCAATGAAAGGAAGAATTATTTCTGAAAGGGATAAAGTTACAGATGACACATTCCCTTTACATTTTGGACATATTATCGTCATCATTTTCAAATTTTACATTTTCAAAATGACAGGAAAGGAAAATGTCCCACAGCAAAGGTTTGGGCACCATTCATATAGCACCACCTTTGGAAACTATCACTGCATATAAATAGTAAATTGCTTGTCTGATACCTTGGTCAAAGTTATCGAAGAGTTCAAGTCTCCTGGGTTTCCAGTTCTTTTGCAGGGTGTTGCTTTCTCTTCTTCACTCTGAAATTGTAGAAAACAAAAAAAATATAATGTTGCAAAAGAGTGTTTCATCTTCAACTTTATGCCTTCGGAGATTATGTAATCTACCATTTGATTAACTGTTCACATTAACAACATTTTGACCAGGGGTGCCCAAACTTTTGTATGCTGCGTTAGGTTGTGCAAAATGCTGATGTTTCATTTTATTTCTTGGAGAATAAAAGTGGCAGAGCCTCACTCTGTTGCACTCCAGCTGCATTGAAGGGACACTTTGGAAATGTGTCATGTCATTGAAATACCAGTAAGGTCCAACACATTTGGAACTTAAAATGATGATACAGCAGTTTGAGTCTCGTCTTAACTACAGGAGCCCAACTACATCCCGTGAACCTCTGCCACATGTTTTCATCTCTGTGTCTTATTGATGCTATTTATGAATCAGCATTTTGTTACCCATTTGGGTAACATTGAGTAAGCACATGAAAGTATGGCAACACTTAAAATTAGAATCTTTTAATCACATCAAACAGTTGGGAACATCATTTCATAACTATTGTATTTGCTTTGGCAAGAATACAGTAAAGCCACTTGCTCTGCCAACAGCCTGGTTGGTTTGCATAGGTTTCCTCTGTGTTTACATGTGGCTTGGAGATAGACTGTATTAAAATGTAATGAGAAAGCATGGACTTTACAAAACTGTTTGGGGCTGGATGCCCAATTTATCTCAAGTGCAATTACAATATATTGTAATGTTTATTTGTTTTTCTTCGATTACAACATAAAACATTTCATGAAAATTTCATGATTTGGTTATTGAACCTGCTACAACTAATATTGTTTATATAAATAATCAATAAGATGTAATGTAAAGGGCTGCTAATAGTGACAAACCACATAATGATCACAATTTCTTCAGTTAATCTTACTCTGCCTAGCACAGAAGATTGTTTTAACTCTTTGTTGTGCTTGTATGGCCAGCATGTATAGTAGCATGTAGCGAATCTGCTTACGGTATATAACCACGACCAGTCCAGGACCAAAAAAACTGACAAAATTAATCTTCAGCCAGTGAAGAATATAGAATAATTCAGCAACTGAGCTGGAGCTGGCTTACATTCATCAGGTGACTCTAAATGGCTGCTGATGTTTCTGTTTGTCATTTCCTTGGACATTGCCAATATGCACCATGTCATCAAGTTAAATGTGCCAATGTTGAGTTTATCCCTTGTTCAGTGACGGCTGTTCAGACTCCTCAAATACATTTCCTTTTCTTTCTGACACTATGGGAAATCCTGGATGCGCAATTTTAACTTTGCTGGTCACAATCAATTATTTTCCATATAAAGTTGTGATTTACCTGAACAAATGTATACTATATCATAGTTGTGCAGTCACAGTGTCCCATCCCGACTTTGCCTCATCATTTGGACCCGTTATTCACATACAATTGCAAAGGAACTACACAAGCAAAGACGAAATGCAAATACAGATGCTGACTGGAGTCAAACAAACAATATAATTTAATGCTATTTTGTCAAGAACCTGTACACGCTGACAAAGTCCAATACAGCAGCTTGTAATGTTGACTTTTTTAGCTGACAGTGTACCAAAGTGGTGTTGATTCAGCTTTGTGGACCACAGTTTGAGGTGGTGCTGGAGTATACTGAGAATTTGGATGTGTTGCCCTTCACATTTTGATGCCTTCACAGTTTCACATTTAAAATGGGATCTGCCTGGAAATGAATAATATATTGGCTGGGTGTTTCTTTTTGTGTTTAATATTTAAAGAACCCATATTTGAAACGTGTTTTCCTAAGTGTTGAATTCCATATTTGTGGTTTTAAGAAAATATGGGAACTTGAGAGATAGTGAGTATTTGTCAGACAATCAACTATTAGCACCTTTATCCTGGAAGTGCTGTTGTTGAGTCTGTGTTGTGAGCCCCACGGTGCTAACCACCCACTTCCCACTTCCTAATTGTTACCAGAGATGCTGAAGGCGGCAGATTCCGGAAGGAGAAGAAAAGATGGAGGACCTTTATTTCAATTACCTGTCGCCACTGCACAAACACTCTCTCTCACACACACACACACACTAACAATCAGGCCATAGATCACCTCAGGACATCCTGGCTGTCTCTCTCTGTGTGTACATGTGTGCACACTAGTAATTGAAATTAATGGCTGCACCCAGCAGATGGGTCATTCGCCCCTTAACTGACTGTAGGTGTGTTTGTTAAATGTGTCTGTAAAACAATGACCGTTTAGGTGAAGCACAATGTGGGATTATTTGTCAGCCATCAGATTCCTCTTTCTCTGTCCGTCTCTCTGAAACACACACACGAACACCTCTTACTACACAGTTAGTAGGGTGTGTAATTGTTCTTTTGGGTCTCCAGGAAGATGGAGTGTCTCAGCTAAAAGACTTCCTCCAGGCCTTATTCAGCCTTCAACAGCCATCTTAAGCCTGTTTAACCCTTATCCTGTCCAGACCATGATCTCACTTGTCATACTGAAGTGTCAGCTGCTGCTTGATTGACAGATGTCATTGTGACTGGCAGTTCGAATGGCGCATGGCAGCAAGAATGGGAGACTGAAGGGCAATGCACATTCACAACCAGAAAGTTGAAACGCACACACCAGTGCCTCAGCAAAGAGCCCAGTAATTCCTAAAATATCCTACATTTGTAAAATACAGCTGCAAGGCACTTTCAAAGCTGGTGGATTTCAGTATAAACAGGAATAAACCAGTCAGACATAGTGATAATAAAATATATCATAACAGAAATTGCGGATCAGCTTGAAATACAGAAATTAGTAGATGTTTACTTATTGAACATGAAGTGCAAAAGATGATGAAAGGGGGAAAAAAACTGCTGAATTCTTTGAAATAGAGTACTCTAACAGATTGGCAGCATATTACTGTAAATAAAGACAGACTGGGACAGAAAGTAGAGGAATGATTGCAGGTAATCGGGGTGGTTCAAGAGTGTTAAGTTCTTAAAATGCACACACTTATTAGATTTTATTTATGTTGTGTTTTCTTATACGGTACCAAAAAAAACATTTTAGTGTATAGATTTACATCCAACCACCAGAGCTATGGCAACAATCAGTTTCAGATCAGACCACATCTTGCAAGATTGGAGGGTAGGTCCTAGTGGGTGGAGCTTGAGACTGGTGACTGCTGTGACATCACAAAGTTACAGAAGTCGTGATGGCATGGTCAAGGAATTTTTCACTCTGTCCTGGCTCGGTGGTGGGGTTGTTGTCAGCAGTTCACACCTCATGTTGGACCTAACAGCTTCTATGCATTTGTCTGTGGAAGACTCACTTTAACTGACACTTTCACAATATATTGAAGCTTTCTGCTTTAAAATCAGAAAAGGCCAGGAACTCCCACTTCGTACTTTAATGATGAACCCTATTCATTTATTTTCCTTTTCCCAAAAAGTGACATATTGAATTAAAGTGTTATATTTAAAATGGAGCTAGTCTTTTATAAATTACAAAAAGGTAATTAAAAAAAAAGCCTTTGTTCTACAGATCAAAAGAAGATAGAAATAGGTATTTTATAATGGACATTCGGTGAATTAGACCTGAGCATTGTTTGCTTTAGTGGCATTTTAAGCACTGCAGCCTTTCTGTGGAATTTAACAGCTTTTATTTGTTATTTTTTCTTTTAGCGTAATAATGATGCCTAAACCCAGTGCTGATAATCCACAATCCCCCGCATGCCCATCATAATGAACATATTTTGCTCTCCGTTATTTGATAAAGCAAGTTTAACATCACATTCATTCTAACCTAGAACTTAGCTCAATATTTATTGGCACATTTCATCATATTCCCAGCTGATCTGTCACAGCATGAATGATGGACATAAGTGACAGATGGAGTGTTCTTTTTTTCCCTTTTTTGTTCAGGGTATCTGTGGCCGACACAGTGGTGAAATGCTTTATAGAACGACGTGGTTGGGCAACAGAGGGTGGATACTGCAGCTTTGGTGCTTAGCGGTAAATATGAGATTGTGTCTTGTGGGCAGGAGGTGGAGGCAAAGTGGACAGTGGCCTAAAGCACCCGTGGCAATGTTGTAATACCCCAATAAAAAACCCATAAAAGTAGACAAGAAAGGATTCAAATTGGTTCCATCCATAATTGTATATTTTCAGACATCAGTCTGCATTATGTGCACTTTCAGCATCATCAGTAGTTCCACATTGAAATAATCCAAACAAATCCCTTAATTAAAAATAGAAACAATGTCATTTTTGCTTTGGAAGGAAAATAAGCTTCATCCTTCTTGGCAAATACTGTTCTGCAATGAATAGCCCTATCTGTTGTGTTATTAGCTGACATTCAAAAAAAAAAAAAAAAGCTTCCTCACATAAAGCAATACCACATTTTGCTTGGGAATGAGAAGTGTCCGGGTGAATTGCCCAGTGATGCATTTCAGCACCATGGACAGGTCACAACAGGCCTGGAGAGAGCAAAACAAAGAGCAAGAGACAGAGAGGAATCATAGAGTTGTGATAGCAGAGAAGATAAGAGAGAAGGTTGATGCTTACACACTGAGTTAAAGTAGAATATTATTATTATTATCATCAACTGCATTAATGCTAAAAATGAAGCTTCTCATTATTCAATCTGGGGTATAGAAAGTACAAGCTTCAGGTGTGTGTGGGTGTGTCTCTCCAGTGGCTTTGGTTGCACCATGAGTATGAGCGAAACACCAAGGTTTGGATGTTTTTGCTGCTGTGAATTAAACAGAGAAACTTCTGAAATTTGCCAAAGCTCCTCAGCATCTACTTCACCAAGTGTGTTTATGCAGCTGGCTTTCATTCAGAGATTTTTAAGTATCTATTTTCCCTAAATGAAACAAAACATAATCCACAGAACTCACTAATGCCTGTGATGGTAGAGTCCAGTCATGGTGGTCTTTCTTCACTTGTTAGTACGGCCACATACAAAAATGGTCAAGGACACAGTTGCCAACATTGTGCAGCCTGGTACGGGGACATGGTTCAGTCCATGTAATCACATATTTAGTTGGTCAGCTAGCTATTACTGTAAGTGGCTTCACTTGCTCATTTTTCCTGCTGGACAGACAAAACAAGACAACATTAATTGTAGTGATACTAGTAGTCACTTAGCGTGTCAGCCCTGACTGATGAACTGCTTTTGCGTTTCCTTACTCCAACTGGAAAAAAAAACAAAAAAAACATGATTCTCTGTGTTTACTTTGCAGAGAAATTGTCTTCCATTGTTTAATCAAAGCACACAAAGCTTTTGCATGTTCGATCACAACAATCAACTACACCAGTGCCTCTGCTTTGTTTTCTTTGTCAGATTTCTACTGATGGCGGAGCTGCTCGTGTCATTCAACATAGAGAGGCTTTAAAGACACCTGCCATGAGATAGCAGACACATGTCACACTGAAGGCTCAGAAACAAATGCACAAGACTCACACAGCAGATTTGTTCGCACTACATCTGACAGCACTGCAATTTAGTTATTTATTTATTTTCATATACAGCCGCTTCAGCTCTCTGTAGATGGGGAATGAAAAAATGGCAACAGCGATGGAATATTCCTTACCTTCTGAACAAAAGAGAAATGTTTTCCCATCATTCGCTCCTGTCATGTCAGTGGCATGACGGCTGATACAGTCTGTGGTGCTGTTAGAGAAATGAGAGGCCTGTGGAGATGACGGTGGCTCAGCTATTCCTCTCTGACTTTTAGTGGTGGGGAGGGTCAGTGGTCAGTGGAAATGTATAACAGCTTCTGTTATTAAATGTGAATCAATGTGTTTTTAAGTGTGTGTGTGTGTGTGTACGTGGTAAATATCAGAGTTGTCCAGCCATGACGGGCCAACCATCTGTCTCCAACAACAAAGGAGAGAAACAGGGATATAAAGCAAATAGATGGAGAAATAAAAAGGACTGGTAAAAGAAGAAAGAGAGGGAAGTCTCCTTCCAACAAAACAATGAATCAATGACACAAAATGAGGATGAGAATAGGAGAAGAAAAGGAAATGAAGGAAATGAACAACAATAATAAATGAATGATCTATTGAATCCTCTTGAGATCACACATAAATCTGGACTCTTGTTCTCTGTTCAGACTAAAATCAATTTGTCAGGCTGCATCAATCATAAAAAGTACCAATCTTCAGTCCCTCTGGTGATTAGACTCCTGTTAACTCAGGATCAGTAATGTATTTGGTTAAGATGAGGAGCCAAAATAATCTATATATAGAAACCTTGGGAATCTCAAAGGCCCTGAAGGCGCTCATTTTCTCACTGGTTTTAAGTAGGTGGGAAAAAGATGATGTCACAAACTTCCAACACCAGTCAGCACCCACACAGGCTTAATTAAGCAGATCAGCTGTCAAGTTCATAATAAAGGCATTTTCTTGTTGTTTACTAGGTACTGGTATTAAATATCATTTTATCTATTTACAAAAAAACAAACATGATTTGTTTTGAACCAACTATTTTATATTAAAGAATATGCAAGTCTCAACAAACAATGCAAGATTACCAAATAATGATAATTAGCAGACAAAATCATAGCAGAAAAGGGGGGAGCGTAATCTTTACTTCTTTCACCCACTAACAGCCATCATCACTGCATCGTTATCTGTTGCAACTGGGAAACACTCTTATCACAGACTGTCATCATGGCTTCTTTATAAATTAAAAAAATACAATGTATTCAAAAAAATAGCAGAATGAAAATGCAGACCGGCACAATATTTGCATATCATGTACATAAGGAAATCTGAGTCTGCAGAAAGTGCTCATAAAAACTGTTCTCAATAAATGGTTGTTGTACATATAGAAAGATGTCAGTAATTATGTAAATGAGGTAGTGGTGGGGATTACAGGAGTGGACAGGCAATTGAAGTGCACAGTAAAATTAAGCATAATAGTACTATTAGCATTTATTCATTAGTATAAGATTATGTTTAAGAGTACTATCAATCCAAACAATAACACTTCAAATGGATACTCGAAAAAAAATAGAGAATATACTGTGCTATGTGCAGAGAATGTGGTGGTTTCTGCCGAAAATTACATCTCAGCTTTGTTAAACACATGGTATTCACAGAGAATAAGAACAGATCCATTCAGAGCCACACAAAGAAGAGCTATCACCTGACAGCCTCCTTTTCATGCTCTGAAAATATCATCTTCTAACACAGGGAAATCATAATAACTGCTTTTAATTATAGCAGACTCCAGTATTTGCAACTTTCAAAAATGTTATGGAAGACTGAATACTATGAGTGAGATTGTGCCAATTTTTTTGAGGAAAGCTCTCTCTGGCTGTGTTTGACAAAATCCATTACCTGAGGAATGAAATCAGGTTTTATACAAGTCTAAGTTGTATAAGGTAGTACTTCATTTGTTCTAACAAAAAGAAGCAAAAGAAACACTGTACTACAAAGAGACACGAAGCAACCAGATGCAGAAAATGGATATGAAGAGTCTGGACATTGACACAAAAGAAAACAAAATACAAAATCTAGTTACTGTTTTCAAGTTAGCAACATATTTCTTCATCAGATTCAGTTTTTCCTTTAAAGGGATAGTTCAATATTTTGGCAAGTTGGTCTTGGTTTCCCTCATAATCAAATACATACTCCGACAACTCCAAAACTCTCTCGTGGACAAGTTGTGACCTACACATTCACCACATTATGAGCCTCTGTAGCGTAGTTCTGAGCAGCTCGAGGCTCGGCTGTTCTAAAAATAGCTTGCACTAACAAATAAAGGTAACAAACCCTCTGCTATGACTATAGGGATTATGGCAATGGGCCAATTTTCAAAAATGTTAAACTATCCCTTTAAATTCCATATGAACGTCAGTTTATTCTACAGCTTGTTTTAACTTTAGCTTTTAAGTCACTAAAGATGTGCAATTTTTAGAATTGGTTAGAAATAGCATGCAACATCTTCTGGTCATCAGTGGTTCAGGTAACGTTTTTCTCTGAGTCAGCTTTGGTTATTGTTTCAGCAGTAAATATGCCAAAAAAGAATCAAAACTAAAGCGGTTCAGCATCTGCAACCTCACCAATCTTCTCTTCTCTCCTCCTTGCCTGAATGACTCTAACAGAGCATTTTCTAATGCACTTTGTTTATTTGGAACACGCTGGTTGATCTGTCTCAGCCTTTGTTGCTCACAGGCCATGTTCAAGCCATTTTTAATATGTTAGGAAACTTTAATAAATTAAACATCCCTGAAAACCTCTCTAAGAAAAAGGCACCCCATCCTTGCTTGGTTGGTGATTTTATTTCATTTAATTTCCGAGACTAAAAATGTTGCCTCTCGCATGCATCTGTTCATGTATTGATGTTCTGGTAGCTTTTGTGTTACAATACAATGATGAAAGGGTCAAACCTTTTCTTTTATCGAAAAAAAACGACATCAGACAAAACTAAATGAAAATGCAATGACCTTCAGAATGAATGGATTCAAGCATCGCTGTATAAAAAGGGCAGTTTGTGTGCCGTGCTAATCAGCATTGCTACACACAACACGACCTTAATAAGCCGCTAATCCCGCGACTGATTGCGACAAATAAATTGAGACTAAAAACCTAATTGCGATTTGTCTCGTAGGCTCGTTTCCTAAAGCAGTGCTGGGCAGACACAAAATAGGTGTGAGACAGGTGAAACCGCTGACTGATAAAAACATATTTAAACCTGTTCTATGACGGTTAACAAGAGATAATTTCCAATGCTTCTGGCCCAAATCTGCTGACTGAACTTATAATGAATTAACATTGCCTGTCCAACACTATGCACTACCAACATGCCCTAAGACTCACTTTTAGACAAAATGCACCTTCAAACCGTGTCTACCCTCCGAATCTTTCATCTTCAATAGCTTAACTACTTCATATACCATGGGATAGAACCGTATTGGAAGAAATCTCTTAAGTATTCAAACTCCTCTTTCAGGCTTCTGATAGAAGCATTTCCTTACTCTTACTGGAGAGAGAGACACCAGCTGAAGGTGAAGACACATCAGGAATTTTAAAAATTTTAAAGAAATGATTAAAAAAGAGACTTGTGGATATGACAGGACTGATCAACCCAAGTCATTTCAGCAGAGACGCGCGGTCGTCTCTGTGGAAGTGTCAGTGGACGAGATGAGAGAGGAGAGCGAGCCAAATGCACACTGTGCCAGCTGTGTGTGTGTGTGTGTGTATGTGCATAGTCTTTGGCAAAACGCTGTAAACCCGTAGTGACATCTCGCCAGCCAAAGACAAGTGGGGTTTCTATGATGCCATGTTTGTCTCTTTTTAAACACAAACAGAGGGATTAAATGAAAGACAAGTGAACACACAGAATATCACTTTCAATGTTTCTGGCAGAGACGGATGGCGTGGGAGTAACACTGATCAAACGCGCTGGTGTACACAGAGCACACAGAGCACAAGGGGCAAGAGGGAGAGGAGGAAGGGGCACAGTATTGGTAGACACTGATACATTGCACAAGGACACACCGTGAATAGAAAAGGCGCAAAATCCCCCAAATTTAACCTTTAGCATAACCACAGTAATTATTAAAGACGTCGCAGTTGGTGGCGTTAAACCATGATGCCACTTGCAGCAGCTGCATATTGTCATCTCTGGTCAACACTGCAGACAGATACTGTGCGTTTTCACAGCACAACAACAGTAGCTTTACTCTGTATGTGTTGTTTGTGTACAGCTAAAACTATACTGTCAGGAAAAAAATGGTGATCCTACAGAGGCCTGAATCCAGATCGTGATCACATTTTGTGTAACTCTGCAGCCCGGCCTGCACACAGATACTGATACATCTGCAATAAACAAATATCAGCCAATATATCAGCCTTGTTACTCACAGTCCAGTGAGTAACAAGGTCGCCATCTACAATCGAGAGGCTTTAACTTCTAAATCTGATTGAAGAGTTCCACAGATCTGTGACAACACTTAGGAGACTGACGGGGACTCATAAATTATCAGGTAAACATGTGAAATACTGTGGACATCAGGGATGTTTAATGGAAGGAACAACCCTGCACATAGATATACAGTACACCGATATAAACACATTCATCCCTATGATGTATAATGAAACACAGATCAAGACAAGCAAAGCCATACATCAGAGAGCTGTAGCATATCCAAGAATCCCATCATCACAAGCTGACAGTCTTCTACTGCATATTTATTCCTTTTTCTGACACAAACCTTACATTATTCTCGAGATATGTCAGCAAAAAGAAAGAAAACAACAAAACTAATGTAGCTTGCTGCTACTACACTACTGGTATTTAGAATTAATATGAAGTTTGTTGGCCGCAATGACTGTGCGTCAATGCTGAAATGTGATTGATAAGTCAGCATAACTTTTAGCATTGTTTTTATTTCCAGTCTTTTCCAAAAAGTTGTTTCTTTTTCTTTTCTGTGGAATGTGAATCAGACGGTACATTCCCAGTTCAAAACTGAATTATGTATCACGCGATTAATAAATGCTCCAAAACTCGCCAGGTTAATATTGATCATGCATGATTAATTGTTTTTGCTGAAGGCAGGTTTTTCTGTTTACCCTCGAGTCCAAAACCTTCTTTCAAGTTTTTTTAGGTTCACATGCTCATATTTCCCAATAAAATGAACAAAAATAAACAAATCAAACTGTCAAGAAGTTCTGGGCAATGCAACCTGACAGGCTAGGTATCAGTTCCCCGCAGAGGGAGACAGTGATATTAAAATCCGGCTCAGGCACAACGTTATAAACATTTCCTCTGAATAAAGCATTGGCGTGCGCTCTATGAGAGGCTACTCAGAGGGGACAGTGGTTCAGAGCTGGGATCTAATTAAACACTTTTTCGGGGGAGTGTAGAATATCACTGACCGGGTATCTGATCATTTATGTCACTTTCGAAAAGCAAAGATAACTGCTGAGTCTCTAGCTACTGTTGCTTTAAAATACTATGGTGCAACTCAATATATGTGTAAAGTTAAAATATATACATTACTATTCAATTTGATCCCTGAAAGTGAATATCTGAAAAGCTCCCTGCTGAATGTGCACATAATATCAGACCGTACTCTTTCAGTTCTTGAATAAAGATGCTTTGAAACGGGAGCTTCATTTTTCACATTGTCACTGAATTGTCTTAACTGTCTCATCTCCTCAGGATAATGGTGATCGATGTGCGTTTGTGTTTAAGCTGCTAGAAAATGTGTATCATAGTCGTGTTTTTACAGTATGTGTTCTTCTGTGTATTTAGCACAATCCTCATTATATTTAATGAACTGTAGCGATCAATATCAAAGTGTAGTATAGCCTACACATGCAGAGGAAATCCTGCAACTCGCATAAAAAGAGTCAGGCTCTACTACATGCAAACCATGGTTTCAGTGGTACACCACTGTGTATGAAACCACATGGGGTTCACACAGGAAACTTACGGGGTGTCCTGTTGTGAGAGTGGTGCCTCATTGTGAAACACTGGGGATTAGCTGCAGAAGCACTGAAGTTCTAAGCATTTCCTACGGAAGGCACAAGATAGGCCTCATTATAGTCTGATATCTCCGGCCCGATGGTCAGCAGAGGGGCAGAGGGAGAAGTTCAAACACCAGCAAATTAACAGTGGGCTTGTAAGACGAAGCCTGTAGTCAGATCTGGGGGTGTTGGATGGCTGAATATAAAAATGTGGCTGTAACACACTCTTATTACAAAGGTAGAGCTCATCCTTGGATGTAGAGGAAAGAAAGGAGAATGATGAACGAGTGTTTGACAAAATTACTCTTGTGAAATAACCAGTAACTTTGTATCGAGGCTAATTGACAAGAGGATAAGAGACAAATTCACACCCTTCATTATTTTGCAGTAGTGGTCCAATGCAATATCTGATCTAAGATAATAGTAATATCTAATATGAAGGTGTACTCGGGCTCTGCATTTGACGATTCAACATTAGACCATTCTATATATAGCATTTGCATTTCAAACATCAAACCTGCTCGTCGTACACATTTTAGCTTGTCTAAAGCCAAGGGGGTGTGTCTGTTGATTTAAATTTACAATGACAGATACAATGTTAATGTCTACTGCTGTTGTAATAAGAAACAGCACTCTGGAGGTGGGCCGGTTCAATAACATGCTGAACTCTTTTTTTCAGAGCTTTTGGTCAATGACAATCTAACATGGCATAAGCTTAATATGCATCAATGTAGATCAGTGAGGAGAAGTTAATACTGAATGAATGAAAAAAAGGCCGCCACATGGTCTGGCTTACTGTGCACGTATGTGAGTGGTGCAGACTCCTGTACGCACTGACCGCTAGTCGATGTGAAGATTTCCTGGCAAGCAGTCTATTGTGTGACACCGAGTACATAAAAATTGAGCTTTGCGTGGACGGGTCCGTCAGATGTCAGCTTTGTGTCCGCATTGAGCATGTGCGGACATCCACGGAGTCAAGTGTACGCCCAATTATGTAGGGGGCTTCATTCTGAAAGGCAGCCTAATGTTGATGTTTAGGATTATTTACCACCTTAAACATCCACGTTTAGCATGTTAGCGTCCTAACATTAGTTCATTAGCAGTAAACTGTGTATATCAAGGTTTATGTTAAATTATCCTGATAGGGAAACAAAGGTCTGGACCAGATTTAATGGAAACCCATTTGACGTTGGTTGAGACATTTCACTCAAAAAACAATATCGCCAACCAAAAAGTCAGGGGTCATAGTCTGACACTTGATGTTGTAGGAATCAATCTTATAGTTGTTGATTAATATTAGCCTTGTCTCTGGACTCAACCAGCCAAAGGACAGATTGACATTGGTTTCCCTAGAGCTGGACCTCAAGCAGAAGTGAGCCATATAAGTACAGAGAGTACAAAGTGGGCCTGGACACACTCTTCAAAACTGCCCTACTTTCAGAACAATAATGTGACAGTAAGAGAGACAAAGAAAAGAGAGACCATGGAGGAGACGGATGAGAGCAGGAAGAATAAAAAGATGAAATTAATTAGCGCACTAACACTGAGGAAACCAGAAGCCATTGCGGCTAATTGATGCTCGTTTATTTACCAAAGAGCTGAGGGGAGGAGATGACTATAATTACTACGACTCCCTCTCCTCCCTGCTTCTCTCTTCTTCTCTGCACTCACGCTGTATGTTTTTATACCCCCCGCCCCCCACCACCTCCCACACACCCTCTCCACCTCTCCCTCTCTCTGTAGCTGTCTCTTCATCTCCTCCTTTGCAATTTTCTGGTTTCTCTCGTCCTTCACATCTTTAGGAGGGTTTCAACAGAAGAAAGCTGCGCTCAGCGTGAGCCCGGCTCGCTCTCTGGTAATTATTCATTACGGCAGCACTCAAACAGAGACGTCTCTCTTTGACATGCAATTTTGCTTTTTGAGTTTAGATGAGACTTAAATTTCACTTCTGATTTAATTCAGCAATTAATTCACTCTTCTAATGTGTTTTAATGATAACTTTTTGAATGACTTTGTTTACTTTTGTTTTGTTTGTTTTTTCCCCTACAAGCTGGTGTCAACATGTCTGAATATGTTCAATTAGGATCATTTCAAAATAGAAAACACAAGTATAATGGCCTCGCACACATGTCACTGAAACAACAGGGAACCTGAACATCTTGTCCTCATGATGTGCCCCTTTTATATAATACACATTGGGTCATGAATTGTATTGTAAAAAAAAATGAATAAGATTCACCCAAAAGATGATGCTGACATGTAGTGAAAGTTGTTGGTTCCAGGCGGCTCTGATTCACTAAAAAAATAATTGCTGGCATATTAGCCCGTAGCAGTATTTTAATGACATGGCACCTTTCCCAATTATCCATCTCACACATTTTGCTCCTGGTTTATGAGTCACTGGTGTGTCACAGCTGAGTGACCAGAACAGTCTCACCTGGAGAAACTGAATGTCAACAATGCTCCTTAGCGATGAGATGCCCTCCATCTCAATGCAAAGCAGCCTAATCTGCAAACAAGGATAACAGTTGGCACCTTGTGTTTTGTGACTGCATCCATTAGGTTTCAGAGCGGGAAATCAGTCCTAACTATCTGACAGCTCTCAGACTGACAGGCTATTTTTTATTGTTAGAAGTAGTAGAAGTATTTATCAATTTAAACCTCCATTTCTCCTATTTTATTCAGGGAAGCTCCAGATACAGACAGACATAGACATGGTAGATGTACAGTATTGTAGATCATGTTACTGTATGGGTGTGAAAGTTATCTCTTGAATAAGATGCTGCAGGTACAGTATAAAGGTCATGGACCAGATAGACCAGTTTCTTCTTTTCTTCACTTGAAAGAAGTTTCAATAAAAGCCACTGACCCTGAAGTCTTTGTGTCATCAATAGCATGTTAGTTAAACACAATTTAAAGGCATCTTAACACGTTCTCACTGGTAAAGAAGATAACATTGTCCTCTCTGTGTCACTCACATCATTTGCCCTATAATCCCAAATGTTATCCAGCTGTTATGAGGAAAAAATGAATAGCCTCGAACAGTTAATTTGCCATAATCATATTATCTATGTGTCACTTCCACTTTGTACCAACTCTCTTGCACTTCTCCAAACGATAATCTTCTGAAATAGGTGTGGTAGTTAGTGAGGGGTGATCTTACTGATTTTTCTCAACCTGTAATCCTGGAAATTATATGGAAGTTTTCCAGACATTGTTGCACAGAAAAGTTTCCTGCCAGTTTCTCTATCCCACAGAGATTCAGTGGATTCCCCTTTGGACCCCAAAGTAGGCAGGTAAATGGGTTTGGTCCAACACCCCTTCCTTCTAGATTAGTGCAATCCAGAATAATTTTCTTAATGCCACAATAAAACTCACAACTTGTATCAGGTCAAAAGATTGGCCAAACAACTTCACATCCTGCATGTTACTGTATACCCAATCTGCAGCATCTAAGCCAGCTCTAATTGGGACCAACAGTAAATATCATAATAACACTGGCTTCTGAAAACACACCTGTGTCCTCTCTATTCCGACCAGATTTCATTTCATCAAAATAAGAATAAACACGTAAACAAATGTGCTGTCAGCTGTGTTGTCAAAAGCACAATAAATCCATGTATTTGGAATGACAGAATAGCATATTAATAAAAAGTGCACCCTGTTTTCTTTGGACAACTTCAGAAAGACTTTGTGTTAGTGTGAAAACTCATTTATACTGTCACATTTTGGTGTCAGTTTCTTTTAAAGGGCTTTTTTCCAGACTGACATTCCTACGAGAACTTCTATCATTAATATAGGAAGAATTTAATGATGGCAAAGACAGATGTCAAGTCTCCACAAGTAGGACCAAAATTGCTATTTATTTAAGAAATGGGCAAAGAGGGTTTGATAAACCGACAGTTGTCAGAGTCTCCATGCTGATTTCAGACACACACTTTGTTGTTGTCAAAAGTTGTTCTTGGAAATCACGGACTGAAGCAGAAGTAAAAGTGGCAGGTGTGTGAAATGTGAACACCACAGAGAATACGGCGGCTGCAATTCATTAAAAATCCCTTTGTGATAATGTAAACAGGATAATACTGTTTAAAGGACATGCTCGTATTTCAGGAAGTGTTTTAGTCATTTTGTTAAGTGACACGAGGATCAAAGTCCTGGTATGAGACTACATTGAGCTGTCACAGTGGCATGACAGCTTGTGCTGCTTTTGTTTTGTTTGTTTGTTTGTTGTTGTCGTCAGGTTTCCATTTTTGTCATGCTGGGTCTGGGATGAGCCTTTGACTGGGCTTCTGCTGTTCATGGCACCTGCAGTAGAAATCTGAGAGGAAATCAACCTTTCCCTGCTGCTGCCATGATGACATGTCATCTCTCTAACCTACATGAAATCACACTGTACCAGAGACAACTGTGACAACCGATTTGACAGAAAACGCAGAGATCTCTTTGTTCATGCAGTCCACTACTGTACATCCATGGTGAATCCCATCAATAGTATGACAATAGTGTGAAATCCCCTTATGCACTTATACTGCTGCACATACTGTATGTATAGTGCATACTCTCACTTACACTCCTGTACTGCACAGCCATGATTTGGCAACATCGGCCAATTACAGAGAGACAGTGGTGCTGTATGAGAGAAGGGCAAAGACATATAGGAGGGAGAGAAAAAGCCTTTTACAAGTGTGTGTTGTGTAACTAAACTTTAGGCCAACATCCTGTAAGTTCGCTGTGATTAACCTTTATGTCAGCATCTCTATACCTTCTTCTGAAGAAACAAGCCGAGCCCATTAAATGGAAAAATGGGACAAGAAAGAAGTCACTAAACTTTGAAAGGTACTTTAGCAGCTACAATGTGCAAGTCAAAAGCAAGAAGAGGAACACACTGAAACCAACAACCACCCTTTTGACCCGAGTGTAAGGCGGTCCTGAACAACGTTTTGGAAAAATACTTTGTAAAGACAAAATCAAAGAATCTTTTTAAAATCATGTTTTCACTATCAGTGAAATAACAACTGGTGGATTGCATTAAAACAGTAGTGGTTGAAATATTAATAACATCATTATAAACTGGATCATTCATTTCTCTTGTCGGTTAAGATCTAATGCATGTGGAGGGTCCCCCCATGATGAAAACCTGGCTCTTAGCAAGTAAGAGGTGAGATTAGATCCGTATGGTGAATGCAGACCCTGATACCAGATAATCGATACTAGGTAGGTACCATAAATAAATTAATACTAGAATTTCACCAACCTCAAAATGTACATTCTCATAGTCACCTCACGGCATGCTATTTGTCTGACACTGGCATACAAAGCCCCAAAGGGCACCAACACCTGACACACACACACACATATTATAAACACCAACTTACACAAGTACACATGCTCAACCACAATGGATTGTCCCAGAGGTGCAGTACAACTATATCTTATTATCTTGTCCGAGATTAAGGTGTATGTATTACAAAGAAAATTAGAGGGAGCAGTGGGATAGCTGGAAGGAGGCAAAAGGGAGATACGTGGAGCAAAAAGATAAGATAGGAGGGTAAGGGAAGAGGGGGGGGGGATGGGATTTAAGACGGCAATTAGGATGAAACATCGATATCCCACAGGGATCAACTTCACAATAGTCATTGTCTGCATCATATAGTAAAAGTGTCAGAAGACTGAGGAGAACCGTCGACGGGTTGACATTACAGACGCCATAAAAGAAGGACTAAATGGGCAAAGGAGAGGAGGGGGGGTACATGTAATGCAGCAATGAGTCTGTGAGAGGAGGAGATAAGAGAGCAGAGAGAGGGGTGAAAGACGGCAGGAGGCCTTATGGGAGCGCTTGTTAAACAGCCCCAGATACAATACACTGAAGACAAGGGAATTGGCCTATTTCAGGGTTATGAAGGAAGCGTATTCATTGGATAAAAGGAGTTTCTTAACAATTCCAATTGGGTCAGTGCAGTGCAACTTCATTTGTCTAAATGTAAAGCATTGTTGGTTTTGGTACTCAGCTTGCACAAACTGTTCAACCCTCTACATCCAAAACAATGATTTTAATATGACTAATATGAAAAATAGCAACATCATAAAAGAATAAAATAAACACTACACTGAAATTGCCTTAATCCACACTTTAGCATCGACATAAAACAAAATAGTGGATTTCATATTTCAATTTGTCAGTAGGTCAAGTCAATATGGCCCTCTGGAAAATATATTGCCCACCCCTGAGCCAGATTTAGATTTAGTGTTTCAGAAACATGACACAACTGTGGTTAGATTCTATTTACATCTTAGGAAAAGACTGAAGAGAAGATAATCAAGAGGATCTGAAGCTGTAAGATGCACTGAACAATGAGCCTAACAAGCAAACTAAATGATAGGACTGTCAGATCAAAGAAAGATTAGCCAAGTCAATGCAAATTAGTACCCTGGATAGCAGCCATCACACATCTGATCGCTTCAACAAGAGATTTTGAAAACCAAAATCACAGAATCAAAAAACTATCCAACTCAAAAATGTATTTTTAATAACCTAAAACCAGTTTGACACCAAGTTATACCACGGAGGAAGTAGAAGGTTGTGAGGGAAAGGCTGAGCCGTGGCACAAAGACCTGCTGTGAAATCAAAGAGTGTGTCCCTCGTGTATGAGGTGGCAAAAACCCTGGAGGATACAAACTGCAAAGCTGCCTCTTCGTTATCTGTAGCAGGCTGTGTGGCCATCACTCCTGGAGGAAAGCTCAGTGTCATCAACCATGGAGGCCGCTGATCCCTTCTTTGCAGCAGCTACTGTGTTAAAAATAGGATTTGATAAGGGATGTTTTGTGGCATCATCTCAGGTTTTCATCATCCAAGTTTTCATTTTTATTTATTTTTTTCTACCTTATGTCTGTTTCTTCTGCTGGAGCACGGTGCCGTTGTGTTAAATCTACACAAACAGGCCTACAAAAGCATGAAGTGGATTATCAGAAATATTATGTGCAACAGAATAATATGATATGAAGGAACACGACTTGTATCAAATGTAAAGGTCTAACCTTGGTATCCATTTGTCTCTGTTAGAGGCTCATGAGAGAAGACTTCTGAAAAGTTTAAAGTGCAGACCTTCGTGGTGGTTCTGCTTTTAAATCTTTATACTGTAGATACAATATTATTCTCTACTGCAACTTGGCTATAGAGCAACATTTTTGTGTGCACTTTCTTGTTGTGTTCTTATGATAAGTCATTGAATGTACACGTGATAAAGCCCAACAAATTCAAGGTGAAAAACACCAGCACATCTATGACTAGCTATCTAGATAGACAGGCACTTCAAATTGATAGTACTCATGTACCCACAAGAAGAACAGCAAAGTATTTCAAGTGTTAGAGTTTTTTTTATGAACTTCCATTATGTGTCATATTTCAGCCCTGTATTGCTTTGGATTTTATGTCATCCATAGGAATTCTTCCTATGGCTAACATAAAAACCAAAGCAATTTGAGACTGTGGTAGTGGCTCAACAACAACAAAGGTGCATACGAGTGTCATATCAGCTGCAGCAGCCCTTCGAATCATTAATTTGAGGAAAAAATGTCCTGTAAGTACAACATCTACTTCTGAAAAGTCCTGATGTAGCAAATATCACCAACATTATGAGGGGATTTGAGGCTGAAAAGAAGTGCAAAACAGTGAAAGAAGAAAAACAAGTAAAGGAAGAAAAACAATGGCCTGGCAGCCATTAAATATTAAACAGGAAGAGAGAGCTGCATGTGCTGAAAGATGAAGAGGATAGCTGTAAAGTAGGAGCACTAACTCGGCTGATGGCGGAGGGTTACTACAGTGTGCGTGGGTGATCTTGTGTTTTTGCATTTGGTCTTTTCGCCACATCTGTCTGAGAAACCCTATAGCGGCTTTTCAATATTATTGATCAATGTTAGAGGGATTTTTGATGAACAAGAAACCCAGAAAGGCTGCTTAGGGCACTGCATGTTTCACCGTGTCTGTGTGTGAAAGAGAGAGAGAGAGAGAGAACAATAAGTGCTGCTTGGGGAAAAAAAATAAAAAGACAATAGAGATGAGTGAAGCAGAAATCAGGAAAGATGGGGGGTCAACAGGGGGGTGAAACAAAGAGACTCTTACCCTACATTTAACACAACTACAGCACCGAATTCAATTTAGGAGCCTTTGTGCAGAGGTGCATCACCAACCTGAAAACATCGTCAACACAAATCAGACTCTGATTCAATGGAGCATTGTCTCAGTTTTTGTACTCATGAGCTTTATAGTGGATTTATTTATTCATTTATTCATTTAGGAGACTGTGTAAAACGGTAAAATGACAGGGTGTGCATATGTGTGTGTGTGTGTGTGTGTGTGGGGGGGGGATTAAAATGCTGATGCTTATTCAAGCGGGATAATTTCCAGTTAATTCAATTTTGATTAAACTATTCATGTTGCGTCATTCCTTATCAAGGACCCTAAACCACTGATGTAGTGGATTTTCAACATCCAGTGTAATAAATGTCCAATGAGTGATGATTATTCACTAACAACTTGTGGAGATTGTGTGAAGGTTTCATTTATTTATTATTACTCAGATCTCTTTTTCATGAAAATTGTGGCCAACATGATCTTTATTTACATCAGTCTGTGGCAGGTTAAACAAATGAAATCCAGACAGCCTGTCATCCCATTTCTATTTTACATGCCCTTCTGTTAACCGCAGATGTTTCTTTGCTGTCCATTGCTTCACAAAGAAAGTTCCCAATATTGATATAAAAATGAGACATGGAAATATTATTTACGGCATAGTCCATATATCTCAACTCATATTTTGTGCATTATGATATGATTTCTTCAAAATTATTCTACGAACAAATCTCTCTGGAAGATGCACTTCATACATTCATACATTTCATTTATGGACCACAAAGAATGGACTGAAATAAGACAGACTGGCCTATGAAGGAAGGCCTTTCACTTCACCTGCCCTTATCGCTGTGACACAAACGATCTTGACAATATGTAACGTTTCATCATAATATACATATTGTTGTTTAACTGAACTAAAACTCAATATTTATACTTGTGTAAGTGTCCCCCCTCAGGCTCCCTCTCATTGTTTGCTGCCATAATTGTCATACCCAGTGAGCAATGAATCTTGGGAAAGGTTCAGCTACAAAGGATCCACTTATTGGCACCTTCTTTACCCTAGAAAAGAGGCCTGCATTTCTCAGAAACATTCATCTGAGCCTTCAAAATGGGACAACCCACTCATGCTGCTGTGACACAATCAATGCAGCCCCTGATTTGGGACTCGGTTATTAGTCAGCATTAATGTGCTAATTTTGGATTTGACCCTGTTATGTATGCCATCTCAAGTGTCTAATCATTAACACCAAAGGTCTTCAACTTCCTGATTAAAAACAACCACTGGTCTTGAAATAGAGTCAGGTTTTTTCATAAATACGCCTTCCTACACACAGGCAGATCTATAAAGCACATTATTATATGCCACAGCCGCAAGTCCTCGATACAATAAAGTGCTCCAGGTGTGGTTGTGTGTAGGAATACAATAGTTTGACTGTTGAAAAAGTGTCAAATGCTCTCTGGTAGATTTGTGGCAGACAATATTAAAACATCATTTATGCCCACTATTAATATAATTGTACATTCCTCACAGCATCGCAACATAATACTTGGCCATAGCTGTTTCTGCAAAGTATTGAGTCAAGGTTCAACTTGGTTTAATGTATCTAATCAAGCTTTCCGTGTCAAACAGGGAGAAGCGGCAATGTTGTTTTTGTTGCAAGACATTTCCTGAAACTTCTAAGAATAAGATGGAAAATTATCAGCTTCCACAACTGCCTTGACACAATGACAATATGAAGGAGAACGGGAACATTAGCCTTTGTCAACATTTAATAAACAGATCTCGAAAATAATAATCAACATACAAATTAATAGGCTTAGTAAACATTTCCTTGCACTGTTTCCTGTTTGTCTTCACTTTTCAGTGTCGCTATTGATTTATTTCTCCATCTGTCTTACTCTGAAATGACAAACAGTTTTACTGTATGAGGTGAAAGCCACTTACCAAAACAGACAGACAGTAATAGAACAGATGTTGCAGAAATTAAAGTTTATGGGCTCTAATTTGATGATGAATTAAGGAACTTTATTACCCACACTGTTTATGTTAAGTTAGAAGCAACAATGTAAGTTCAAGTTGTAGAAAATGAAAATGAAGACAAGTAGAAAACATACTGAAAATAAAAAGAATGACCTCTGCTTTTTTCCCCTTGAATGTAAAAAAAACCCATTTGAATTAAAGGATAGAATCTGTGACTAAACCTGAGAAATGCTGACATTGGCGTCTGTGGATTCACAATAGAGACGGTCTGTCACAATATGTCACAGCATTACAGAGGTGACTGAGCCATGAGGTGAAAAGAAGGAATACAAAACAAATGGAAATATTTGTAGTCACAAGTCAAAACAGATTTGACTGAGGATCACAGAAGGGCGACTAAGACTTTCCAAATGTCTCTATCTCACAGAGGAAAGTGTGAGGATATGGAGCATTCAGTTTTACACAAACAAAATATAAAACCACAGAGGAATAAGAGTTATTCACTGTTGTGGAAGTCGGCAGTGGAGGTTAGGTCAGTCTTCCCTTTGGAGTGGAAATAAGGCTCAACAAAACTGCTGCTCAGTTAAAGGACAAAGAAACAATCTGTTCAAGATCAGTGATGTATCTGGATTGATGGGAAAACAGAAGCAAAACCAGAAGGAAATAAATATCAATATTGAATAAAACAGAAACTCTACAGTGAGGAATGACTTGATGCCAATGTGAATGATGCTAAGTAGGTATTACTTTCACCACTTCCACCAAATTAGGTTAGCTAATTACTGTATGTTTAATAAACACACAAAACGGTGGACACATTAAAAGCTTTTTTTTTTTGGATTGGATTAGGGGAGAATGTGGAGCCAATAATTTCATGACCCACCGCCCAGTAAATGTTGAAAAATGTCAAGCTTTTGACCTGTTGGTGGAACTAGAGGTAAGAATCAAGAATTCAGCAAAGTCAACAGTATTCATAATGTGAATGGATAACTTGAAGCAGTTGGAATAAATGCTGAAACAACATGTTTCTGTCAAATACCATTTGGTTCTGAAAAGGTTCATGGTACAAAAACTGAAGTGACCTGGTTTGTCTTTTGACTTTTGTCTGTTCAGAACATTTACCAGAGTGTTATCAATATTTGTGGCTCCCTATCAGCTTTCACTAATAGTAAAAATGCAAATAGTGCTATTTCCCTGCAGGATACCAACTATGTTAAATAACTGCAGATGCTGAAATCAGTTTCACAGCTCAACAGCTGCAAGATAACAGATAAGATGCTCTCTCTCTCTCTCTGTCGTGTACGTGTGTGTGTGTCAGTTTGAATTTCTATCTATATGAAGGCCACATTTCAGTTTTGAACTCGCATTGTGAGGACACTGGACCGGTCCTCACTACTTCAAAGGTCTGTTTGAAGGATGAGACTAAGGCTCTGTTTTTGTGAACCTAGTGGCATTAGCCATGTTGCTCACTGCAGCCACATGTTTATGTGTATTGCTATTAAAAATGTAAAGCTCCAAGTGTTCCTACTGTGAAAGATGCTTGTCTAACATTTTAAAAGCTAGACATAAGGTAAATAGAGATTAAATGCAAAGTCTCACACAAGAGTCTAGCTGATGGTTCACTTTGTTTACAGGCAGTCTGAAGCAACAAAAACCCGACAGCCTGAAAACCCAAGGTTCCGACCCAACCCAGTCGGTACAGGGAGAGTTTGTCTCGAGGCTCTTATAGTGAAAGGCTCGGTTATGTAGAACCTGAGAGGACCCGGTGATTGGCGGTCACAGCTGTCAATCACCCCTGCCCTTTTCCCCCCTCCTGTCCAATGTGAGGCTGTGAGCTGCCTGTGTGACTTATGTCACGTGATCAAAACAACTACACGATTCTGATGATGACGTCAAAGCAAAAGTTAGAGCCTAGGTCAGGACTCGCAGTTAAAAACATTGTTTATTAACGTAACATTTTGGTTAATGGTTCAAAATAGTTAAACTGTCGAGTTGCCATAGCGTCTTGTTACCGGTATGCTCTGCAAAGCACAATGGAAACTCCAAAATTTAATTCATTTTAATTCAACTCGCCGAAAATATGCCAATCAGTCCCTGATTGACTGGTGGATTAACGTTGGCCAATGGCTAAGAAGAAGGATAACGTCTTTTCCTCCAAGAAACTCAACAATGACTCTTGCTCTAGTTTAAGTTCTGTAATTGATGGTATTTCAAGAACTTCCCTTACTGCTGTTTTTACGCCGCTGTTTGACGCTCCGCCATGTTTGTTGTAGGTGAGTCCAGTTCATGGAGTGATGTTTTCAGGCCCTGATTGGCCAACGTGCTGTGTCAATCACAGCGGCGATGCTGAACCAGGTAGAAGAAGACTATGTTTAGGTAAGAAGAAATGAATTAAATGCATTTCTGGGGGAGGCTGGTTTAACCACAATGGAAACTAAATATGAACTGGTGGATTAACGTTAAATCTAAAGGCAACCATCTACAGACGTTATTTCAGGTCAGGTAGAAGAAGACTATGCTTAGGTAAGAAGAAGAAGTCTTATTTAACGCTAGAGAACTTGTATTAAATCATAAAGCAACTCAGGCATTTCGGTTCCGACATTTCTCAGTGCTGCTCGGGTTCAGAACTCAGATTTATGATAATAGATAATAATAGCTCAGCGCCAGTCGGCGGTACAATTTTCACAGGTCCATTTGGGTTTGGGTCCGTCAAATTGGACCCATGAAGACACTGAGCATGTCAACTTGACTCTCGTGAGAGAAAGCTCCGTTTGCAAACATGTCCGCTTTCTTGAAGTAAACAAACCCCTCTGTGCATGTTTGAATATTTGACGTCTGTGAAAAATAAATAGGTTTAGTGGGATGTAAATACTAACTAGTGCATAACAGGAGACAATAAAAAGGAGACAATATAAAAGGTTGCATCGGGCAGACCTTTCCTGCATGTCATACCCCTCTCTCTGCCTCCCCCTTTCCTGTCTATCTCTACTGGTCTATCAAATAAAGGCATAAAACGCCAAAAAAAATATTAAAAAAAAAAAAAAAAGGTTGCTTCTTTTAGACCTTATATATTAGGAAACTATAGCCCCAGGTTGAATTTACTTGGAATTGTGCAAGTTGTTAAATAATGTCTAATGCAGATAGCGAGATGTAAAATATGCATTTGCACCATAAAGTAAATAGAACAAATATGGAATAATTACCCCATGTGTATTTTGAGTGTACAGCACAGGTATCAAGAAATACTAAATAATGCAAGTTCAGTTTCTCTGTGTCTCTACAGCTCAGTGGAAAATGATAAAATATGTATTACTGTGGCAGGAGGCCGGTGTTATACTGATTGATTAAGTAAGTATTTCTGTTGACTACCACAGTGCGCTGCGTTAGGGTCAGTATAAGTAGATTTTCTACATATTATTGTTTAAAGAAGCAACGATTCTACAAATGTAGTGAGCAGATGTTAAGCGGCATAAAAAACATCTTCACAGCTGATCTTCCCTCTCTCTGTTTGCATGTGTGCGTCTTCAGGGTTTTTTTTTTTCTTGTTTATTTGACTGATGTTGAACTTGAACTCGGCTTTGTGTCAGGAACAGTTCATGTCAGTCTGCTCTGCTGAAATACAACAGACTCAGACTTGCTGGGAAAATGAGTGTTTCTTCAGCCATTGTAAATTGTGTTCTTCACAGAAACAAATACAAACAAATAATACACACAGGCCCGTTTCAAATCCAATCAGCAGTTCAATCTCCAGAGGCTAGATGTGTCACACACTCTTACACTATGTTGAATCACTATAATCTACTAATTATATTTTGAAAAGAGGCTCATCTATATAATGTAGTTGCATGGCTTCTGTCCTTGTTACACACAAGATGACAAAATAAGTAAATAAATAAAATAAGAACCTACTTTTTTTAAACTTACTTAATCCAGTGGCTGTGTATAAAAATGGGCGACACGGGTTCTCCTTGTGTTCTTTGGCCTCCTGTCCCAGTCCAAGAATATCCACATTTGGGTTAGCGGTGAGTTTTACAATAGTGAAAATACGCACTCCGAAACTGTAGGGGGAGTTCTGTAGAGAAAAGTGACCAAAACAGTGAAAAGTGACCAAACTTACATAATTCCCCTTTAAAGTGAAATAGACAGGTTCATTCAGACATGAAACTGACATCATGTATTTAATGTAAAGGTATGCATGTCTGAAAGGGGCTTTTGAATAGTTTCACTATAAGCCCAGTAACTCTATTCTTTATATCAGCCACATTTTTTAATTTCATTGGTTTATATTTGTTACCATTTGTGTAAATTGGCCTTAAGATACAGATTCAGCTTGTAACCACTGCAATCTAGTGTGTACCCACAGATGTAAAGATAAGTGTGTTATTACTGGGAACTAGAAAATGTGATCCAACCAGACGCTTGAGTTTTTAAGAGCCGCCCCTATGTACTGTACTGTTTGAAATGGGTCAAATATCCTCTTGCATAACCAAACACTGACTACTCACTGTCTGACATTGGTCTCAGTTCACTGAGGTTAACAAGTCGGCACAGACAGAAACAAAACTGAAATATTGTAGCTCATATCAAATAACAAGTTCTACTTGACATTTGTCAACAAATCAATGTGAGAAAAGACCACTGACCACTGTGATCTCCAGGTTAAGTGGTGAACAACTCCATGTCTAACAGTGGCTTCCAGCTGTCACACACAGACAGGCTGTGAGGGTGTTTGTGTACGTGAGACAGCGTGTGCAGTTAGACAGAAAGTTTGATGAGGGTCTGAGGGTCAGTGTAAAAGTCTGACTTTCAGGGTAAACAATGCTGCAGGCATTTACTCTGAGACACACACACACACACACACACACACACACAGCTAAGAGATGCAACCATTCTTCAGCAGACAAGATAAATAGTCAACCACCAGGATAGGAGGGAGAAGGATTACATATCATGGGGTCAAAGTAACATAATTACTGAAAATAAAAACTCTGGATCTATGTTAAGAGTTCAATTTGCAGGAGAGAGATAGAGAAAGGGAGAGGGAAATATAAAATAGGCAGAGTGACAGACAGATTTGAAAGCTAGGGGGATAAAAGAATGGGAACTGAAGCTGGAGTGATATTAATATTTGCTGACAGGCTCGCCAGACATTTCCGATAACTGTGCTTTTTCAAGAGGGCGATTTGTCGTCAACATATGTAAATTATTTATGTCTTGACAGTGATGACGGGACCAATCACGTTTCTCTGACAAGCACATGAAACTGAGAATAATAAAGTGGCTAGAGAACTATTCCATAGTTTAATAGTTAGTGGGTGTGCAGGCAATAACAGAGAAACAGACCCATTCAGTTTTTTTTGGTATTTCCATTAAACTAAGTACTGTTCTGGCTTCTATCTGAATCTAGGCTTAAGCTACTGTAGTGAATGATCCATGTACTCACTGCTGCCATACTATTAACTCTCAAGTCAATTATGATCAAGCGCCACTGTGAGATCATCGTAGCATTAGATATAACCTGATTCCTATCACACATTAATCACAACCTGTCAAGTGTTACACAGCTACAGACCAGCCGTATCATGAAAAGATGGAGCTGTTTTGCCTTAAACCGCATGACTTTTACATTTTCAAAGACCTTGTCATTGAAGCCAATAGTTTAAGCTAAAGGTGGAGCTTTGTTTGTAGTGTTGATTTAGCTGTACTGCTTATTTTGCACCCAGAGTGGATAAAAGTATCATTTAAATGGTGTAAATGTACTGTAGTACCCCACACAACACCATATCTAAATACTGCAGCAAATACAGAAAAGGCAACGATAATTGATAATTTCTCACTTTAAAGGGCATTTGTGAAAGCTGGTGAAATCTGTGGTTTTCTGAATCATATTCAAGTCATCTTATTACATGTTCCGCGTGTTGGTCATGCTCCTTTAATTCTTAAATAAGATTGGCGAAACCATTAGCAGTATGAAGCTCTTTCTGCTATTTGATATTAGAGTGAATGGCATCGGCCTAATGATTCCCTGTGGTTCATGTTATCAATGGAGGTTAATAGGGTCACTGCGATGAAAATGGGATCTCTGCCTCTCTTACATTCATACGCTCTTCATTCATTCTGTATGCAACTCTGCATGGACAGAAGTGTACAGTACCAATCAGTGTCCTGTCAAATCAAATACAGATAGTATCATATACAAACAACAGGACTGTCTTACATATGTTATGTGCATTAAATCGAGTCCATTTAAACATTAATGTTAATCAATTATCTAATTTAAACACTTGATTCAAAATAATAAAATTATACCAAGGGACCTTTATTTGCTACAATAATTGAGAATTACACATATGAGGAAGACTTTCTGGAACCTCACAGCTGCACAGCAGCTAGTGTGGCAGAGTACTGCAAAGCCAATTCCAAAATTCAACACCAGGCTTAGTTCACTAATTCACAAGCAAATTAAGCTCACCAAGGTAAGACATAAGCAATAGAGAAGCAATTGGAAAACCAACCGAATCAGTCGTCCAATCAGAGATGGCAAGCTGAAGCATCCCAGTTTCTCCTTTGGAAGAGCAAATATGACTCTGATTAATCAGCATATTCATTTGCAATTCCTAATAATGGTCAGGATGAAGAAAGTTGAAGGGGAAAAACGCTGTGTTAATACATCATGTGATGCCGGCAGTCTTTGCGTAGTGCGTTAAAGTCTGCTGATATGCAGTCCACAACCACAAATTTGAGGATTTTTTTTTTTCAAAACAGCCTTAACACTATCAAATATTGTTACACCTCTATTCTCATCAAATGACGGCACTGGCCTACTGACTGACGTTAGTTTCAGCCCGTTTATATCAGTTCATATGTCTGTTTGTGTGAGTTTGTGTACAATTGTTTAGTGTACAAGTCATTGTGCAGTAAGAAAACTCATAAAATACATTGACAATTAAGTGATGTAACCCCTGGCAATGCCAGTGAAGATCAAAGTTAGCAGAGCGAGCTTTCAAGCTGTCATATTTAAAACATGCGCCTCTCTCTGTGATATTCAAAGGGGTATCTGTTGATTTCAGTACAGGTACAACAAGAATGTAATGGAGGATTTGGCCTGGGAAATTATTTTAAAATTCCAGCTCATTACCTCAAAACACATGTTTAAACTGTTCTGGCTCCATCACTTTACTGCAGAATCAGGTTTTCAGTTTTTCTGTCCGAGTGTGAATCTATTCAAAAGTCTGATTCAAGCCAAAGCATGCAGCTTGGATGCATGAAGTCCTTTAAGTGACATACCTTACCACTGTATTTTTTTACTAACTAAAATCTTCTGTGTTAATCTTCCAGGCCCCTTATATTCCCTATGTGGAATCAGAGTCACATGAAGGGGTCAGTGGGAAAAACGAGTCAGTTTCTCTCCTTCCCAGTTAAGCAGATTCTTTTTTTCATCTGCCAGACGTGAGAACATGTAATCTTGAGGTGTAAAGACCTTCCCAGACTGAGCAACATGGAACACATTTCACTCACAGAGCAACTTAGCGCTTTTATGTTGTTGGAAGGCCGACGTGTTAGAGGAGCTCACATTATCTGACTACAAAGGCTCAACCCTGTCAAAGACTACCATACACAAAGAGACGGCAGTATAAACAGCTTATTAAGAGAGCTGGAGATGACAGAGAGCATGTCAGCCATTGTAGGATATATTTACCTTTCACATTGTTATCCAACTACAAAGGCTACAGGTTTAGTCGCGCAGACAACGGAACAAGAGAACAAACATATTAGAGAAAGACAGAGAGAAAAAGGAAAGGGGGTGGGAGAGTCTGTTGCTGTCTGTTTTACAGCACGTGTCTGCTCTCACATGGTTATCCAGTTCAAAGACTGCTGCCAAGCAATCTTCAGTGGATATGGGTGATGGGTAACATGAGCTATACTTCTGTCTTCTGATATAATAGCTGAATGGAATTGGTACAAGAAAAAGAAAATCCTTAATTATCAAAAAAAAAAGGTTTGTTCTGAGAACTTCGTACAGTAGGAGAGTGTCGTCAATAAGCCAATTATATTATAAATAGCTTTAGAAAGCATTTTTGAGAGACATAACAGCATGATTACACAGAAGAACGCTTCGATCTCATCATCCCTGAATGTGAAATTGATTTTGGCTCCAAAGTTTTGTCTTTAGCTGGTCAGATATCTCTTCTACATCTATCTGCATTAGAGTATTGCCCAATTTATGGGCATAAAGCCACATAAAGACTGTGCGTGTCTCTCCAATAACGCTGAGGTAGAGACACTCTGTACATTTACATGACACATGAAAAAACAGAATTATTCCCTAAATCAGACTATGACTGGATAACTGATCTGTCAATTAAAAAACAAGTATTAGTGCTGCATCCCATTTGTGGTCAGACCCATTATCTGGGTATTTTAATTGGAGTTGGAGAAGCTCCGAGGTTAAAGACCAGAAATGATTTATTTGAAAATTGGAAATCAATTTTCTTAATTGAATTAAGACACTGAAACGGACGAAAACTGGACTAAAATGAATTTGCACATGCTCCAAACAGTAAAACTATCACAAAGAAATGACTAAAACTGAGAAAACTAATAAGAACCCCAGAAAGCAAGTCTAAGACTAAATTAAAGTCTATTTCAAAAACAACAGTGTGACCAGTAAGAGGATGTATTGTTAAAGAGCGAGAGAGGGCGAGAGAGAGAGAAAACAACACTGTGGATCCCACAACAGTAGAACGTGGCACAAAGTGGAAACTGGGGGAAACCCTGTATAATGTATTTAAGCTTATTAAGTTGTTTATATTCAGTTTTTTTACTCAGTGACATAAAAGTCAACAGGACAGGCAGCCATATTAAACCGCTGAAACGTTGCACATCACCATCTGAGGAGGCGGACACTGTCAGTTATACGATTTTCTCTGTTACATGTAAACTGGGACAAGGACAGAAATCTGATTGGACACACGCATTTTGAGCATTGCCCGATTAAGCTTTGCATGTAAACGTACTGAGTGTCCAGGTCTATTCAGAGTGGTTTGGGGCTGGTCTGGAACACATGCTATGGGCACAAGCTGCTGCAGTTTTTTGGCACTTCATCTGCCTCTTCATTGAAGTCATATCCTACAGCAGGTTGTAACTCTTTCCAACATTACTCTACAGGGGGTAGAGCATTGAGGGTATGACAGCCCAGCATCCTGGAGTGATCAGCAGAGCAGTAGTCACAAGTATGTTAATTAGTGTATGATAACTAACTTTTCAAATAGATTTCATCTAGTCTCCTTCAAGAGTAGTTGGCAGCAACGCTTGCAGTTTTTTGCGAAGGAGAAGCTACGGCCAAAACTGGACCAAACAAGTGCCACCCATGCATCTTAATCTATATAGAAGAATTGTTTGAGGAAACTGGGTTAAAAGGTTTTTATGGATGTCTCCCTTGAAAATGAGGTTTGCTCAGTAGTTCTTGCTTGCAGATAAAGGATCCCCCTCCTTTGATGTATTAGCTGATGTTCTGTATAATTTAAATTCCAAATATGAAAGAAATAATGAAACCAGAAGAATCACAAACTTTAACTAACAATTGCCTTAACTTCATCAGGGCCCTCAGGGTTCATGGACTTAATAAAAACACCAATGCATCGATGGGAAAGGTAGTCGCTGGTGAAATAGCATCTCATGGATGAAGATGATTGTTCAGAATATCTGCTGCCAAAGCATTATCTCTGTGTTTGTCATCTACTTCACTTTAATATCATAGTGAATGCCATAATAAACCCATGAAATGCCACAAAACCTTTACAGAGGTTTTAGCAGTAGAGTTTCCTGGGTACATGAAGGACTGATCCATCATAGCTACAAAGGTCTTTGGAATCAAACATAAACATCCCTGTTTATGACAGTGTTACAAATACTGAGGCTCATCAAAGGCCATGGTGATGGACCCATCAGAGCAGTTCCTGCTGCACTTCAAGTCTCTATGTAAGTGGCTAGGGTTGAGCTGCCTCCGCCCGAGCTCCTCCTTTTCATGTAGTGTCTCACCTAATCAATGTCACGTCTGTTTCCATTGATGTCTGCTCTCTTCTGTGCCCTACGGGAAGTCTCGACTGATGGTCACGCTGCCTTAGGCATTCCATATGTGCGGGTGGAAGGGAAGAGATGTCCAGCAAGAGAAAGAGAAAAATATAACTTACTGCAGATGGAAATAAAATTGATTCTTTGACATTGACCTGTTTGAGGCAGTTCTGACTGAGCCGATAGTAGTTCTTCTGACAGTCCTTTAGGAATGTCACCCATTGCCACACAGTTCAATCCAAATGTTTTGGAACAGATTTGCCATGAGTAGAATATGAGTAGAATATCCAATGCAGTCAGAGGCAGATCTCCTTAAGGATCGGCTGGTAGGCTAATCGTAACCATAGTCTCCGAAACTCTGATTCACCTCCAAGTCTTATCAACCACTGACTGATGCTCTTCAAGAAAGAATAGAGCAAAATTTTGGACCAATACCTACTGAACCTGAATTAATTTTTGAAGCAGTTCTTTCAACATTACATCATGGACTTCAAACGTACAACCTGGCCAAGCAATGGGTAAGGTAAATCATGAAACTATCATAATATAAATACCATCCATGTTTGGTTTTTATGTGTTCAATGAAATAAGAATGTTGGTATCATTATTTTATTTATCTGGAGTGTTCTTATTCAATGGAACAGCTTGTACTGTAGTTCCTATGCATTTAGTTTACTTAAAGTATATTTAAGAAGTGTATTCTCACTTAACCATAAGTAAAAAGTAATGTGGTGCTTCAACTTCTACTAGACAACATTTCTGTCTATATATTCTGAACTTAACTTCAGTGTGTGTTTGAAGTGTTGAATATCTCTCACCATGGTAGCACAGACATTTTACTTTAAGGCAAAAGAGTGAAACACATCTTAAGATTCATGTTAGAAAGCTTAAGCACAGTTGAAAGGGCTGAGCTGACTTTTTATGAGCCTTGGGGGGAAAATAAATGCAGCAAAAATTCCTGTGTTGTGTCTCTGCGGGTGATGTGTTTTAGTGTGAAACACTATCATCCACTGCATCATTTGGCCTGTAGTTTGATGGTTACTTACTTTTTAATCCTGTTCCCACCCTGAGGTCCCGCCACCCTTCCTTTTTCTTGGCAACATGTTGAGCTTCACCCTCTCAGTTAAGTTAATCTTGGCCTGCTTGTGAGTCACAGTTCTCACTGGGTCAGTTTTGTTCTCGCAGATTTTCTTGTTGCCTGGAGGAGTCAATCTCAGCACAATCTGCAGGGTGCCATCATTTAAAGCACATGCTCCAATCACAATGCTTAATTTTAGTGTTGATATTCTCAGTGTTTCTGATTTATTCCAGAGCTCTGAGTGCTGACTTTCTGTTGCAAACAGCACTCCCAATGATGTCAGAATCATTGGACTGAATAGGTGGGGCTTATAAAAACTAATGAGCTCCGTAAGTTTTCTCTTTGCCAACCTTTATTGCTTTTGTGAATCATTATTAGACCTATAAGGTAATTAGTGATGGTTGAACTCAATAAGTGAGATCAATCACCTACCAAACATCTTGGGCATACAGCTGCTGAATGATGAATATGTAGGATGCACATCTGAGTTCATCTTCAAAATATGGAAGGATCTCAGACCTTTCATTTCAATTATTATTTTTGACAGTTCTGGTCTATGAAGAGATAGGTCATTATGTGGTAAAACACAAGTCAAATCTGCCCAGGAAACTATAACACCCTCACATTGGGAAAGCCACAGCAATCACAATATTGTACTTTATGCAGCGTTATTTTTTAATCCAATATTTTCTCAAAATTTAAAGCAGACACAGAACAGAGAACATACATGACAGCAGAGGCAAGTAAAAGCATATCACATAAACTACATGACATACAGGAAGAGAGGGAACTCTCCCTGTTTGGCTACTTCCTGCCTTTTTCACTTTTGAGAAGAAAAACCCCTGAACCAGTATTCAGAAGACCAGCTGTCATCATCAAAACTAGAGTGACAAAATGAGAAGCTCTGTGAACACTGAAAGCTCAAGGACATTTCTCAAGATTTTTTTTTTTACTTCCATTTCCGTCTATTGGGGAAAAAAATGCTTCCGAAAAGTATAGTTGACATGCAAGTGCCCCCTCTAGTGGCCATTTTTAAACTGTATCAACTTGTGCTTCCAATCACACAAGTCGTTTTTCTCTCTGTTCCCGCTCACAGTTTCTTGACCGGTTCTTTTCCTCTCTGATGGGTTGATAACCCGTGACCGTGGTTGCATGCCTGTGTGCCTTGGGACTAAATAATAGGAAGGTGCTGTATTTTATCTGATGGCTGAAGCAAGGTTACACACACACACACACACACACACACAAATAGACAAGCTCACATAAAAATGACCACCTGCATCATCTCCCACAGGTGCAGCACAAAGCAGACAGCATGGACGCACGCTCGCTTATTTATGCAAACCACTACACAGTCATGTAGGAATACACCTTATACAGCATGTGAATATATCACACACACATTCTGTCTCACACACTCCCAACCTATGTTACAGTTGCTTTCTGAATCTCAATGCCAGTCCTGGGTGACTGATGACAGGGCAAAACTCCAATCAAATTCCAGAGAGAGGCTGTGAAATGGAGGCAGAAAAATCAATGGGTACCACTCTTTATCTGTGCAAATTCAAACAAGTGCATGTGACAGAACATCAGAGAGCTGTCATTTCAACAGGAATTGGAATGAGCAAAAATATAATAATACAACTTCATTTTTTTCACTGGATGCCGGTAGGAAAATTGACAATTGTTTAAAAAAAAAAGGCACAAAAAGATGTCTTTCCTTTCTTTATCTCACCACTCAAAACCTACCTGCTTTTCTTTTTCATGTAACCACATCTAAAATAATATAACATTACGACGGTAGAGGGTTGTCAGCTGGGACAGTTCCACTCAAGCTGTGATCTGTGAAAAATAACTCAATCATAGTGGTAAGCCTGTCTTGAGTCAACAGAGGGGGAGTTGGCAAGTCAACATGTCACCACCGTGACAAACAACCCACAAAGAAATGAGTTTCCACATAGACGAAAAGTCAAACTTCATCATCATGCAGTGCAAACACACCAACGCCACTGTAACGTGCTTGTGGCAGCCAAGAGAGAAATGAACGAGCTTGTCACTGTCACCAAATACCTCAACAAAGAGAAAAAAAAAACGA
Organism: Decapterus maruadsi; assembly: GCA_030347415.2. Taxonomy (NCBI): domain Eukaryota; kingdom Metazoa; phylum Chordata; class Actinopteri; order Carangiformes; family Carangidae; genus Decapterus; species Decapterus maruadsi. The sequence goes on along the minus strand of CM064887.1, from coordinate 9,786,457 downwards.
TTTTTCTTTTTTTTAACTGTCATTACCCATAGGCGTTGCAGATTTATTTTACCCCTCTCTGTGAAAAAAAAAGTTTTCTTTTGACTTCACTCAATGGAGACCTTTCAACGGCACAGACCTTCAATTTCATCTGGAATGTCGAGGGGAATGAGACAATTATGTTGTAAAATTCCTCATGCTCCAAAAAGGAAAAAGCAGGCTGCTGCAAAGGATGTGACTGCATCAGGAGATTCAAGTCAAAGCTGCATGGAAAGAAAGATACTGACATTGCCCAAGGGGAACCACCAGGAAAAAAAAAAAAAGCAGGCTGTGTTTGTGAGTAACAAAAAAAGTACTTAAGAGAAAAGGAGAGGCTGGAAAATGACTCTAGAGTCAAACTTCAACAGATTTGTTACAGCTTGCAAAGGATGTGGAGGTGACTTAGTTTTGCATAATTCTGCTGTAATGTATGTTACATTGAAATCTGCACTAGCCTTGTTCATATAGGGTATAGAACACTCAGCCATAACATTAAAACAAATGACTGCTCTTAATCTCAACATTATCTCTTTATGAATGATTATGATTAGGCAAATTTACCTTTTTAACACATTAAGCAGACTAAGAGCAACATTAGCATTCATTTGAAATTGTGTTCATGTCCACATGGTGAAAAAAAGCCAGATTTATTCTCTCTCCTTTTAGCGCTGTTTTTCTCTCCACAAGCTCCACTGGATTAACCAGCTAATCAGCACCTTTGTCTGTGTGACACTTGGTGCTAGAAAGGAGCACGCAAGCGGATTCTCCTGACTTGTTCTGCAGAGAACAGCTGCCTGCTGCAGATAGAGACAAGGATGAGGAGGGCGAGAGTGAATCAAAACTGTGAACTTGTGCGCCATAAAAGCCGGGGAAGGAAATTTAAGACATACAACGCTCTGTAAAGCAGAAGGAAAGTGCATAGCTGAGTGATTACTCGTGTTGCTTTTGGTGGCTTGTTTTAATTTTAGTTTTAGTCTAGTCTTTGTGTCAAATATTATAATGTTATTTCGTCTCATCTTGTTTTGGTCAACGGAGATGAAGAGACATTTTAGCAGTTTTTATTTTGTAAACCCCATTCAATGTTGTTTTTATTTGTCAACAATATTGCATTATTCATTCATACATACTGTATTATCATGTTTTCCTCACGTGATAAAGGTTCGCTGACGATGATACAGTATTTCGTCATAATTTGCGTTGATGAAAGTGATAACTCCCTTTCATATTAGACAGTTATTTGAGCTGTTGTAAAAGAATGCCTACAGAAGCTTCTGGGGTTTTGATTAAACTTTTTTGATTGTCACCTCTAAGGACAGTCTTATAAAGTGATTGGACACAGTGTATTAAAACAATACATTTGTTTCAACTCGCATGATCTGATATCACCAAGTAAACAACAGCCCAGGAACGCTGTTCTAACCAACTGGTTAGGGTTAGGTTTAGGTTTAGCGTTAGTCCTGGGCTGTTGTTTACTTGGTGATATCAGATCATGCGTTTGAACTCAGTCTAAACAGCAACCCTTATCTGGAAACCGACGAGCAATGTCTCATAGTAATGCGCTATAATAATGTTTCGTCTCTAAATATCCACCAAAGCTCCAACCCCAACATGACTGATGACAATGTCCTTAACCAGTGGTTTTCCTCCCAGCTGGACTCTATCCCATCTCTCCCTAGCACTTATGAATGTACCTCATGTCACCACTTTCTGTCATTATCACTGGTAGGTCTTTTCAAGTACTTACCCACTGCTGATGCAAAAGTGTGGCAACCAGAAGAATATCTGATGTATTTTCTGCTTAATAGAGATAAGAATTTCAATCAAATAGAGATCTGCCAAAAAGAACTGAGTCATGGCAGCAAGGACACGCAGCACTTCCTGTCTGAACAAAGACCTAGACTGGGGCCTTCTTATGAAACTTACTTCAATTAACAACACTAATAGGGGTTGCTTTTTCCTCTACGGAGCTCCCCCTACAGTTTCACAGCGCATATTTTCCATCCAAAAGCGCAAGGTCTTATGATTTCCGTGATCGTGGAATCGCAGAATTGACAAATGAAAACGGAATCTATTTTTAACACAGAATATCATGGAATTTGACATAATTTGACTAAAATGCTGTTTTGGTGTGGAGGGAAGCAGCATTCAGCATTATTGTCGCGTACAGTGCAGCTTCACCTTAGCATGGCGAAGCGGTCGCCCACAGCTCTGTCTGTGTTGGTGAAAAAACTAAGAAAGTCGACACTAACCCCTCAATGCAGAGATAAGCAGTTCCTGGGTGACTTCTATGTCAGCAAAAAGATTAATTGTTCCTCCTCTGTGACTACAGTACCACTCATGTAGATTTCAAAACATTTGGAAATAAGACAATGGGAGAAAAAAAAGAAGAAGAAGAAATATTTTACCATTTCTGCGCACACACAGACATACACACCATTCCAGACATTTTCTCTCTCTTTCCACTCCCACTTCTTTTCAGCCACACAGAGTTTCCTTTTTACACCTTGGCACACACACACTCTTATGGAGGAGCTACAATATCTGGCTGCCAGTGCTCGGTGACTTTCAATTAACTTGACTTTTAATGAACTCTGTCTGCTTTAATAAAGAGATGGAGCCAATGAGTTGAGTTGATGGCGTTGAGGCAAAGCTCGTCAAAGCTCTGAATTGTCTTGTTAAATCAAGGGCTGAGCGGTTTATAGCGGTGGTAAGATCCAGGCTCAAACTGAACAGACAACTTCTAACTTTATGAATACAAAGGGCTTTTTTTTTTTTTTACTTCTTTATATTACATACTCTGTCCTCACTAGTGTCAGCATGCAGGGCTAAGAAGTATCACTGCAAAATACACCATGCAGATCAACTCCTCAGTGTGTTAATGGGCTTAGTTAGGATGAGTGGCCTGCAATGGTATCTGAGGCTAATTTGGGTCAAAATCTCTGCATATGCTGATTCCACCACATTATTCAGGAGCACAGAGCAGACTTTGAATTCTAACTTATACACACAGCACATTATATACAGGTCATTAAAAATGTGTTTTATAAAGTAAAAATCTGTAAATGCAGCTTTTTTTGCCATTAGCTCAAATTCTTGGAAATTCCAATCTACATCTTATTTTTTCCCTAAGTTAATTTTATTTGCATAGTGCTGAATCGTTACAGAAATGATCTCAGGGCACTTTCCACATACTGTATGGCAGGTCTAGACCAGGCAGAAACCTCAGAGGATAAAAATGGAGCCATTTCCTTGAATTGCTGGCTACAACAGTTAGTGTATTCATTCACTGAATGGATGAGAAATGCCAATACGGTGTATGTGGTCTTATAAGGAATATTGTTGTCACATGCAGCATTAAAAGATAATTTACAATTAGGCCTGAAACACTGCAAATGTGACTATTGCCTTTCCTTATTACTAGGCTGCTCCATCAAGTCTCTGATCCAGGGTCCACCTGTGAGGGCACTGAGAAAAACCTGGAGAGGCTGGATTTCTCCCTCACAGCCGTGCTTTCCTGTAGAATCCAGAAGAGAATTTAAAATCTCCTTGCCTACAAAAGCTTTAAGGGTGAGGCGGTGTCCTATCTTAAAGAGCTGTAAGCACCCCATTACTTCCACTAGAACACTGAGCTCCCAGAATGCAGGCGTGTGTGGGGTTACTAGTCTCCACAAGAAGAGTGGGAGGCAGAGACATCAGCTGTCAGACCAAACCTGGAGGAAGTTTCCACAGTGGAAGGCATATATCCCCCCTGCATTTAAGAATAGCCTTTAAAACTTTCCTTTTGGATAAAGCTGATAGTTAAAGGCAGTCCAGGCCTGTCCAAACTATCTATTAGTTATGCTGCTATAGGCCTCGCCTGCTGGGGGATTTCACATGCACTGGACTCTGCTGTTCTCCTCTGCCTCTCCATTTGTATGCATTCATATTCCATCAATACATGATACCTTCCTGCATAGGCAGTCTTTACACTACATGGTTCAAGTGGCTCAATTCTGACTTTTTCCTCTTGAGTGGCACAGATCGGATCTGTAACATGAATGTATAAACGGGAAAAAAAACATGGAATCAGATAATGTCAGATTGGATTCAGACCCCTTATGTGGAAATAAATCACATAGAAATCGGATTGGATCTTTCCTGTAAATGCGTGTTGAACGTCATCAATAATAATAATATTAACCCTAGTGCCCACATGTTTCCCTGGAACTCTGTAACCCGTGATTGACATGTGGGCCTGACCTGGACTACCATGGCCAGCTGTGGCCAGCTGTGGTCACTGTCACAGGAATTATTACAGTGTTGCATTTCCGTGGTGTCCATGTGTCTGTTTTTTTCTCACTATTTCTTGTTTTCATAAAGGCCTAACATTAACCCTGTGGTGCATCATGGTCACTACAGTGGACAGCTGTTTAAAAGTCATTCCATCCTAAATGCTAAGGTTTCTATGGTTGAATTGCCTATCAGCCCATAGAGGGCTCTCTGCTGCATCACTCCATTGAGGTTAATTCAGTGGTCAGTCATTGTAACTGCAAGTAAATTTTATCTGGATCCAAGGTGGCAGCCCAAAAGCCACTTAGGTGGGCGGCTCCGGGCATATCCTGTCAAACCGTCTTTTCCAGAAGGACCCTAGATATGAAAAAAATATGATGATATACAGTAACATCTCAGTGATACTATTATTCTTTTATTTTTGAAAAAAATATTTCAAATAAGTAGTAAATTAGGATTAACCATGCGTCCACTGAAGTGGACGTCATGCATCAAGTACAACACAAATCTTGTAATTGCTTTACCTTATCTTGTGACTGTTCTGGTTGTAAATTACATTATAAATATAAAAATACATTCCTTTGCTCTATTTATAGGCTACTTATTTAAAAAATATACACTTTTGTACAGATTAGCTGTAATTTGTGGGGCCAGATAGCAGAGGTAGGACGAGGGAGCTGTGGAAGATGTGTACTGTTAACCTGGCCACACTCAAGACCAAATACATCTTCATGCAATGCTGTGTGCCAGTGTGATCTGGATGCTTTGCCACCTTTCATAAAGCCTAGGTTTGATGAACTGACCATATTACTGAGGTGAGGATTATTTCTACAGACGTGTTTGGAGATGAAGAGACTAATATTTCAGTTCTTGTTGCCGAAAACATAGTAATTACAGTGTAATGACATGGTAATACCAGTCCTGCAGCCTTAAAGAAGATGGTGACTAATAATAATAATGTTCTTCTTGTTGGGAATGTTTTGAAACAAAGAATTGGCTTATAGAGTTGTAAGAGTCATTTATTCTATTATTCAGGCCTATACACAATAGGCCTATTTTAACGTTGTGTACAATGTTAAAATGTGTAAAAAATATGTAAAAATGTGTTGAAATGTTTTGCAAAGCATAAAATGAAATTATAGTTATTGAATTAACCATAAATAAAAATTTTGATTAATTTTTACATTAAATTCATATTGTTTTATATGAGTGCTTAGGCGCATGTAGTCCACTGGAGTGGACATGTCTGTAACTCTCTGAAAAAATCATATTTGAAAATTATTATTTTTTTAAACTTTTTTTCATGCCCTAAGAAGGATAAAAACACTTGAGAAAAAAATCTTGACTAAGGCTAACATAATTCATGCACCATAGGGTTAATTTATATGTGGATTGAAGGCAAGCGAGAGAAACACCAGACTGTAGTGTAAAGACATTCATAGTTTCTCATCTCTCTCCTCTTGTTGCTCTCTGCAGGTATGTCTGTGTGCAGAGTCTGGAAATGTGAGTTTAAGTGATCCTATACTCAACACTCACTGCTACATCATTATTATTAGTGTGTGTCTCCCCCCTCTTTTCATCAACCCCAATAGCTGGATGCACACATCATGAGCAAGGCGTTCTTTAAGATAGTTAAAGGGATAGTCCAACATTTTGGCAAATTCGCCTATTGCCATAATCCCTATAGTCAGGATAGGTTCATTAATTATGAAATAATCATGTATAGTAATATTGCAACACACAAAGCAAATACTCAGACCTACTTGCGCTTTTAAAATCACTCTGCCCAGCGGCCGTGTCTGGAATGTAGTTCCAGCTACGCATTTGCCTCGCACTGCATCTTGTAATGTTACATTATTATTTCATAGCATGGTGAATGTGGAGGTCACAACCATTCACCTGTTCACTGAGCATCTCGCGTCTCTGCACCGCAAATCTCAAAACAACATGGACCGATAATTAAAGGTAATGAACCTACACCTATGACTATAGGGATTTTGCCAAAATTTGGCAAAATGTTGAACTACGCCTTTAAAGTTTTAAAGAGTTTATGCCAGTTTGTGTGGTGAGCATATGGTCCTGTTAGCATTGTTACTGTACCACTGATGGGGATTTGTGTGTCTTGCTGGAAGGCTAGCCCAGGGCTAAGTCCTTTCCAGGTTGACTGGTAAACCAGTGAGCCAAGAGTGGAGGGCACAGGCATTAATACCCACCAATAGGTGCTAAGTTGACCACAATTACCCTCAACTGAAGCATGGACTCACTTATATTTTGTTGGTCCGGACAGCAAGACTTATAATCCATTTGACACTGGCATGAGAAAAAGTCCATCAGGCACCAACACCACAAAAAAGTCAAGTCAGACTCCGTGAGTTCATCTTTCACTTTATCTCCTCTGTTTCCATTTCTCATCTCTCTATTCCACCATTAAACATCCAATGTTTTGTTTTTTTTTCTTTTACTTTACCCCTGTCTTTGGTTACCCACGTCTCCTCCACTGCCAAAAAAAATCGTTAACCACAATCAGGCTACTGCACAAATCATAGAAAAAGAACATTTTACACAAACACGCACACGCACAGGGCTGTAGTTTAAGCATCCATTCAGGCTGTAGGAAACAATGTGCAGCCATAAATCAATAGCGGTTGTGAAGGCAATGAGGCAGAGGCTGTGACAATAGGAAGCTGGGGACAAAGTAACTGGATAACAGAATACACACACATACACACACAGCACAACAACACACAGCAGCAGACTGTGTGCCAAGGTTTTTAAGGTTATGATTCATGGGAAACATTTTGATCAACTGGAGCTGTGTTTTGTTTTTTTGTTTTTTTGCCTCGAGGGGAAACAATGATTGGGGGGAAATCTGTAAGGAATCATGGATGATGGTTAAAGGTTTGGGATCTGACCACCTCAGGCTAAACAGCAGGTCAGTGGTCTGAGCTGAAACCCCGTCCGGAAGCCAGATCTCTCCTCCGAGCTCCCAGGCTCATCTGCAAATGCGCAAAGCCAGATTATTTTGTACCTTTGTCTGTCTGCACTTGCATTACATTATGCTGAATAGAGGACCAGTGTGTGTGTGTGTGTGTGCGTATTTGCCTGATATTGTCCTGTTCTGTCACACTGAGGAGCGGGGTTGGTAATACATGAGTATCCTCAGGCTTGTTCTCTGCTCCCATGCCCAGACCTGTGTGTGTGTGTGTCTGCGCATGTTCGTATTTATCCGTGTGTCTGAGTTTTATTCTATGCAAGTCTAGTTCAGGGTTAGAATCGGGGATGGATTAATATTAGAGTTAGGAAATAAACACAAATGGAATTTCCTTTAAAAAATGCAGGGCGAGGAGCAGAGAAAATATCTATAAGTGCACATTAGTGTGTGGTGCAGGTGTGCGAGTGTGTGTTTGACATGCAGCTCACATCTCCTCTCTTTCACATTACCTTATCAATATTAACAGCTAACATGTGGAATGACTTACAAGGCCATCTCTCCTCCTGCACACACCCACACAGAAGCAGATGACACACAGGTGACCTCCAGCATGGGCCCTGCACTTCCAGGCCGGTTAGCCCCTGAGGGAGGCTCTGTAGCCAGGAATAAATATTCAGACAGGTCCCGGGCTCTGACAGGCCCTGCATGGTGATGGCTAGTGTTGGAACACAAATCCATAGCTACATGTCTGTCCCCGGGGGGTCCAGTTCTTTTTTTGATTCACCGTCATCCATAAAGCTATTGGGCGTGTCATGTCCAGGAGGAGCTGGGGTGGGGGGGTGGGGGGGGGGGGGGGGGTCACGAAGGTAATGGTGCCGTCACGGACATCGTAGACTGACATGTTGCATTATTTCATGTGCAAGCGCAATGACGTTTCTTTTCCCCACTGGCTTTGGAGTTTCACAAGAACAGAGAGCGCATGACTTACGCAACCCAGACGTGGGCTGAATGCTTGAAACGCCCATATGTAGCCCAGCATTTGTATAATCAATGTCCTTAGAAGTGTCAGTTTCAGATGCAACTCATGTTCTAACACTGTGCTTAAATGCTCCACCAGTGCTGCAATAGCATGACATCATTCTGCCCGTTGGATCTGTCAGTGTTAACTTAGGTAAGTAGAAAACAGAGCTGCCCTACAAAGGCAAAGTGCATCTGCATTTTTTCACTTTTTTATTTTTATTTTTTTTTGACAAATCAAAAGTGTGGCATATTCTCTGAAATCTGGAAGAATTTGGTACTGATAAAATTTCCAGACTTATTGGGCTTTTTTGATAAAACTGTCAGAATTGGTCACAAAATATGCCGTCAAAATAGGTCAGACAGACAAAATACAAAATACATTTAATTCAGTCCATCTTTATCTAATTAATTATAGACTTGGTAGTTATTCATAATTGTATGCTTAAATCTGACAATTAAAGGATGATGAGGCAGGATTCAGAAATAAAACTCACTAGCGATACATAGCGGCCGCCAGGGTTACTGCAGCAGCCAGTCAAGCTGCAGCGGGAGCGCGCATCAACTCTCCACAGCAGCAGCTGATGCTACGTGCTGTCTCTCTCGTGACACACACACATACATACGTTGCACTTGGCTGTTAATAAACTGTAAACGCGTCACACCGCGCTCATTGTACAGTGCCCAATTTACCGCGACAGCCGAAGGTTGACCGCCTAGGCATCAAGGTCTGCACACCGGCCGCTGCCGCCGCCGCCGCCGCTATGAGCTGCTGCTGCTGCTGCTGCTGCTGCTGCTGCTCGGCTGCCCTAGTGGCTCTGCATTCCTCCGAACACGTCGGCGAATTTCCTTACATGCGTTGTTTGGATAAACTGACCACGGATGAATCCATCGGCTCATTGTAAAACTATTTATTTATTTATTGAAGTAAATACGGTGATTATGTACGTACAGAGCCCCACGGCTGCGCTGCTCTCTCTCTCTCTCAGTAGGCTACACACACACACGCGCGCTTCACTTTTCAACTACCGTACATAACTGCCACAAAGTTAGATTTCATCAACGAGACCAGCATTTATCTAAATAATAATTCAACCAGCCGACATAAAAACCTGTGGTGAGTTACTCGGCTGGTTTTCGCTGCGAGGACAGAGAGAGAGCAGCACAGAGAGGGAGGAGGACAGAGAGAGGCTACCCGGCGGTGAGCTCAGCTCTCCGGCTGCAGCCTCTGTGACAAGCCGCTGCTGTCGCTCGTGTGTGCCGCGACATTCCTCCGAAAAATGTCGGCGCATCTACTTACAGGCGATATGTGGATAAACTGACGACAGATTGGGAGTCTAAACCGCCACTTTCTCGCATGAAAACATATTAAAAATGTAAGAAAGTGACGTTATTTCCCTACTCGCTGCTCAGGTAGTAATGGCTGACATCCGCTCACCGCTGATGGTGATAGCGTAGCAAGCGGTGAAAGCCAAGGCGCCGAGGACGCGCAAGCAGCGTCATTTGACGTCACATCCGCAGAGCAGGATAAGCAGCGCGGGAAATTCGGATCCTGAATTGCAGCGCATTTTGCAGCACACAGCCTGTTCAAGGCAACGGAGAGATAAGCAAGAGGACTCATTCTTTTTGGTTTGGAACGCTTCATGTCCCATTATTAGTAGAAAACTTAAAACGTATGTGCATTTTTTCATAAATCTTGCCTCATCATCCTTTAAAAGCACAAAAAGCAGTTTTTCTCAGTTTGGCATTTTTACTTTGCACTACTTGGTGAGGCAGAGAGAAGCAAGCAGCCTGTTACGACACGGTGCCACAGGTCATTGGTATCTCTTCAGGCCTCATGCTGCCGAGCTGGCTGGGCGCTCTATGGCTAACACACAGAGTTAACAGGCTGGGGATGGGTTAGTGTACAGCTCTTTGAGGCTGTACTTTGGCACAGTGGTTCCTTGAATGCCACTGCCAGCATGCTGACAATGACATGTCCACGATGACAATGCTAACACGCTGTGTTTGGCAGGTTTTCCATGTTCGCCGCCTCAGCTTAGCACATTAGTGATGGTAATGAGCAGGAAAAACAAAAGTACATCTGAGACAGAATCCATCCTTGGGGGAACATGAATGTCCACAGCTGCTATAGTCGGAGTTTTTCTAATAAAGTTCAGTAAGTGATGCAGAACAGTAACAAACAGAGGCCGTCTCGGTGATCAGGCTCCATTGTTTTGCTTTGTTTATGTCCAGAAACCATTAAGTCCGTACAAGACCAGATAATTAAAAACTTTGACCTGCTAATGGCACCACGAGGAAAAAAAAAGTCAGAGGACCAGTTAAGAAAGTTTGTTCAGGCACTTTCAGCCTCTTTACAAACTTTTATTTCCATACAGGAGATATTCCAGTCTTGACCAAAGAGCCATGCTGCTAATGTAAAAGCAGAGGAATAACAAAGTTTATGGTCAAATCCTGAATCCTGAATTACATCTTGGCTGAAAACGATTAATGATTAAAATTATCCACAGATAAATTATTTGATCCCAATGTGTCCATAAGTGCGTGCATGGAGACCAGACTAAAAATTTTGCTTTGAAAATAAAATCGGTTTCAGGCAGCTGCAGACAGGTCATAAATGGCTGTAACTTAGATTCATGAATTAAGCTTAATAAATTAATTAATGAAACTAGATTTTGAATATTAACAATTGTCATATTTCATTTAGATTTCACTTTACCTGAGGTATATATTTTATAAATCAGTGCCGTACTCTTTACATTAGCATTAAGACATTTTTAGTACTGTCCCACAGCCAGACTATGTCCAAAAGACTCAAACACAGAATTTTTTCAACAGATATTCATTAATAAAACTCATAAGGGAGTTGTTGTACTACATTATTTTACTAAAAGCACTTTTCCTAAAATACATGTAAGAAGTGGTATCCTGAGGGGAAGGCACTGCAGTTGACTGATTTCAATATTTTGCTGAAAGTATGAGTTAAGCACCCTTGAAGTGCATGTGTGGATATGAATAGTTTTTCTCAAATATCTCAGTTGGACCTAACACAGCCAACTGGGAATCACAGCCAAAGTGCGTATCTGAATTGCCTGAAAGGCAAAATAAGTTAGTGGGAAAATCTTAACAAGCATTTAAAGTGGTGCGAAATGTGAGAAACGTAAAGCTTCATTTCTGCGAGGTTTTATGGTGGCACGTTATTATCATATAGTGAGGACTGTGCCGACTCTGCTCTGCTGATGTGCTTTCATTGGCTCTACAGCATAAGTGTTGATGAGATTTGATTATTGAAGTGAAGCCTTCCGTTCAGCAGGGCACCAATCAGTTCTGCTTAAGGTGGTAATTTTCTCTCTTTTAGTGATAGCAATTATTTCCCGCTCCCTCCTCTCTGCCGGAGGGGATTTGTATTCTCGTCAGGTCTCCTCTGTGGCTGTGACAATTATCCCCGTCTCTAATCAGACAGGGGAGTATCCAATGGGAGAAAATCGTGTTAGACTGATTTAGGAAACCCTCTGTTGACTGTCAACACTGTGGAGAATATAAACACACATGCACTCTGCTAATTCTCTCAGCTGTTAGGGAGCATCAGAACCCTTACATTTCTGCCACGTTAAATCACATATACTTTTATAATAGGGATGCACATGATCAACCAAACCGATAACAAGAAATTTGATCGATTAATACTATCGGTTAATGCTATGTCGTCAACTCATGGAGGCGTGTCGACATGTGCGGACATCCAAGTGCCTTCAGTCATATTTTGCAGCAAAGAGTTAGCCTACACTGGAGGACTGACAGTATGCAGCTCAGTCCCCATGAAGGAAGATCCAACAACACTAATCTACACAGATATAGATGGGAATCACTGTAACAACGGTGCTGGAAAAAAAAAAGTCAGTGAGCTCTCCAGCCATATCACCTGTAGCTCTGCAGCTCCACAGCTGCCATCTCAGCGCAATCAGCTGAGCCAGAGCATAGTGGACATGGCGCTGCTCAGCTGTCGCAACAACATAAAAAAAACATTGTTGATCGCCCCAGTGAGCATTTTAATCTTATTGGTTAACGAGCATCGGTTATCGGTTAGACAAAAATTCAGAATGTGCATCTCTGTCTCGTAATGCAGAACAGCTAAAGAAAAAAGGGGGGAGGTCATGTTAAAATGCCTCCTATGGTGCACAGCATGTAGCTCCAGTCAAAGCTTCACCATAGACACTTTATTTAGGGCCCACTGTTCCCATCGGGGTGCAGAAGCTCATGATGAGTGAATAACAAAGAGTAACTGGCCTGAATGTGAAAGGATGTGATACATTTGGGGATTTTTCTCCTCCTTTTGTATAAAATAGAAAATAAGTGCTGCACTTTGTCACAGCCAGGCAGCATGAAGATATATAAATTCCGCTCCTGTTCAGAAAGTTGTGAATTAATAATGACCTAACTTTAAAGCGTAATACTCAGATCCTTTCTCTTATTATCCACGGCACTTACATTCAGCCACGAGTGCAACATAAATATAATGTACTGGACTACACAACAATGGTTCTCTGATGACCACGGACCTGTCCCATGGTGTAATACTGATGAAAGTCCACAACCTTAACCGGATCTACTGCAAAATTGAACGGGTTTCTCCCTGATCCACATCCTGCCTATCCACTGGTTTGGTTCTGGGCTTTACTGTATAGAACTCTATATGAAGAATCTTGAATTGTAATGCAACGTCCAACTACATTTGCATTCTCGTCTCCTAAGATTGCTGATCAAAAAATTAGTGTCTCCCTGACAGAATGCTGCAACAAAAGAAAAATGACAGCAGGCCCAGGGCGACAAAGACAAAGATGAAATTACTTTTCCTCATACCTTATACAGTACAAGTCCACTGCCATTTTCTATTAATCATAATGTTAATTCTTCCAACCCTGGCTGCTCAATGCGTAGATTAACCACACTCCATATCACTGTTGTGTAATTAGTACATGGTCATATGTGTAGCTATGCATTCATTCTACTTCTGGGCTGTAACTGTACATGTATTGTGATAAAGCATAGAATAAATGTAATGATTTTGTGGAAGCCAGTGGTGATAACAACTTTTGTGTTGTTTCCCCATTTAGACGTGGCTGCAATTACTTTTTTCTGATAGCATGACTGTTATATGGGGATTGTTGTAGTTACAGTCTAGCGTATTAATGGAAAAAATTACATGGTGGAAAAATTAATTATTGTTATTGTTACGTTTCCTTCTTTATCTGTTCAGCTAATTGGTTTTACCACCTGATGTATAATAGATGAATATTGTGGAGACTAGTCCCCACACTGTGGTGTAAAGGTCTGTGGTTACCTGGGATACCTCAGTTTTGTGTATGGATTTGTACCTATGAAACATCTATAAATAAAGCCTCTAATTGTTGACACAAGTATAAGATCTAAGAATTCAATCCAACTTTCAAAGTCCTCTCATATTTTTTTTCTAAACTGAACAGAATGAGCCAAAACAAGAAAATAAAACATGTCCAAATCCTGGCAGAGAACACTCTGTGCTCCAGCCAAAGGACTTGACCTAGATTATTAAAAAGTGTTGCAAATAAAAATATAAGTTTCACAGAAGAGGTCCAAAACCTACTTCCTTTATGCAAAGTTGTGGATGTCTTTGGGGCGGGATTTTCCAACTAAGCCTTTGGAGTGGAGGAAAACTGTTTAATCTTGTCCCATTTCCCCTCAGAAAACAGTCCCAGAGAGAACTAAACAGATAATAAAGCACAACTACTGATCCATTCATTTACACAAACACTGCACTCTTGATGTATGCAAACAGCATATTCACAGCAAACATTATGTGTAGCCTCACTTCCAGATATGAATTTGCTTGAATGCAGAAATGCACGGTTATGTATCAAACCTTTGAGCACCAGCTGCTTCCATGCCATGGAAACACAGCACTCACAGGAACAATACATTATTTTTTAGAAGAATAACAGGATTGTCATCTAACATCTGCTGCTGCCAGATGGTGATATGTGTGAATTAGCAATGATGAAAAAATAAGAGGAAAAAAGTTATTAAGAAGTAGGAACATGTGTTTTTTTGTTGTTTATCCATCCCTTATTTCTCATAGCCACTGAAGGTGTCTATTTGAATTATGTGACTTTATATTGGATTAGATACTTAAAATATAACTTTAGGCAGAAAAAGAAAGATATACTGGGATATAAACCTATCCAACCATGAAAATATGATTCATAGTTCATATACTGAGCAAACAATTCAACATAAACTGAGGCTGCACGGACGGCTGATGATGCTCATTAGTTCAGTGTCTGTGGTGCTGAATCCCAGAAGATTATATATTGCTGCTGTGTATAAAGAGTCGTCTGTGAGTCTTAGTTTTCCGTCAATATATGGATCTTGACTGCTTTATGCATCTGTTGTAGGCAGAAGATAACTCGCCCGTGCCTGTGCAACATAATTCAAATGAAGAATCTGATCAGAAATTTAAAAAGCTTATCTCATCTGACTGACTTTGCCACAAAGTCAACAACTCTTCCAGTTGGGTACCTTGCTTTAAGAAAAAAAAAAGTTCCTGAGATAATCAGATGAACAGAGAAAGAGTCAGAAGAGAAAATTTCTAATTAAGAGCGAAATTAAACCTGATTGATTTTTGCTGCTAAAAATGCAACTTGTGACCGACTCTTCAATTTAAACTTCACAACAATCAACTTTTTCAGTCCCAAAGCGAGAAGACAAGTTTACTATTGTGCAGGGTAACTTTCCCTGTATATTTAAACATCTTTTATATTTTTGACTAATTTGACAATCAACTTTGAATGTCTTTCCAAATTAAAGTGGTTTATTGCTTTGTGCAAAAGGACAAACCAAACCTTGGGTAAATAAGTGTTCCAGCTCAATGGGAAGAACGAAACGCTACAGGGTTCAGGTTTAGTGCTTCAGCTGCAATTAGGACCGACTGTGGACTTTGTGGTGTTAGCTGAATGTGGTACGGCTCAACACAGTGTGACCAATATGAGTCCAATTAAGGATACCTGTTACCCCCACATCGCAGCAGATGTTGTGATATTATCAGTGTGATGGATCTAAAAATACATTCAAGAAATGAACAAAAGCAAAATTGGTGTGAAATTCACAAAGTACATTTAGTCTTCTAGGAAGAAGCCTATTGATGCCGTTCCTGTAGGCCTACTTAACTCAATTTTATTTGAGTAGTACTAGATCGAAATAAACCTTATAGTCAGGGCTTGACGCTAAGCTTTTTTCCAAGTAGCACTGTGCTACCAAGCTGAAAAATTTAGTAGCACACAAAATTTTTTAGTAGCACCATAAAAATTTTGCCGTTTTGGTGAAAATATCATTTTCAAACAAATAAAGTAGTCCTAACGCTGTAGACTATTTTTTTTATGTTATAACTGGCTCTTTGCCTTAGCAAAAATCAGGAAAGACAAACAATGCAAATACAGTATGTGTGAGAAAATAGAATATTTATAACCAATATTAGTTTTTAGTTTTGTGCTGTATGTGTGTGCATGTGGCCCGGGGGTATTGATGAGCAGTGAACCTATATTTCCCTCAGTATAAAAAGCTTAACATTACATACAGGGCTCTGCACTAAGATTTTTTAGGAGCACAATGGTAAATTTTTAAGTAGCTGTTTAAGCCTTAAATAAGGCTGAAGGTCCAACATGACCCATTTTTACATTTGAGAAAAGTAAAAACACCAAACATTTTTCTCAACAACCTGTCACAAGCAGCTCCATGTTGCCCCTGTGTGATGTTCAGGGACAGGTCAGACAGGGCTTTGAGGCTGAAGTTTATATGAATGTTGCTCTGTGAGACTGTGGCCGCATGTCAGCTGTTCTCACTGCAACGAGTGTTGTTGTTTTTGTTTTTTTTGATAGCTTCACGGTAGGCTCAGAGGCCACGTCTTTCCACCTATTGGCTTCCTTCACCTTTCAAACGCAGCAGAGCTCCGTGTGAAACAGTAGGAGAGACACAGCCCGAGACCGTGTACCGGAGAGAGAGGTAGCAAATTGAACTTCAGCTACTGAGCATTTTCAAAAAAAGCGCTTCGCACCTAATGCGCGCTGCTGTGGCGTGCAAGCGTCTATTTTTAATGTCCGGAAAAGACGTTACATCTGGACGGCCCCGATGTACACAAGTTTTAATCAATGCTCAAAAATCACCAAACAGGTTGACGTTGGAAAAGTTAAACAGGCGACCGTCGCGGTGAAAACAGCTGACATGTCACATGTGGACACAGTTTCTGTGGAGTCGCACTGATGCGACTGAATGCATTTTTTTATTCGCACCGGACAATATCAACTCGCAAATGCGAGCAAAACAGTCGCACTGTCGAGCCCTGCTTATAGTAGATTATTTGTGATTTCTAGGGTTGTCATGCCTTGTGAGTTTCCTCACAACTCACTGGAGCTGTCGGCTCGGGAAGAAAGTTTTCCAGGGAGCGCCTGTTAAAACCGTCACCACTGAGTAGTGTGAGGAAGGACGGATGCACTGATGTTGCATTCAGGTGCAGTCAGGCAGACGGCTGTCGGCAAACCAACCGGATGTCATTTTGCTCGACGACATGCATCAGGTAAACAATACGACATCACTATGACAACATATTGTCACGCCTGTATTGTTTTGCCTCGTGCTGGCGGACCACTTGTTTTCATAGATGAAGAATACGTTTATATGCAACCGCACCGCTAGATGGGAGTAAATCCTACAGATCTTGCACCACTAGCCCAAAGTCCACCCTGACTTTCAGTTTACTAATAATAATGCTGTAAGTTATTTTTTTATTTACTGGGAAAGTAAAAAGAATCATAGCTCTGAACTGAATGGAAAATTAGAGAGGCGTGCAATATAAATGTTGCCTTAATTACTATACACTATATTGAAATGCCTTGAAGAAGCTATGTGTTTGTGTGTCTTCATGTGTGTGTCTGTGTGTATGGGTTTGTTGTTCATCTGCTCTACTGATTCACAAATACTTTTAAGGGGAAAATCACATTGCCCGACAGCCTATGGTGACAGGGGAGCCTGGGTTTTGAGATAACTCCATCTCTGGCTGCTAGGAGACTTACACACACACACACAGTACACACTTAGGGCATACATTCACATCTGCTAGTAGAGCACCTTCAAAGAAACACACAGATTCCAAGTGTATTCTTGAATCACAGAAAAGCATTGAATCCTCAGAGGACTCAGAGGGAGAGACTTGTTTTGGTAACAGACAACTCTGGAAAAGGGACAAGTTCTTCTGGTTTTACTTTTACTTTATTGTCCCCTTGAGGAAATTCTACTGTCTCCATTCCACAGACAACGTCCACCACATTACATCAAAGGTACAGTAAGGTGAACATCTTTTTAGGTGTAGGCTATGCATCCAATTCAACAGATACTGAGAGGATTGATTGCAGAAATATCTGGAGGGCTCTCTTCTTTTTCTCCAGTGCTGAACCACATCTTACACCAAGCAAGAGTTGTATGAAGTGTGATGTGCACGAGGTGGTTTTACCCTGTAATGGTGGATTTACACCATTACAGTCTGCTTTTGCTCCCTCACTTGCTGCGGAAAATATTACATAATTAATAGCAGCCAGTTAATGTTGATCCAAAATTGATTGATTCAGAAATCTGCATTACTCTACTTCGTTCAGAGCTATCAGATATGCACATTGCTGATTATTCAAATTTATTGTGCTATGAATACAGCACATCTGCATCTGGCTCGTGACGACTGTTTCTGTCCTGACAGGCATTCTGTCATTTAATCGACAACTTGCCTGAGGACACTTTGTAAATAACTGTCAATCTGTACATCAGTTTTTGTTCCGACCAGACAAGTCCCGTCAAACTAGTCGGTTATCCACATATCGCCTGAAAAAACAAAACAAGATAGACTTGATTTGTCATGTCACCAACATTCAAGACACTTGGCTGGTTAATTGTGGCTAATAATGTAATAAAACCAATTTCAAAGTCAGGTGATGTGTAGGAGACCTCAATATCCTGTAGGGTACCATCAAGACCGTAGTATGTGAAAATCTGCCATGAGACGCCTGCCGTCAGTAACCTCTGACAGATCTGGAGAAACTTCAAAGACTCAGATGCAGGGCAAGTCTATATATATGTGTGGCGGTCTGGGAAAACCCGTCGGATGTCGCCAACGTTCTATTCTGGCAAACAGCCAAAATAGGTGGAAAACTACTATTTTGGCGATTTTTATATTTTGTGTGATTCTGGTACTTTAAACCCCCCACTACATTGTGGTGAATAAATATTTTCAGAAAACAAAAGGTAAAGTACTTATTTTCATGTGTTTGTGGCGAGTATCCTACCAGTGTTGTCAGCTGAGCCACAGAGCAGCGGGGCTGCAGCTGCAGCAGCAGCGACAGCGGAGAGCGGCCGTTTTCAGGTCTTGTTGTCATTGATTCAGGTGTCATTCACTGACCCTCGGAAAGCAAAGGGTCCCGTGATTCAGATGTTTTTTACAGTTCGTCTCTATCATAAACGGTTCCGAAGTTACAGTATAATGTTTTGATGATGTTTTGTAAAACAATGTGTAAGCGTCGCATCGCGCCGTACGTTCGGTTTGGTTTAGCATCGATGCTAATCTTAGTTTAGCGTCTGTTCCTGTATCACTTGATTACATGCCGATGGCACATTCAAGGACCCTCGGAAAGCGGAAAACCCCGCGATTCAGACGCTGTTTGCTGCTCGTCTCTATCACAAATGGTTCATTGGGTTTTTCATGTTTTGTACGTGCAGTCGTAGCCTATCATTGATGGTCCGCTCGTCTTTAGAATGTTACAGCACAGATGTTCTAAGCCATTTTTCTCACTTTTCAGTTTTTTGGTCATGATGGATTAAAATGACCATAACTTTTGATCTGGGAGGGCTATCTCAGTAATTCAAACAGTTATGAACAGCTCAGAACCTCTAGTTTATGGAAATATCAAAAAATGAATATGTCAAAATCCCACCATGTGAAGGGTTTTCCCAGGCCGCCACACATATATCAACAACAGAAGATGCATAACCTATGATCATGTATAGAGCATGAGCTAGTGTAAACAGGAACAGTGTATTCTCAGATCTTGCAAACTAACATGGAGCCAACACCATTTCCAAAATCTGTTTTTATATGGGCTTGAAATCTTAAGAGTTATGTGGATGCAGGTTAAATGCTTATAAGAACAAAAGGCTGCAGATCCAGGCTGAACTTCTGGAATTAACACTGTAGAAGAATTTATCAATTTATCAAGACGACAGCTGTGTCCAAAATCATCACCTACCCTTACATAGCACAGTGTGGGATTTGGAGCTGGCTATTGTGTTGTGCTGACGAAATATACCTAACTTTTATAGTTTATACATTGGACTCACAGTATCCCACAATGCATTATTTTGTCCATGAGCTTATTAATAAAATATTGTACTAACAGCTTCCTAGATAGTGTAGGGATTACAGAATGATGTTACAGTTTCCTGTTGAGTACCGTCTATACCGTCTATAGTCGTTGTTATGAGCAGAAAGCACGTGGCAAGGTCAGCTTTGGCCCTTTCAGAATAACCCCTATCTACATGAGAGCAAAGGATCGTACGTTACGATAGGATGCTGAAAATTGAATAGACAACTTCCCAAAGGACTATTACAAAGAGTATGTTGACACATTGGCTCCAGTATTGACTGCAGCGTCATCACTGGGGAAATCACCAGATTCATTAAAGACATGATATCACAGGGGAAAATATTAGGAAGGCTCAAATAGGATTTAAGTCAATACACTGATGAGTTGTTTTCAAAAATATCGGAGTTATCTGCAAATGATCAACCCGAAGGCCACTCAAAGTTGTTTTTGCAAACGACTAACACTTGTTCTAAGGAATTATGCGCGGACTGTGAGGGTGATCGAAGGATGCATGGCTGTAAATTGTTTGTTGCTCCACTGGATTACTGGTCTCGGATCCCAGACTTATGAGGCTACTAAATAGATTTTATGTCTTCAATAAGTCGCTGTGTCACTCCACCTCAATGGATACTCTGAATTAAAAGGACATACCAACACAACATGCTTCGTTATTTATGTGTACGGAGTCATTTTCGGTGAATTACTGCTGCAAGCTATAATTTCTGTGACAAATGCAATCCCTTTCCACAATAAAAGCCCGGAGATGTTTTCCTGGTTCTATACAGTACTTTTAATGTGAAGCAGCAGCAGCGGCGGGGGGAGATGTTGGACTTGCTCTGTTTTCTTAAGCTGCAGTGTGGTGAGCTCTCAGGGCCCATACAAATCAGATAAGGCTGAAAATGAAAATCTTTCACTGCAAAGATGCCCTGGCTATCAGTCATTCAAGCATCTGTAGCGGTGTAAATGGGCAATATTAGTGGGAACGATATATGGATTTCTTATTACACATGATTATCTCAATTGGAGTAAGATAAGGAGAGTGATGGACAGAGAAGGAAAATAAAATATTTAAAAAGCTGGAAAAAAAGAAATAGTGAGTTCAGTTGAGAAACTCTGGAGGAAAATCAGCTGAGTGGTCGAGTCACGTCAGAGCTGGACTGATTAGACTCCGTAGGCTAAATTGTGGGGTGTGTGTGTATGTGGTAGCATGAGTGTGCATGTGCAGCAGGAGAACAATAGTGTCTGATGAACCTATTCTCACCTTCCCACAAGTCTCAAGCCCCTGGACTCCTTGCAATCATAGCCAGTCTCCTTCCACAACCTCCATTAATCTGGAATTAAGTTTTGAATTACACTAACTGCCTTTCTTATCAGGCCTTCATGATAAACTCATTATGAATCCACCCTCAGGCACCATAGTGATACATTTGTCAGCCATAGTGATTACATGTTACGCACAAATCTGCTTAGAGGTACCTCTGAGAAAATAGGTGATTAATCGTTGGATATGGGGCAAGTCTATCACTCTACAAAGGCTGTAAAGCTTTTCAAGCATTTAGAGCAAATAAACAAAAAGACGTTGTAAAGGGGTGTTGCTTTAATTTGACTGCTTTGACTTTTTTTTTTTTTTTTGCCTAAGATTTGGGTAAATGAGCTCCATCCTTTGAATTTACTATATACTGTATCTCTGCGATGAAGTCAAGTGGTTTTGAGTATTGACCGCGAAGTAGTCGCTTCCTCTCACCTGTCGATGAGATTTCATCATGGCTAAAAAATTCATGGGAGGATAGCAGGTGGTTATTTCTGCACATCCACTCAGGCATGAATGTCAGTGAACTATCATGCAAGGCACTGAACAGACTGGGATTCAGTATCTCAGATGAGACTGATAAATGTCCTTCCTTTTCGTTTTATTTACCCAAGTGTTAAACCAGACCCCTGGAACGTCTCAAAATAATTTGTGCCAATCTACAGATACATAATACAAATACAACAACACATAGGAATGTACTTATTTTTAACAATTCACTATCTGTTCATATAGTCTGCATACAGTATTTGAAACGTCAAACCAGCAGACAAACTGTTCCTAGAACCATACAGCTATCTTGGCTAAATATTAAGTCTCAAAGGATATTTGTAAGTTCTCTAACAATCGAATTGGTGTTCAAATCAAGAGGGAGTCTACAGCAATATTCTTTGAACATACAGCATGAGTTAATGTAAATGGGAAACGGTTTAGGAAAACATTCTCACAAAAGGCTTCAGATGTTTGATGTGAATATCCTTATTTTTTTGTTTTTTAATCTGACATGACCCTGGCTGAACATCTGGAATGACCACTGTGGAAAATCAGCAGAATGTATTCGTAAGAATTACTGTTATATCCAATATCAGTTTTAACAGCTGTCTAAAAGTTCAGCATCAAACGTCTGTGGCCCTGGAGAAGTGGCACTGCTCAAAAATATATTAACCTCAGTATATCAATGGCTAAAAACAGTAGGGATGGGACGAAATATCGTTTGGCGAAATATCGCGATACAAAACGTGACAATACGCATCGAGTTTGAAAAAAATGGATCGCGAAATGAAGACTAGATGGCACTGCCACATGATTTGTATAGTATATAAATAATTTAGTGTGTGTGTTTGTGGGGCAGGCATGCAGTCTATGGTGGCAGGCTGGCAGCACCATCTGCTGGTCAAGCAGGGGGAAACTAAATGGGAAAAAAATTACATCCGGGAACGGTGCAGTGCGTCACGTCACAGTCAGGTCACAGCGCATGCTGCAACAACAACGCTGTACAGCAAGCTAACAAACGTTAGCAGCAACTACCTTGCCCTCAAACCGACGGACAATGGAGTCGAATTTGAGGACGCTCCGCCTGGATACAGGTCATTTGTCTGGCAGTATTTCCTTTCTCATTGACAAAGCAATAGAGTAACTGACAAGACTAAGACTGTGTAAGCTATGCTATGCCGTCATTCCGTACACCACCTCCAACACAACAAACATGAACCACCACCTTCAACGTCACCATAAAGATGTGAAACGGCCCCAGAGAAAACAAACCTACCGAAGGGACAGCTGACCATGAAACAAGCACTGTCACCAACTCTACCCCGTCAAGTCAGAGAGGGCAGTGCAAAACAGATAACCAGGCTCATTGGCGAGTTCATAGCGGACTATATGGCTCCATTTAACATTGTAGAGAACAGAAAATTCATCCAAATGTTCAAGGTGCTGGAGCCCAAAACCGAGGACATTTTTCAGAGAAGGTAATTCGGAAATTTACAATGAAACCAAACAAAGCGTGAAAGAGTGTCTCAAAAATGCCGACTGCATTGCCCTGACCACCAACGGCTGGTCTGTCGCGTGCAACACAGAGTTATATCACCATCATTTTAACGTCATCGACGAGAAATGGGAGAGTAAAAACTTTGTGTTGCAAACTCGTGAGTTAAGTGAAAGTCATACTGGTGTTAACATAGCTCACGTGTTGAGAAATGCAGTGAGAGAGTGGGAGCTAACGAGGCCACAAACAACCATCGCGTGTGTCACAGACAATGCAAGCAACATGGACATTGCAGTGAGAGAGAGCGGTCTGCATCCTCACATCAAGTGCTTGGCGCACGTAGTGAATCTGGCCAGTAAGCGAGGCTTGGCTGTAGCCCGCGTCGCGCGCCTTCTTGGCCGGGTGCGAAGAGTAACTACATTCTTTCACAAGAGCACCACGGCCACCGCCGTCCTGGCCACCAAGCAAACCCAGTTGGAGCTGCCTCGGCATAAGCTCATCACCGATGTCCAGACCAGGTGGAATAGCACCTACGAAATGCTTGCGCGCTACCTGGAACAGCAAGCAGCTGTCTCCGCAGCGCTGAGCAGCCCAGAAATCAAGGAATGCGAGAGAAATCGACACCCTGGATAACACTGATATATCAGATGTAGAAGACATAGTGAAACTGCTTAAGCCACTGAAGACAGCCACAACAGTTGTGTGTGATGAAAAAGAGCCCACTGTTTTACTTATAATGCCACTGAAGTACATGATCGAGCAAAGCATGTCACCAGACGAAAATGACACACAGACCATCGCCAACAAATGCGCAATCCTACTCGACATCTCGGGCCGGTATTCTGGGGACTGTAATGATATGCTGCAGGAGTGCACAGCGCTTGACCCACGATTCCGAAGCCTGTCCCATCTGAATAATGAACAACGCGAGTCCGTCTATGCCCGGATACGTGAAAAAGCTGCAGGACTTAATTTGCCACGCAACCAGGTAGACTAACTTTCATTGAAAAAAAAGAGGTGTGCTGAGCGTGTGTGTAACTGTGTATGTGTAGGCTACAGCCTGAAAACGTATTTCTCATATCGATTTTTTTTTAATTAGTCGATCCGAGTGAATGAGAGGGAGGGAGGGAGGGAGGGAGGGAGGGAGAGAGAGAGAGAGAGTGTGTGTGACAGAGTGAGAGAGATGGTGTGTGTGTGTGTGTGTGTGTGTGATTGAAAGACAGAAATGTTTGAGCTGGTTTTTCTATTTTATTTTTTTAGACCAGTGACACTGATGAAAGAACAACCAGGGCCAGTGCTTCAACATCAGGGGCAGCAGCAGCAGAGCAGGCCATGGTCATGATTGAGACAGTACAGGGAGCAGAGCAGAGCCAGGAAGAGCCAGTTGAAAGAAAAAGGCAGATGCAGGATGTGACACAGCCTCCCCCACCAAAGAAGACAGCGCTAGAAGATCTCCTTGGGAGCTCCTACACTACTCTTGAGACAGTGCAGTCCAGCAGAGGGATTGAAATGGAGATACTCTCCTACAGAAATGGGATTCCTATCCCACTCAACAGTAGTCCACTTGAGTGGTGGAAAGTTAATGCATATGCTTACCCATTACTTGCCCCCCTTGCCAAAGCCTACCTTTGCATTCCTGCTAAATCAGTGCCCAGTGAACGGGTCTTTTCACGGCAGGAGACATTGTGTGTGCTCAAAGATCACTGATTACACCAGAACATGTTGATATGTTAGTTTTTCTGAAGAAGAACCAGTCCTAGGCCAGGGCCATGACTTAAGAGAGGCTGAGCTAACTTAATCTAGGGTTAGAGCACTAAGGGAGTGTTCTTGTTTGTTTGAACGGTTGGGCCGTGTGTTTCCCTGTGTGCAACTGAAACAAAAATAAATAAGTTGTAATTACGCAGTAATAGTTTGTCTTTTTTTCTTTTTTGATATCGTATCGTGACGTATCGTTTCGTGACCCTGGCATATCGAGGTGCATCGTATCGTGAGTTTAAGTGTATCGTCCCATCCCTAAAAAACAGTGGTTAAGATTGTAAACAGCTATTAATGTCAACACTGGATATTTAAGCAATAACTGAGCTCCTTGAAGTTCGGGTGCACAATTTATTATAACACAGTTGATGAACAGACTTTGATTATGAAGAATCAGACATCTACTGTCAACCATAGCCAAGACCACCAGGGCAGTCTAATGCAGAATTAGCTTTGAGACTGCTCGTTCTCTCTTCCCTTGCATGATTTCCCTTGTTTGACAGCTTGTTTGCCTGGCTGCCTGTGGCTGGTGTGCATAGCATCACTAATAGCATTGCTACCAAATGGATTACATTGCTATTAACATGTTAAATACTTGGTAAATACTCAGTGCTGTTGACACTCTCTCCCCCAGGTTTCATGACAAACAGAGAAAGGGGGAGTGTGTGTGTATGTGTGTGTGTTGGAGGGGCGGGGGGGGGGGGGGCATAGTAGAGAAATACAGAGAGGGCAGCTTCACAGATGAGAGATACAGGGAAAGAGGGGACTGCTGAATTATGGTAATACACATAAAAGCCTATCTGATGTTCCTCCTCAAGTCAAACACCAAAGCACTTACTGCAGTCGCATATCATGTTTGTTCTGTTAATCATTTGTAGATACAAAGTGCTGCAGCTCTGGTGAAATCAACTGTGTTTGTCTGTGTTGCACAAGGTTAAATCCCATTTTAACTCTTAATGTGTAGATGTGACAGCAAAAAAGTTATGTTTGTTTAACGGCAGTCCCCCAAAGTCCCCCATTTGGGGGACTGTCAGACATACAGAACAACCACAGAGCCTCTACAGCACTAATTATGAAAGAAAATATCTGACTAGAACTTTGACCAGTGTTACATCTAAATCGGTCCGGAGCGGCGCACACAACAGCCTGCACGTCACACATTTCAGGATTTGGCCGATTCTGATTGGCTGCCAGTACTGTCAAACACATCAACGTGGGTATAGCCTCATTCTATTGGCTCTAACAGTTCGCATGAGCTGTCAATCACTCAAATCAACCAATCTGCTGCAGAGCCAGGTGTACTGCATCCAAATAAGCAGGTCAGGGCAGCTTTACGCAGAAGGACACAGGGCCTAGAAAGTAGTTGTTATTTAGTCCCAGTTGGTTCTTTTTCAGTTAGTTTTCAAATTGTGTGGAAATCAAAATTAAACAAATGGACATTTTAGTTAGCTTATATGGAAAGCAAGAATCAACCACTGCAGAGATAATGTTCATTTACTCTTCATCAGTAACGCATAGGTCTATACTGAAATTTACACATCTCAGCAATTTCAATTTTTTTCCCCTTTAATATGACATCAAAAGTATTATAGACATTGTGGTTGCAGACATTTACTCATTTCATTATGGATGTGCAATTTTTGAGAAAAGGCCCAGAAAATAGGCTTGGTTTTGAACACGTTAATTTAGGAATTTAATTTACAAATTAAATTAAATTACATTTAATTTCAGAATTAAATCATAGGTCAACATCTCACAATCCACTGAGTTATACAGTATACTGCTTTAAAAGTGACACAAAAAATAATGAGAAAAAATAGCACATTTAAATCATTTAAAATATAGCCTAATAATTTAAAAAAAATGGACAGCTGTCACTTTGAAAAGCTTGTTTTGATGTAGCTCCAAGTGATAATAACACATTACAGCACGGCCCTGTGAAAGGCTAGCCTTGGTTTTATAGTTGCTCAGATACTTTCATACCTGCAGTGTCATCCATCCCATACTGCTGTGTGTACACATTGTGTCTGAATGAACTGAGTGACCCTGAGCTCCGCTTGACCCCAAATCAATATCAGCACTGTCCACACCCACACAGTCCTGCATTCACACATTGTCAGTGGCCTGTTAAGCTGCCTGGCTGACGCAGAGCAACTCGGTCTCTGGCGGTGACGGTGACAGTGATTGACTGTGACCATACAGGCAGTTAACGGAGCTGATGATGAAGCTGATGGTGATAAACGTAGTTAATAGAGTCAAGTAATTAACTCAAGTTCACAGTTTGAGCCCATCTTGCTTCATTTGTATCCAACTAACATCCCAATGCCTGACAGCTGTATTCGAGAACAGTAATCACCAAACACAGTGGGCTACCTCTCCCAGCTCATGCTGCATCCATATTATTCATAGAAGACGCTTTGACTTGTCACAGGTGCAAATAATAACCAGAGTGCAGGTATTGTTCATGCTGACACGACTTATACGGCCGTCTGAAGTAAAGTGGAGCCATTTTCATTTTGTTAATTACACCCTTGCATTGACAGGTAGGCTATGCATTTTTGCTGAGGACTTGTTTAACAGCATGCACTCAATCAGACGAGAGCTGTACATATGTTTGGATAGACTCTGAATATTAATACCAGCTATAAAAGGTGGCTAAACTTCATTCTGCCAACTAGAGGTGACCCTGAACAGTTGACAATTTGTTGATTTGATTTGGAGAGGTCTGATTCCACTGCCAACCTCGCCATGGAATATGACAAAAAGATTGTACCATTCTGATTGCACGCGGGTCCCCACTGCTGCTGAACATCTGATTTTGCATATAATTTTTGTTTTCTAATAATTAATGATATATAGCCCATTTTTATACAAACATCAGCAGTGCTTAATCTGTCCATGAGAAGGTCCTCGAACGCCGAGAGGGAAAGCAAAGGTCCTGTGTTGCGAAGGAGCCATCTGTCTCTCTCTCCGTCTCTGTCTCTTCTCACTTCATGTCGAATTATGGCAGATAGTTTTTGTAAGAGCCATTTTGCCCTTTTATTTTGATGTTTAGTTTGTGTTTTATTTTGTTGGTTTACATTGAGTCACTTCCGGGGGAAAAGGGAAGTGACGTAGGTTCCCCACAGGTCAGGGGGTTATTTGTTTGATGTGGAACAAGCCACAGGTGTGGTTAATGGAAGCACACGTTTTCTTTACCGTGACATGGCGTGAGTTTTAAGTTATTTTTGTGACAATAAATGAAGTTGAAGTTTTGATGAAAACCGTTTTGGACTGGTTTAAATTCCACGCATATGCACGCGTCAACATCGTGTCATCAACCACCGAGGAAGGGACTTTCTTTTTATAAGTGTAAGAGAAAGGCCACTACAGTTTTATTCACAAGATTAAACTGAGTGACCCGTTCTCCGTCTATTGATTGCACAGTACCGGTATACACACATGCACACGTACATACACTAGCTACACACAAAAATAAGTCATCTTGCTGGTCCATGCTGTGACACTCGACCCCTGAACCGGCCATACAAGCACTGATGCGCAGGTCATGCCCACACAAAGATGGGACTCAACTTACACACTCAAAATTCGCAGCACAAACTCATATACTCATTGCTACCATCTGCAAAACAGAGATAGTAATGTCGTACACGCAACCCTAATGAGTGAGATCAAGAAACGGATGGATGGAGAATGTCCTGCCATTGTTATCTCACACCAAGTGGAGAAGTAAATGTGCTTATTCAGGTATTTTGGCTGTTTTTCTGGGATAAATGATGGAAAAAAAACAACACGATTCAACGATAAATCGACTAAAAGTGAAATCTGACTAATCAGATCTGACTATGAAAATTCTTTGTTGGGGACACTCCTACTGCCAACTGTACCTTGTAGGTAAGTTGAACTTGGTATATATATATATGAAAAGCAAACAGCTAAGCTGTAAAAACACTGCAGCTCATCTGACACTTTGAGCCAGGCAAACACTCAGAAAATCAGAAACACACACAGGGGCCTTTGGGTTGCTGCCACTAAGCCTGCATGTAGTGTCAGGCTTAACTTTTCCCCAGTCAGGGTAACCTTGTCTTTGTCCACCGTTTCAACCTGACTGCCAACATAAAGGTCAAACAATTACTGGCCCACCTTTCTGTTTCACATTCCTCTATTCTGCTAGCTGTGTGTGTGTGTGTGCGTGTGTGTGTGTGTACAGTCTGGTTGAATGTCAGTGTTCAGGGCACAGATTGCTGGTCCAACAGCATTTTAAAGTGGCTCTTTTCCACTTTGTAGCATACCTCTCTCTGTCTCACAGACCTTGGTCATGTTGCAGCAGCGTTCACCTACTCTGTGATGATATCTGAAATAAAGGGCAACGTTCATTTTTTTCTGTTATCTCTATGGTGTTCCTGCTTAGGTGGATGGGACAGAGGTGGGAGAGGCAGAGAACACAAAGCAAAGAGCAGGGTGACGGGTGATAGAAAAATAATACTGACCGGATACAATGTGTGCTTAGGGTCTGACTCATTTGGTGTTTTTTAAGATGATCCTAACACATCACTCATACGCATAATGCTTCCTCAGTGATTAATAACAAATTCAATTCACAACAAGTGAAGTTCAATTTCCAATCAAGAACCTTATCAATACTTCAGAGTCAAATCATTTATAATAACAATCAGTGTCTGAAAACAAGAACGTGTTATCTTTAATCATCAATCAGTCCTATGAACTGACATCGGATTCATATCCATATGCATGTGCATTTAATCAGTGTGGTAAGAAACAGTTCCAAGTCTGTTTTTTGTGTTTTCTATTTACTGCTGAATTTTCCCTCTCTCTTGGAAAAAAGAGACTTTTGCCTGGTATAAGGAGGCACTTTTCTCTTTGTTTTTATTTGGCTGTAGTCTCACTAATCTGTGCCTCTCTCTTTCCGTAAAATGATGTTCCAAGAACAGAAACGCCTCTGAAACAGCATCTTCTGTTTGGAATTCAGTTCAGGCTTTCCACAGACAGCACGTGTAATATTAACAACAGTACACAACCTGTACCATTCCTATCACAACAGAGGGGTATGAAGCCGACTCTGTAACTCATTCCTAATAAAGGAGCAATTTGGAGCCATATATTGGCTTGCCTGAACTAATGTCACCTTGCTGGTCTTTAATCCTGTTCCTTCAGAGTCAGAGCACTGCTGGTTTTCATTCCAACAATTAAATCAGAGACTGATCTACACCTGACACACCAGGTGAATATTACCTGAGTGAAATTCCTACATTGCTCTTTACATGCTGAAGAGCTTTAAAGCCACAACTTATAACTGCAAATTGAAAATGTGTGTGCATAAGGTACAGCAGAGACTGTTTGGACATTCGGAGGTATGAGCAGGTCAGTTCTTTTTTTTGAAATAGGTGCATTCCTATTAGTCTCTCTTTCCTCATATGAAAAAATAAAAAACCTAAGGCACACAACAATTGACCTTTAAAATGTGTGCATATGTGCTTATGTGACTGGCAAGGCTTTGCAGTTGGTCAGGCATGGAGTTTATTGGGCACGCTAAATTAAGCAGGGTAAAGCATCACTACTTTGACACACACATACTTTCACATGGTGGGCCTGTGCTACAGTGTGTAATTGACTGACTGTGTGGTTGGCTGACTATCTGAGGCAAGACCGACTGTTTGGCTGAGTGACTGGCTTAACAGCTGACTGGCCCCCTAATTGAGTAGCTCACTGCAGGAGTGACTGACCGGCTAAACGATTTCGACACAACTGGATGGTGGTGAGACTGACGGACTGAGGCTGCTCGCAGTGGTAAAATCAATAAATGTTTTGCAAGACAAAAATTGAGATTGCAGGGGTTCTTTGCTAACCGGACTCATTAGGTGTCAATAACACATGCCAATTGCTGAAAGGCCATTTTTAAGTTGATACCTCAAAGTCCTATTCTGCATGTTTTGTTTCTGTTTTGTTTTTACCAACCTTGACTTCAAAAACTTTGCTGGCATCAAATGTAGTTCAAACTACATCTATGTTTTGTTGTTCAAGTTCTAGATTCTGGCCAAGTTTTATGTGGAAGATAGATAGATTGCCTCTGCAAAAACAGCAGGGTTGCTTAATAATCAAAAGCTCTGTGATTCAGTCCTTCTCTCCCACAGTCCAAATGTCTCAAGGGAAAGATACTTGACCTGAAATCGCCCCTGAAAGCTGCTTCATCATTTTATCAGTGCAGTGTTTCCCACACATTCATTTATTTGTGGCGGCCGCCACAAAAGAATTACGTCCACCACGAAACGCCACGACCCACCCCCTCCCCCTCCCATTTTATTTAAATGTTGTCTTGACTTTCCCTTGAAATCTAGTTTTTAACCATCAATTTACTCTCTTATGAGTTAAAATACTTTTTTACTTTTTAAAATCACAGTAGGCCTACTTTTTAATCACTTTTAACGTAAAATTATTCTTTTTGACCTTAATGAACTTAAAATATTAATTCAGTGACCACACTGGTGTAAAAAATGACTCACACACCTATATTCAGCAGGTTCACACAGGTTTCAAAGACCTTCTCAAAAAATAATAATTATCACCATGACACTTTAATGGGCCCCATGAAAATAAAACAGCCGGCAATGAAAATAAAAGCTCAATTAGTTCAACCGATGCAGGCCTGAATGCAGCTCGGATACAGTGAAGCCTCAAAACAAATGGCTGCTTCCCACAACAGTGCAAAAGAAAAAGGAGAGGTAGCCTACCTTGTTGAAGCGTCACACACCCACACTGGAGAATGGCCGAAGCAGGAGGAAGAGAGGGGAAAGACGATCCACCCGGAGGAGGAGAAGAAGACACACGCCGCCGCCGATCTCACCGTGGCTCGCTGGCTCGGCTCCGTCGTCCACGTCGCTGCCGATCTCGCTGTGGCTCGGCTCCGTCGTCCGCAGCTCCACACCCGTCTATGCTCCACACACGCTTTCGGGTCGCTAGCCGCTAGCCTGTTAGCAAAGTCCGTGTAAAATACTAGCCACTTGTTCAGCAGCTAGCTTCACTTCTTCCACTTATCTTGAGTTGAATTGTCCACTCAAACAGACAGTAACTTCACCACAAAGTCTTCCGAAGCGTCCTCGTCGAACACATCCACGGCCCTGGTGACAGACATTTCCTCGACAGTCTCTTTTCCTTCACTGTTCATACCGAGCTTCCATGCTCCGTCCCCCTCGGCGTCTCGTCGCTAGCTCGTTCTCCCCCCTGTTTGTTACTTTTTTTTAACAGGTACTAGGCTCACTCGCACACCTTTCAAAATAAAATACATTCAACCATTTGTGTGTTTTTCTTCCTTCCTGCACTTTGAGACATAGCCAAACATAAACAGACATTGATAAACAACAAATAATTAACATATTAAATGCATAGCACAGTATTTATTTATAAATATTAGGCCTATGTTAATAAATACTGGGTAGGCCTAATTACATTACCAAATGTTACAATCTCTATTTAATTTCTTTTTTTTTCCTGAATGATTTTATCTTTACTTTTAAACCTTAAATTACATAAATTACATTTAACCATGAACTTACTTTTTTTTTTAAAAAATATTAACTGCTATTTATTATGCAATTAAACATGCCCTTTTTATTCTTCATAAATTTCCACCGGGCTACATAACCCACCCTGGCATACTGTGGTTGTTTTGTCAGGTAGGTAATTGACAATCCAGGACATGAAGCAGAGACCCACTCCTAGGAGTGCTGCCTATTCACAGTTCAATGTGTGTTTAAGTGCCTTGCCCTACAAAACTACAAGTCTAAAACCAGAGATTCAGATCCCCTGAATCTATACTGACGTCAAAACTGAATTATTATTATGGAGAGGTCCAAGGACACATGAATTGCCTTACTGCTTTGAATATCCTTATCATAGGTCACTTATTTCACAGTCATTTACATGACTGATTGAGGTAGGTGGGGTGGGTTGGGGTAAGGTAGGGTATTCCACAAAGTCAGGTTTACATAGGCTATTAAAGACTCAGGCAGAAGAGACCACTGGAATGATGTCAGTGATAGGTATCAGGATTTGAGCGGAAGGACACACTAAAGAGGCTATAGCTTTCTATAAAAGTCAAATGAAAGAGATGGATATAAAAGGCTTTTTGTGATTAATTTCTCCTTTCCTGGATGATGATCAAGGTCAGGCAGCTGCAGCTGGAGGAAATAATAGAAAGCTGCGGTCATGATGGACAGTTTACTACAGCATTCACAGTCTAAAATCCCATTTATCACATATTCATCTGTGTCGTTAGTTGTTGATTGAGGACACTGAGTGTGAATAAATCGGTCATTTGGAATATACAAATTAATTACAGTAGCCTATATAGTCAGACTGAACTGATGCTGGCTCATATGACCAGTCCACTGATTGAATCAAGCCTGGCTAAACCAAAAAAAGGGGGTGATTTCTTATTCTGAGGGTCCAGATCCAACAGAGCCTTCTGGCTGCCATTTTATGCAGAATGCAGCCTGTGATTGGCTGTCATTTTATTTTAAATGGTGGGCTCTGACTGGTTTGACATTTTACTCTGAACAACAGGCACTGATTGGTGAGGAAACTAATACCGGGCAGGGACTGATTTTCAGCAGACCATGCATGCACACACACACACACACACACACACATACTGACTACTGTCATGTTGCCGATATGCACACGGATAGTTAGAAAAGGACGATTCTCGAACTTTCAAGAGAAATTGTTTAAATGAATAGAGATGGGATGGAAAAGCAAGACAAGTAGAACTA
This sequence comes from Decapterus maruadsi, assembly GCA_030347415.2. Taxonomy (NCBI): domain Eukaryota; kingdom Metazoa; phylum Chordata; class Actinopteri; order Carangiformes; family Carangidae; genus Decapterus; species Decapterus maruadsi. The sequence goes on along the minus strand of CM064887.1, from coordinate 9,752,946 downwards.
TATACAGTACTAGTCTACACTCTGACATTTCATCTTCTTGTTTGAACAAATTCAAACATGTGCAGATGTTTGCAACATGCACAGGTGACTGACAGATATAATCCACTTTACAGACCTCTCACTTTGTATATAACACATTTAGCATTTACTCTCCTTTATTTATTTATTTTTTCCTTATTTGCATTTCTTCATTTTTTGAGAGATGAAGGGGGAGACAGAGATGAGAAATGAAAGAAAGAGCTGATTTGGTATGCAAGTGCCAGAATATCACCAAGAGGGGAAAAAAATGAATTGAAATGTCATTTTGTATTCTTCACAAAACAATGATGAGTGTGTATGCATGTGTTGATGAGTGTGTATGTATGGGCTGGTCTGGTTGTGTACATGTGTTTGTTGTGTGAGTGTGCGCGTTAGTCACAATACAAATTATTTCTGCCAGCAAAAATCCGTCAATCCTCAACATTAGCTCTTTCCCAAAAAACAAATTCCTTCGGTTAATTCTTGACATTCTTTTTTACTCGCCTTGCATCCACTATTTCATACATAATTCACATTAGACCAGATGGGATCTTTTATCACATCACACTTTCATTAAGGAACCAACATTGTTAATCTTTTTTATGCTTTAATACTTTATTGCAGGATGGCACGAGTTAGAATATTCCAGCACATATCTTATCAATCAACATTGTTAATCTGTTAAGGAAACGTGACTTGAAAACCTCAACACTTTGTAACCTGGGAAAACTTCAATGAATCATTAATAGGTTATGGAAACTTGACACAATTAACTCACCACTTGTTCAAAAATCCCACTCTCCACTTTCACTGTTTACAGTTTGCAATATTAAATGCATCTTCAATGGAGCTGTACTATATCACCCCACTTAATCACTTCCTGAATGAGCCTTTTTGCAGATGATCAGATACTGTTATCAAAAATCCTCAGGTCCGCAAGAAATTGCTAAATGATCAAAAGATAGAAGAAAGTAACCTTCACCCTCACCCTAAGCTTATACTTTTATTGACTGTGATGTTTTGTTTAAAACCCTAAATGTATACAGTGCAGGGTTTTTTCCAGTCTTTCAAAGAGCTGAATCCATTTATAAATCCTTTTTATCTTTGTGATGTTAGTCTGTCTGTTCTCCCAGTCCTCTTGACCTGTTGCTTTACAAAGGACATATTCTCCAAAAGGGAACATGAACTTGGCCAGTTGTTCTGGTTTCGGGTTACACAACCATATCAGAAGTGCACGTTTGGTCATTTGCACTAAAGAATCAGTGTTCCTACATGAGCCCTTAAGCAGCACCAACACATGCCTAGAGGTGAACTGGATCACTGTTACACATCAAAATCTGTTTACTGGTCTTGGAAACCAGTGACCCTCTTTACTTTGCTTGAAGACTGCAGCTTTGAAAATGAAAACACCATGTGTAATGTTTTTTTTACCAAGCTTTGGCAAACATAAAGAATATGTGGAATAAAGTGGAGAGTGATATCTCAATTCAGTTCTGAATTTGCTGTTTGATTTGCTTTTAAACAAAGCACCATAAGTCTGACAATGTTGTGCTAAATATAATTTAAGCATTCTCCAGCTTGGTCCAGTAGTCCATGCCTATCAAGACAATTCTACTTCACTGGCACCCTCAAATCCCTGCTCTGTGCTGTGTCTGCGTGAACACAGAGTCTAAAGGTCTCTGCACATACATTGCTACATTTTTTAAAGTATTTTTTTTGATAGCACACAGTAGAGATGGACAGGAAAGGGGGAGGCAGAGAGAGGGGGAATGGCATGGAGGAAAGGGGTGCACAACGCGGGTTTCCAACTGGGGCCGCCTGCGGTGAGGACTGTAGCCTCTACATGGGGCGGCCACTTTACCCACTGCACCATGCACCGTCCCGGGATGAATTTTGTTTTTGTCACTAGGAAACATTTTCATTTCGTCAATGTTCAAATAATATGTGATACGCAAATGCAGCTGACTAACATTGTGGCTACAGTGTAGGTGGCCAACAACAGCATGATTGGATCAATCTTTTTTTTTTATACTGCTGTACCGACCCGAGAAGGTGTGCCACATTGTGGTGGCCTGTGGTTTCCTCCACAACGTGGCACACCGCCACGGTGTACCACTGCCAGAGCAATCCACCCCCACCAGAGGAACCTATTTGAGAGTTTGATGAAATTCCATGAGCCTCCGTAGCGTAGCTCTGAGCAGCTCGTGGATCTGCTCGGCCGTTCCAAAAATTGCACCGACAATTAAAGGTAACGAACATACTGCTGTGACTGTAGGGATTGTGGCAGTTGGCCAATTTGTCTAAATGTTGATCTATCCCTTTAAATGGGGCATGGACAGTGAGGAGTTTGGCACTTCTACACATTGATTGGGATGTACAAAAGACGAACTTGACGAGAGCAGTGACACCGGAGGCTCTGAGCGCAGGTTTGGTTTTCAGCAGAAGGCAGAGAGCCTCTCTCCTTGTAACAAGCTACAAGTCATTTATTATTCTATTAATGACGGTAAAAATGATATATCCTGCATAGTTCTCCTCCTCTGCTGTCCTCTGATCAGAACGGAGTCCCTAGCAACGGCCCGTTTTACCTAGCAAGGGTCTGGCATTCTGTTGTTGTAACCTTTAAGGTATAAGGAGGAGGAGTTAGGACTGAATGCATTAATACTGACTAAATTAACTTGAATGGACTATGTTTGGCACTTCTGAATCTTCACAACAAAATGAATAACAAAAGAAAAACAAAACTACAAGTTTTCAGATATCATGTCTTTAACACAATTACTATGTGTGACACACACAAAGAGAGACAGTTTCCTGTTTCTATTTCAGAGACTGTTACTTGGTCTTTGTTAGACTGACAGAAACTCTGGATAATTTGTTCCTCTGGGGCTAATATCCTCGCAACGACTTTTGAGTCATCATTTACCAAAATAAAAACAAAAACAAAAGTGCTGTAAACATCAACAAAGTGGCTGTATTTATACATGTTCATAAGTGTGAACACTGTGTGCTTGGGTTTCCTCTGACACACTGAAAAAAATGATACTTTGGATCAACTTAAAAAAATTGCTGTAATTTGTTACACCTAAATTTATTAGTTCTTCACAAATTAATTTTTTTCATTTGGTTGAAAACATAAATTTTGATTAAATGTAAATAAATTTTCTACTTTGAGAAAAGCCAAAAAATTTGCTTTCATACAAAGTAAAAACACAATTCATTACAAAGACCATAAACTATTTTTATTCTTCATTACAACTTATTTTTTTAATTTGAGAAAAACTAATATTTACCATTATATCTAATTAAAAACTTTACTTTGGAATAAACTAATTAAATTGCTGTAATTCTGTTACATGCAATTTTTTTAAGTTAAGAGAAACTAATATTTACCATTACATCTAATTAAAGATTTTACTTTGGATCTAACTAATTGAATTGCTGTAATTCTGTTACATGCAATTTTTTAAAATTATCTCAACTTAAATTTCTGATTCAGCACAAAGTCAATATTTTACTTGTACATTAATCAATATATTCTGTTAAATCACAAGCCAAAATATTATTTTGGCCAATATAACAACATTTTTTACTTTGTACATCTGAAATTTTAAACAAAATATGTTTCCCTATAATATAAGATTAGGATTAACTGATCTGATTCACTTAAAATAAAACTATAACAGGAAAATTCTCTTCAAAAGACCATTTATTTTTGATTACTCTCAAATAGGCATGCATTAACACTTGAGAAAAACAAACAAAGTTCCATGTAAAACAAAATACACAGTGGTCTTTTCATTCTGTTGTTTAACAGCATAAAGTATGAAAATAGAGCATCTAACAGTGTTAAATCTTTGCTCTGACAAAATTATCAGAATGTATGAATAACATTATTTTGATCCATTACAAAAGCAAGGGACCACCCAAAAGAAAAACAATGATGAACACAGTTGCTATGGACAGTTCAAGAAAAAAGGAGCAATTAAAACAGATCAACATGCGGTATCCAAATGTCTTTCTTTGAGCAACCAGATATCTAGAGCTTGACACTCAGAGCCAAAGAAAATGACACTCAGAGTGTGCAGTCCATCTCCATGAATATTTCCTGCAGTGCATCAAAAGTGTGTTTGAGCTCACCTGGACAGCTCAGCATAGATGTGGCCAAATAAGAGGGTAAATCCATGTGCAGTCGAAGACAGTTTATTTTTGAAGGTGTGGAGGGGCTTATGTCTGGTGGCTTTAATGGATCCTCCTTCTGATGACAAACACTGCCAATGTGCAAGGCTGAAGCTCTCCTTCGGCGCCATACTTCCCACCAACCTGACAAAAGACAAGACATGTATTGTTTAGAAGGCTATTACTCTGTAAAAGCACATAAGTCCCTCTCTACTTTGTGTAGCAGGAAGTGACGTAATCATACAGCAGAAGACCAGGGGTCCGTTTCAGGAAGGAGGCTCAACAAACTGAGTCATATCCCGAGCTCAGCGTTGACTGAGCCTGTGCTGGAAAACTCTTGAGTTTTCGGTTTCAGAACAGCTGATCAGAATTAGTTCAATCAACCCAGAGTATGTTCAGCCTGAGGGAGGCGCGTTCATCGTGAGCACAAGCCATCATCAATGTAGCACAGATACGATTCACAACGACAGAAAAAAAGAAACAGAGCCGCGAATCTCACTCCAACCCAACTGGAGAGTTTAACGACGGCGTATGTGGAGTATGAACACATTAAAAAACATCAAACTCAGCCAAAGGTTTGCTTCACAGCATATGTTGCCATAGCGACTGACTCAGCATTATGCTGATCCTGCTCTCTGAAACGGAAAACTCTGAGTTTCTCTCATCTCAGGCTCAACATACTCAGTTTCCACTAATCTCGTTTACTGAAATCAGTTTCTACCTGAGATTTAAGTTATTTTCCTTTGGAAGGGTGCTCTTGTGATACTCCGAACGTCAAGATAAGAAAAGTAAGTGTCATTCATGGTATACTGTGCTGTGTTTTTTGTGTTGCATCTCATTAAATTCCATACTGTATTTCTTCACCGATTGATAAAAGATTATGAGATTATGATGTTAAAATGTTACTGTTTGTGATGTCAGTGAGTTTTGCAGTATTGAGCAAGTACATACCTGACCAAGAACTTTTCAGCATCTAACCGGTCTTCTCTCTGACAGATCCTCCCTCGTTCCTGATGATCTCTGATCAGCTTGATGTGGTGCTTGTCCAAGGAAACCAGGAACCGTGGTTGAAGTGGAACAGTAGTCATACTCATCAACTCAGAGCTGATCTTTATGAAACAAAATATCACAATCAAATGTTTTTACATTTGATGATTACATTTACATTACATTTCACATTAAAACTCTGTGGTGTAAAAGATCTGTTTCATGACATTTTTGTGACCTGAAATTACTTACTTTATCCATTGTGACCAATGGAGGCCATAAGTCTTTCACTTCTTCCACTCCTGGTGACCGTAGAAGATGCCAAACATAGCTGCAGGGCATCAGACATGCTGAACTCTTGGGATGGTTTGGCTATCATCACTTTGTGAGATCATCTTGATAGTCACCAAATCTTCAAGTTCAGCAGCTCACCCGCAGCTCAGCTGGTCTTCTCTCCGCCATGTCAGTCCATCATAAAGTATCTACAGTAGTAAAAACATGAATACAACAGTGTTAGTTGTAGTACGTAATTGGCCATAGCATAGATTCACTCATATTCACATTTCTGGTGAAAATTCTTGGCAAACTGTGTGTTGTCTTTCTCTTCTCACATTTAAATTGACTGATAAAACAAAAGCTACTTTTGAAAAGGTTTTCAATTTCCTAGTGTACACACATTAATATACAACCTTATGCATCTCTTCGGAGAGATGATACGCTGTCGCCCATCGATGTAGTAAGGCAGAGGGTAGGGATCGGTCGGTTCTTGCACCCCAACAAATCTGCAGACACTGCAATAGTTCAAAAGCTGGAGTAAGTGTAGTGTATGTCAAGCCTACTTTTAACATTATTTAAAACTGTATGAAATTATTTGAATGAATCATAAATTTTATTGTTATTTTCTGATAAATTTTAGATTATATCTGGTTGCAATTAATGAAATAAAACAAACTTACCAACTGTGACCTTTTCAGGAGCAAACCTGTAAACAGAATTTGAAGATTTCACATTTAGTTTTTGTTGGGACAAATAGCATTATCCATGACTGTCACTGCAGAGTCCAATAGACCTATAGACCTTATACATTCTGGTATTGTACTATAGTGGATTATACTGAGATGAGAGAATGGATCTTTATTACTGGGTTGCACTAAATGAATAAAACATTAATTGTCTGCCATTTATATCCAATTACTCTGCATGGTATTTTATTTTATGAAAAATATTGCTTCAAAATAATATGCCTGCTCATAAACTGCCAATCACATCCTTTGACAACTGAGTGACACTCAAACAGCCAATTCTGTGAGATAGTCCCACGTGAGCTCCCTGCCTTGGTTCATTCAAACAGCCCTGACGGATGGTAAACAAAAACGACATGTGGTATTAACTGGTAGAGTAACTATTTTCAGTCTGCCCCAGGTCGGCAATAATTAAGAAGTGCCAAACACCGCGTCCTGCAACTACCTGCTTCTTACACACCTCCACAGTAACTCAACATCCCCCTAACTCACCGCGGAGTTCCACCGTCTTCCCCTCACACTGCTGCAGCGCCTTGTGTCTGCGTGTCTGTGTGACGGAGACCTGCCGGCGGGTGGGGGCGGGGGGGAAACCGGCCGACCCGCTCCCGTTTTTACGTTACCGTATTCAAGCCAAATCACAATAATTTACGTATTCTTTCATAATGCCACTGTACAACAACGTTGGCAACATTAGCGTTGCACAATAAACAGAGGCAACGGACACGTTGTTGTTAACGACCGGTTTATAGCGCCAGCGATAGTGCACAGAATACCAATGATGATAATGTCAGTTGTCCATTCTGCCACTATGCATTTAAGCCCATGTTGCATTAAAACGGTATAATTTTGAATTCTTACCTTGTTTAAAAGAGTTTCCAGATAGGACTGACGGTCCACACACCCGAAGTCGGCAGTTGATGCGAGGAAACAACAATGGCGGATTTCAACTTTGAAAAGAGCGCTCTGGTCTGACGTCACATAGTCACGTGACATGAAAATCTCTGGTTTAACGTGAAAAAACCAATTAACTTGAAGCGTTTCTTTTAATTTAGTCCACAGGGAGTGATATTTGTTTTGAAGCGAACTGAAAAAATCAGGTTTAAACAGGAAACCATAATTTTTCATTAGACCAATTTAAAAATACACTTTAAAGGAATGACACAGTAGTTTCACTTTTTTCAGTGCAGGTAACTGAAACGAGTTGACCATGAGGCCTATGAAAAGAAGTCATATGAGCTGATTGAGCTTCACATATTTTTTCCAATCTAATATTATATCTTAGCAGTAGGGGACATTTGAGCTTTGGTAGACCTAGACTACAAATAGAAAATTGGAAGAAAAAAAAAAGAAGAGTTTATTCTGCAGTAAATCCTCTTTATTTGTCACACTTGGACCTCTCGCTGACATTGTGTCGCCATCTTAGTTACTTGACATGTACTGTAACATTTTTGAACCTATTTTCTTTTTTGAGGATTGTGAAGAAAAAACACCATATTAAGTGCCTATTACTGAAACTAATTCTCTCTCTCTTGTTTCTTGTGCATAAGATGAAATGATCTGAGTGCTATGAATAAAACATTCTGTGCAGTGTTACATGTAGCACTGTATGTCTGTGCATGCAGATGCAAATGACATGAAATAAGCCTGGAAGTCTTGTAGCTGATGATGGCATTGTCACCTCAGATGGCAGAAAGCGACACATTTGCATGACAGAGAATCATATGTGAGGAAAAACAGGATGAGAAAAAGCAGCATGTTTCCTCTGATTATCAGTGTAAAATTAGATCAGATGAATTGTTTCAGTGAGTTTGCCTTATTTATTTCACCCTGCTTCCTGTCATCCTCCTCTGCGTGTTATTTGCCTTACCATCTTTTAACATGCATGACAAATGGCAGGTGGTTCTGAGAGAGAGTAGAAGATGGAAATCTAGTCACGTCATCGTCATCATGGTGGTATTAATATGATTTTACCCAGCATGACAAAGAGAGAGGGTTCACACAGCTCAGAAAACAAGGCAGTTCAATGAAGGAAATGGAAAAGTTAAGTTTGTTATTGTGTTTAAGACGGCATGAGGGGTCTAAAAGTGGAAGAGACTAGAAGCAGCCTCATTCTGCTCTGATTGATGCCAAAATAAATGACAAAAATAAAGAGTGAAAACCAACTGGAAAGTCTGCTAAATACCACAGACTAAATCAAAAAACAGATAAATATTGTTGTTGCAACATTTTTTAGTAACCCTCGCTCGGAGGGCTAAAAAATGTTGCAACATCCATATTTATCGATTTTATCTATTATCTATCAGGAGTGTTGTCTTAAAATTGAAAAATTTGAAGAAATACAACTTAAAACGTCAGTACCAGATTCAGCACAGACATGTCCTTTTGCTGCTTTTAAAAAATAAACGAAATAAAGTAGTAGCTGGCAGGTGAAACATTTTTTGTTCACACTTTCTGTCTCATTAGGTGATGTTGTGGTGTAGTTGATATTTTGAGATATTGTAGAGAAAAAAAAAGTACTCTTCTACCTAAACTTTGGTTCTTTTGGTGTTTTTAATTGCTCTGATCTCTTTCTGTTTTAAATTGCAATCTTACTGGCTTAATTGAGTGTTATTTGCATCGATCTGAAGATGTTTTGCACTCAACTTGTGAAGAGTTTAAGTGTAAGAGTGTAGAACTACAAATAGAGATGAGTTAGACAAAATCATCTGCAGCTATAAGTAGATAGCATTAGATAACATTAGCCACTATAATAAAGTGCATATTACTGCACATTAGTGTAACTTTTATTTTGAAAATTAAATTGCTTGTAGAAGCTGAAGTATTTAACATATTGTCAAATGGCCGTAGATTTAATCAACTGGGGATGCATTGCTAATGCATGCAGTATATCCTTAATTAAAAGAATAACTCTTTGTTTCATATTCCGACAGTACTTGGAACATAAACTGTTCTGCCAGTGGATCGTATCTTAATTTCAGCTATATCTTAATTAAAAAGAGCAAAGACTTAGTTACATTTTCTAAATCCTCATTTAGTTTTCAGTGACCTTAATCAGCTTTATAATAGAGTTTAGTTTGTCAGTCAGGTGCTTTATTTTACTGTCAACAAAATGTTCATAAAAGCAAATATAGACAAGTTTTGGCACTGCATAGTTTGTCACTGATAAAATATCTCTACAGTTTTGGTTTGTTATTTTACTGAGGTATTGATGTTTCTGCACAAAAGCCACTGGAAATTTGTTTTTTCCTCCCACTATATTTTTCTACCATGCATGACGAGGGCTTCACTGCCTCTGACTGTAGAGCCAATGTTCTGATAGAATATTCAATAGCATCCACCCACAGTGTCACAGGCCTGCACACATGGGGACTGGGACCACTGGTGGATGTGAAGGGAAGGAAAACAGAGAGAATCAAAAGGATGGTGTGAAAACAACCAAAAAAAACAACTCCCACATGGGCTCAGACTGCACGGGAAATTAATTTCACCCAAAGAGGAGCACTTTTTGAATTGCTCCATTCAGCTAATTATTGGCCATTCCTTCATCCTGACATATCTTAGGACAAGGCAGCACAAAGTGGTGATGAGGATTGGTATCTGTGTTGTGGTAATTGAAGTATCAGGCTATATTACACACCCAAACAAGCCCCCGGAGGAGGTTAAAAAAAAAATGCTGCTGCCATCCCGCTGAGTGGGCTGCAGTGTGTGGCTCAGTCTAGTTGGACAGCTGGTGTACCTACAGTAGCAGACTGTGGAGGCAAAAGCGCAACTCTGTTTTTGTTGTTTGTTTTGTTTTTTGTTTTTTTTGTTTTTTTTGGGGGGGGGCGGCGGTGTAAATTTTCATGAAACCATGCTTTATGGTACTGTTTCTGATCTTCAGACTCTTCAGACTCGTAGTTTTGTTGGTTAGTTTTTGACAGTGGAATGATTTACCTTAAGTTAGGAAGGCATTTTCACACCCTAAAGTCTGAACCAAGGTTTGCGTTTTTGCTGCATTGTAACATACATCTGATCCTGTTGGATATGGTATCAGATTTCACATCAATGGAGCACACCAAAGAACTTTTTATGACATAATGACGTCTTGTCCTCATTACCTACGTATGCTGCATTTCCCTTCACTATTGATTAGCGATCTAGGAAAATGATTTAGCAAGTTTGTATCCTGGTTAATGACCGGCATGGCCTGTTAGGTACAAAAGTCCAAACCATAGGAAAAAAAAGCTTTCACGCTGCACAAATCCAAACCATGTTATTGTTTGGTCTGGACCGAGACCACCTTTCTTGGTCGGACCAAATTTCAGGTCTTTGGTCTGAAGCATGGTCTGAGGGAGCTTTCACACCTGTAAATTTGGTTTGGATCAAACGGAAAAGTGAGATAGTCTAGTGTAAAAGCCCTTACCTGCCTATTACCGAACAGCAGCAGTTACACAAACCTAAGCAGAAGAAAAATCCTAGTGAATTACATTGGACATAAAATTCAGAGCTTACCTTGCAGTGTATGCATTCACAGCTTGAGGCCCTGTCAACAGAATCCAGTGGTGACAACTTTTCAAGGGAAAAAAAGGTCCCATGATCGTCCTACATATTTATATATATTTATGTAGGCTGAGGTGCAAACACGTGTTTGTTGATAAATTGGTTTCCTTCATTTTAGTGCTGTAATGTTACTGAACTATTTCTTTATTAAGCAATTTTACATTCAGAAACCCACTGAAACAGCATTTTCAGGTGCATAAATATGGTAAAATGTACTATAAGACCAGGGTGCTGTCAAAGACCACAATACTGATATTCAGAGGCTGTCAAGTGGCAAAGTAGAAAAGACAAGCAGAACAGGCTCCTGAGCTGTACCTCAAGAGAAAATGAATTATTCCATAAGAAAAGCAGCAACTGAAATGCTGCCAGCTGAAACATAAAGCTAAAGCTGTGTTCCTTCCTGTCCCCTCTGGATCCCACATTGAACATCTGAAACGCCTCTCTAGCAGGACCACATGTAGGGGTTTGTGAAGATAATCATAATCTCTCAGATGGATTCCATTTCAGAGAAGCTTTGAAACTGCTGAATGAAATCTGTGTGGAAACACTGCAGGAGCACTTAAGCACTTAAGATAATGTGCAGGTCAACTTGTGAGAGATAGCTCGGCCTTAAGGCTCTCTTGCTTGAAAAATTCCTGTGGTCAGTGTTTGTCTCCGGCGAGCTTGTTTGCTTTGCTGTGAGCCACCTCATTGACAGTCAACAGAATACATCAGTCCTCTTCTTTTGATAGTCTCAAAAGACTAATGATGGTTTTAACTGTCGGATTGTTTTGACAGTTATTCCCATATGATGATAATGCAGGATTACAATGGTGCGATGGGGCCACCAGAGGTCATGTTGTGGAAGTCCAAGAATAAAACTTATAACTGCTTCTCAAGATACCCTGTCAAAACTGACATTGCTGAATTTTTAATCTGAATCCTGTCATGCTTTATCCTTCTTCCCCTCTTTCCCTTCTTTTATCTTTCCTTCCTTTTAGTATTTACGGTCACATCACTTAAATGAAAAAACGATAAATCACTCCAAACTAAAATGACTCCAATTTGAGTTAACCTTAAATTAATAAAATTAAATAACATTTTATTTAACTACAATGACACCAGGTAAGTTTACCTCATGAAATGAACAACAAAATAAACCAGCAAGTCTCAATACACAAAGCTGCAATTAGCAATATTATAGAAAATTCAATGTGTTTAACTTTTCTTTTTTTTTTTTGGCCTGATTTTCTCGCTGAAGGCTGAGGACTGACCACAGGGAGGGAACGAAGCAGCAAAGAGGTAATTAAAAGATTCACTTCACATCAGTTCAGTGTGACAGATTCAGGCTGGACCCTGACTTTCAGTATCCCCACTGTAAAGCACCCTACAGTACAATATCACAATGTGACCCTGAGTTCAAACTTTGCTATAAAGAATAAAGAAATCCTCCTGGAACCAATTGGCTTAACAGGAAGACAGGGGATTACATTTGCTTAACCATCGGAAACACCTGCGAAGAAGGCTGCGCATACAGACAGTTACGGGAGCGTGAATAATGTGGTATAAGCTCCCCACAGACTGCTCTTCTCAACACAATCACCTTTTTGCGTCAGCAGCATACAGCGATTTACAAGGACACATACAGTAGGGCTGCTGGGAGTTTGGTATGAACGCCACAGCAGCACAGTGTAAGCGCCTCACAACACACACATGCACGAGCACACACATACACATACACTTGCTTTTATTAGCTTTGTGTTCAGATTTAGGAGTCAGGGGTTTAAATATGTCATTTAAAGAGGAACTATGCAAGTCCGGTCCCTTTTCCTCTGTGTTCCTAACCCTCCTCTCGGCATTTGTTTAAAACCAGCCATACAAGAAATCAATCAATAGAGTGGTAGATAACATTATATACAACATTATGATGTGTACAGTATGTTTGTGTAGTCTTATCCATCATAAAGAAGAAATTACGGTTTACAGGGTTTGTGAGAGTGCTGGGTCAGAGGCTCTGATCTTACAAGGTTGGTTTTAAGCCAAGAGACACAATAAATGACAGGCACGTGGAAGGCAGAGAGCCTCCATTCTCCCTTTTCTCCTTGCCATTTATTAAACCATCACAATTACTTATAGTGAAAAATAATGCAACAAAGAATAATATAAAATACATTGAAATAACATGAACAGGAGCAAGCTACTTTTGATGGAGGACAGTATTGATAACAAAGTAAAGAAAATTAAGTTGTTTCTGCTGCAGGCAATTATTGGTATTGTAAGGTGACATACATGCATTTTCTGTAAGTAAAGGGCCAGAAAAAATCTGAAAAACTTGAAACAAAATACTTGATTCTTGCAATCAACTTCATTCAGAATACTGTTGGGCATTGGTTTCATCATCATCATCATCATCATCATCATCATCATCATCATCATCATCATCATCATCATCATCATCATCATCATCATCATCCTTTACTTAACCAGACATTTACCAAACATTTGCTAAAAAAAAATGTCTAATTTAAGCAATGTCCTGGTAGGAGGTGAGGGACCTCCTCGGGGGAAAGGGGAGAAGGGGAGAACAAGACTGTGGTGGAGGAGTAGATGTTGGAGAAGAAAAGAAGGCAGAGCTATACACATCTGGGAGCTATGTGATAGCACAAACCTCATTAGTGAATTTGTCATTAGTGGATTTATCTGGACCAGGCCAGTACAACTGATTTACTACATTTTCCTCCTTTGGCAGGGTTTTATAAATCTCTGCCTAAAGCAAGTTATTTAGACATTTGTCTCTTATGTGTGTCTGTGATTAATGACAGCTAATTTGTGTTTTGTATTCAATTGCAAGATTTCTGGAGAGTGCAGCAGCTACCAGACTGATGTGAAGGCAGCAGCAGCAACTCCACAGTGTCACACAGGACAGTTGTGGGACCAATGTGCTAATTATTTCATGCAACGTGGTGGCAGAGAAGGACTCACTTTTAACTACACAGTTAAGAATAGAAAAGAGGCACTTCATCACCTTTTCATTTGTGAAGTGTTGTGCATCTCATTGTCTGGAGTACTTTTGTTTCCTTCATCAATTTCAGGTAAACTAGGAAAGCCACTCTATAGGGTCATAATGTCACTCTGATGTATTTAGATTCTGCTGAGAAAACTTTTTTTGTAGCTGCAAATTTGGCTCACATTATGTTCAGTTCATTATACATTTCTTTATGTTCAATTATTTCACACCTCACACAAATCAGAATAAAGTAAAAGGCCATACAAAACATAATGGGAATGGGTGAAAATGGGACACCCTGACAAGCTTTAAAAATGTGGGGGGGCAAGTCACGGCATGAACAAATAACTCTCACAAAATACCTTACATTAATTAGTCATTAAAAACATTCACAACAATACTGCACAAGTACTGTATAGAATATCACACTCTTCAGAGAACAAACTTCAGAGAATTGTAGCTATGAAAAAGAGGGTGAATAGGAACCTTTACTTTGCACCATGACATGGCAAATACCAATTCTTCAATAAATTATGTACCTTTTCAAGATAATTAGGATAAGTACAACGCCAGGTAATTTAAACAAGAACTGATATCAGGTCAAGTGGAAGAGGATGCATCATCTCAAATGAACCAACATATCTGGCAGCCTTCCATTCCAATCACAAACAGGTTTTTTACATAGGCGGGCTTTGTTTACATGCAGTTGTGCTCAGGCATGGTACGAAACAATACAACTGTACTGTGCAAACGCCCTTAGTCTGGTTTAGTGGGCTACACTATCATGAAGAGAAACCCCCATGATATTTTAATTTATTGAGATGTGGCTGTAAACTAAGACTTAAATTACACACAGTCCAAAACCAAACCAAACAAAGTTGTTTACTGTACTTGAATGGCCCAAGACCTCCAAGTGAAGAGAGGGAGGGAGCCTTGTTGAAATCCAGGTAACAGTACTGTATAGGTCCCAAACAAGTGTAACCAGTCCTTCCAAAAGAGGGGAAGGGTTAGACATGTGGAAAAACCTGAAACCATTCAGCCCGGGATCAAAAATAATTAGCAATTAAAGAAAAATAATCATTGTGTTAATTAATAACAACATGCCTGATGCAAATTAACAAAATAAAATCATAATAATCAAAATGTTGTTTGTGGCGTCAGAGGCTCCAAGGACACTTTGGAAACCTCAGTAGTGTATAAGCCCAGAACTGAGCAGTGAAGGGCGCCAGATGTCAAAGTGCTATACTGCTCAGATCAAGCAGTACTGAACAAACGAGACAGCAGAGCAGAGACAAGCAGCAGCAGCTAAACTGAAGCAGACACTAAGCTGGATGCAGCTGAAACATACGCACGGCCGACTGAGTTGCTCAGGTTGCCGAATGCAACAATTTGTGATTCATCTCCTGTAACTGTCATGATGGGTCTTTCCCCTCAAGGTGAACTTGTTCTTTCAAAGATGCAGGAACGCAAAATATTGTGCCACTGATGGTAAGTCATGGTAGGCTTATTAAACAGTTCCCTCTCAATATATGAATGTACACATGAATTATTTATCTAAAATAGTGTAATGAGGTGGACTTTACATATTCTGACACAGTTTTTACGTGTCTCCAGTTGGGGCTTTAGGATATTTATGCTACTACTTATATTCTATACTCTATTTTTATTGTTCTTCTTGATACCATATTTCATTAGTTCAGAACCTGCTCACTGCTCAGAGACCATATTGGTTTCCCACTTCTCAGTACTTTTCCATGGTTTCTGCCTGCCAGGCCACACCCCCTCATCAAGCCAACTACTACTCACACAGCTGCTCCTCATCACCTGCAATCAGCCCAGCATATATTCACCAGCTCCACACTCACTCCTGTGCCAGATTCTTTGCATCTATGCAAGACTTTCCAGCTGTCTCCAACTTACCTGTCGAATAGAAGAAGAAGAAGAATATATTTTAATAACTACTGTTATTAAGCTTGTGAGTTTGTTTTTCAAAGGACAATATTTATATCATCCTGGCTCTTTTGTAGACCAGCTCCATGGGAAACAGAGAGTCAGTGCAGTCGTCTATATAGATAATATTTGAGCACATGGTCTTACAGGATTTCAAGAGAGCTCTTATGTGTAGATATCTTGTAGATTTTGCTTGGGCTATAAGTAGGACATACAGACAGCAAACAGGAAAGGGACGTCTCCAAATAAGAACTGCAGACATCTCCAGGAGCTTAATGATGAATGTAAGTGGTGTTAAAGCAGACTTTGTATTAAGGCAGCGATTGTTAGATGACATTTGTGAAGGTGTTGTTTCTTTTTGAAACAACTATTTATTTTGCCACTGGGAAACCTCAATAACACTATACTGTACTGTCATGTCATTAAAGAGACCAAATAACAAAGCTTCTCTTTGTACCAGTGGATGTTTTCTACAAATTTGTTTTGATAAGGATAGAGTTTAGTACTGCAAATCTCTTTATTTCTCCATGCTTAGTATTTGAACTCACTGTTTCACCTGAGAAATGTTTCACATTAAATTAATCTAAGCTGAGTTGGACAAAAGACTGTCAACTGAAAGTGAAGTGTTTGTGACAGTTGAGGTTCCTGTCACTATGCCTCCAATTGATCATGTGCCCTGGCTACTTGGCCAAGGGGATGTCCCTTTGGCTGACTGGCAAACATGCATGACTCTTACCCGGGAGGTGTGGGTTCAATCCCCACCCGGGCCCTCTTCACCTTGCCACATTCTGGCGTTGTTGGCAGGATCCATGTAGCACTAGGGGTGGATCCATGGATTCCTAATATGTGGCAGCCTGGCAGAAAAGAGTGGGAGAGATGTGACAGTTGAGGGTCCTGTCACTGTGCCTCCAATTGATTGTGTCTTGTCTCTTTTTGGTTTGTAATGTATATTAGGACCCCCTCGAAAACGAGAGGATTCCTCTCAAGGGGTTTATCCTACTAAATAAATTTCTGATGATGATCATGTGCCCTGGCTACCTGATCAAGGGGATGTCCCTTTGGCTGACTGGTTAGCGCGCATGACTCTTACCTAAGAGGTGTGGGTTCAATCCCTGCCTGGGTCTTTTTCACCTTGCCACATGTTGAAGGGATCAGATTTTAGCCAATATGAGTCCATTACAATGACCCCAGATCAGCCCTCATGCCAATCCTTAAGATCATGCTAAGGGTTGACGATATGGTAGCCAAAAAGCCAGTGTTCTCACCAACAGAAGAAGGCAACGTCCCTCCGATGTCATCACATACAGAGGCTTTGTACGAAACCATTGACGTCAGTCCGTAATGCAGTGACTCACCCCTTGCCGAATCTTTTCAACATTGAGTTTTCCAAAAGATTTCCAATGTTTCTGATGCACTGACAGTCAATGCAGTCAAGCAGACTGCCAGCGGTTGTCTGCTGACGTACAAAATCTATATATGACGTCTATGGTGTGACAAAACACTTGGTACGCTCACCACCTCCTGGCAACTGCTACTGTTGATAAATGTAGCTACATTCAATAAAAAACATATTTCACCTCTGCACATTGGAAAAATGTGCAACATGACAACACACGCACACGCTTGAATTTTCTCTCTCTCTCTCTCTCTCTCTCTCTCTCTCTCTCTCTCTCTCTCTCTCTCTCTCTCTCTCTCTCTCTCTCTCACACACACATCAACATCATCTGCTGTGGCTCAGTTTGGTGTAAAAACTGAAACATCACAGCAACTAGAGTTTGAAATACATCGCTGTTTCTTGGATGTTGTCTTTAAACCTTTAAAAGCTCAAATATTTTTTCTTCATTTATTTTGTGATGAGAATATAAATATAGACCTACTTGGTGTGGCTGTGAGATTGCGTTCCTCACTTCATGTGTGCAGCAAGCAGGAGGAGTGAAAAAGTTGTTTTAGAAAGACTTAACACCAATAAATGTGGATTGAAGCAGATAATTTTGTTGGGTACATGAAAACATGTTCAGAATTTTGTAAATTATTACTTTTTTTTTTCAATAAATATTAACTTTTGAACTTAGCTCAGTTACCGAGCTTAGGATGAATGATGATCTGTGTTGCCGGGGGCCCTGTCTTAGTTTGCTGCCACTGATCACTCAAAAAGTTTCTTCCTAAAACAAATATGATTGATTAGATACGTTAGTAATGACAAAATTTGATCCCACTGTATTCCGGACACTGGTTGGCTCTGTGATACACTGACGACCTGTCAAGGGTCCTCCACCTGAGCCCAATGTCAGCTGGGGTCGGCTCCAGCTCCTTTCAACCCTGCGTGTATAAGTGCTATAGCTTGTTTTTTTAGTTCCACATTTTAAAAGAGATCAGCTAATAGCAGTCACTTTAGGCTTGGAGTTGTATTTCTCTGCAGAAAGAGACAAAAGGCCTTTGTCTTACTCACAAGCCAATAATACTGTATAGGTTCTTTTGTTATTTTAGGTCCATTACAGCAGTCTCGTTTTTGCTTCAAGCTGATGGCCTTTTCACATACAGCTGCTGTTATTTGAAGTGTCTTTTTGGAGCAGGTGTTCCAGGGACATAAAACCCCAGGAGATTTTATATTTGAACTAATATCTCCGTTTTAAAAATTCACTCAAACTTTCAGTGTATTTGAGCCTTTCTGTGCACTGAATCATGTTACTATGCCAAATGGTGCATTAGTGCTTTCTGTAAGAGTCAATGTTAATTCAGTGTTAATGTCACAGAGTGGTTTGATAAGGATACAGTTACATGAATCTGCACATTAGGTGGTACCTGTTGATGACCTGCACTGAAATGTGAGAGGAGCAGGGCGGCAAGGTCACACCGTGTGTTAATTCACATCCAATCTGCTCTCTCACTTGCTCTCACACACACTCTCACGCACAAAAATATCAGGCTAATTATCATGCCTCCCTCTCTGTCACCTTCTCTGCATAATCCTTCCGCCTGTCCACCGATCTGAATTAATTACTGTTCTAAGAGCTTAAAAATATATGTGAGAGCACATGTGTGCACGTGCTTCCTGAGATATCCTTGATGAAGCAGTGTTGGCAGCTTCATCAGGGAGATTGTGTGTATTAGGAAAGGTGACTGTAGTGATAAAGGGCATTTTTAACCTTTACATATAGAAGACCGGCTTTCTTTCTTTCTTTCTTTCTTTCTTTCTTTCTTTCTTTCTTTCTTTCTTTCTTTCTTTCTTTCTTTCTTTCTTTCTTTCTTTCTTTCTTTCTTTCAATTTCAAAGGTCAGTAGTCAGCTGTAACAACAAGCCGTGCTCAAGAGCTGTGCCTCAGCTGTAAGAATCCGCTAGAGTCTGATGGACACAATACCCCATAACATGAACAGATAAGCACAATTTAATGCAATACTCAATAAACTTGTTGCAGTGGGTTCCCTTTGTTGAAATGCTCATGACACAAAGAACATATGTTTTAGATTACCGTATATGACCATTTAGCAGCCTGGGCATTTAATTGCAGTTATTTCAACTGTGTACAATTAGCACATTTAGCTTCTATTACAGTAGCAGTCCAGCGCAACCTGTCACATTGTGCGCCTGTGTTTGTGTGTGTGCGCCCACGTGCGAGAGAGAGCAGGAGGAGGGCTGACTGACAGAGGTGAGATCCGGCGAAACACTGTTAAAAAACTTTTTTCCTGTGCGAGACTATGGGAAAAACTTAATCGAGCAACAGCTGCGTATTTGTACACTGGTGACCATGTAAGGAATAATGTATAGTTCGGAAGTTGTAATGGAGAAATAAACCCTGATAAGATGTATGGAACTGCTGGCCCTGGCGCCACTTCAATCAAGATGGACTTCCTGAAAGTTATGACGACAGCAGCGGAGAGTTGTGCTCCATCGTTACTTCCCCACAGCGGACCCGGCATGCAAGGTCCCCCGGTCATGTTTACACATGCACACTCACACAACACACGCAAATTTAAAGGGCCAACGAGGAGTTTCTATTCGGTTATAAAACAGTCTCACGTTAATGTGGATGAATCTACGCTACCCGCACTTGTTAATGGCTCCATTTTCGATCAATATATCGTTTTGTCTCTATCATTATTTTGACGGAAATGCTGGTCGAGCCGACCACCCTGTGGTTTCGCGGACCAAATGAGAATAACGGCGATTCGGGCGGCGTTATGGTCGGTACAGGTAACTGAACCTCTTTGAACCTCTGACTTTAATCCTTGATGAATGAAAACATGAGTGAAAACACTTCGCTTCTCCAAAACTCCTCGTTGTCCCTTTAACAGATTTATATTCTGGAAAGAACCATGAGAGTGTCTCCTGACATGACACCCTGTGGTGCCAGGTACAGGACCTTGTTTTTCATGGATACAGGAATAAACATGCTGCTGCATACTTACTTTCATTGCCATGGTTACAATAATGACAGTCAAAGTGAAAATTGGGAAAATATAACAATTTTGAACGAAATAAGTACTTTCTCAACGTCGCAGAAGACTTGTTGTCATGGTTGCAATAATAACAATGGGAAATAACTTCACCAAATGGTCATGGATAGCAGATCTGTGGCTGCTGTTGATAGTCAGACTGGCTAATCCTCACCACAGTGATCCTCAGCACTCCGACACTCATTTAAAAGCCCTCATTGAGACTGAGATTGAAGAAAAAGGCATACTGGCATAAAGCATGTAGATGTAATGTCACCCTATAAATAAT
Organism: Decapterus maruadsi; assembly: GCA_030347415.2. Taxonomy (NCBI): domain Eukaryota; kingdom Metazoa; phylum Chordata; class Actinopteri; order Carangiformes; family Carangidae; genus Decapterus; species Decapterus maruadsi. The sequence goes on along the minus strand of CM064887.1, from coordinate 9,732,546 downwards.
TATGTGGTAGAGAACCACTTCTTTAGCTGGAAACATTTTGAGTGTGGAGACCAGTGAGGGAGAGCTGCTGCTGCAGAGAGTCATTTCTGTCTCTACTGCAATACCTACATTATACCACCTGCCAGCCCCATCTCTCTACACAGAGTACTGGAATGTTAGATTTCTTGCAAATTAATTACTTATTCTTTGATTCTCTGACACATTCAGCCGCTATAATGGTTCACATATACATTTATGTGCCTGTGACACATTCAGATCCAGCCGAGACTTTAGTCGGAGGTGTCGATTTTATGTAAGGTTGCTGCTATTATGTGAATATGACATCAACAGGTCTTTTATTTCTATTTCTGCTGGGGGCATCATGCAGCATGCGTGGAAAACAGGAGAGATGTCTATTCTTTAGACGTGAAACCCGTCCTATAGCTGTTAATATGGGTTCAAAATGAAAATCAACACATTCTGCACCCACCTCACACCCACTATTTTTTCAAGTGTATTTCAACTTAATGAAAAATAATGTCACAAGAGGTTATCAATCAATTTGAAGAGTGCCTGATCTGCCTTGTAAAATGGAAATCTTCTCTTGCATGACAACCAGGGACTGCAAGCTGTGTGCAAAAGTTCCATGCTTCCAGCCCAAACTTTCACAGCCTTTGTCCTTTACACTTGAGCGCTGAAGCTCAGCATTGGCAGGAATACACAGTGTACAGTGTTTGCTGGAACATACACATCTTTGTTTGCTAAAAACCTTTTTCAGTATCTAAGCAAAACAGCTATGGTTTTAGCTTGACCACCATGAATGCTGGCGTCCACCCAGTGGTCTCAGAAAGGTTTTTGTGCCCACAGGTTGGAGAATTTGTCACAAACCACAGAACCATGTAATCCGTAACTGAATTTTAAACAGAACTCAAAACTAAGCTGAACCAGACTTTGGTTGGCCATCTACCTGCAGAGTTCATACCCAGTAGTCAGTTAGTGGATGGCATTGACAGGGTTTAATGTTCCCTCACCATACTGCAGTTAAGTGACAGCATCACTTTGAATCATTTATGAGGTCAAGTTTACCGTAATCATGTCTGTCATTATGCTTCACCATCGCTCGGTCCTGTGAAAGGAAAGCCATTAAAACAAGGTGAAGAACTACTTAGTGAAGGTCGTAAGGAGGGCAACTTCAATCTACTCTCCTGCATTTACAGTTAAATAATGGACCGCCAATTTGAATACCTCAGTCTCAAGGCACACAACACTGAGAGCAAAACGGTAATTTACATGTTATTTCCATGGGATTATCATCTGTCAGAAAACTGGCATGTTATTGACATAACCTTCAATCGGAGAGAGGGGCTGTGCTGGGAGTGAGGACAGCATGAAAGAAACACATTAAAGAGGAGAGACACAGCACAAGATACTTTGATTATCTCCACTGGGAAACTGGCTTTTGAAAGAGCAGATAAGATAATGAATGGGAATTATGGCAAAGTGGGTTTTACATAAACATATGCAAGTGAGAAATTCAACATTGAATGAGCTTAATTTCATTTAGCATGAACTGATTTGAGCCCTGCCTAAATACATTAGGTTTCTGAGTGTCTAGTTAATGTTCAGCAGCAACTATTTCTCATGTTTGAAATACAAACAAAGCCGGAGTGACAAATTGCTGAACAGAAGAGAACCCAGAACTAGAAGAAATGGATTTAGGCGAAGGACACACCTTTCTACCAGTGACTGCATTGGAGACAAGATGGGATGATAATTCATCTCAGTCTGTGCTATCTGTGCTAACTGACTGGACAACTCCACTGCTAGACAAGAACTCCAATAAAAGCTCTGCAAAATTTCTGTTTGCCACTGTCAAATTTTCAATTTACAGTATGTAGCATCTGTGCCTGGTAACTAAAGTTAAAGTAAAGATAAGGTGGTATTACTGTATAGTCGGTGTTGCAGGCATGTGGTATTAAGAATTACAGTAAAGCAGTAAGATTCCATTTTTCCACCACTTGAACTATGTCTTTGACATTTGTGGTATGCTTTTTACACATTTTCATGGTAACTTAGTAACTCCTGATTAATGATCCATAACAAGCATTTTTCAGTCTTTACCATAAATTGGCACAGATGATATCCAGACCAAGACTTAAAAGTCACCACATCCAACCATGACAACCAATTGAAACAGCGGGCAAAGGAGTGAAATAGGAAATTAGGTCATACCTCACATCAAACACTATGCAGGGAGTGCTCACAACCCTACCCTTGACCTAATGACATTATATTTCCATGCCAACCAGGGACTGCTAAGCAATTTGGGTCCCACATCACTGTTTGCAGCTGTATTAGTTTTGAGTGGGTTTGTTACTGTGACCAACCACTTCTTACATCATAAATGATAATCCATTCTTCTTATCAAACGAAGGTGCTCTGCACAGCATCTCACTGTAAAAAATCAGTTACAGACATTTGCAACCAATGTGTAAATTGGAAAAATTTGAATGAATAAAAATTAGTTCAACATATGGCTCGCTACATGCCTTTTGTTGTGCATGGGTGTGTGTATCGGACCTTCTTCTCCTCTTTTTTTACTTACTCAGAGAGAGAGTAAATCTGTAAATGAATAATTTATTACAACTCCGAGGAAGAGCTGTTGCTCCTTGATTTATTTGTTGTTTTTTTTATCTGTCACACAATCTTGTACATATTGTGGAAGTGGCCCCCACACATAAAGCACTGATTAATTATTCAGCTTCTAGTTAATGTAATTGTGATGATTCATCTTAGCAAGCTGTTTGCTTTCAGAGTGCATAAAACTCTCCCAGTGTTCAACATATTTTCCGGGCTTGTTAGTTTACAGTAATGACTGAATTCCCACTCAGTGCTTTACTGGGGAGTAATATATGAGACCGTGTAAAAGGGAAGTTTGTTGACTTTTGTGCCATGTTTCATCTTAATTGGTTCATTTTTGGCGAAGCTAAATAGTCCATTTGTTATTTTTCATGTGTATTTAGAGAATTGTGTCTTTGCAAAATTAAAACTTGCTCCCACGTTCTGCTCCAAACAAACCCAGCCCTGATATTCTACTTCGGAATCAGACTTTAAGGGCGCACTCACACTATAGGGCCAGTTGTTCCATACCGTGCTGAAGCACAAATGCCACAATTTGCTCAAACTTGGAGCCAGACCCGACCAGGCTACCGGAGAGATCACAAATATGGAGGAATCCAGGACCCCCATGAGAACCACTAATCCTGTTGTACGTACTGTAACCACTGTGAAACAATAAACAACAACATTGATGTGATTGACCGGCGTAGCTGTCCCTCTCTCCATTCACTCTCTAGCTCTCTCCACCACAGCTGCAGATGAAGTAGCCTATGGCCTGTGAACAGCGCCACTCTCCATTGCAGCTACGTTGTGGTCAAACGTGGAATTACCCAAAAAACTTTTGAGCTGCATCTCAGTACGATGCTTCCACCTAGTGGTTACAATGGGACCTACAATTTCACGCAACACGTGAATCACGCATTCGCGAGTGAAATGGCCACTTTGAAGTAGTACCTACTGTAGCTAGCGATGTTAAGTCACAGTTAAGTGACTGTTGTTTACACACGGTTGCAGAAACGTGGTGCAGAACGAACCCGAAGCGCATTACATGCTTGTGCACATTTGTGACCAAGTGTACCATGCTCAAGCACACCTCTTCCAACCGTACCGGGTCAGGGAAGTGTGCCGTACTCAAGCAGGGAACACTTGGTCACGAATACGCACAAGCACGTAAAGCACTTCAGGTCCATTCTGCACCACATTTCTGAAACCGCACTCACACTAGCAATAGAATCCAGACTTTAGGGGGCAAACCTGCTTGGGCGCGGTACGATTGCCTTGTGTAAGTGCACCCTATAGCGTCATTGTGTCCGGAGTGAGGCTGTATTTAGCCTGTATGTCAACTTCTGGGATTAAGGGAGTGTCTATTAATTATTCAGGCCAGACAACATCAACAAAGAAACTCAATTTCCTGGAAAATAAGAGATAAGTCATAGAACATGAGAACATGCAGTGGACAAGTTTGACATCAGCCAATGACCTCAACTTATAATTTATAGTCTCCTTTCACACATGGTCTCAGTTGATTTCAGTTGGCTGTTTAACATGTATGTTGTTGAAATGCCACGCAGCTGGACTCCTGCTGTTCAGTGCACATGGATTTGCATGTAAGAGTGAGTGCAAATAAATTTATGGAATGAAAATACTGCCCAGTTCCCTTCAGAAATTAAATATGATCCCATTTCACAAAAAATGGATGAAGCTTGGACAATTAAAATCCACAGCACAGACGAGGCCAATGATTAACCCTGTCATGGAACATGCAGATGTAGCCAGGTCAGTGTGTGGACATATCTGTTTTTTCTTTCAAAATGTCAATTACAAAGGGTTATGACATGTCTTATGATAATTACAGAGTAGTCTTTAACATATTTTTTAATGAAAATTGATTATTTGTTAAAATAGATTTGTACTGCATTCATTACTGACACTCAGTAGTGCAGGTTTACCATCACTTTAGTTGCAGTGGTTTTATTTTTCGCACATTGGAACTGAGGTGCAAAGACTTTCTCTAGTCCAGTGTTCAACTTGCTTCTCCAAGAACTTAGGAGTAGAAGTTCCGGTCTGTACCAGTAGGTCAACTGATGGTCTGAGGTTCATCTGCGGTCATCTGCTGCATTTGTTTGGTGTGACTAGATCTGAACAGTATTACAGTACACTTCAACATCTGGCTCTCTGCCTCGCTTCATTCCAGGCTGGAGTCCAAGTTCCAAACTGTCCTTTCAGAAGCCTCGGACAGTAAGGTTCCTGTGTGCCAGCTAAAACTCACCAGGTACTTCCTTATTTGAATGGGACAAAATTTGGAGTGTTTAACTTGATCTTGCATGATGCACAGGAAGGGTGGCTATTGACAACACCTCTGACCAGCTTGGCCTTACATTTTAATTGCACTTGTGTTTTGACACAGATAAATTGTTTTACAGTCACAGACTGTATCAAAAACTTGTGTTCCTTGTGAATTTGTCAATAAGCCCTTTTTCAAAGCAATCACAACAGATCATATCTTAGCGGTTGTAGTCTGTTGAATCAGATGCATAAATTGGATAGAAATTGAACAAACAAAAACATTTTCTCTTTCAGCATTTTAGTTTGATTTAGACGTCATTGATTGTTCCCCCAAATATCATCTAGGCTAATGAAGTTTGCTTTGCTTGAGGATCTGCTTGATGCTATGATGGCTCACTTTCTGGGAATGTGAAAAAATATGTTAAATTGCAATTATAGTTTTTGCAGAATCTAACAATGTGAAATCAGCTTTATACGAGTATGTTGTGTCTCTGACCACAAATGAACTTTGTGTCATGATTTTTCCAGCGTTGATTGTAGTATTTCTTTTTGAGTTACAGCCTATACATAGGCGTACAATCTTTGCTTAAAATTACTGAGGGCCCACCAACCTTATATTGTATGCTTTGAACACTCAAGTGGAGCTACACAACAGCAAGTGATTGTCACAACAGGCAATAAGGTCCACTTGGAGATGAAGGTTTAAATCATGCAAATGTCAAGTTGTTCAAAATACATTATTTATTTATTTAACCTTTATTTAACCAGGCGAGCAAATTAAGAACTAAATTTCTTATTTCTTTCTTTCTTATTTGGTTTGCACACTTGTGTAAACCACTGAGCCCTCAAGGACCATGTTTGTACGATGTACATTTTGAACAAATCTTCAAACTTGAGGCATTAACGTTGTATACCCAATTGGTGCATGAATTTGGAAAATAAGTCAGGAAACATGTCGAAAATAAAACTGTTTGTTATCAGATCAAATGTCAGAGAACAACTCTGTCTATCTAAACTACAGTACCATTCAAAAAAATGTACTTGTATTGCAGATATTCCCTGACATATGAAGCTTTATAATGTACTTTACTGGAGATCTCTGAAAATCTCTGAGTGCTCTTAATGATTGCACAGATTTATGCTCTACTTGGAACTTGCAGGCTGACTTTTAAGAACATGAACATAGATAGGTCAGTTTACTCTGCTCTTTGTTGTTGCTTTCAGTTTACAGGTATTTCATTCCTCTTTATGATGCCTTTTATAACGGAGAGGTGAAATATTTCAGCATTATTGAAGTGCCTTTACACAAAGTCCAAGTAAAGTATGGATGGCACACATGCAACTTCATTTTCATGATGTGGAGACCACTTATCCCTCAGGTTATAAAACCAAAATACACAGAATTTGAGCTGTGTATTATTTCCACTGAGGAAGTTGCCTGCAGCGTACAACCCATCTCTGACAAACATTCATTTGCTGTCTCCTGCTTACAGTATGTCTATAGACAGATTTGGGTTTGTTTTGGACTTATGGGTTCGGCAAAATAGCCTACTAAGGTATGAGGTAGTTGACATCACAGGTTCATTCTGTGAGGTTCATTCAGGTTCATTCTATGTACTCTCTATCTCTTTAGAGTTGTGGTTTTCCACACAGCATCAATTAACTCGGGTGAAGGAATAACACCAGTCTTGATAAAGATCAGTGGCAACTGTTGCTGCTGTGTTTTTGAAATTTCCGGGTTTGATTCTCATGTCGGACGTAGCGCTCGCACTCTTCCAGTGACGACGCTCTGTCCAATCAGTGGAAGGCAGTCAGCTGACATCACGTTTTAGTATCGCTTCGGCTTGCTTGGAAACAGGGCCGAGGTGGTACAAAAATAGTACCTGGTACCATGCACTAGGGGCTAGTGGAAAAGCAAAAAAAGCGTGCCGCGCCATGCTAGTGGAAAAGTGCTATTATACAGTATGAAGACTCTACTCAATATGTTTTCTGATTGAGAATTGTCAGGGAAGTTAGCCACAACCAAAAAAAAATACTGAGCTATTTCATTTCCACAGATATCAAGTACGATGTTTTGGTTGGTGTTGCCCCTTTTGAGTCCAGTTGTATATGGTTTGAACCCCTTTTGTGAACCTCAACAAGGTTTCAGACCTTACCATTCCCCTCCATTATTCTAAGCCGTGGACTGTACAGACACATTAAAATAATGGTACTTCACTAGCACATGTTTACTATGGATTGGATTTGGATTTTCTCTCCTTCCCTCTATCATACTCGTGTCTTCCATGGCTGACACAAGGCTGTCAAAAATGGATTTTAGCCTGTTCAGCAGAGGCTGGGGCACTTTCACAATTATCCATAACTTCATTTTAACAGTTTGACCTGCATGTGTTTTTGCTCTGTCAAATTAATTCCCAAGCCATTCTCTCATAGTTTGAGTGGCAGATATTATTTTGAAAGTTGGTGAATTAGGAATATGAGTGGGTGTGCACTTATTCATTCTCTCCTTCACAGTGCCTGTTATTATACTGTATTTGGACATTTTTAAAAAAGAAAAGGAGAATCTAGATCTGAGAGGCCAGAGGGTCATGGTCCATTGGAGCCAGCACAGTTGGCCTCTCCCCACATGTGAACTGGTTGAGTGAAGTGTTTCCTGCACAGACTCAGACTGTGCCACAGACACAGATGCAACTAGCGGCTGCATGTCCACCACACTCCCAGTTAGGAAACTTAGGAGATCATTTGTGCTTTGAATTCTGACAGCAAATTTGGCCCAAACCTGGTTATTATTTAAAGATACACATTAAATATTTGGAACCTGAGGAGGTCATAGAAACTCAGTAAATATAGATCATGTCTCTGATCAAGGTTTCTAACCTGTTTTAAATATTCACATTATATGATAAATACACTGCCCGGCCAAAAAAAAAGTCGCCACCTGGATTTAACTAAGCAAATAGGTGTGAGCCTCCTATTGGATAATTACTGCATGGGCGATTATCTTTCAGCTGGCAACAAGTTATTTAACCCCAACTGGTGCAATGAGTTGCTTCTCATTTCCTAAACAACCACAGACACAATAATAGTGAAAGTTAGAGCATTTCCACACACACAATGCGAAGGGAACTCAAGGGATTGGGACTGAACAGCTGTGTAGCCTTAAGAAAACCACTAATCAGTGAGGCTAACCGGAAAAAAAGGCTTCAATTTTCTAGGGAGCATAAAGATTGGACTCTGGAGCAATGGAAGAAGGTCATGTGGTCTGATGAGTCCAGATTTACCCTGTTCCAGAGTGATGGGCGCATCAGGGTAAGAAGAGAGGCGGATGAAGTGATGCACCCATCATGCCTAGTGCCTACTGTACAAGCCTGTGGGGGCAGTGCTGTGATCTGGGGTTGCTGCAGTTGGTCAGGTCTAGGTTCAGCAACAGTATGTGCTCAAAGACTGAGGTCAGCAGACTACCTGAATATAATGAATGACCAGGTTAGTCCATCAATGGATTTTTTCTTCCCTGATGGCACGGGCATATACCAAGATGACAGTGTCAGGATTCATCGGGCTCAAATTGTGAAAGCGTGGTTCAGGGAGCATGAGACATCCTTTTCACACATTGGCCACCACAGAGTCCAGACCTTAACCCCGTTGAGAATCTTTGGGATGTTCTGGAGAAGGCTTTGCGCAGCGGTCAGACTCTACCATCATCAATGCAAGATCTTGGTGAAAAATTAATGCAACGCTGGATGGAAATAAATCTTGTGACATTGCAGAAGCTTATCGAAACAATGCCACAGCGAATGTGTGCCATAATCAAAGCTAAAGGCGGTCCAATGAAATATGAATTTTCTTTGGACGGGCAGTTTGTTGGGAATGGGCACAGCAATCAGGGTCTTGAGCCTTTTTTTCAGCCTATATGTATCAAGATTTTTACATTTTAGCATCAATAAACATATATGCTTTGTAATTCAGTTATTCAATTATATTTTAATTATAGGTTATTAATTATCATCAACCATTTGGATTGTTGAGGTGAAGAAAACTTATATTTTGATATTAGAAATGGGGTAATAATGAGTGAAGTTGTGGAGCTATATTTGTTTTGTTGTTTTTTAATGTAATTTCTAAACAAATGTTTTGATTATTAATTTGGAGAGTGCAGATAATACCAATGACTTGTAATGACCACACAAATCACTGTTACCATCATCCTGTGCTGTTTTAAATGGGAAAATATTAACTTTGAAATAACTTGCAATATTAAGCTTAATATATTTAAGAATATAATTTCTATTTCACATAGTAACATCTAGCTTTAACCAAAATATATCTTTTTTTTCAAAGATGGAGGACTATGGGGTCATTCACAGGTTGTAAGTTTCATAGTAGTGCTCCAACTATGACAGCTTGTTTGCCTTTAACCTTTTATTGTGGAGGAACATCCCGTTAAACACAAAGATGAGAGAGAAACAGATCCATTGTGCACTGAGCTGAAAGGATGTTTACGTCTCTGGAGCCTCACTAATAATGTGGAAACTCAGTTCAGCCCGTCTAACTCCGGCTGCAGTGAGGATCAAATGTCTTGTCTGAATTTGAACAAGATCTGGGAAAAGTCTGGTCTCATTTGTTCATGGAGCTGCGTGTGTTCTCTGATGTGTGCGTCTGTATATTTTATAGATTTTCTAGGTATGTGTCAGACAAAGTGATGGACGGAAGACTGATAGAGAAAGGAGAGCAAGAGATGGAGTGACATAAATTGAAAGTGAGTAAGCGCAAGCCAGCAGCGAACTCAGACAGAGATGCAAAGAGCAAAAGAACAGAAACAGGAGCACATGGAGTTTTAGGTCAATTTCCTGTCTCAGTTTCCTGCTTCCTGTCTGTGGGCTACGGCCTGATTGATGGATGATGATCTCACGCACACACACACACACACAGCAAATCTGAGTACGAACTGACCTGACCTCAACTTGACAATACCAGTGGGATATCACACACACACACACACAACACACACACTTAAATCACAGCCTTCCCTCAAGGCTTTGGCATTTTCTTCAATAACAGATCAGTGGAAAAACACCTGAAGGCTTTTACAATTTTCTCTTCCACTTTCCCAAAATAAAATTGCAGAAAGTAAAAAAAAAAGAAGAAGAAAAAATAGGACAGTGATGACGTACACTTCATTTTAAAAACTGTTCAGTGAAGAATGCGGTGAAGGATGAGGATCAATGATAGCAGGAATCCTGATCTACAGTGTATTATCTCATGTTAATGCTCAGTTTCATTGAATGATAAACAAATAGGGAGGTCATTTTGTCAAGGTTTGCTCTTCGCCTCTGCTTACACCCTTTGCGAATTAGGCTGATGAGACATTTCTTTGAAAATTCCATTATTCTTTAGCCTCCATCTCTAACTCCTGTTTTATGTCTTGTATTGAACAGATTAGCCTCTTGGAACTAATAGCAGAACTTATGACTTTTAGTTTAATTGCTTGGAAATGTTACTTACACGAAGAGCTGACTTGTAATTTCCAGTATTTTTTCATTATAAGCTGGTTAATGACCTGACAAAATGAAACCAAATGTGGCTCAATGCAGGATTATTGTACACTACAACAGATGAATTACTGCATTAAGAAAGGCACATCTGAAACCTTTTTTTAATGCTGGTCTCAAATGACATTTGTTTTCTACTTTCAGATTTCCATAAACTCTATAAACTTGTGATTATGGCAGCTATTTTGGTTTGCACCATCTTGCAGGAAACATGAAAGTTACTTTTCAACTTTCTCAGAAGCAACTTGACCTGTGATAATAGACAGTAAGAGTTCTCAACCTCTGAATCAGAAAATCAGAATCAGATTCAGAAATGTTTTTGTTGCCAAGAGCAGTAAACGTCAGTTTACAGTGGCAGGTGCAAACAAAAGGTTAGAGATAACAATACAATTTTAAATTAAATAAAATAAAATAGTGCAAAAATCCCATACATACTATATACAATTTAGGATTTATATTAAAAGAATAAAAATAGAATAGAATAAATATAAGATACAGGATACAGAGAAAGTTATTTGTTGGAAGTTGGAATGGTTTCCAGGTCAGTAGGCAGTTTCTGTACATCTTTCATCTCTGTCACAGCTCCAGTCTAGATGTTCCTGCTCATTTTCTGTCAGGTTTTTGAACTTTTTTTCCACCTCAAAGGCCTTTTGTGGCATCCACATATGGTAACATTGTCATCAGCCATTCTGTGAGAGGTGCCTTTCAAAATGTGAAGGCGACAACTTCAACCCAACCTTTTTTCCCCTTTGGATTGTTGGTTTGCTCCAGTGTCTGATTCTGGTCAGTAACCAACCATTTGAAGTTTTGCTCCATAGATCCAATATTTAAAAAAAATATTTGACAGCTACAATCAGAAGGAAGGACACTTCAAATAATACTGAGGGAGAAATAAAATGGTGCCATCAGCGCTTTACCATATCAATTTGACATTGGAGAATGATAAGTGATGTGATGGCAGTTGAGTAGTTTGAATGTTACAGTGAACTTTAAAAAATAATATCAAACAGCATGAATCCAAAGTTTACTTTTAAGGTCAGACTGATCTTAAATTTCAGGAATGATTCAAATCCTGTTTGTGTGTGTCACTCTACATTATGCATTTATTCTTTCAAAAAAGTTGGTTATTCAAATAGTTATAGTGTAAAAGTGCTGTATCAATAGCAAGCTTGTTCTAAAAATCCTCCTTTTTTCTTTTTTTTTTAAGAATTTGAAGTCTTAAATTTTTCACCCTGCCACAAAAGCAACTTCACATCAACACATTCTGCTCTATTCAGAGTCACCTGAGCCATTTATGCATGTTAATTCATTGCAAAATTATATAATAAATTGAGACATGGACATGGTCGAGGTCCAGCAAGAGTTTGTGACAGTTTGCTGAGGTAATGGAAGAAAACCAGTGGCCACACAGGGACCCAGAAGTTTGATCATTTATTTATGGCAAATGCTTTCACACACATACTGTAACGATCTTTGAAAGTCATGGCCACAGACTGTCTGGAAAAGTTTTGCTGAAAAACCAATTGTTAGACAAAAAGGGAGATTTTATTTTTTGTGAAACAAAATAGAAAAATAAAACCCAAACCTTTATGTTTCCATTAACATTACTCATCCCTCTTTGACCATTAAAAAGAAAAATGCCTATTATCTCAATTTGATTTTTTTTTGTGTTTTAAAATGAAAATCAAATAACCATCTTTTTTTCTTGAGTATGTTTTGTTTTCAGTACCCATTGCTGAAAAAGTAAATTAAATGATCAAAAAAATACACTGTTGTGTCAAAATTTTCTCTGTAGTTTGTGTTCCACAACGTGAGGGAGAGAATAGCAGCCGATATGTCCCAATCACACATGCCACAGCTGTTCAGATATTATTTTCTGCTCTCGGACCAAACACATACGTACATACACTCACACATCTGGTTATTCTTGATAATTGTTTCTCACTTCAAAGGTGAAGTTGTGAGACTGCAAAGACAAATGGATGGAATACGACAATCTTTATATGTCTTTGTCTACAGGTAGAGATGTTGCACCTTTATTATGCATGATGGGGTGAGGACTAACACATGACATGTGACCTGAATGCCAACGCCATGCCAATGAGGGAAACCAAACAACTGTCATTTTTCCTCATAGACAGAGGTGTGTTATTTTACTGAGACTCTTCTGCAATATCTTCTGCACCCACTCATATCTTGCTTGGTAAATACTCCACTTAAGGATTTCAGTGTATTGTTGCCATATTACACACAAGTGCATATCCTTGCCTGGGGTTATGCTGAAGCCTTTGACTCCCTCAGCCACTTTAACACTTGTCTGGTTAATCCAAGGCTGAGAAACACACACTGTGTCGAAGGGCTCCTTTTCATCTGGCATCAATATGCATCCTGGTTGAAAGGATTATAGGTCGTGGTACCTTACATGAGGCATATAAACACACAAAATGTCATACTCGAGGGAGCACTGAAGGTCATACAGTTATGGGGGTGGTGAAAAAAACCAAAACACTGACAGATTCCACTTGAAACAAAATCAAACAGACAGTTCAATGCGTGGCTACAGTGGGACACAGCCAGCTCAGAGGGATGGAGTATGGTGGTGGGGAACAAAAAAACAACAACTCCACACCACACATGGTATTATGTGCAGCGGTTTATCAATTCATCTATCACTAGGGATGAGTACCGACTTTGGTACTTTTATTGGTACCAACTATCATTTCATGTCAAATCCAACAGTACCTGAACGCACCCTCAAATCAAAAAGGTATAGTAAAATTATGATCTAAACTATCTGTTGTAGCATCCATTAAAGTTTATGGCCTAAGTCTTTCTAGCTTCCCTACTGCCTTAGTTAGTTAGACCACAAAGTAATCAAAGAGGAAATAGTTTGGTGGCTCCTAATCCTGCTTATACGTGTGTAATAACTATGTAATACAATAATTTTATGACTTCATTCAAGGGTGATTACCCCAAATGAAGAAAACATAATAATAATCAGGAAAAATTATATACAGCACCATCTACTGTATATTAAAGGGACAGCGTGTAACTTATTTAGCTTCCTATGTGCAAAAATCATATTCTAAGTCTAATCACAATTGCATACAAATTAAAGCTGTCTTGTAGTTTAGAATGAATGTTTACAAATACATATGTGGCCGGTGCACCCACCGGAGGCCGTCATGGTGCATCACCATCTTTGAATATGGATCTTTGTTAAACTGTTACAAAGTGCAGCCAAAAAAGATATTGTTATCAGTTAGCGGTTAGTTTGAGTTTTGAGTGTGTGTCTATGTGTGTCAGCAGGGTTTGTGTGTGGGATGATTTTGAGGTGTACCACCAGTCTAATTACATTATGCTGATTGCTACCAATCAGACTCATTTCCTCATCAAGGTGCTTACCATGTTATTGTTTTACTCATTTTCATCATGATCTGATGACTCAGCAATTACAGCATGCATTTTCTACATTCTCCTATAATAGAAATTTAAAGAACTCACCTAACAACAGTGATCATTCAGGGAATATGTGGAATAATTCAGACAGTTTGAGGAAGTGTGTATGTGTGTGTGTATATGTGTTACATATTTAGTGTTTGACTACATGTCAGGGCATGACATCAAAGGTTGCACTCCTTATGTCAGAAATAATACTCAGAGAGCAGCTTGAAAGTGGTTGAATCAAAGTGGAGTTGATAAAAAAGGCTGCGGACACACACTTACACACTGCCGTACACACAAAGGATCGTTTATAGCGTTATTACAGTGTCTAGTAGGGACTATCTAAAACGCTGTGGGCCACTGAAACACTGTTGATGCCCACAGCAACCTAACCAGTGGGTGGGCTATCTAACAGCTGGCAGACAGAGATAATGGAAACTGTGTGTGTGTGTGTGTGTGTGTGTGTGTGTACTTTCTTATAAAATAGTATGTATGACAGACAGAACTATTTCTTCATGTCAATTTTGATTTCTTATTTGTCCACAGTCAGTGTTATCACTCTGAAATTTAGTTACATTTTGTTTTCATTACATATTGACATTTCTCTAGAGAGCTATCAAGTTTCAATGACAATTTATTTGAGTTTGCGCCCCATGCGCACGCTTCATGTGTCCTACAGTATGTTTCTATGTTACAAATGACAGGATTTTTTACACACTTCTAGTCAGGGTCCTGATGAGGTTGACTTCAAAATTCCGAAGGTTGTACATTTTTCAGCTAATGTTGCTGTAATATAAAGCAGCACAAATTTGGACAGTAGTGTTCTTTGGTTATGTGACTTTGCTGAAATTCACAAATTTATTCACAGTGTCATTAGATTTTAAATATTAACATTTGCTCCCTCTAAATAAGATGTGACAGTTGAAACTGCTATTTAACAGAGTTTACCCTACCACCTCGCTAATATAAATCCCATGTAATGTCCAATTGAGCTCACGTGTGAATAGAGCAGATCATTGTCTGGAGAATTTGCAGCAATTGAGGATGTAGATGACATTTATAGGATTTCCCCTGCACAGCTGGCCTAGACACCACCTTCACTTAAACTAAATGGAGAATTCAGGTCAGAACGTGTGTCACGTGTGAAGGGCAACTCTCCCAATATTGTCACAAGTTCATGTATGAAAAGTGCTTGAATCCATGTGCTGAATCAACTTTATGGGATTAACAGCATCTTTGACTCTTTTCAGTGTTGTACATTTTCTAAAACAGCACTTCCTCTTGGCTTTTATTTTCACTTGGCAGGTTTAACAAATGGTGCAGCAGGTAGATGTATGGATACAGGAAAGGTTGATAAAGGGCACCACTACATCCTCATATGTCAAAGTGTTGAGGTTTAAATGAGGTTCCTGTATGTGCTCCCAGTGATTTAGTCTTAAAAAGAATAACTATTTGCACTAAGCTTATTTACAGTATATATAAAATAACTGCTATTAGGCAGAGTTTAAATAGTTAATGTATACAGAATTTTCCAAACTCAACTTAACACCCTGCATTTGCTTGAACATTTTCCTTTCACACATTCAAAACATTCTTTTGAGCAGCAGTTATACAAGTTCTGCGACTAAAGAGTACAGTTTTCTCTCAGGGCCAATTTTAAAACTACCAATTAACACTCATTTATTTGGCCTAAGACCAATGGATTTAATAATGTAGAGCTGTAATTATTAGTCATATAAGTCAGACATTTGACCTCTCCTTTGGTTTTAGAGAAATGTGATGGGATGTAAATCAACAGTTTAATTTATGATGACAATAATCAGTAGTTACAGCCTGACAAGAAAGCATAAAATTAATGAACTCAAAAAAGATCATTTTTAAGCAGGAACATGACTCAGGATGTGGTTGAAAAAGTTCTCAGTCATATAAAAGTTAACAACTCACTGGACAAGGCCTTTGCTTTAAAAAAAAAAGAGCAGTCGTGTTTTCAGACTGAAATATTAAACCTGTCCAGCTCAATGAACACCCTAAAGTAAGGAATTATAGGTAATAAAAGCTCTCCACACTAAAGCAACTTCCATTTAAGGCCAGCAAGAGTTACCTTATTTTACTACAGGAAAATATATATAGTTGTGTTCATGTCATGATTGTTATTTGTGGGGAGTCAGGCCTGCTGCAGTTTGGAAGCAACATAAACAATCTGTTCCTCCTAAAACTGAAGTGAAAGCTGTTCCCCTGCTGGTCAATATATTTTTATGAAGGTGAAGGCCTTCGACGGCCATTTTCCCAAAATGAAGTGCTCCCTGCTCTGCCCTGTTCCAGCTCCTCCTGCAGGTACAGCCTGTTAGCCATAATGGTCGGCTATATTTCTCTCAAAAGTTTCCAGTGGCACCATGTTAGCTCTGCAGCTCTGCTTTGCGGCTGGTGCCATTTCCATCAAATGCTCTGAACCCATCTACAGTACATCATAAAGTCTTGACTCACACCCTCCGTCTTCTCATCTCCCTGCCCCCCCACCCCCGCCCCATTCGCCTTCCTCCCCTGCAGCTTTCCTTCGTTCCGTCTCCCTCCTCTTGTGTTTTTCAACCCCGCTCATTAATTCACAACCTGCAGCCATGTGGGTGAGAGGGGGAGAATAAAAAAGCAGAAAACAAGAGAACCTAAAATGACAGAAAGCTTATGAACGGAGGGCATGTTGGAAAGCTGTTATGTGTTTTGTCTACGTGTGTGCATGTACGTGTGTCTTTCTTACTCATGTAGGTGAGGATTAGGGGGAATTCTCCGTCACTAAGATCACAGCACATTCCAAATTACAGTACATTCAATGTGCCAAGATAAGACAAAACTTGGTAACTCAGTCAACCGAGGAGTACAAGTTAGGTCATGAAAGGATGACAGCAGGCATCTATTAATTGTCAGGAATCATGGGGTACATGCGTGACATAATGTACTTTTTGGTATGTTTATAAGCATAACTTTTGGGCTTGTTTATGAAAATCCCCTTGCTGCTTCAATAACGCTGTGTCATCCAGCAGCTGGAAAGGGAGCACACAGACTCAGCTTCAGGTGAGTAGGGTCAGTAGATTGAAATATGCAGCATGGGTGGGAGTGAAGACCCCAGGATGTATTGCAGCATGTTTATGGCTTTGCGATCAGAGGCCACCAAGCTCAAATGAGGAAGCAGTGCTACAACATACACTGTCTACGTTTTAGAGAAGTTTCAGGGGATATCTTGGCTAGACCCTTGGACACTGTGGCTGTCTGGAGTTTGGAACGCAGGCTTTCCGTCTTCTTCTCTGTTTTTGGTGTATATGTTTCAGTGGATCCGTATGTACGCAGATATTTCTTGAAACGATGCCATGTTTATGGAAAATGAAGAAAAAAGATTGTTTTGAGGGAAGCTCTGTTTCTGTGTCGACAAGGTCCATAGTCTTAGCAATTTTAAATAATATATCGTATATATTGTGGCCTTTCTCAGTTCTGTTAGGGCTGCATGATGTGCAAAATGTTAACTTTGTGGAAATTGATGTAAAACAGCAGACCTCAAAAAGCTGCTGTATGAGCTGCCTTCAGTCAAGAACATCCCATAACTCTTAGATAATAATTAGTCATTGTGGACCTGCTGCAGGTTGAGTGACTGCTGTGACTCAGGATGGAGAGCTGATTATCTCAAATAACAAATTCAGAGATCGCATCTATGCGAGGGGTAGACTGATAAAAGACTAACTCATCTCAGCTGTGTGTGTGCGTGCGTGAGTGCGTGCGTGTGTGTGAAAGAGACATCATGAGTCTACGAGACATGAAGTCGACTCAACAGAGTGTGGGTTCTTTTTTTAAGTCTGTCCCTGTCGGGGAGCTAACACTAGCTAGCAGCTGTCTGCAGATGTCAGGCTGATGTGCTGTCAACACAGACAGAGCAGATGAATTAATGAGCAGTCTTCAGGTTTTCAAAGCTTATAGTGATTGTTTGTTGTTGTTTTTCTTTTAATCATGTTCATTAATACACATGTAGGGCATAAAACACATTTCTTTTTAATGCTTTAGCTGCAGGGGAATAAGTCCACAGTTCAACTACTAATGTGTTTATAATCATACAACCTTTTATATGCATTTTAAATTATTTTACATAAGGAAACAACTGTGTTGATAACTTGTAGAAAAGATCTAAGTCTTCAGGCTGAATTCAGTGCAACAATTTACACATCAATGGTGTAAACCTGATGTTACCGAACCATTAAAAATCTAATTTAATCCAAATAAATTGACCTTGAAAGAAGATCAGTTATAATGGTGAGTATCAGTTAGTTTGTTTATTCTAAATGTGCACGACTATTGTGTGGGCTGGGGCTTCTAAGCCTTTTCTGACTTACATAGTAATGATGATGTCTAATGTTTCATTCTTGAACTGGTATTGTGTTTCTGCAATTTACACTTGCAAGAGAGCGAATCAGGTGGCATACTGCGGTGCAGATTAACCAATCAGCGAAGACTTCCTACAGTTTCTGCTTTGTTCAAGCAGCAGGTTGACACAGTAGGGCTTCAATTACAAAAATTAGCGGCTCTGTCTCAAACTTCTGTTGAATGAGACTGTTTTACAAACGCTTGCAAAGACTCAAGCGGTGAGGTATTGGTGAACAGCTCGGTGACAGTCCAGCATCCATCCAAGAACAGATTCCAGAGGAGCACCCGGAGAGATGGTGAGTCCATCCATGAGTCTTATATACTTAAATTGCAGATTCAGAAGATGGATTGGCTTCTTTACTTCCTGGTAGGATGGATTATAAGTCCAATATAGAATTATTGGTTTAGGATGATAGATCTGTTGATGACCATAACAACCTTGTGAGTTAATCCACCTACAGTATTTTCTGGGAGTCATTGATAACTTCAGTTGCACATGAAACACAAAGCACTGTAAATATAAGAAATATGTCGACTCATCCAAACTTGACCTTCAAGCTTAACTATTCCACATCTTGTAGCAAATAATCATCCTACGTATCTCACAAATACAAATTGCTCTGACTTTTGTTTTCACAGATTTTTTACTCTTGTCTAATCTTATTTCTTTGTAAGGTGACAGTGTCAAGTCAATGCTGTGTGCTCACATTGCCAATGATTTGTTGAGTAAATGTAGATATTGACCTGCTGTCCTTCTCCAATGTGTTTATTGACTGAACTATGTTGCTTCTGATTGAGAATTGGATTGTTCTTGAGACTTTTAGCATTTCTGAGCTTCAAAGCTCTTTCAACTCTTAACCCCTCATGTACATGTAAAACCACCCAGGATATTGTGAAAATGATGTTCACTATGAGTAAACTTACAACATGGAACAGGGTTTTTTTTTCTGTGCATAATAATGGAGGATTAATCAAAATGCGGGTTTAGTTCCAGGAAGTCATAAATGATTCCCTAAAGGATTTAAAAACTGTGGTTTCATGAGTTCATAGTGACTTGGCTTCGAGGTTGTGTATCTTAAGCTTTTAAGTTGGCACAGCAGGTCGACAAACTGGCATCACGCACTGGTAAAGACCAAAATGACTAACTGCGTGTAAAGCTGCTATTTTCTGACACAGGAAAGGCTGCAGTGTGCGTGTGTGTGCCTGAGAAGGTCTGAACCTTTGTCAGTATGTTATAAAATGCATCAGTCATTCAAGTTTGTGGTCCCCGGTGATGATGCTGTGCTGGACTGATCAGGGGCTGATTGTATTAGAATTACAAAAACCTCTCTTTGTCTGGTGTAAGCATCAAATTGCCTGTTCAAATGCAAATTGACAGTCATCAGCTGGGGGTCCTGTTTTTGAAAATTTGGCTAACAAAGTGTCTTGAACAATATGAATTAATGAAGTGTCACAACATCCACTGCTGTATTTAGTCTGTAGAAATAAACAGTGAGAAAAAGAGTTGTTAAAACGTCTTCACTTTCAAAAGATGTGAGTGATAACAGGGAAATTGGGATTGCACTTGAAGTTTACGTGGTTGAATTTGTGCCCATGATAGCTACCTGTATGTCTGATCAACAGCATGTCTCAGTTAGAGGCAGTTAGATTTTGGTTGTCAAAGGTTAAAGTTCAAGGTCATGCTGATGTGAATTATGACAGTGTGACACAAAGAAAAGATCAAATGAAGAAGTGTTGACATTTCATGATATCTTATTCAATTCAGTTTCATCCATATGTCACTTCTCCAACCTTGCATTTTCATCTGGGGTTGCAATGGTATCAGGTTGAGCTCCAGCTCTTCCTGATGGGTTCCTGGGACAGATGGGATAATCCCCTCTGGGTCGACCCTTTACCGTGCCCTAAACCACCTCAACTCACTGCTCTCATTGCAAAGGAGCTGTGGCTGAGTTAGAGCTCCTCACTGTGCCTTGAAGGCTGAGTCCAGCCACCCTATGGAGGAAACTCATTTCATCCCCTTGTATTGAAACCTCATTGTTGCGGTCACTTCCCAAAGCTCATGACCGGAGGTGACGGTAGAAACAAAGATCAACAAGTAAATCAAAAGCCTTTCCCTCTGGTTCAGCTTCTATGGGCACTTTATTGCTGACTGCAGTCAACTGGGCATTATTCAACACTTTAACTCAACTTGACTGTTCAGGATGGGCAAATATCTGCACATTTTTTGAATTATTCCTTTAAAATGGTGCCTAGATTGTCAAAATATTTAGATTTTACTTAGAGATTTGACATTAATTTGCTTACCCAGTCATACCAACACAAAGTCATCTCTTTAACAAGTTAGAGCAGGTGTAGAAGTTTGTAAAACTTTGATTTGAGGAATCATGGTTCATCCACAGGTCTGCGCCACCAGATGCATTTACCATCAGCACTAAAGCCACTCAGTAACGTCACATTTTGTCTCATGCGATCTACTTCAGCTCTTTTCCGCCCTCTCCGTTGTCTCTTGTCTTCAGCTATTTGCAGTGTTTATCTTCCTTCCGTCTCAGCCTGTCCTCTGCTCTGTCACTGCACTTCATCCCCGACTACCAGCAGAAACCTGCTGTCTTTTGTCTTGTTTCCTGTGTATTCCATCTTTCATGCTGATATTGGCTCCCTTCCTCGCTCGCTTTATGTTTTTTGCTTCACTGTCATTGCCTCCTCTCCTTCTCTCTCTCTCTTTCTGTCTTAAGGTTTAATTTCCCTCTGGAACTCCTCCTTCAATTACTTTTCTATCCTGTTTTCATCCCGTCTTCCTCTCTGCCTCTCTTGTGCATTCAGTCACTCTGTCATTGGTCTCACGTTCCCTCATTCATTCATTCATTCATCCATCCACTTTTTTCCCACTTGCTCTTCCTTGTATTTCTTCCTTGCATATGGAATCTGTATTTTTTCTCCTTTCACTGAAACCAAGGAGGCAAAGGAGCGACAGCGTCTTATGAAGAGCTTCCCTGAGGACACACAACTCAAGTTTTATGGCTCACTATGACCTTGCCAAGCTCTGGAAAGCCTTTTCTTCAGATACCGTCTCACAACATTCAGTGGATTCAACCACACAGCAACCAAACACATAGCTTCTGTGTTTTCTCTGTTTTCTCTCTTCTCTGTGTCTTCAGTCTGTTTCTGCTATGACACAAAATTAGGGCTGGGTCAGGTATATATCTCAGTATAAATTTAAGTGTAAAAATTATAATGGATGTGTTTCTGAATTGGTTTTGTAGTCCCTTAGCAAAGCTAAATTGATAAAAAAAAAAAAAAGATAATGTAATTTTTAGTGCATTTATTGTGAAGAAAGGAGATCTCAAAACACAAAATTAAAACTAGCACTTTATGGTGCAAATAGTGCAAAAGAACACAAATAACAATCGCATAAATGGTAAAATAAATTGCTCTTGTTACCTTTGTTTGCTGTCACTGTCAAAATTATAATGGATGTGTTTCTGAAGTCTCTGTTGTTTTGCCTAAGTTCCCGGTATCTTGTATTCACTAAAAAGTCCCTAAATTGATTTTTCACGAAAAAGAGCAAAAAGTTCCCGGTATCGTATTCGTACACCTGGCCTTAGTCGGTATGTTCACGAAACACCTGGCCTTAGTCCCCGGTATCACTAAACAACTGGCCTTAGTCCCTGGTATCACTAAACAACTGGCCTTAGTCCCCGGTATCTTGTATTCACGAAACATCTGGCCTTAGTCCCCGGTATCACGAAACACCTGGCCTTAGTCCCCGGTATCTCGTATTCACGAAACACCTGGCCTTAGTCCCCGGTATCTTGTATTCACGAAACATCTGGCCTTAGTCCCCGGTATCACTAAACAACTGGCCTTAGTCCCCGGTATCTTGTATTCACGAAACATCTGGCCTTAGTCCCCGGTATCACGAAACATCTGGCCTTAGTCCCCGGTATCTCGTATTCACGAAACACCCGGCCTCAGTCCCCGGTATCCCTGAACCGAGTCCAATTTTTTCTTTTTTAACAAGCTCTCCTGCTCCACTGTCTCTGAGGCAGGTGCGATGACGTCATTGACGATAGGACGGTAGAGCGCAAATCTCTACCATGGCTCAAATTTTCTACTGTCTACTGCAAATACCTCGTATACTGCTCAGCCCCACATGAAATGTTCTAAACAAAAGCTCATGGCCAGTGATAATAAGTAATGAAATGTTAATGTCACATTTAAGAATATAGGCTCTGAGTAGAACACCCTGCTTCTTTCGTACCAAACCAGTTAGATACAAATACACTTGGACCTACTAGTGGACGGATGGTACATTTACATTTCGTCTTAAAAGTCAGGAACATCAGTGAGCTTCAGTGCAGCAACAAGCCTTGTGGAAATATAAACTTACATCCATTCTCCCTGGTACACATTATACGTAAATAGTACAAACCCTGAGAAGGACTGAGCTTTCTTGACGTTGCATTGTGTAATGTCTGTTGGTTATAAATGTAGCTCTGCAGAGGAGCATTCTTTGTCGCTATACCTGCCATTCATCACATAGACTAACTTGTATAAAGAACAAGAAGTTTCTTTGCACTTATCCTCATCTCAGGATATGTACTGTCCTTTGTGTTGTGGTTTCAGTTTCTTTGCTCAGCCCTTCACTGTCCTTTAGTTTGCACAGGCCATGCTTTATGCGTGTGCCAGGACTGGCTTCATTGGTCAATGACAATGTTCAACAAGGAGCAATGTGACTCAATTCTACTTATTCACGCAGTTCTCCAATGAGCTCATGTGGCAGCAGTGCAGCGTACGAATAGCTGAGACCGTGTTAACGAAAAACATCCTGTTAAAATGACATGTCAGCCTACACTCAACTATTTTCACATACAGAAAAATCTGACAGAATAAAAACAAAGAGCTGAAAGACTCTTAAATTCTCACGGATTTCCTTCAGGAAATGCATTCTCTAGTTATTTGATTGTCATTGACAATTCAAAATGAATTGACAGGCGCAGTTTAAAGTAAACTAGTAAACATTTCACTTGAAGCAGATATCAGCGATCTGGTCATTTTGGCTAATGCTGCGTTCCAGGCAGGCTTTTGAAACCGTAAGTTGCGGCTTCAAGTCACGACTACGACTTTGTAGCGTTCCAGGCAACCCGTAACTCGTGTTTTTACCGTCCTGTTGCCTGTGAAAGTCACTATAACGGCCACTCGTAACTTCCGACCCGTGAAC
The DNA here is from genome assembly GCA_030347415.2 of Decapterus maruadsi. Classification (NCBI taxonomy): domain Eukaryota; kingdom Metazoa; phylum Chordata; class Actinopteri; order Carangiformes; family Carangidae; genus Decapterus; species Decapterus maruadsi. The sequence continues at coordinate 9,709,050 of CM064887.1, read as the reverse complement.
TCGTACCAGATCGAACCGGTATGACTTCACAGGTCGGAAAAACACAAGTTACGAGTTTCCTTGAATGCACCATGAGTTAGCAGCCCCCGCCCTCGTCAGGCATCTATTGGTCCTAGTCCCTACGTCACCACATTCACACGCACCCCTTGGCTGCACACACAGCCCTTCATGCCGTTCTCTCTCCTCATTGGATAACAGTTGTATCCCACAAAGAAAGTTTTCTCCTCGGTTTACAGCAGAGCAGAGTGATGGAGAGACTCGTGTTTCGGCTGAAACACTCCATGTAAGTGATTGCTGACGGAAAATAGGACTATTTAGGACTTATATTAACAAAAACATTCCACTGATATCTCATTCTTATTCAGTAATTATACATTGATGGGTGAATACTGAGTAACACATTTATTAAGTTTCAGAACTGCTCAAGCTGTTTGGGGTTTGGAGTGTATTACCTTATGGACAGGATGCAAGGTTGTCACACTGCTCACACATTCACATCTATGGGCAATTTAGAGATTCTTCTCCATCGGCCTTACATGTCCTGTGTGCTGCATGGCAATGGAGGAAACCCGAAAGGCGTTGGTCTACATGGGCGACTGTAAATGTTTCATTCGAGCCCATGCAGACCTAGAGGCAAAATGCAAACAAAGATAACAAACTAATGATGTATTCATGTGGTCTGAACAATTTAGTCATTCAAAAGACATTAAAATATGCAGTATGTGTTTCTGAATGGAAGCAGGATACATTTCTGCTTCTTCTTTTTCCCTCAAGGTAGATTTGGCACTGGAGTCAGGTCTGGTTATTGGAGAAGGTCTCTGACTTGGATTCCTCAGTATGACACTGATTAGCTTTGGTTTAGAAACAATGCTGATTGATTTCGGATGGCAACCTTTTTTCCCAGAATGATTCCGTAAATGAAACCACAGACACAGTGAGGAACGATTGGCTACAGGTTACTATGAGCTATGGGAAGATAAAAAAGAAAAAAAAAAAAGCTGTGGCTGCCTACTCCATCTCCCTTTCCTCTCCACCCCCTCCTCTCACCCCCCATCCTACAAGAGTCTGCTTCCTTTGATTAATAAACTCTACCTGCAGCTCAAGGATACGTTTATGTAACACACACAGATTTATCTCGTGGCTTTATGCAGCTTTGCTCATAACCCAAGCAGAGCACATTTCCTGCATTCATTGTCTTGCTCATTATATAGTAAAGTTTTTCCCATCAGTCATGGCAAACTAGATATAATCCATAACATCAATCACGGTCTGCTGTGTAAAGCCACGTTCCCCAATCACAGGCAGCTCCAGGTTTGTTAAGATAGGTTACGTCTTTATTATACTATCACACATATTCACCATAACATTAATCATGGGTTGTCTCCACTTTAAAGTATGCTACCCATTCTGTATCATACATTGAAATTTATTAGATAAGACATCAGTCATGGTTTAGTGTATGTACTTACAAGTAATATGTGTGTATAGGTAATAAACCATTTACCATCAATCATATAATATGGGGTATGTTAGATTCGGTCTCTTTATCAGAGTAGTTTGTGATTCAATTTAGCTGGTACATCAGCCATGATGTTTTGTAAGTCAGACTGTCCTTGTTCCTTTTCATGTATTATATAAAGCAGTGTGTAATATCGATAGATTTTTTTTCTCGTTTTTTCTTAATGTATCTTACTGTTTTACTTTTGAAACCACCATTGCCCCAATGTGTTGGAGACATCAGAATGGATCCATAAAGTTATGCAAACTTGGGTATTGGCAAAACTGGTAGCACTACTAAAGGTCAGGGGCAGAATGTATGCGGAAAGGACTCTGCACAAAGCTCAAACTTCATGTGGACTCCGCATACGCGCACTGGTTCACTGCACCATTTGGGAAAGTACAAACAGTGTAGCTACAAAGATTGTGTGAAATATTGGAAAAATTGGCATGAGAAATGTACAAAACCGGAATGTGATGGATGATGGATGTGATGACCCTCAAGATAAATTATGAATTGTAAGGCTTATGTTAATTCTGTCAATTTAAGTGGATTTACTCATTTGTTTACATACTTATTTAACCCTCAGGCCATTTAGGTTGCAATGTAGGAAGGACAAAAAATGATATTTATATATAAAGATAAATAAATAAATACAGAAATAAATGATGAAATGCCTAATAAATGCAAAATAAATTCATTTTAATGATGACAGAAATAGCATTTTTTTTTCCCATTACCAAATAATTTGCAATCATTTGGACATTCAATTATTCATTTTTGTGTTTTCTTATTTATTTGAATTTTTTTTGTCCTTCATGGTAATGAATTCCAAAAAACCTGTTGTGCGTGAAGGAGTGTAATCAATTGTTAAAAACAGTTCCACTTGTTATAGAGGCTCGTCTGTGAAGGGGTGCATGAAATCAGTGTAACTGAGAAAATTTACCAAAGCTTGGTATTCCCCTTGCAGAAAACCAATTTAAAACCTCTCTTTAGATTCCAGTGATCACCAACCCAGGAGGGAATGTTTTATTAAAAACACAGCTCACAACAGTTAACACCAAGCAATCTTTAAAACATTAACTTTGCGTCATTGGAAAATCGTTACACAACCGGTGCTCCTGTTTTGCGACTTGTAACTCACAGGCCCCCCAATTAGATTTTGCTGGACAATATTGGTGACTTAATTGCATGAAGCAGGAAAGGGGTTTTTTTTTCCACAAAAAGAATGAAACTAATTAAACTGAAGCTTTTAGAGTCTCTCAAAGCAGGTGATTCACAGGGCTATAAATAATTGCCCAAAAAAGACAGACATTCATGGAGACCTACATAATGACGCCTGTCCCACCCACATTAGAGGTTTATCCAAACAGAGTGATGCAGAAAGGATGTCACTTTGTCAGCTGACCTGGTTCCCTCAACAAAACCCAAAGGGATTTTTACGTGGCTCTTGGATCACTGCAGAAAATAACATGAGCGTCAAAGGAAGTTAATTTAGTAAAGCTGACTATCACCACTGCTTGTGTAGTTTCATTTACACGCTGAGTGGGTATTTAAAGGTATTTTACATTGTAAAACTAGCTACTGACAAACATTATTCAAGTCACCCAACCTAAAAAACAGAAAAAAATATTCAAAACATCTTTAAACTTTACCTGTAAGAGATAAACAGTAAAAAAAATCTCCAGGCTTTAGGAGTTAGTCCTGCAGGGTCAACTGATCTTCTTCTCTGCCGGGATTGGTTGAAGGTCAGATGACTGACTTGAATTTCTTGTCAGGGATGGAAATGAATATAATAACACAAGATTTGTAGCTCAGGGATGTGGGGGAAATTAATTTAAAATTTCAAAGTAAACTGTTTGAGAAACACTGGCACTGGCGTGAAACAGATCGAAGCCATAAATCACAGCGACAATGGATTCTTTGTTTACTTTAGTTATCCTTGAGAATCAAAGTGAACTTTTGACAGTGATATATAGTTTATAACTGATACGAGCAGCAGCTTTAATTATTACAACGTATTTTGAAATGGATGAAACAGTAGCTCCTTTGCCATGTGTTATTTTGTCGGAATTAAACAACATATCCACACATGCAATATTTCACCACCACCAATCTGATACCCTGGACAGGTGGACAGGATGTTCCTCCTCCGGTTAATGTGTTCTTCCTCGCAGATGAGGTCACTTTGGATTTCCATGCACTGTACAAACCATTATTCACGTCACCGCTGGGCCAACTTAGCATGTCTTTTTATCTAACCTAACGGCGTTGCATGCAGCGCGGCATCAGTAATCACACCAGCTGACTTCACCACACTGCACACTTTGCATTGGCCTTGTCACAAAGAGCCAGAGCACAGATGATTTATCTCCCATGTCTTCATACAGAAACAGCCACTTAAAGTCCCAGGAGAGAAACCTCATATGTCTTCATACAGACAGACCCTCAAAGTGGCCATCCCTCTAAGGCGGCCACGGGCTGGGGGAGAGTGAAAGCGAGCTGACAGACTGGGAAGGGGGATAACCATTACCCTCTAACAGGTGCATGTCATTAGTAGATAGAACTGACACTTTGTAACCAAAATACAATCAACAGCTCAAATGAGGGAAAATATATTCCATCTGTAAGGAGCCATAGTCAATTTATTTCTGAACGAGTTTTGTCTTCTCTCGCAATATTTTTCTATTTACCGATCTATAGGAACAGTTGATGACACAGTTCAGCCACACGATGCACTGACACTGGAGATAATAAAGAAGAGAGAGCAGAGGACTGTAGCGCCTCCCAATCCCTGCAGAGTCATGGAGTTCAGTCATCAGTTACATGAACAACAGTCCAACCGTTTCTCAGTCCACTCATTCAAGTGGCAAAGGACACGAAGTCTGTATTCACTCCAGATGGCTGACATTTGAAAGGCAACCTATTCTTTAAATTCTCCTTAAATCATACTGGTCTGCAGAGATGTAAGAATAAGAACACAAGGCGAAGTGAATAATCTGTCAGCGCAAAAAACACTTTCCTGATACTTTAATAAAATGCCCTGTCGGGGGTCTCTCATTACTTCCGTGGATTATTGACGTCAATATGTTTCTCGGCGCTGTATACCTGCAGCAACCTCGACTGTGGGCTTGACACACTCCCACAACACACAAAAAAAACAAAAAATCATTGTTAAGAGCTGCAGGAGAGCACTAAGTTGCTTGATCTCTCTCATTCCTTGTCTCTTTCTCACTCACACAAAACCTTGTTGACAACTTAACTACAGACAATGCATATTTGCATTATTAAGCGCAGCAGGTGAGACCCAAACCCACAGATGATCAGTAGCGCTACATGTGAAGACGTGCATCACTAGGAGAAGCTGGGTGTGAACAGATGCCGTGGCGGCTGCCGGTCTTTCAGACTGCATGATATAATGGAAATGGGCTGTATCACTAACTAAATACCAAGAAATTAGCTGCAGTTTTTCTCAAAACTTCATTTACTAAATCTGCGTTGGGACTGACCTCAAAAATGCTCATATGCGGGTGTATGTTTCAAAATATCTGTTAATCAAAAAGGGATTCAGCCTTTAGACAGATCTTCCGATCATCAAGCAGAAGTAGCGCCCAGGCCCGCCCACTGCTCCTTTCACTCCCAGAGACCTCTTAGCATCCATGGGAGGGGCAAAATCGCAGCATTTATCCAATGACCATCCAGTTTCACTGCAGTGAAAAAAACAAAAAACTATTCTTTGCCACCAAATTAAAGTCCACGGCCACTGAGCTTCAACAGGTTTAATGCAGAAAATTGCATCAGTCAACCTGCGATAAGTATAGCTTGTCTTAGTGTTGAACATCTTTTAAAGCAATTTTAGTCAATGAAATGTCTGCGCACAGGAAGGAAGCAAGATGGACATTGAGTCTTGCTGCAGCAACCACACTGGGCTCTGGTCAGTATCAGGGCAGGGAGGGGTCTTTCAAGAACAATTAGAGTTGAAGGGTCCTTAAAGAGCCCTGGCCATAGCTTAGTATCAATAATGTCTATTTGGAACACTTAAGTGTGGAAATCTATTTTGTCAGGCACAAAAACTAAATGGACATAATTGGTCCTTTTTAAAACCATGGCTGGGCAAGTGCATTGTTCTTACTGTGTGGAGTAGGAGGACTTTCATCCACATAATCTGGATCTGAGGCCCCCGCTCACAGAGAAAAAGAAAAGAGCCCTTAGAGACAGCATGATCAGGATTGTTGAATAGGGTATGAAGCAGGTAAACATCATTGGGGAGGAAGGATTTTAGAAATAATCGGCCCATTAGAGCCAAGTTACATAGTGGAGAGGTGAAGGACATAATTAAGCTTACTGATAATAGTATTTGATCATGGACAATTGGGCGTCACAGCAGATGGAAGCATGAGGATTTTGGTCCACTCCTTTGAGGATGGTTAACGACACTCAGGCCTTGTCGACAAAGAAACTGAGTATTCCCAACATTTTTTTTTTTTCTGTAAAAACTGCATTATGTTGTTGCAAGACAACTCTAAACAAAAAGGCTGGGATGGCGTTTTTCCTGTTCCCGTTTCCATAATATAGTTTTAGGACTTCTTAAACAATGTTTCCATGTGGACAAAACTTTAGGTTATTTACATAACCCCGGTTCTCTGAGTAATATGAGTGAGATGTCTCACTATGGGATATGGTTGCTCCCGTATTGCCAGACAAGCTTATCCAGCGTCCACCAACCCACAGGGAAATAAACTCTGTTCCTAGTCAGGTCAGCAAAACCGCCCGTGCCACGCACGGCGCGGAGACGTCCAGCCTGTAGAAACGGACAAAAGTGAGAGGCGAGGACCAACTCGCCGCAGCACAAATATCCTGAACAGAAACTCCCCTGAATAAGGCCCAGGATGCGGCCAAGCCCCGAGTCGAATGAGCTCGCAGACCAGCAGGTGGCTGCAGACCCTGACTCGTATAAGCCAAAGCAACTGCCTCCACTACCCAGTGGGACAGGCGCTGTTTTGTGACAGGTTTTCCCTTATGAGGATTAGCCCAGGAGACAAACAACTGATCGCTCCTCCTGAAACCTTTAGTCCTATCCATGTAAGTGCGCACCGCACGGACTGGACATAACGCATGCGACTGCTGCTCTCCAGGTGAGGCAGCAAAGGCCACAAGGTCAATAGGAGAAAATGAGCCCACCACCTTAGGCACAAACGCTGGGTTGGGCCTCAAAATCATCCTCACATCCCCGGGGAAAAGCTGAGTGCATGATGGATGCACCGAAAGCGCATGAATATCACCAACCCGTTTGGCTGAAGCCAGAGCCAGTAACAACACTGTCTTGAGAGACAAGTATTTCAAGTCCGCTCCCTCCAGTGGCTCAAAAGGAGGGCCCTTGAGTCCCTCCAGAACCACAGCCAGATCCCATGGTGGCACCAGTGGTCTGGACACAGGGAGAAGCCTGCGCGCTCCTTTCATAAAACGACAAACCAGCGGGTGCTGGCCCGCAGTTTGTCCCCCAAACCCCACGTGACAGGCTGCAATAGCTGCCAAGTACACTTTAATCGTGGAGAAGGCTTTTCGTTTGTCAATCAGGTCCTGCAAGAATGACAATATCACTCCCACTGGACACTGAAAGGGAATGTGGCCATTTCTGTGACACCACCCCTCAAACACTCTCCACTTACAGTCATACAGAGACCTAGTGGAAGAGGCTCGAGCACTTTGTATAGTGGAAATCACACGTTGTGGGAGTCCCACAGCCGACAGATTGAGCCACTCAGGGGCCAAACCCACAGCGCCAGGCGTTCTGGGTGCGGGTGGAAGACCGTCCCTCCCCCCTGCGACAGCAGGTCCCTGCGCAGTGGAATCTGCCAGGGCTGCACGCACAGCAACAGATATATCTCCGCCAGCCAATGCATTGCCGGCCAATGCGGAGCTACCAGAATCAGCGCGTGGCCGTGGTCTCTCACTCTGGATAGAGTGGGGGGGATCAGGGCCAGGGGAGGGAACGCGTAGAGAAGCTCGTGCGGCCAGACGTGCGCTAGAGCGTCTACGCCCCGGGGAGCATCCATGCTGCGCAGAGAGTAAAACAGCGCGCACTGCGCGTTTCCTCTTGACGCGAACAGATCCACTGCAGCCCGACCGTAGCGGGCCCATATCTGTTCCACAATCTCCCGGTGCAGAGTCCACTCCAGAAAGTTTATGCGAGACCGCTGGAGGTCCACACTCCAGTGGCCCCTCACAGACCGGCCCTCGTGAATTCCGCCCCACCCTGTCAGGCTGGCGTCCGTAGTGACCACCTTCCTGGACAGGGCTGAGCCCATGGGTACCCCGCGGGTCAGAAAGGACGGAGCCCGCCAGTGGCGCAGCGCCCTGACGCACTCCGGTGTGACCAACACTCTCCGTGCGCCATGACGCACGGGATCCAGCCCGCATGAGGCCACCCAGAGTTGGAATTCCCTCATGTGGAGACGGCCGAGATGGACTACAAGAATGGCCGACGCCATCAGTCCGAGTAACCGAAGACACAATCTGAATTGCACAGATTTGCCTGGATGGAAAAGCGCGAGACATGACCTGAAAGTTTTCACTCGCTCCGCCGAGAGGCGCGCTGTGAAATCCACCGAGTCCAGGGATAATCCCAGAAAGATTATGTCCTGTGTCGGGGACAGCATGCTCTTTTCCGAAACCCAGATCGAATTGGTGTGTGAGAATACGCGTGTGCGCCCTGGCCTCCTGTCTCGATTGTGCCAAATTCAGCCAATCGTCCAGATATGTGGCCAAACGCATGCCCTGCTGTCTCAGCGGGGCTATCGCTGCTGCCGTGCACCGCACAAACACCCTCGGGCTCAAAGACAGACCGAATCTGGAGTAATAACCGCTCTGACACTGTGCGGGAGGGACGACACATGCTCCTTTGTTTAACACTGAGAGGATTTCCTCTTGTAAAACACGAGCTGACTCTCCCCGAACCCGGGAGTGTATTATGCCGACGAATCGGGGGGGAACAGCGGCAAACTGCAGCCTGTATCCCCTCGAAATCGTCCTCAACACCTAGGGTGGAGCTGCGAGCGATGCCCACCTCTCCCACCTGCGGCAGAGAGGTGAGACATGCTGCAGCTCCTCCATCACGGGGGGTTTCAGCCGCGTTGCGGCTGCGCCCTCTCGTGGTGGAATACAGACATGGCCTCCGGCCGGTGACACGCACCTTGGCCCTGGAGGACAACGCAGTGACGGGGAACTCACTGCCCTCGCTCCGGGAAAAGCCGTGGCTTTTCCCCGGGGGAGGACAGCGGGCGCCGCCACCGCGCTGTTTATTTTTCTGGTTTTGGCTTTCATTAGCTGCGCCCTTGGCACTCGGCCTGGATGCGACAGCGGGACACATTTTATTTTCTTTATGAAAACTTTTTGTGTGTGTGTGCGTGCTTGTGGACATGAGGGGAGGGCAACTGCTGAAACCTCCGCCGACAAATGTCCGTCTCTCCCGGTCTGCTCTGGCACGGTCCGCGGCAGCTGGGAGGTGGGGGCGTGGGGGGCCCCGGGCACGCTGGGAAGCCAAACAGGTGGAGCTGGAGAACGGGGAATGTCCAGCTGCATCACCGGTGAAGAGAGGGGCGGTCAGGCCGCTCTCTTCTTCTTCCTGGCCTGGTTGCTGGCAGCCTGCGCGGGCTGTGCCGGCGCAGCTGGAGCTGGGGCCGAAGGCTTCTTAAACCAGCCGGGCCGGCCGGTCACGGGCGGCGGGGCGGGCTGGGGCTTCGGTTGTTTCTGTGTTCTGAACTGCGAAGCCTGAGAAGCAGCCTGCGCGAAGGGTTTGCGCTGCGCAGGCGGAGAGGGAGCCGGGGACTTCCGAGGAAGACAAAGCTTGAGAGCCTCGTCTTCCTTCTTTTTGGCTTCACACCGTTGTTGCATGGATGCTAAGGCGGAGACAATGGGCACGTCCAGGATGTCGTCCTTCTCTCTGTCTGACAGGTTGGCGAGGTTGAGCCACCGCGCTCGTTCCTGCAGAACCATGGTCCCCAGTGCTCTTCCCGTGGCCTGAACCGCGCAGCGTTGGACACGGAGACACAGGTCAGTGATGACCGGTATCTCCTCCCACGCAGCTGGGTCCTGAGTCTGCACAACATCCTCACACAACTCAGCCTGGTAAGCCGTGAGCAGCGAGAGGACATTGAGCGCTCTGGCCGAGAGCGCCGCCGCCTTGTACGCCTTTTCAGTCAGGGCTGACTGAAAACGGTCGGACTTGGACGGTAGGCTGGGGCTCCGGGAGGACACCGCTGACAGCTGGGGGTGAAGGTGCGCTGCAACGAGTGGCTCCATCGGAGGCATGCGGAGCAGGCCCAGGCTCTCCATCGCCTCACAGTCGAGGGACGAGGCCCCGGGAACCGGGCTCCGGCTGCTGTAGGGGCGGTCTCTCCATGAGCGCGCCACCTCCTCCAGCAGCTCCGGGAAGACGGGGAGAAGTTGCTTCGTCGCGCTCTTGGCCAAGGGCAATTTCTTCCCCTCGTAGCGTGATCTGGTGGTCTCAGCTACGACAGCGGGCCAGGGGATGCCCAGCCGGGCAGCAGCGCGTTTGCACACGTCGAGCATGTCCGAGCTGGGAGAGGGAGGAGCTGGTGTGCTCCTCTCGCTTCCATCCTGCGAGCCGACGGAGGCTTCGGGCTTTGCAGCCCGAGCCGGAGTGATGAAGATGTCATCCTCTTCTTCATCCTCTGATATGAGGAGTTCCAAGGCGTCATCATCATCATCTCCCCCATAGTCCAGATCCAGGACGTCTTCCTCCGGCGGGGGAACCGCGGCTAGCTCGAGCTGGGAGCCCCAGCTGGCGCTAGCCTCCGGTGCCTTCGCCGCGGTGACCCCTGCCTCCTCTCCGTCTTCGACGGCGGCGCCGTCGGAGGGGAGATAGGGGTCATGTCCAGACAGGCTAGCCTGGCGGGCTAGTCGTCTGCGGAGACTCTTGGTGGTGAACACCGCGCAGTGTTGACACGAGCCGGGGACGTCGATAGCCGCCCGGGCGTGTTGCAGCCCAAGACAGCCCGAGCATTCCTGGTGTGGATCCATGCTCGATATCTTATTCCCGCAGCGACAGAGTCTGGCTCCGGAGTCTCCGTGCCCTCTGGTGTGAGGGGTTTTAGCCTCCACTCCGTGCGAGCTGGTGTGCAGGCAGGGAGCCGAGGCAGTTAGCTGGTGTGCTAACCGTGAAGAAGACCGAGAATTAGCTGGTGTGCTAACGCCCGGTGCTCGAATAGCCGTGGTGGGGCGTAGTCGAGAGCAGTGCTAACCAAGCCGTGGAGGGCAGGAAAGCACTGGGTTCGATCTGGTGTGACCGACGAAGCAGAAAAATGTCCGAAGCTAACTAGCGCCCGGCGACAGAAGCTAAAAAGATCCGTCTATGGACAGTTAAGCTAGCTAGCCCTGGACGCGAGATATGCTCCGAGTGAGAAGAGGTGTTTGAATGAGGGTGGTGCCGTCCGCATGAGCTATTTATGGTAGGTGGGACTACCGGTGGCGGACGGACACGTTCACCAGCCAATCAGGATTGGCGTAATGAGATAAATGCTTCTGAGGGCTGCAGCGGGGGCGTGCATCCCATAGTGAGACATCGAGCGAAATATTATGAAAGAGAACAACAAAATGATAATGGATACTCCTAAACCCGTGTGGATGGGCCCTCAGGTACAAATATTACCCGCACTGATGGAGGACGTATTCAAGCGGCTACAAGACATCTGGTGGAAGTCACCCAAAAAAAGGGTGAGAGCAGCTACATTGAGTGATATAACATGAGCTTATAGAAAACCTTTAAATGACAGACTGTATGTAAGAGATGGACATTGCCTTGGTTATATCACTCAAAGGTTTCTGAAAAGCAACTGAAAATAACCTTTGCCTTCCTGTCAGTCATAGTTAAACTTTAATAATAATAAAAAACAAGCAAGTTATGCAAAAAAAAAACTAGCTCCCATACAGTTGTCCTGGAGGAAATTAGCCACATGGACTCTAACTGTAAATTACATGGGAGTCTATGGGGATAGACTCAGTTTGGTAGTGCCAAGTCTCCAGAATTGGCCTCATTTTCCACCTCGGAGGTTAGCACTTGGTTCAGGCCAGCTAGAATATAATGTGACTCACTCATCCTTAAAAGTATCTTTTGGACAGAGACAATCTGTTACAATTGTGTTTGATTTGTGTTTTTACTAAAACTTTCATTATTTTATTCCAACATCTAAATAATCCATGACAGTTATATAATTTGAAAAGTCATACGTTGTAGACTCTTTCAAAACAGCAAAAGAATCCTGCTTCATGTTGTTTAGCATCCAAGCCCAAATACTGTGATGTGACAGGTGAGAATACACCTCAGAAGAATTATTACTTCAGGCATTGGTATCACTGTGGTTTTATTTGACTTTTGAGATTTTTTTTATGACATCAAAGATTAATATAAAAATGTTGTTTTGTGCCCAAAGTCATTTCTGTGTTCCTACCTACTACCTTCATCATAGCTCATCCTTTGGTCTCACACAAAGCTTTGACACAGTGTTTTTAAATGTTGTGTGTTTGTTTTATGTGTTTGCTTTGCTTCACTGGGAATCACAGGCCATTTTCTCTCATGGTTTTTTGATTTGCAAGGAAAATTAACTGTGAAATGAACATCTAAGCTGAAAAATAAGGCAACTGTGATAAATCATCTACTTGTCGTGTCCTTGTGTTCATGTCAGTCTGTCGCACCACTGTGCCCCTCACACACACACACACACACACACACACATTTGTCATACTGTCAGAGAGCACATGTGTGCTTATGATGTAGCCCTATAGAGGAACAGTGAGACAAACATGTTGAACAAGGTAATTATGGAAATGTCACAAAGATGACATGCAATTATAAAGGTGTCTGCCTGTGTGCGCCTGTGCATGTATGAGAGTGTGAGGTTCTTTGTGTGAGAGTATGTTTGGAGTACAAAGGGTGGGGGGGCGGGGGGGGCGGGGTAGTGTGACTCCTAACAACACGTGACGTTGTTGCTGCACGTACCAGAAGAGGGGCGGAGAAACGGGATGAATTAAGAGAAAGAGATCAAAAGAAGGATGAAACGGAAGAAGGACATGACAGACAGGAAGATGTCCGCCGAAATTATTTCCGTGTTAATCTATCTGGAGGCCGTTCGCACATAATAAAAACCAGTCTTTCATTTCCTTCTTTCTCTGCCTGACACTCACCGACGCGCAAACAATTAATCGGCGAGGCTATGGCTGAAATCAAGTGGTTGCCGTAGTCTTATGAAAGGAAATGTGACCACAGCAACACTCATGTTTATAAATAGAGCTGATAATAACTGCCGCTGTGCAGCAATTGATGAATTAAATGAGAAAAGGTGATGAGCAAAGACAGACCGATTCTTATTAGATTTTTTTTTCTCCAATATGAAGGGACAATGTGTCTGAGTCTGTGTATTTGTCACATAGTTGACAGTTACTGTAACTCTGGGAATAGCTTTGTGTCTAACAAGTTTTCAGACAGAAAATGGAAGTGTTTTTGTGAAGTCTTCAAGGTCATATTTTTTTTTTCTTTTTTTGTCCAGAGAGCCACTGAAAACTGGTTTTACTGAAAATACTGTCAATTTTTATAACTTTAAAATTGACAAACTTGATGTGGAGAAAGTGTTTATATCAGTCCGTGGCATCATAAATGTTATGTTTTCCCATTTAACTTGCTTGGACAGGAACAAAGTCTCAGACATTTCATATTCCTGAAAAGTAATACATTGTGGGTGAGGCTGTAGGATGACACTGGCATTTTATGAAGAATCAGATGGCAGCCAATCAATGTCTGCCGTGTCTGATATGATGGAGATGACCACGGCTAGCCAATATATTTTAATATCTTTTATTTTCATATCAGATCATTGAGCAGAGAAATCATTTATTGAGGCGCAGGAGGATTTTTACCAAACAGATTGCAGTAAAATGGCCTGACTCTGCTTAGAGAGGAGTCTCGCTGCCAACTAAAGAGAACTTCACTTTCACACCTCATCAGGAGTTACCTTGTGCCTGAAAAACAAAATTCACAACTGCTGGAATTTATCGGAAGTGTGGGGATACAGAAGAAGGCAGTGGGAGAAGTTCAGTGAATTATTAAAGTTATTCAAGAAGTACTGTGGTGGATTTACTGCTTCACCCCCCTAGCTCAGTACTGTATTTTACACCATTAACTCAAACACACCTCACATCCTGCTTAAAGGGATATTCCAGCATAAGTTTAACCCATGGTCAAACGCACCATAACACCGAGTCAGACCCCCTCTCGAGATGAAGTCTGCTAAACGCTAGCTTCTCTAGTTGTAGCAAGTTTAGCAATGACCGCACCATAACAAACAGCGCATGCAGTGTACAGATCCACTAGCAACCGATCAAAAAGCCACTTACAGCCACAAATAATGCTCAGAACAGCACCACATTGTTTGCAAAACCCGAATATGTTGGAGGTTGTCATGGATGAAAACAGATTTGCATACCAGTCTGACTTTACAGCTCCCTTGTTCATGCTTTTCCAACTATGACGTCACAAGAGGAGAGGTAGCCTAAACAATAAAACATTGAAATGCAAGTTAGAAATTTGGCAGCAGTGACGTCGAAGCTGTTGATTGTTTATTGATTAATATCTTTTTTTTTGGTTTGTTTCTAGTGGTCATATTTAGGCTTCAAAAGTTTCCTAACAGTGGAAGATTTTGGATTATTGCTTCATAAAAGTCAGTAAATAAATGAACAACATAGACTTTGTAGCTCGTTTTCTATGATAATCCAAAAGGAATTTTAAAATTCCCATTGTTTTTTGTATTTATTATCAAGGTATACGTTCACAGCTGGCTACAAAAAAAAGTAATTTCTGCAGCTCTTTGAAGGACTGGAAATCAAATATCCTCAGGTTGGACAAAAGCTTACAGCTTCCCTTTAGGTACTGGGAGAGAAAAATGAAAAGAGAAATGTGTTGCTAATTTCAACCATTGTCGTAATTTCTCAAAATCTTTTTGCATTGAAAAGTTATCAAAGCTTTTGAGTTAACAAGGAGGGAAGTTGCAAGCTTTTCTAATTGGCAAAACACAACTCTGGCAGGACCTCTCTCTCTCTCTCTGTTTCTCTGCCTCCTCTCAGTCTTTCCTCTCCCACACTCTCCCTTTCTTTGCTGTCTCTCCATCTATCTTTTGCTCTCTCTACATCTTGTTAATTTCAGGGACATGAAAGGTTCTCTTCAGAACAAAGTCACTCTTTTGTTTCCTCACATCAAAGGTTCAAATTTTCCTTTTAAGCCACATGATGACCGACTTTTAAAAGAGAGAGAGAAAGGTGGCTCGACACAGGGAATAGATCAGAAACAATGCTCCCTCTCCTCTCCACCTCTTTCCCTCTTCATTTTCACTTTCCAGCATCATGAGGAGCTATGTAACGTCAACTTCAAATTAACTGGGTATGTAAGCGAGAAAGAGATGGAGAGGAAGGCGCACTGTCGAGGAGCCGTTTGCCTCACAGTATGATCATGGTGCACTCACCACCATGTAGGTGTGGAGAACTTGCTTGAGCATCACTTGTTATCATCTTGAGTTTTCCTTTTCAAAGCCTTGAACTATTTGATGTTTGTCAAGGGAAATGACTGTATGTGATGCATGCGTCTGATGACAGTGTTTCATAAACTGGGCTCTGTTGGTCTCCCATATTTACACTGTGTGATGGTGTCCATACATCCAATTAAAGTCAAGCAGGATACAAAGGTATTCTTAAAGGACAATTACTGTTTTTTTTACACCTGGATCTTATTTCTAGCAGTTAACTTCTGGGTGAGTACCAGTCATTCTGACAAAATTAGATCCAGCCAAGAGCCGCGTATCCGTATAATGTGACTACACGGGGAACACAATGCAACCTCTAAATAACACATCTGTAGCGAAACTCGTTCATTTCACCAATATTTTGTTATGATACTCTGAGTCCGGGGCGGGGTGACCTGTTATCAACACCCGGGGTCTGTAGGTTGACCTACTGACCTCTGAACCTGGATGATGTCATTTTTCATTTTTATTTTTTATGAGATGCTCTGTATGTATTTATTTTTCTGTGAGGGGTCCCTTGAGTGCCATGAAAGGTGCCATACAAATAAAATCTATTATTGTTATTATTATTATTATTATCATCATCATCTCTGAGCGCTGATAATCATTCTGATAATCATTCCGCTTCGGCATTCATGTCAATTTTTAGCGCAACTAGCCGGAGCTTTATTGAGTCCAGGTTGCGGGGAGGAAGCCTGTGGAAGCTGAACTTCATCCAGCTGCTCATTTTGTTCTGACAAGTCAGAAACACACAGAAACGAACCGCAGCGGTATAGCAACAAGCCATGCCGCTGGGTGGTCGGAGATGACATCGCAGGTCCAGGGTTTGCAACTCTCATGCATTGGCCGTGACTGTCACGCCTTCAGCCTCAATGTACCTTATGTTTTCTCTGAAGGACAGAGAGTAAGAGGAGTACAATAATTAGCACTACCTGCGACTTAATTACTTTTCCAGAGAAATTTGTCCAGCATTGCTGCTGTCAGTTAAGTGGTAACAGAAGATAGGATAATGTCTGGTCGACTGGTCACAGTCAAATTGGCCCCATCAAAAATATAGTTGAACTGTCCTGGGCTGAGCATCACCTCATCACCACTAGATAATGTAAACCAACTGATTCTGCATTTACAATATCTGAGCAGCGTCAGGCCTCTTGTTTCGCAAAATGCTGCCTCTATCAGAAAACTTGTCTGGCTTAAGTCAGTTTGTTACTGTGTGTGTGTGTGTGTGTGTGGTTGATTAATTGCTTGTGTGGACTCTGAGCTCAGCCAATTAAAAAAGTCAGCTACTTTGTTTAACAACATCTAGAACATTCCTATTTGGATCCTGTTAATTAATTGATCATTAATCATACGGTTTTCATTAGCAAGGCAGAACAAGAGAGACAGAGCGTGTGTGTGTGTGTGTCAAAAAAACAGCAGTCCTTCTGGGAACACACACTCTGTCTCACACTGTTAAGTTGGACTCTCTCTCTAAATCCCTAAGAAGAGTTGCACACTGAAATATGAAACACACACAGACACACTCATAACCACACACGCAGCTTACTTCACCTTGATAACATGACTCTTATTAGTGTTCACCCATACCGCGTTTTCTCCCTCTGTTTGCTGACAAATCTGGTGTTAATAATGTAGTGGAGGTTTTACAGCTCATTAAAATTTAGTGAGGGCATAGCTGTTAATCAGGGGTGTCTGCTGGGACTCACTTAGCTACATGAGTCCAAAATTTGGTTTTACAGTTTTTTTTCTCCATATAATGAAGATCAAAGATGTTAAAAACTTACTAGAAATCCAGTTGGAAGTCTTTTTTTTCCCATTAATAACAGAAGCATATCAGTAACGCTAAAAACCACATTTTCTTGACCAGGCCAGTTAATACCAATCTGATAAGGTTTTTTTATTCATTTGTTTATTTATTTTTCTCCATTCTGATAAGTAGCCGTTGTTCTGTGTTGATGATTTAGAAAACCATGGAGACTTGTGTAGCTTGAGCTTCAGTAATTAAATGCCCCTGCTCCTAAAACTCCTCTAGAGCCTTATACTGAGACAAAAGTTTTTCTGTAACTTAATGATGTCCAGTCTTAAAATTTTAAATGTGAACTGATTACAGGGTCCGGGGCCGCTGGTGTGTTTCTCCCCTGGAGGAACTGCCCCCAAAGGACGATCCCCGGAACATTTACGGTGGCTCAAGGAGTCCCTGGCTTGGGGAAGGTCCTCAGAGGCACCAGAAGCTCCTGGGTGGGGCTTGAGGTTTACTCTGTGCTGATTGGTCAGATTCAATATGGGTTGTGATGGCAAGAGAAAGCCCCGAAATAAGCAGCATTTTTTAAACCCAGCATTATTAAAAAGCATCTACATGGCCAAAAAAAGAGAAGAAGTAATTAAAAGACATACGGTAGCATTAGTAGTAAAATATGTATAAGTGGACAGACAAAATACGCGGTCACACAATTGTGACGATCGACCAGAATGCTGGTCGACCAGTCAACCAGCATTATTAGAAAGACCAAGAGCAGTAAATAAACTGCCACACAACGATGATGTGCAATGATTGAAACTGTTGCACGTCGACACAATGACCATGAGGACAGTTCCTGTTAAGGTCCTATCCCCATCTCTTTACCAGTACAGCAGGGTTCCCCAGTTCTCCCCAACACCTGATTCAAATGATCAGTCTCTCTTCCGTCATCACTCCCATTGTCTTGGGTGCCATACAACACACCTGATTCAAATGAGTGGCTCGTTATCAGGCCACTGCAGAGCTTGATGACGAGCTGATCATTTGAATCAGGTGTGTTGTAGCAGGAAACTTCTAAAACATGCAAGCCAGTGACCTTCGAAGACTGGAATTGGGGAACCCTGCAGTACAGGAACTCTCCAACAATCCCGACTCAGAAGATAAACTCACTCTCACTAACACAGGATGCGCAATTCGCGATCACAACCCAAAATATCACAGTAGACCATGACCACACTATGAAAGACAATGAAAAAGAAAGCCATTCCTTTCCATCACATAGACAATAAAACTTTTCAGTAACCTACTCTCTGCCTGCCATTCTGGTCACATCGTGAATCTACGAGTATGAACCACCAAAAGGTATAATGCAACCACTTCCTGTCCTCCGACTTCATACATAATGTGAGAACTGGATTTAGCATTAATGGTTTACACTCCAACAGAGCTTCTGATTGGCTCTCCAACCTATTGTTGCCAAAGAAAATTATACTGTGGTGATGGTTATTGATACTTTAAACCACAAATATATATTCTTATGGAAAGCAAAACTCATAGAACCTTTACTTCTCACCTTTTCCAAATTAATATGAATATGATTTCTCTGTCCTCAGACTAAAATGCCAATTCTTGTGCACTTAATTTATTCTAACACAATTTTAGGACTGCAACTGATTATTTTCATCATCACTTAATCTGCCAATTAATTTTTCCATTAATCACTCTGTCTGTAAAATGTCAGATAAATGCTAATCCCATTTCCCCAGAGTCCTTGGTGACATCCTCAATCATCTTGTTTTGTCCGCCCAACAGTCCAAAAGACGATCATCTTAAAAATGATATAAAACAGAGAACAGCAGTGAATACTTTCACTGGAAAAAAATGGAGGTCGTTTAAAGGACTGCGGCTCCACTAACACTGACAGTACCTCAACATGGCTCCTGGGTTTTATCTGTTTTTGTTGCAAGAACACAGTGACAACCCAGATGGTCTCTGCCTCTCTCTGCTACTAGTTGTTTACATATCTGTGAGCTCCAATCATTACACATGTGCTGTTTCAGCAAATATGGGATAATCAGATGCTAATTTCTGCATGCTAATTTTCATACGTCTCTAGTGGGTGTAACAAAATATTAATATGTGAGTGGAACCTGATTGCATAAGTCATTATTATACTTAACGTGGGCTAATTGTAATCTAATTCTCCCACTGACCATTAGTGAAAATAAATCATAATTGCCTAATTAGAGTCTGTGAGTCAGTGTTCAATTTGGGAACCAGAGGTTTAAAGGTATGAATAAATTGCATAATGTTGGCAAAGAAGCTGCAAAATGAAGTGTGATCGGCCCCAAAATTTTCACCATTATTTTCAGTCCACCACAAAATCTGTAGAAACCTACCTCAGCGAAACTACAACAAGACAGTTTTGCAAATTCTCACTGTAGAAGGGAGGGTACTGTAATTGGGAATTGCACGCAACAGCCATTCCCAGATTCATTTGTTGCACACCTGTCTGACTGGTCACATTGGGACCAGCTAAAACAAGATGGTATGGCACCCAAGACAATGGGAGTGATGACGGAAGAGAGACTGATGGAGAGAGGCATATCCCGCTTTTATCCTCATGGGTAACGTCAGATCTCTGGACAAAAAGATGGATGAGCTAACAGCTGCAATGAGGAATCTGAGTGCATGTGATTCACAGAGGCAAGATGAGCTGCACAGCGGATTTCCACAAGATAGCAGCATGCACATTGTCAGCAGCGTGTAACATTTGAATATAATCAAATGGACTATTACAAATTTAGATTACAGTGTTAACTGATGATATAACTGATGTTTTAACATCAGCAATTTGAAATTAGAAAACATGTTATCATATTAAGTTTGTGAAGTTACAGTAGGTCGACAAATGTGATCTGCATTTATTTAACCCTGTGTGTTTACAAGCAGTAGCCTAATGAAACAAGATTGCAGTTATTTATTGAATATCATAATGTTTCCATTCAGGAAACCACAGGAAGCAGAGAGAGTGCAACAGAATCCTCTTTTGGTGGATTTCTGTTTGGTTAACATGGAACTGGTGGCAATAAAAATCACAATATGAATACATGGCATCTTGCTAAAGCGTGAGTATGGTTTATAAAGAGAGGCAGACAAACAGGTAACTTGCTGCTCTAATGTCAGGATGATCATTGAAACATGTTGAGATTTTGAAAAGTGGTTCCAAGGCCATGGCAATGGAGGATGTTTACTTTTTAAATTGTGATGATTCCTTTCTGTATAACAAAACTGAATCTTCAATAAGTTTTGGCTGAATTTTGTGTTTGCTGCAGTAACCGACACTTCATTTCTAGTGTTCTGGTGAATTTCTGGGCACCCATTTGTGCCTTCTCTGCAACAATTTGTGATGAATATGTCTTTATCTACAAAAAAATGCAATTCTGCTATTTTCTCTTTTACTTCACCTGGTTCTACTGGTAACCGAGGGGCTGCAGGCTACAGAAGAGGTTGAATCTTCAATGGCGGGAAGGCTCAAGAACAAGTCTCTTCCATCAGCTCTTTTGCCATCTCTCACTCCAATGTATCTGTAAAGCTGCCCCTTGATGTTTAACACAGATTACAAACAACAACACAAAGGACCCAATTTGATTTTATGCTCATTTTCTATTTTCTTTTATTTGAAGACTCACACGACAACTGCTCATGATGTGCAACATGCTCAGCAATGACATGATGACTACATGCAAAGGTTTGGTGAATTTGCAGAGAAAAATTGAGTGAAACTTTTTCAAGTGACACTTTACGAACAAGGAAAATACCATCTTGTGGAATACAGTTCACAAAATTGAATGAAATCTGCTTCGAGCATCCTTTTATAACACGACACGAAACACTAAGCCTTCTACTGTGTAGGAGATGCTTCCAGCGTCAGCTACGACCTGCCATCTGTTATGATATATTGATCCAGTCCTCAAAACCCTGTGAGAATTTCTTTCACTACACAATCAATGGGCTCCTAAAAACTGTAGCCCGTCATTACACTGTCCTCTGTTCAACACATGACAGTTATGGTGATTTATGGTTGGAGAAATTCAATAATTGTTTTTTTGCTAAGCTACTGGAATTGAAATTATGTACCAACACATCAATGCTGTCATGTCCCAAGAGGTTGTGGTTTGGAAACAGTCGGAATTACATGGTTATATGCTATATGACGCTCAGGCTTTCTCTCACCCACACACATGGTCGGCCACACAGGTGCACATTAATGGACAGTTGAGATTTGTTGGAAAGGAATGAGGGTGGCTAGATTGGATTTCCAGGGGAATCTCATTTCCGTCACCTCTAATCTGGGAGAGAGAGGGAGGGAGGAAAGGAGGGAGGGAAGTATGCAGTACTGTCCATTATCAAGGTTACTACAGTGATGGTGTAGACTAGAGGTGTGTGGTGGAAAACGCGGTCCAAAGGATGAAACTTCCCACAGTGTTTTTCATTTGTATTTTGTGTGTGTGTGTGTGTGTGTGTGCGATTAGAAGAGATAAGTCATTTGGTCCTGGGAGAATAGTGTTGAGGCTTCAATGAGACTTGGTTTGATCCCAGTTGCCACACAACAGTCTCAGGGAGTGTGACAAAAGACTGACTTACAGTAAGCCTGGAACAAAATAACAAATAAAAGTCCCTGTTTGCGTTTCCATTAGGGATGCACTGATATGAAAATTTTGGCCGATATCGATATCCGATATGATTTTTTCTGTTATGGCCGATAATCGATATTTACCGATATCGATATGTGTTGTTTTTTTTTTTAAGTTTCTGAGATGATAAATTTTTGTACAGACCGAAAATCATGCAAACTGAATTTTTGAATGTCTTCCTTTATTTTCAGAATGTATTTGACTTCCAAATAACAAAGTTACAGGTTACACATGGCCAAATCCCCCTCACCCTCCTTCTCCCTCTCCCTCTCCCGAAACAGCAACTAGACGGATATACATTTGTTGTGCATATCGGCCCAATTTTACTCATTGGACCGATACCGATATGTTAAAAAATGACAACATCGGCCGATACCGATATTAATGCCGATATATTGTGCATCCCTAGTTTCCATCACATCTGAAGAGCAATGATGATTGGGCAAATTTGGTAGAGGTGCTGTATATGCAAGAAGCCGTTTCCATGGTTATGAACAGATTTTTATTTACACATCCAGCAGAGACAGTGCGACATTAGTTTGAGGCCTTGTTTACCTCTGTTTTTATCTCTGCTTTGGGAATTATTTGGTATTTTCATTATTTTGTCCAATGTGGCGCTCTATTAAACAGCTGGTTGCTCCCTGTGTCCGTCAGCAGTTTGTTGCTGAGCAGGTACACAATGATTTCTGGGTAGTTTCTGCTGCTTGTGGAAAATATATTGATGAGATCTGTGAGAGTGAATCAAAAAAGTAATAATCCCCGTGTCTTCATCAATACAAACAGCACCTTATATTTCAGTTGATTTCATTGTTAATACAATATTGATTATAGCAGCTTTAATATTACACAATGTGTTCATATACTTGGTGCTATATTGATAGAAGAGGTTTTTAGTGCTAAGACAGAAGTTCCTGAGTTGTGAGATTGATATTGTACCACACTATATTTTAGATCAATTCCTATGTATCAGCTCTGTCTGCCCCCTTTCAACGATTCAAAAGTTCTGAAACAGATGTTATGTCTATCCGTGTTTGTTCAAAATGAGTTTGAGGTCAATTTATCGGCAAACAAACACAAAACACTCAACGCCCCTTTGTTGTTTCGCCTGCTTTGGATTTCCGCAAACTTGTGTCCAGATTGGCTTTGTTATAACAGCTTTGTTGAAACAAAATTGGACTTGTTGTGCACAGGCAGAACAACATCAAAAACGCACAAAACTAAAGCAAACAGGCAAAGAGATGAAAATGTTACTTGTGCTGCCAAATGTGGGCCTTGATTTCAGATGATTGGATTTGAGTGAGCAAAGGAGCAGAAGTTTGGAGGTTGAGGGGAAGAGGGAAACATGGGCAAAGAAAAGAAAAGTTGTAGCAGCTATATAACACCACTCTCTCACCTTTGTGAATGTTGGATGGAAAGGGATGCAGAAGAAAGAAGAGAAGAGGGAGAAATGTATGGAAACCAAGAGAGGCTTCGAGCGAAAGTGGTTGAGAAATAGAACACTATAAAAGTCCCATTAAGCTCTCAGCCTTGATTGCTCTACAATTAAATGTCCATTTTCTTTGCCTACAGTGCGCGTGTGTGCGTGTGTGTGGATGTGGGAGGAACACATGCCCAGGTGTAAAAGCCAGTCATTAGTTGTTGAACCTGAGTGGTGTTGCTTAGACACTGACACTTACACACCAGGGTGCCAAGTTCCAGTACCCTGCCGAATTGATTTCAGGTCAGGAGCAGTCAATTAAATAAAGACTCAAACGGCTGCTAAGTCCAGAGCCCGGTCTGTGTAATCATGCCATGTATACCTTGGAAGCTAGCTCGAGGGTGAGGGGTGGGTGATAACATAACATTTCTTTTATTTTTTTTTTGATTCACACTGTTGAAAGCCTCGGTAAAAGATGTGTTCTCTCTGGCCCCATCCCCACCCTGCTCAAGAGCTCAGAGCGTTTTAGCCGCCTTTTCAGCCTGCACACATGGATGCATAACTTCACCACCGCAATTGGCCTTGGTTTTATCAGCAACTTTGATTCTTTCTGGACTGAACGTGACCTTTTTAAAGCAGATGGTCTGCATCTGAACAGGAAAGGGTCTGAAAGACTAATAAGTAATTTTATTAACTTTGTTGCATTTAGCTTGAAATGATGTTTTCCCCAGCATGGCCCTGCCCAGTCCTTGATCCGCTCACCTCACATCACTGGTCTTGACAGTGCGGGTCTTGTTGTTTCTGTTGCCTCTGCTGCTGTTGTTAATGTGGCTGCTAAGTCTGTTGTGAGCTCCCCCTGCTGGCCTTTCCTACCAGCAACCCACGTAGCTGCAGGTATCTCATATCCTCCTATTTCAATTAAAGAACCCTTAAATATTCCATCATTGATTAAACCCAGATTCTATAAACGAAAAAACTGGAGGTGGCGCGGAAACGGTGGTGTGACTGTCGACAACCTGCGCCGGCTGGACTGTACCCCACGAGTGTCCGATGATGAGGTCAAAATTAAAATGGCTCTCCTAAACGCCCGGTCACTATCCAACAAAACTTTTGTCCTTCGTGACCTTTGCAACTCTCATGCCCTTGATTTAATGTTCATAACTGAGACGTGGTTGCGTGATGGGGATGTTGCACCCCTGTTGGAACTTTGTCCTCCTAACTGTAGCTTTTTCAGCTCTCCTAGGCTGACTGGCAGAGGAGGTGGAATTGCCTCACTTTTTAATCATAGTCTCAAATGCAAATTGATTCCTTGTAGTGATCACTTAACCAGTTTTGAATTGCAGCTTTTCACGATAAATATACCATCTGTTGTTCTAATTGCTGTGATCTACCGTCCACCGAAGTACAATGATAAGTTCATCTCGGAGTTTGCTGATTTTTTATCTAGATTTATTTTTCACTATGAGAAGATACTGATCGTTGGTGACTTCAATATTCATGTTTGTTGTAACGACAAGCCTCTGGTTAATGACTTTCTAAATGTTATTGAGTCCTTTGATCTCATACAGTTTGTTTCTGGTCCAACACATCAGCATGGACACACTTTAGATCTGGTTCTAGGTTATGGTTTGTCTGTGTCAATGAATGAAATTTCTGTCTTGCCAATTCTAGACCATTCAGTGTTAATTTTTGAGACCACAATTCCTAATCTTTCTTCCTCTCAAAAAACATGCCCAATTATGAGGCAGTCTCGCTATATAGGACCTGCGGCCCTGAATGATCTTAACCTTAGATTACCGTCAGCAGTTGAATCAGCCTTCACCGAATCCCTCTCAGTGGATAGTCTCACGGAAAATTTTAATAGCGCTCTCCAGGGATTGTTAGATCGGGTGGCACCAGCAAAATCTCGGAAGTGCTCTCAGAAAAACCCCATGCCCTGGCTAACCAATGACTTGTTAAGTCTCAGGAAAAATTGCAGAAAATATGAACGCCAGTGGCGTCACTCTAGAATAGAGGGCCATTATCAAACATGGCAAGACAGCTTGACCACTTACCAGTCCAGAATGTCTGCTGCGAAGGCAGCGTACTATTCTAATTTGATTTCGAATAACAATCACAACCCAAGGCTTCTATTTGACACTGTTTCTAAGCTGACACAAGAGCGACAGCTAGCCATCAGTACTGACCTTTCAGCACAGGATTTTATGGACTACTTTAATAATAGAGTGGAGGACATTAGATCCAGAGTAACCCATTCTCTTGCTGAAGGATCAGACTCTGCTGTCAATATATGTAGTTCTGTAAAACAAATGTTCTCTGTCTTCGAACCTACCGCTCTGGCCACACTAACTAAGATTACCATGGCTGCAAGAAGCACGACCTGCCCTCTTGATTCTCTCCCGGCATGGGTTGTAAAAGAGCTTTGGCCAACATTAGGTTCATATATCCTAGATATCCTTAACCTCTCACTAGCCACTGGAGTGTTTCCATCTTGTTTCAAGACTGCTGTGGTCAAACCCCTATTAAAGAAACCAAATCTGGACGCAAATTCCTTATCTAATTATAGACCAGTCTCAAATCTAGCTTTCCTGTCCAAAGTCTTTGAGAAAGTGGTTTCACACCAACTTTTACAGTTCCTGTCTTCAAATGACCTATTTGAGCCATTACAGTCCGCTTTCCGTGCTAATCACTCCACAGAAACAGCCCTCACTAAAGTTGTAAATGATTTATTATTGGCCATTGACTCAGAAACTACATCGGTCTTGTTACTGTTAGACCTAAGCGCTGCGTTTGATACCGTGGATCATCATATACTACTGGATAGGCTCGAAAATTATTTTGGCATCTCAGGCCAGGTACTTAAATGGTTAAGATCTTATCCATCGGATCGATCACATTGTGTTCTCCATAACAATGCGTTCTCTGAGTCTTGCCCTGTTAAGTATGGGGTCCCTCAAGGCTCTGTCCTTGGTCCATTACTGTTTTCTTTGTATTTGGCACCATTAGGCCTGATTATGCGCTCTTTTGGAATTGATTTTCATTGTTATGCCGATGATTTGCAAATATATATGCCAGTTGTTGCAGAAAATGGGTCTTGCTCTGATAAACTTACAGCCTGTTTGGCCACTGTGAGGACCTGGCTATCAACAAACTTCCTGCTGCTTAATGCAGCTAAAACTGAAATGATAGCTATTGGACCAGCAAAGTTATGCCATCAGTTTGATCACTTTACTGTGTCTATGGATGATTGTGTTATTCACTGTAAAAAGAAGGTAAAAAACCTTGGAGTGCTCTTTGATCAGACCCTTTCCTTTGAGTCACATGTAAAAGAGGTGACTAAAATAGCATTTTTCCACCTTAGAAAAATCGCTAAGATCAGATCAATCCTCTCTTTGAAAGATGCAGAGACTCTGATTCATGCTTTTGTAACTTCAAGGCTCGACTATTGTAATGTGCTTTTATCTGGGCTGCCCAAGAAGAGTTTCCGTGGCCTGCAGATGGTCCAGAACGCAGCAGCCCGTCTGCTGACTGGACTATCTCGCTATGAACATGTTAGTCCTGTACTGGCCTCCCTTCATTGGCTCCCTGTTCAGGTCAGAGCTGATTTTAAGGTGCTCTTGTTGACTTACAAGATTGTAAATGGTCTGGCACCTACTTATATGTCAGACCTTGTTAACCCATATCTACCTGTGCGACCTCTGCGCTCCCAGGAGAGTGGCTATCTGACTGTCCCAAAGGTAAATAAAAAAACATCAGGTGAGCGAGCTTTTTCATTCCGTGCACCTTTTTTGTGGAACAGTCTTCCCTTGGACATCAGACAGTCTTGCTCAGTTGATGTCTTTAAAACCAAGCTTAAGACCCACTTATACACTGTCACATATGAGTAGGTGCTTCCACCTTTTTCATCCATGTTATATTGCTGGTTTATTGTGTGTTTGTTTACACATGTTTTAAATGTCTCACATGTTTTTATATTGTCTTGTAAACTGTACAGCACTTTGATGGAAGGTGCTCTATAAATAAAATTATTATTATTATTATTATTATAATACAGAGCCAGAATAGCTGGTTTAAACGTATGTGAGTAAAAAGTTACACATACACAATAGTCAGAATGAAATTTCATCTTAAGATGAGAACTTTATTATCAGGGTTGGGGGGTAGATGGAAGTTATTTTCTTCTGTGGTTCTAAAGCAATTCAAAACTCCCCCAAAGTTCAGCCAAAATCAATTATTGCATGTTGTTCATAATGTTATATTGATGTAACGGGAAAGGCAGAACTCGACCATGAGAGCAGAGCGCAGCACCTGGACATCATTATTGAAGTTATCAGTAAAGGCAAGTGTCGGGGCGCTTTTTGGGTTTAATAATTATTTTATTTTGTTTGTTTGTATTTTCTCCTTACACCTGAATGTGCAGACAAATTTAGACATTTACTGTAATGGTGGATGTCGAGTTAGATTTTCAAAATGTATTCCATCAGATATCTGGTAAATCATGTGAATTATACTGTATAACCTGGAGAGCTAAAAGCACAACTGAACGGCCGCGTACAGAGTCAATGAACAGTCTATAGTGCAGAGTATCTAGCAGAGTGCTAGAGGATGTCGATGTTCAGTATCTCATTCCACTTGTTTTGTGCTATAGCATCAAAAAAAAAAAAAAAAAAAACACTCACTGGAGTTTTTAAAAATTTAACAGGTACTGCAAGTGGAAGGTCAGTCTTTTAAGGAGGAGAAATGCCCTCACAAATCCTATGTGGTCTACTCACAGCCTTTTACTTCATGGATAGCGTGGGAATCTCCACCACCCAGTCCTGCTTCTGTCTCAGTGTGACAAGCTCACTGGGGGGGAAAAAAAGAGAAAGCAGCAGCAAAGACGAAAGGGAAGCTGTGCTGGGAGGCACTCAGGTAAAGCGTGTCTTTCCTCCAACACAACACATCCACACCATGACTCACAACTGCCCATGTAGCTCTGTAACTCATCTTCCCCCTTCATCTCACCTGACAGGTACAATGCACTCACCCATCGAATAATCAGGAGTACACTGAACATCCATCTGCCACTGTGGAGCTAAAAATGTATGCATGATTGCAGGCATCTTAAATTAGCTTGTTAGCAGAATCTTGTAAATGACTTTGGCCTGAAATGAAGTTATTTTTGTGGCGTTTGGTTTGTTTTTCTCAGCTTTTAGCTGTGTAACGAGCAGGGTGATGTACAAGCTGCTGCTCAGGGCGATGAGGTCCACTTTGCATTAGTTGATTCCCCTAGTTGAGCTTAATCTTGTGAAAAGGACAACCATAACTTACTACATAATATCGCTTATAGTCACTCCCTAGAATTAAAAAATGTGTGTCTTTGCTTATATTCTTATTTTGCCTACGTTGTCCTCATCCATGCTTGGTATGCATTTTTATTGTGTTTTTATAGTCACACTTGTGTTTTTTTCTTAATCCAATGTTTACATCTAATCTGCGCTGCCCTTATTTATATTCCATTAATTTTCTTTGGTGTAGCACATTTTATTTTGTGCTGTTACGGTAACTCAGTGACCCCACGGGGAATATTAAAATTTAATTTGTTCTTTTGTTGTTTCTTACAGCATCTATTCATGTAGTCATACGGCAGCAGTTAGCAAAATGAAATCCAAGCCCTTGAGTGGGTGTTTGCTCTTTTGCTACCTCTGGGTCGTTGCCTTTATTATTTTTTAAATATTTTCTAGTTTGTGTAGCCTCAGGCTGTGTTATGATCTGCCCTTTCATTGACTTAGAAAAACTCCAAAGGTGTTCAGTTTGTACTTCCTGTCTTATTTTGAAGCGACTTTCGATGATATTTCACTTCCTTTATTTGTATATGTCTTGTTGTTCCCCTCCTTTCCTAATTAGCCCTAATTAGTTTCACCTGACCCTTTCCTCACTTGTGTTGTGAGAGCTGTGTCTCACTTCTGTCTTGTGGACAACGCGGTTGATTGTTATGAGATTGCAGCCATTTCTGGGTCTACTACAATATGTGTTTACGGACGTCTCGGTGTGATGGTTGTGTCACGCTGACCCGCCCACACCGCACTAAGCTCAAAGTTCAACTGGGTTGATTTTTTTTTACAGTTTTGTGTTTCCTACTCTTGCCTCAAATATTTCTAACTCCACCAGTCTCATTTTGTGGATTGGGTCTTTTTTTTAGGATTTGACTGAGTTTGTCTACATCTGGGCCCTGAATGCATTTAATAACAGGATGATCACTGTAAATCAGTCATTGGAAGTTTTTTAATGGATTTGTGTGTTGTTGTTGTAAGGCATGTCACAACAAAATTTCCAGTATTGCTTTCAATTTCCGAATAACATAATAAACCAACCCTACTGAGACAACAAAGTGGATATTCATTACATATGCAGCACTTATTTCAGCTAGGACTGAGACTGCACTAACAGTCACAGCACAAAAAGGATAATTGTTGCGTGTCAGGCAGTTTCATCGTTGACATTTTGGAAAAATAAGCAAATATTCCACGTAAATTGGCAGGTGAAAGTGAAAAATTATGAAGTTACAGTGAATAAAAAGTGCTGTTTGCTCCAAAATAAAATAAAAACACAGAAAGATCCCCCAGTAATACCTTCTGTAATTCCAGAAAACAGCCGCTGAGTTTCATGCCATTTAACGTAGCAGAGCTTGTTCACCCGCAAACTTTGTGAACAGCTTGCGTAAGTGAATGCGAGGCTCCTTATTCTTGTTTGCATAATGGCACCAGACAACTTTGCTAATGGCGGTTACTGCCGTTATATTAAAGCAGAACTCTTTTGAGGAGTTCTTAAATGTTTCAGCGAGCGAGGTAGAATTCTGCACAACTACCTCGTTCACAGTGTGTGACTCAGTTTGAGCCTGTCTCAGTATGTTAATTTGCTGATTTGCTGAACAACTCAGGCTCTCTGTGTATTGACACTGACAGCTTCTCTAAAATTCCCTTTTAAACAAGGCATTTCTTTTCTCAGCCGGCACACAAGTGTCTGTTTAGCAAGCAGCAGAATATGATCATGTTGTTTTTTTGTGTTTTGTTTTTTATAACACTTCTTTAGCAGTGTTAAAGGGATGATCCCCTCACGAAAGTGATCCCTAGGGATAGGTAAATTGGCCCATTGCCATAATCCCTATAGTTTTAGCAGTAGGTTCGTTACCTTCAATTGTCAGTGCAAGCTTCTCAGAGCTACGCTACAGAGTCTAATGGAATTTCTTGGTTTCCCTCATCAAACTCATCAAATACACAATCCAACAACTCCAAAACGCTCTTGTGGACAAGGTGTGACCTGCACATTCACCACGCTATGAGAAAATAAGGGAACGTTACGAGACGGAGTTGTGTTCGAGGTAAATGCAGACTGCTTGCCTGAAGGTTCACACCACCCCTGGGTCTCCTGACAAAAATCAGGGACTTTTGGATTAGCCTATAGCAGGAAAAAGATAAATGGCCTACACCGTGGCTGTGCAACTTACAAATCGCAATACTGAACTTCCAACTCATTTGCTGCATCCCATTCCTCTTCTACACAAGCTATTCCTCTTATTAAATAAGTCATACTTTGCGAATACAAAATATGAACAATAGCAGAAAAACAACAACAATGCTGTCCTCTGAGCCCTGTAGAAGGAGGTGAAGGCCTTGCCTGCTTTCCCATCAAGTCTATTTGAACATGATTATCTTTGCATCTCCATCCACATGTCGCTCAGATATCTAATTTAGACTAAAACTACAAAGCTGCATTATTTATTTGGATAAAAATTGTATGAGCCAAAAATAACTATTTTGACAATGTCTCCAGTTTGTTTTTGCTCATCACGCAGGCTGTTATCCTTAAAATCCTCAGAAATTTGGACCATGTCTTTCAATAGGGGAAAGGTATCCTCAATGTTGATCCTAAAGATTGTAGAATCATGCTACACAGATATAAACATGCACAGGAATATGGTAAGAGAAGAATCAAAAAGCTCTACAGCAGTGGTCCCCAAACACTTTTCACAAAGTTCAAGTTCCAAAGCCTCTGTCATAAAATCAATTTTATGCGGCCCGCCAGCATTAAATTTTTTTTCCAGCCTCGATATACTATTGCCATGTGAATGTTTGTTTTCCTCGTCTCTGGCCTCCAAACAGGCTGAATGACAAGAGGCTTACTCTGTGATCGGTCTCAGCACCTGGGCGCGTTTGTACCATAGCTGAATGAAATGAAGGGAGTGAAGCATCTTGTCAGTCATCCAGGATCTTTGTCTCTGTGAGGAGCGGCGGGGCATGCTACCACACACAACAGTGCAGCATGTGAGCCTGAGGAGCAACGCAACGTAACGTCACTCGCTAACTGGGCGACTTTCTCCCTAAATCTGACGACTTTCCAAACCGTCTCATCGACTTTCTTTTTGACAAAAGCCACTAGCGACAATCTAGAGACTTTTCCGATGCTGTTACTGTTACAACATTTCTGGTTTGGAGACTCGGACGTGAAAGCACGTCATCACTGCTGTTTCCAACGTGAGCCCCTTGCCCCCTGTCCCTACAGCAGCGGCGGTGTCGGAGCTGTCCCCACTACAGAGACCCGCTCCATGCCGCTGACACCCCCACCACAGCCATCTTTAGAGCGACATACACAGCCTCAGTCACTACTCACCTCATCTACTGTGATGACACGGTCAATATCTACTGAAGTGCAGTTGAGACTTGATAAGCCATGTTATTTATTGTTTTGGTTGTGTGTGGTGTGGTTTTATATTTGAGTGCATCTTCTTAACAGAGACAGGGGATATTCTTGTTTTTGGTTGTGATTTTTTATTCAAGTGCAATTTTTGATTTTTTTTTTTTTTTTAAATATGATACAATATAAAATATAATAATGTTTCAAATTAACCTAGATATGTTTAAGCCTTTTTTTTTTCCAGACATTTATGTCATTTTATGTGGTCTTCAAATATGAAAAGCAGATTTTGGTAAAAACTTGTTTAGATTTATTTATCTATGTGACGAAATGAAAAGAATGCCATTTGCAATGAAAAAAAGTATTAAATAGGCTAGTTAATTTGCATTTAATGTTAATGGGTCAAAGGATGTAAGGCTGAATGGTCGGCCGACTCGGCCCCCACACATCTTTACCTCACCAAATGTGGCCCTCTTAGCAAAAAGTTTGGAGACCCCTGCTCTACAGGGACACTTTTCACAATTCAAATGTTTTTACATTTTATGCATTAAATCTCAAAAGCAGAAGCTGCTTTGAAACAAATGTAAAGTTAATCTTACACACACACACACAGTATCTTTCATGGTCTTTTTTTACAGGACTGCACATGTTCATGTAAAGCATAACATTACCTTGAAATGAAGTCCTTTTATCTCCAGCAGCTGTTAATTCTGATTTAGAAAAATGTAGAGCATGCAACACTTTCTTCTTGCTCGAGGTTCTGACGAAGGCAGTCTCAACGAAAACCTTGTCTGTCTAGCAATGCAAGGGATGAATAGTCTTGCCATTTAAAAAAAAAAAAAAGGTTAAGACAATGTAGGTAATAGTTTTACTTTAAACATAGACATCAGCTATATAAACATAGTGTTCCTTCTATTTATACTGTATGTTGGTCTGTGTTTTGACAAGCAGAAAATAGTGATACTGCAGTCCTGCTACCCGTTTCCAAATTCTGACATGGCTGGCTGGCGTTGCAGCATTGTTGCTCACACAGAGTTCAAGTTCACAAGGGATATGTTTGTATTTTGTATCTTGTTCATGTTTGTATACACAGCAGCCATTAATGCAATTTTAGAATTGCAATGTACTCCCACCACACTATGACTTGTTAATTACACTTGGCAGATCGGTATGACACGTTGGGTGCTGCCTGATTGTATTAGTAGGAGGGGAGTGTAGGCACAGGTGAATTTAGAGAGCACAGCAGACCTGTTTTTCAAAAATATCCTGAGTGACTACAAAGCACAGCTGGACCTCAGCTGGAGGCAGATCATGTTTCTAGGGCCTAAGGGGGACAAAAATAAAGTTGTAATATTTTTATCTACACAGACTGCTCAGTTCATACAGGCTACATATTACTACATATTCAATTAAATCATCAATTAATGTTCCTCTTAAAATCTTACTGACAAGCTTGCAAGTATTCTTCTTCTACTGAAGTTAGCAGGGTTGCCAGTCGACAATCACCATCACCTCCTTACGTCAAGAAGCCATGTTCAGTGGCAGAGGATATTTATAAATAAAGAGGCATCACCTCCTTACGTCAAGAAGCCATGTTCAGTGGCAGAGGATATTTATAAATAAAGAGATAACGGAGGCGACGGGTGGCACTTTTGACTTGATCGGTGCAGGCTGATGGCAGGAAGTGATATAGCTGTGAGAGATATAGGAGTACATGGATCAATAGAGTTATGACTTCTTATCAGCCTGGGTAGTGCTGAAAAAAAAACCTAGATTTTCCTCTATTAATGAAGAGTAATATGCTGCTCAGGCATTACAAACCTATCCTGCCAGATTAAGTGATTTTTATTTATTTATTTTCCAAATTGCTGGAACGGCTCTCTCTTTTAAGTTTTTTTGCAATGTTTGCTTTAAACAGAAAACTAGTACACTTAGATAACATTTCAAGTCATGAGCCACAGAAGTGTTGTGTAATGACACTGAATGATTCATTAGGAGTCTCATGCTGAGCCATTATTTATTTAGCACATTGCCAATGTTATTTAATACGGCTTATCCTGTTCAATTCTGTTCAAATCTAAATGTTCAATAGCAATGCATTTGAATCCAGCAATTACACTCATGGCACTAAATTGATTTAGCTTGCATTCTCATTGGAAACATCTCAAACTTTTCTTGTCTCGCTGTTTCTAAGCAGCCTGTGGCCAAAATCACGTTAAAGGACCACAGCCTTATGGTCACAGTGACCCTATGCTGTTGTCTGATGATTTAAATCTCCCCTGTACTCCTACTTCTCTGCTTGCTTCTCTCCCTTTGCCTCTCTCTATCTTTCAGCCTCATGAATACTGAGCAGCACATAAAATATTCATAGCACACGCACACAACGCACACTCCCAAATGACTGGGATACACATGCACACACATCAGGCCTGCATGGAGGCTCTAACCAACTAACTGCGCACACGTTCACCCTCGCTCCCCTCGGTTTTATGCACTTGAACGCACCCGTACACACATGTACGTACACCGCCGCAATCATTCACATGCTGTAAGAGAAAGAACTAACTCAAACCATGCAGCCATGAAAGTTTAATACGCTGGGTGTCCAACGGATTCACAAACATACACAGTGTCACGAGCGTGCACAGACACAGACACACCACATCTCTTTCTTTTTCACTTACAACCATTAAAGTTTAATCAACGGGATGTCAAGTGGATTCATTTTATTGAGCTGTTTGTAGCACCTGTATTTTTATACTCCTTTAATATTTAAAACATTTTCATAGTCTAGGACACAGTCAACATCATCATAAGCCCACTGTACGGTTTGGGTATAATCAAGAATGTTAGATGATTTCATATTCATCAATAGGGAGGGGAACGTAATATGGCTCTTCATCATGGTTTTCCCTGAGGCACAAAGCTGTGCCGACCGCTACAGTAGGCTTTAAATCTGTCAGCTGTGTATACAGTTAACCTTTGCTCAGAGAGTTCTCTATGCAGCCTGGATTGTCCACTGTGTGCACTGTTCATGAACATGATTACCAGATTGATTCATTCCACCAACTTGTTACTTAAAGGAGACATATTATGCCCCCTTTCCACAAATTAAAATAGGTCCCATGGTGTCTTAAAGCCCCAGTATGTAACTTATTTGGCTTTTTATTAGTAAAAATAAAATATTGCTTTCATAAATACGTATTTCACTGAAGTGGAATCACACCCGTATACAAATGAAAGCTTTCTCGTACCTTAGAATGAGTTGTTACAATTCGTTACAAATATACAAAAGGCACCGGACCTTGGCTGCCATGTTGCATCGTCATTTTTTACGTTCAGTGGCAGCGTGACCATAAGTAACCGCACAGAGCAGATTGCACCAGACAGGAAGTC
Source organism: Decapterus maruadsi (assembly GCA_030347415.2). Classification (NCBI taxonomy): domain Eukaryota; kingdom Metazoa; phylum Chordata; class Actinopteri; order Carangiformes; family Carangidae; genus Decapterus; species Decapterus maruadsi. Next base: position 9,674,045 of record CM064887.1, on the reverse strand, counting down.
CGACACAGAATCAACAAAATAAACTTCCACCCCCTTTCAAAATAAAACTCAAATAGCCGATCACAGCTCGTCATCAACATTATGTAATCCAGGGGCACGTAGATCAACAGCCATTGATCAGAGGGTCTCGAGTGCCAACAAGATCTAGGCAGCGCTGTCTGATGCTGCGTGGTGGAGACTGACGCGGGACAGAGGACGGAGTAAACCCACGGCGCTGCTGTTCCGTGACGCTGTCGCTCCTGATGGAAATCCGGGGTAATAATCCAACATCACAGCTCTATTTATACTCTTAAAACAGCTCTGCTCAGAACGGCTGGTTTCAGTGCCTGTACCTTTAAATGCAAATGAACCACTGCTTGCCCTGCCCCACTCATTCTACCAGTCCCAGGTAGGGGTGGTATTATGCAAATTCAAAACCTAGTTACATCACTGAAGGACAACTGAAGGAACAGCTCATAAAACCATGGGGATTTCAACCTAGGGAGCCCGCACATTACAGATTTATTTTGTCAATTCTCACATTTTGGCATGTGAGACCAAACACCCAGATATACTGTATGTTAACAAGAATTCAAAAAGTGATATTTCCATAATATTGAAAAGTTTCAGCGGATTATCGTCAGGTGAAGATATTTTCTGTCAACCAACAGCCACTAAACACAAGAAGCACACACAAAAAAAGAAAATCTAGCTACAACCATTAGTCCCACTTAAGATATGCACCGCAGCAATGCTGGCGGTAAGGTACCTGGCAATATGCTGCTGAAAAAAAATGATTGCATCTGGTGATAGCAAATGAGTTGAGTTTTTCATGCCTATTGTAGCAGGTCACTAATGAAAATGGATATGTAGCATTATGTAGCCATTACAATAGTTCTGCACTGAAGAGAGGTAATGGCAATTCTGATTCTGAGGCGCACAATGACACTATGGAGCTCAATGTTCGACGTGATCATTTAGTGAAGCTCCTCATATGTATGTACCAGTGTTCCTAATGAAGTGTATTTCAAGCTTAAATGAATGGAAGACAGATTTCACTGTAATTCCCACACTGCTTATGAGAAGTGTTGTCACTACTAGACATCTGTTTCCAGTGGCGGCTGGTGGTCAAATTAGTTGGGTGGGCTAGTAAATAAATCATACTATAGCCTACCCATTTTAACACAGTAGTTACTGACTGGCACAAAAGTATAGCAACTAACTAGACCTACACACTGCATTAAGTGGAAGGGTCTAGTTAAAAAAAAAAAAAACTTCACCTGGTTATCTCTCAGCCAGCCACTCACACATACACACACTCTCTCTCTCTCTCTCTCGCACACGCACACACACACGTACGCACGCGCGCACACGACGATATTGTTCAATTGAAAAAAAAAAGACGATAGCCGTACATACGCAGCTCATACTGACGGCCTGTCTGGTCTGATGTTTATCACCATGTCATTAAGTCTGGTCCCAGTGAGTTTAGAAACTACATTCTCCACTTGGTTCATGTTAACAAGACAGTTTAGAGCAGTACAGTCTGCTACCTGTGATGCTAGCGCCTAATGCTACCTGTGATGCTAGCGCCTAGCGCCGCTGCTTCCTGTCTCCTCTCTCCCACAACAACACTACTTTTCCTCCGGTTCCTGTCATTGGCCTGAAAACAACGGTGTTGGGGCTAAATGAAATTAGCCCCAATGACAAGTAAATGAAGGGGGCGGGACATGACGCCTGTCAATTATTTACCCTCCGTCAGCCTGCTGCTGATTGGTCAGAACCGATCGGCCTGTGGGCTAAATGAATTTAGCCCTAACAGTCGGTGAATGGCGAGGGCGGGACATGAGGCCTGTCAATCATCCCCAGTCAGAAAATGAATGAGAGCAGACCTGGAGCAGACTCGGTGAGCTCGCCTCGAGCTGATTTAAATTAGCCCATTTAGAGATATCCTGTGTTTTTCTTGAAACTATTTAATATTGTTACTACTTCCGATTTTACTAAGACTTATAACAATCTTTTTGTATGTTATTTAGAGATTATTTTTTCCTCATCTTTTGTTGTGTAAATGCAGGGAGGGCTTAGCCCCACTAGCCCATTGATACCAGCCGTCACTGTCTGTTTCTGCTTTGGACTTTGCCATTCAAATACACTTCTACATCTCAGTTCGTCTTTCTGTCTGTTTCCAAATCATAGTTATGCATTGACACAGAATTATATGGAAAGCAATGAAGTGTAAAACAAACCAATGTTTGTGTCATATGTAGTAAAATGTTGCGTGTTTGGTTAGCGCATGCCAAATAGCTGATCTACTAAGAGCAATGTCAACATGCACAAACCGCAGTATTTAAATGAGTGTTTTGCGTTTCCGCCCATGGAGTGTGCACAGAGATCTGGATGGCCCTCGACACAGAATGAAAATCTGATGCAATGGATTAGTAGAGAGGGGCAAATAAACATATTGTCGAGCTGCAGCAGAAGAAATGTGGGAGATTATATGAGAAAGTAAATGCCGTTGGTAAAACAATAAGAGAACAGATGAAGTGAAGAGAAGATGAGGAGATGCGCCTATAAGACAAGAATAAAAGAAAATCTGGCTTATTGTGACAGTTGACAGGTCCTGTCTCTATGCCTCCAATTGATCATGTGCCCTGGCTACTTGGCCAAGGGGATGTCCCTTTGGGTGACTGGCAAGCACGCATGACTGTTACCCGGGAAGTGTGGGTTCAATCCCCGCCCGGGCCCTGGTAAACGAGGAGGAGCTGCTCTGTTTGAGAGACGCAATCCTCATTGCACCTGGTTGGTACATCAGCTTGCACATGTTTTTGTGGGTGACATCAAGTTTGCTCATGTTTTTATACCAGCAAACCTTAGATCCGGCGCATAGTGTGTTTGAAGGAATCAGTATTGTTTTCGAGTGTCCTGTCACATCTGATCAAAAGCGGTTGGCAGACGTAATGGAAAATCAACCAGACTGAATTAACACAGCTGAAACTGTGAACTAATGAAAAACTGAAAGCAAACTATCATCTCTCTCAGCCAACCACGAACAGTCTCGGCATCAGATAGTGAGTATATATTTGGCATCTCTCATCTCAGAAAATTCAAAAGAAAAGAGAAACGCTCTGCAATGCATCCTTTACGCATAGATGCTTCTGATTTGTTTATGTTGTGATCTTTTCTGATCGTTTTTAGACTTCTCTGTGTATCGGACCAAAACATCAGATTCTTAATGGAAAATGTTTGTCCATCTGGTGTTGCTGTCTCCTTTGTCCATGTCAAAATATAAAATGACAAAATTGCAGCGCACCTCACCAGCAGCGCAATTAAACATGAGGAGATGAGCTCATTTGATTGGTGAAGACCTGACTCGGCTGTGTTAAACCCATTCACGCTCTCTCCCCTCCCTCTTTCCCACTTGCGTGGACACACCCCAGGTGCACTGCGGTCTACAAAATTAAAGCCCATTGAATTGAGGAAGCATTTTGTACCTCAGTGAGTATTAGGTTGTATAATGAGCAAGAACATGCTGTCCTTCAACAAGCAAAGCAACAAACAATTTCCAGACACTGAGGTGCCCTTGACAAAAACACAATTTCAAAACACAAATAGTCATTTCATGGGATGCTGTTTGTTGCCTCTGGTGACCCCTATGTACAACCTCCCATCGGAGGGAAGTTGGGCAGACATTTTTCCTCTGGGGAATTAAGAGTATCACTTTAAAAGAGGCAGGTTTCAGAGAAGTTTAAGAACATAAAGGCTGAAAATGCAGGATCAAAGTCTGTTTGAAAAGTAATGAAAGGAAGGGGGACAGAGGGAGGGCAATGCAATCAAGGAGAGAGGAGGAAGGATGGAGCAAAGAAAGCACAAATTAAATGAAGCGGACACAAAGTAAGAGTCTAACAATGGATTCAGTCCAACCTTGGCTATAATTAGTCTATCACTTATAAAGCTGAAGAGAGGTTCCAGGATATGGGCAAAAGTATTTCAATTTTTTTCACTTTCGCTGTACAGATTTGGTCAGAAGAGCGTTAGATGATAGACATGTGGAGGGCGGGTATTGTCTACTCCTGCATCACTATAAAGCAGTAAATGGAAAATAAGGGGCTCAGTCCATACTTTGAAAATCAGCCTTAGCCACAAAGTACTCAGAGGAACAAGGAACGGGCTGTCTTCATATTTCTTCTCTTACAGTGTAGGGCAAAATACATTATAAAGACATTAACAGCATCTTGTGCTGTAATGTTTTAATGCCTTTATATAAAGGGTAACAGGAGGAACAGAGGTAACCGTGGAGATAAAAAGAAATACGCCTCAACTTTTTTCAGAGGGCATTACATGACAATATGGTTTTAAATTTGTTGTGGTCCAGTTGTGCTGTTGATCTGGTATTCATTATCTTATCGACTATGTATTGGTGCTGCCAGGTCAGGACCAATTGTTCTGGTTCTTTGAACTGTTATTGTTATTAAGACGTCCATCGATCTCTGAGTGGATTAGATCACCAAATTCACTGCAGCTCATCCACTTCCTGTTGTTACTCTGAGTTGTTTTAACTATGCATGTCTATCACGTTGGCTCAGGGTTCTCTTGTGTGCAGCTCCACTTCACTTCCTTCACATATAAATGTACTGCAATCGAAAACACTGGTCAGCCCATGGTGCCTATTTCTGTGTTGTTCAAGATGGAAATTTCTCGAGCATTCCTGAAACAAAAGAATCTGTACTGGGAACTGTAAACAATGTTCAGGTACAAACCAAAGTGCAAAAGAAAGGTACAAAATTGAAGTGAAAAGTCAGCCAGTGGGACAGAATAAATTATAACCCTGGCTGTCTTGTAGCAAAAAAACAACAGACAAAGCAGCGGCTCTGAGCTTTCTAAAGTAAGAGGACAATATGCGGCAAAAAGTGACACTACCCTGGAGTATAAAGAAGAGTGTATAATCACATTAACAGGTGTTTCAGAAGATTAAACAAGCTCTGTCACTGCCTCAGAATCTCCCCCCACCAACAAATAATTCCAGGTGGTGCAAATTGGGTTCAGTACCTTGGACAGCTCCTGTAGTGCTGACAGCAGCAGGATCCCGCTGAGGCTGCTGCAACATATCATCCACGCAGGAACCGGGCGCCGAGTTGACGTTTCATGTCTAAAGTCAGGATAGTTTTAAAGTTATTTTTCCGGGGCAGTTCTCCCTTTTGTTGTGATGGCAGCGGTGAGAGCGAAACAGGAAAGTCTGGGCAAGAGGAGGGGGGGATGACGTGCAGTAAAAGGGCCTGTGACCGGAATTTAATCCAGCGCCCCTGTGGCTGGGATCAAGCCTCAACATTATGTGCTCCATTAGATGAGCTATCTGAGGTAGCACTTGCTATTTTGAGTTCAGTTGAGTTTATTTAGTTATAAAGAAATACTCAAATATTAATAAATTAAAAGTAGCGACTACACACACAAAAGAAACACTCAAACGATATAGCCTCAGTGAAAGTAACTATTAATTATACATTGTATACAATTATATCATAATTCATGATGCCCTTATTATCCACATACACTACTCACAAAAAGTTACGGATATTGGGCGTTTTGATGAAATTTCAGAATGCACTGTAACATTCACAGATGAACTTATTTTGACCTTCTCTAACTCTTGAACATGAACATGTCCAACTGTTCAATGTTTCAGTACTTATAACATAACATGCTGTTCTCTAATAAGGTGATTTACCACAAAAATTGTCTGATCAAAGAATCAATGTTCTGGTTCAATGAAAGTTTGTATTTAAACAGTCCTGTTCATAGTGCTGTTGACTTTTTTGACATCATGAGACCAAAATGATGCCTAACAATCCATCAACAACCTAGCCATGTTGAGGCTATGGGATGTTGTCAGAGGGAAGTTTCCACTGATCTTAACAGTGTCACAGAGTATCATCAGCAGGTTGAACAGAGACTGGAAGAGTCACAGAAAGGCAAAGAGGTGGACATCATTTGGCCACATGACAGCTTATCGACACATTGACATTTTCTGTTGTGGTATAGCACCCACCACTGTTGTTGGGATTTTGTTTCAAAAAATTGTTTGAGATGAAGGAATTACCATTCCACACTTCTACTTAAATGCCCTACTTCATGATATAATATCTCCGTAGCATGAACTTGTGACATTTTCCATAAATTTCACCCCAAAATCAAATATTCCTATTTATGTTGCAGATGTTGAAGGTCTCGACAATTTCAACTATTTGCTGGGTAACTTGATTAACAAGAATAAATCATAACGTGCTGATTATATATTTTGTATTAATAGTCTGATATTGCACAATAAACTAAAGCTTTACAATACATTTGATGGATTAAAACAGGCACATTTTAATCTGAAATATTGTGAATTTGTAACTCAAACTCGTACTTCAGAGCAATAATTGATGGAAAATACTTTGCTGTCCACCAGTGGATGAATAGTATGCATTGTTAATTTGGGACTGTCTGAGGGTGTAGATGATGACACAGACCATGACCGGTCTGGTTACAGTGACGCATCCATTATTTTGAAGTGTAATTTACAAACTGATGAACACACACCGGGATATTAGTGTGTCTTGGTCAGACCGACTGTTAAGTTGAATTATTGCCTTTAGTGAACAAAATCTAGAAAAGGGATTTCAAACGTGAACCTCATCCTGTGCAGAAGACAAACAGCAATAAGACTCTCCAGCCTTTGTGGGAAAACAAGCCGGGCTTGCTGCTGTGTGTTGAGTCATTTCAGGCTGTTCACGGTCAACCCATTTTAAAAAACTATTTTCTGTTTATCAGCTGGCTTGAATGAGACACAGACAGACACAGCTGCCGTAGGGAAAAAGGAAGACAGTGTTGGTGATAGTCTGCAGAGCTTTCCCTCTTTCTTCTCCCTTTTGTTCACATTTCTCCTTTAGCCATGATTTCATACCTCCCCCGCCCCATCTGTCTCTCTGTCTGCACTTCTCTCCTCCATTTTTCTCCCCCATTATTGTCACTATACCTCTCTCTATCTCTATCTCTCGTTCCCCTTGCCACACATTTCCTGTCCCTCACTTAGCAAAGTGAAGAGCGACAACTCTACTACCTTGACATTCCCTCAGGGAACCCGGGCTGAAATAAGAAGTGATGTTGGCCTGATGCTGGCCTCATCTCAGAAACTTTCCTCTCAAAACACACATCTATCAGTTTATTACTGAATCTCCATTGTGGCCAAATGTAAAATCCAGTGGGTTTTTTAAGAGCACACCACCTGAAAATTATTTTCTGTAAATTATAGGCCTGTGAATATTCTCATTTGTCCTGGTCATCGTTATCCCCAAAGTAATTTAAATCAAAAGCAACTGGACTTGGTTATTTATTTATACACGTACATGAACTGATGAAGCCTCTTGGATGAGAGGTGAAACGTCTTCCTAGACAAATAACCAAGTCCAGCTGCTTTTGATTTAAATTTCTTTGGGGATGTAAGTTATAACTACCCACATTAGCATAGTAAAATATGTGCATATTGCATATATGGAGGTCTCAATCTGAAATTACAGGGGGAAAATATAGATAAACGATTAAAACAAATAGGGAAATGTTAGACAGCTCAGCTCTGCAGTGTCCTGCCTCCACTGAAAAGTGTTGATGAATCACAGATTTCTAAAATGAAACTGCTGCATTCATCAGCGGAGGAGGAAGGAAACATCAGCGAAACTTAAAATATAGTTCACCCCAAAATGATATTTCACTCATTATCTACTCACCCTCACGTCGACTGAGGGCTGGGAGCAGTTTCAGAGTCCTACGTGGCTTCTCTGAGTTACAGGGGGTCTTGACGTAGCAGTGCATGTCCATATAACGGTTGCAAATGAACACCGGTGGTCTTTGTCAGAAAAATACACACCAAAAAACATCCAGATACCTCCATGCTGCTTGCACGTAATGTCCGTCTCTGAAACTTCTCCCAGCCCTTAGTCGACAGGGTGAGTAAATAATGAGTGAAATTTCATTCTGGAGTGAACTATTCCTTTAAACTGCTATAGAGACATACATTTAAATGGGCATCTGATTAACAACCAAAACTTGTCATTAGTACCTCACACAACCGCACATCAAAAAGCTCAAACTATCCCTTTACTGTTGTGGTTGAAAAGTTGAAAAGGGGATCATCTCCATCCAAAACTGTGTGGAACAACATTCCAGTCTCAATAGAAGAATGTCTTTAGTCCCTTGTGACACCATCGTATTTTCTAACCTTCCCTGTCTTGGATACATTTTCCATAATGCTCCATAATGTCAATGACAAGTCGGTGCCCTGTTATCAATAATTAAAGGTACCATGGGATGTTCCTGTATTTAATGAATGCCCTGTCCTGAGGGGCCTCTGGTAGCACCGGGGGCCTTGCCCCAGGGCCATTTATGTCAGAATGGATTATAACTGGTGTACCTGAAACCATACTCTGACATGATGGTAAAAAGGCTGGCCTTGGCCATGCTTGATTAGACTTAGTTTAACATCCCACAGGACCCAGAAGCAAACAGAAGCTGCCTCTGGGACTTGCCTGACTGCAATTAGTGACCAATACCTAGGGGTCGAACAGAGGCTGTGCTACCACATGCCTGAATAAAGCTGATTTAATATCCAGTGGGGTCATTCTGAGGCGGTTGAGGTCTATACCATCCAAGGGATATGCCCGCACGTGCTTGGGGGGTAATACCAATAGGGAGGGTCGTTCGGGGCGGGGGCTACTATGCAGAGGCCATCCTCAGCTGCCTTTGGGATCTATGAATCATTTCCCTTATATAGGGAATAAAAAATGAGCAAAGGAAGAAAGAGGCAGGTTTATAATAGTAAAAGTATTTACGCTCTCCACATTTTCATTTCCCCGCTTTTATCTTTCAATCAGCTAAAGGTCTGGTCTCAGAGGCTCTATAGGTGCAAGGATCAGCTTTTTCATATCAGTAAAGTTCTGACTATTAAAACTGATTAAAGTCATCACTGTGATCTATCATTGATAGGGGGTGGCATTAGGGGCCTGCCCTCATTAGCAAGTTAAGGGGGGTTCAGAGGAACAAGGCGAGAAAGGAGCGAGGTGGAAGGAGGAGAAGAGAGAGGTGGCGTCAGAGAGAAGGCAAAGGAAGTCAGAAACTTGTGAGATGAACAGAGGCTGAAGCACTGTGTGGATGAGTTGCCAGGACATAAGTGAGGTGTGTGTGTGTGTTTTCTGTGAGTGCTGTGTATGTGTACAGATTGACATTTTACAGGCCTATAGGCATTATTTTCCACAGGCCCTTTTAGTTCAAATAAATTGCGATATAATGCATTGTCTATAATAGCTGTTTAATTATACAGGCTGGATGTGGAAAATGGAAAATATCTCAGCTGCAGACTGTGAAGTGAACTGTTAAGAGAGACATCTATAAAAATTAAAAAAAAGTAAACGCCACGACTACATTACGACAATCAGAGAGCACCAGAAAGCACACCAAGCTGAGCTGCTCTTTGGAATGTCTCCATGAGAAAACATCCAAATTCACTCATTAATTGCTTCATTTTAGGCCTGAGACACTTGGGAAAAGTCCCTCATACCAGGCCCTAGTTACTGTAGATTTTTTAATTTCATTTTCTAATTTATAGAGCCAATAACTCCCTTGTGAAAATGAGTCAATGTAAACTGATGTACCAAACCAGTTTTTTTTTTATGCACAAACAATGCTACATCAATTTTAGTCAGAGCACTAGGCAGCCTCTCCATGTTTGTTATGGAGAGCCTGGTGTGTAAAATAGCTTTTCTGTCTCCTGACAGGCAGCCTAATCTCACAGTCTTCATTTCCATTCATAATTTGTCTCTGCACACAACAAGCTAACGCATTAAAACAAAGCCTCAGACTTGCTCTTGTAGGCTCTTCCTGCTTCTTTGGTTGCTCTCCTGCCCGCTGATTGTGTCCACTGACTTTCCCTCCTGTGTGGATGAACTGACCCGAATGCTCGGCCTCACCCAGCTGCTTCTCAGCAGGTACAAGTGTGTGTTTATAAAAGGGGCATTTCACCACCACAATGGACTCCCCCTGCGAGTCACATTTATTCATTTCTGTCAAGTCATGTAACAGACTGTGAGGGCACAAAATGTATCTTATCTTCATAGAAAAGCGCAAGATCTGTTGACCTGCTTTCAGGTTGTTGTTTTTTTAACCCCAGATAAGTCTGAATATACTGTGAAAAGGCAGATACTCCTCTTTACTGGAGAAAAATTCATAATGCATTAAAGAGTTTTTCAGACCTCATCGAAATGACATTGGAGTGTGGTTTAGCTCAGTTGGTAGAGCTGAGGCTACATAGTCGTCGCTGCAGTCAGTCCCGTATTGAATCCTGACTCGGGCGGTCCATTGCTGCATGTCATTCCCCCCAATTCCCTGTCTCTCTCCACTTATCAACTAAAAAAAGGCAAAAATGCCAATAGTTAAAAATGACATACATGCATATCTCAGCCAAAAGGAAGGGCATGAGCTGGACTGAATATGAGTCAACATTAAAAAACGAATAAATGGCCCACACACTGCAGGGCTCAGACTCATAAAATAGAAAATTGGTGCAATAAGTGAAAATTGGAGCCCTGCAGCATGCGGGCAATGTATTTGTTTGTCCGTCTCTTTGTGAATGAAATCTGAAAATTATGACAACGTCATTTAGTTAAGAAGCACGAACAAGCTTCTCCTTGGCTGAATGGCTAACATGTCGGCAAGCTCTTCATTTATAACATGTTCACATAATTTCTGTCTTTTTCTTTTTCAAAACAATGACATCATCATCATTTCATACATGTTGGTGTCTTTTCTGTAGGTTCTGTTGTCTTAAGAAATTCATCCACAAGACACTGGTGGAGATTTTGGAGCTGATGTGATTACAGTTAAAAAAAAAAAAAACTGCAGAGGGAATTCAGAACTCAGTCAACTAAGGGGCTTAATGATAGTCTTGTATCAGATGATGGATTACACAGCCACAATTTCTTTCTTTCTTTTTTTTGATTAATGAACAGGTTTCAAAGCAATTTGTTTTTTAAAGCCTGAGGTTTAGGTGATGTTGAAACTGGGACTTATTAGTTATACATGACTGCCATCTGGTGGAACTTATGTGATAGGCTACTTTCCTTGAAAATGCTTCATCATATAGTTCCTGCTGTGTGCAAATATGAATTAAGTAGCTTTTTTATTATTCCTGTTCTGACAAACACCCAAAAATCTAATTAAAGTCAAATTCACTGACTGTAGAGACAATGCTGGTGAATCCCACACTCTTGCTCTACAGGCCATTGGCTTGAACTGTTAAAAATAACAGCTAAAACTGCTCGATGAACGTTGAGAACAGCTTATCGATCCTTATTTTTATGAAAAAAAATGTATTTGGACACGTGAGGGTTTTACAGCTCTCCTTTCACTCATCTGCTGTCACTTGTGTCTGAAAGCTACACTGTACATGACTGATGTCTGATCAATACTTCACTGCTCTTCACTGTCAGTGCCTGTAATCTTTTGTGATGATACCTGCTTCAGATTTTTTATTTTAGACATAAAAAGCTCAAATTTAAAGACAGTGAACAGCAGCAGAAGCAGTTGGCGGCAGGTTGGTGTACTGTAGGTATCTCCCTTCAAAGCCTATTGATTGAATGCTGCTTCCCAGCCTTTGGGCTAAAACACCAACTTACACCAGCGCTCAGGACTGGATCAAACAAGGTAGAACGTACACGCCTGGGGTAATATGTGAGTCTGTTCATGCCCAATGTGTTTTTGCCATCAATTAATTTGAACTATTTTTGTTTTTTTCTTCACCTAATAAACAAAATCATGGTGTCTTTATTTTCCTTTATATGTTGCAACATTCATATTCCACACTTCCCTCTTTACTTTTAACAAAATGCTCCCGAAGGAGAGGAGAGCTATTCCAGTCACACCTTCATCTTAAAGACAGGGAAAAGAAAGACAATGGGGGGCAGAGGAAAAAAGAGGAAGAGGGGAAAGGACTGAAGAAGAGTCGGGGCAGAGAAAAGAAAAAAGACACATGGGAGGAGAGTAAGGAGGGAGAACCAGCAGACAGTCAGAGAGCAGACTCTCTCCCCTGGGATCTAATTATACCATTACCACAGAGCTCAGTACAAGGCCATTTTAAAAAACTAATGTTGTGTCTTTTTCCTCCCACATTTTCTCTGCAACTCCAGATAAAACATACACAGCCTCTCCATATGGAAAGTAGAGCACAGATTTTAAACACTCACATTTTTTAGCAGATGATCTTATAAATATATCTGTATAATTTCCAGCTGAATATTATCATTGTGACTGATGTGTCAAACCCAAAGTACCAGAGCATTCTGAGTGAAACTGGTATCTGTGTCTCTCCTGTGTTCTGCTGCAATGTGCTCTCCAAGCCCTTGCTGCACCTCTAATTATTAAACTGAGACATAGTCTAGAAACTATGAAAAACAATAGGCTACAGCTTTGCATGCTGTGTTCACATGTACTGCAGCTCTAATTTTCCATTTCAGGTTCAATGCAACAACCCACAGTTCACAGTTCAGCAGATGTGATCGCCATGGTGATTCCCCCCCCCCTTACAGATAAAGAATTGAAGATGTGCTCCCCTCTTTGTCTGAACATGTGGGCTCAAGGCGCCTCTGATGTTCCACACACCTGTTGCTCACTGTGTGAACAGACCCTCTGGAGTCTGGACTGTCAGCTGTCTACTTTCAGGAGCATCACCATGTTCTTGACCTGTTTCGGGTGTCAGGATTTGCTCCATATTTGACAGGGAGATGACATTTTTCTGATGTATTCTGGCATTGATCCTTAAAGGTGGCTACCAGGGCTTCTGTAACTTTGTGGTGTCACAAAATCTTCTATGGTTTTTATTCAATTGGAAGAGAGGCTCAGATACCCTCCTCATCCTCTCCAGAGAGAGACCTCAGATTGGAGATGTCGAACTAATCTGAGACAAATTTTTGATCCTTAAAACCACCAAAATAAATTGTTTCATGATATCATATCTTCAAATAAAACAGAATAGGTAAAATATGGGATATTCAAAGATTAAATTGCCATTTGAACTAAACCAGTTAAGTAGGATCCTCTGATCATAGGCTACACCGCTGTAGAGCTACAGTACAGATAGCCTAATGAAACCAACTTGGGAGCAAAAGATCTCTGATGCTCGGCACCATAAAGCTCACACTGTGATCCTTACTGAATGCAGAAACGATTGAACTCAAAACAAGCTCACAAACTTCGGTCAAGAATCTACTGTAGGCATTTATCAAATACATCAATAGATGTTTGCCATACATAAATAAGCTATAAGTCTTCCAGTGATTTTGTTTCTTTAGGGCTGTATAGCTGACTAATTACACAACGCAACAACAAAGCCACTCGCAAGAGCCCAGCAAGAAAAGCAGAGGGCAGAAACTCACAAGCGCCCCCCAGGTGTTATCGCTATAGGCCGCAGCTATGGCAACAGCAACCAGGCAAACATGAAACGGCAAACAGGCCTCCAAAATATTAACAACTTCTCAGCAAGTAAAGAGAGAGACAGACAGATGGATAAAGGGATTACCCAACTGACTGATTTCACGCAATGTGCTGTTAGACTTTCATGTTTTAGTTATTTTGTGTAACTTCTGTCACCCCCTAGAGGACTGTGTAAGCCTACAAAAACACCACTGGCGCTTCCACATGAGCGTATGCGACCCTGCTTACTATTGACATAATCTCACCATATGAATGTATGAAACACTTGGTTGCTAACCTACACTCATAGCACCACTTCCAAGACAATAATAGCCTACATTAACTAGGTCCAGTGCATGTAGCGTAATCTCACTCACAATGTTTTACAAATAAAGTTACTTACCTGTCCAACAGCAGTAAAGCGGTCACCTGTCTGCCCCAGTCTGATCTCTGCTCTCAGGGCTCCACTGAGGGAAATGAGCACGAGGCTAGGCTACGTGTTTATCCTCATTGTTGGTCACTTTCTTGCTTTGACTGTCCTTCTACTGAATAACCAGGCTTTTTCTTTGTAGTACAATCCACTTGGGCGCTTCTCCGGGTTGTCAGTCATGATTGTAGGTTACCTGTCGCAAGGAGACAGCTCCCCCCCCCTTCCTTTCAGCGTCCATTTTTCAAGATGGGTCTGTCACATCCGGTCTGCGAACGCGCTCAACTCAGAGGTGACGTCATAAGGAGCTCTTACTTACGACTTCCAACGTAGCCTAAATGAAACTTTGGCAGTAGGCTGGTTGTTGTTATGAATTTCTCGTCAGCCGTTTACACTCCTGCGCTGCGCACATGACCTGTTTTACGTCGTTTAGGTACGTAACCCAGTCGCCATGTTGAAACCAGAGCTCCGCCCACTCGCTGGTGCGTTCAATGATCCGTTGCTGGACCCGTCGCGGATTTGGTGTGTAGCCTACTCACCAGACTTGAGGTAAAACAGATCAATGGTGGATGAGAAATTCATAATGCAAATAGCCTATAGCACCAGAGTCTTGTGGAGCGGATAGGTCAGTGTATGAATTGTATGTATTGGACGTGTAAATGTTCAGCACTATTAGCTTTCAAAGAAACAGACTTTAGCGGTTAGCCTACATCGTAGCCTATAAGCTAAAAGCCCTCATGGCAATGTATTAGGCCTAATTATATCATTATATTTAAATTTTATCAAAGCCTAAATTTATGCATAGGGGGCATAGCAGCTTTGCATGAAGTGGACGTGAAATCAGAGATAATCATTATTCTCTATCACTTTGCAAAGTGAATGATTGGATAATACTTGATTATGTTTTCTGCATTTATTTTTTTTTTTTTATAATATTTTATTTTCAGTTTTCAATTACAAGATATACATGAAAACACGAACACACAACACAACAGAACCCCTTACCCGACCCACCCACGAACTGGAAAGAGAGAGGAGGAGAAAAAGTAAATAGGTAAATAAAATTAATAAATAATGAGAATAATACTAGTAATAATGACAAGTAAATTAATCAAAAAAACAAGACAATAAAAAAAAAAAAAAAAAACAATGGTCGAGAGGCAAGAAAGATAACAGTAGGCCTAGGCACTGACAAAAAAAAGATTACACCCGGTCCATCATAGAAGCTGGCAACGTGTCCATATAAGCCAAATAGGGCTGCCACATCTCTGTAAAAGTATTATAGTCATTCCTAAGCGTATATGTAATTTTTTCAAGTGGAAGACAGCTATTCATTTCTGAAACCCATCTTCCTATAGAAAGTTGAGAGTCAGACTTCCACGTGATAGCGATGCACTTCCTGGCAACGCACAAGGCCAGTGAAAGGAACCTCTTCTGAGCTTTTCTTAATCGTGCATTAATATTTGTAGTATCTCCTAATAAGCAGGTTTGAGGATCTAATGGGAAATGTAGTCCTAGGAGTTTTGTCATGATGTCAGAGAAATCATGCCAGAATGCGTTAAGTTTTGTGCATAACCAAGTGCAATGTAGAAATGAGCCCTCTTCTAAACCACATCTAAAACACAGGTTAGATATCTCAGGTTTATATTTATGTAATTTCTGTGGCGTAAGATAGGTTTGATGAAGGAAGTTATAATAAGTCAGTCTATACCTAGAGTTAAGAGTGGCAGTTAGACTTTTTTGACACAGTTCAGCCCAGCGCTCTGTACCCATTGTCACACCCAAGTCAGACTCCCATTTCTCCCTTGACTTATGTAAACCTGGTTTTGGAGCATCACCCATCAAGAGAGAGTACACTTTTGAAATAAGACGAGGTGCGTTACCCTCATGAAGCAGTTTTTCCAGGTCGGTGGGCCTGGGTAAGATCATTTCAGGTCCCAAAACAGATTTAAGAAAAGATCTTAACTGTAAATAACAAAAGAAGTTTCTACTGGACAGATCGTATTTCCTCCTTAGGTCCTCAAAAGACATTAGGCGTCCATCCTTATAACAGTCCTCCAAGTGATGAATCCCTTTCTGGTGCCACGTTTCCAAGATCCCATTATCCACTGACATAGGTAGGAGTTCATTCTGTTTCAATGGTGTTCTGGGTGAAAATATATTTTTCAGTCCAATTTTTTTTCGGACTTCATGCCATGTTTTGATGATATGAGTCAAGACAGGGTTGTCAGTTCTTCTGGAGATGATTGTAGGTGTCCATTTATAAATAAAGTCTGCAGGAACCTTATCCTTAAGAGCATACATTCCAATTGAAACCCAAGATGGGACACTTTCCTTTTCAAATAAAAAAGAGAGAAGTCGCATTTGGGCAGCCAAATAATGCTTTTCAAGGTTAGGCAGTCGAAGACCCCCCAGTTTGTAGTCCCATGTGAGTTTTTCCATTGAAACCCTTGGAGTCTTACCATTCCATATGAATTGTCTAATATGTTTATTCAGGTTTTTAAAAAAACTGGATGGCACTGGAATTGGTAAGGACTGAAAGAGGTACTGCAGCCTTGGTAATATATTCATTTTAATGCAATTTATTCGGCCGATCAAAGTGATAGGTAAACTTGTCCATTTCTGTAAATCCTCTATTATTCGACTAACTAGTGGTAAGTAGTTGAGTTTATACACATTTTTGAGGTTGTTATCCACAATAATTCCAAGGTATCTTATCCCGCTTGAAGACCATTTAAATGGACCGCTTTGCTGAAGTCCAGTGTAATCGAAATTTGAGAGTGGGAGAATTTCACATTTGTCATAATTTACCTTATATCCGGAGACAGTTCCAAATGCATGCAGAACAGTTTTTAATTTAGCAAGGGAGTCAGATGGCTTTGTTAAATACAGAATTATATCATCTGCCATAAGATTGATTTTATGTATCGTCTGGTCCACTTTCATACCTTTTATCTCTGAATCTTGTCTGATTGTCTCAGCCAGGGGTTCAATAGCTATAACGAAAAGCGCAGGGGATAAGGGACACCCTTGTCTGCTTGATCTGCTGAGGGGGAAGGCAGTGGACATTTGTCCATTAGTAATTATTTTGGCCTGTGGTTTTTTATACAGCGTTCTGACCCAATTAATGAAATAGGAGCCAAATCCAAATTTAGATAGAACCTTGAATAGATAGGGCCACTCAAGCCTATCAAAGGCCTTTTCCGCGTCCAGTGTGACGGCTATACTAGGTTCCGTGCTGGAAGTTGCCATATGAATGATGTTAAGTAACCTGCACATGTTATTGGCGGAGGATCTTTTCTGGATAAAGCCAACCTGGTCTTGGTTTATCAACTTTGGTAAAAATTCACTCAACCTGTTTGCTATAGCTTTAGAAATCAATTTATAATCTGCGTTCAAGAGGGAAATTGGTCGGAAAGAGGAGCATTTTAAGGGGTCTTTGTTTTTTTTATGAATCACTGTAATTATAGCCATTGAAAATGAATCAGGGAGGCTTTGTGTTTTAGATGCTAGATTAATTACATCCATCAGGAGAGGTATAAGCAAATCCTTAAACTCTTTATAAAATTCGGGGGGGAACCCATCCTCCCCTGGTGATTTATTAGATTGCAGTGTACCTAGAGCATTTTCTATCTCTTTGGAGGTAAATGGTGAATCTAAATACTTCTGGTCGTCCTGATTCAGTTTAGGCAAATCAATATTATTTAAGAATGTATCTATCGTGGATAGATCTTCTGGTGATTCCGACTCATATAAATTAACATAAAACTTTTTAAAAGTTTCATTTATTTCTTTTGGGTTCTGTGTAATACAGCCACTTTCATCTTTAATTTGGTTAATTGTTCTTGAACTCTCCTCTTTCTTTAATTGCCAGGATAGGACTTTATGAGCCTTCTCCCCAGCTCGTAGTACCTTTGTTTCGTTCTCAAAATATCTTTCTCAGCCCTATAGGTACATAATGTATTATACTGGAGTTTTCTTTTTACCAATAGACTGTATATCTTCTTATCTCTATGTTGCTGAAAGTCTTTTTCCAGCCCAAGAATTTCTTTTTCTAATTCTTCCACTTCTGCTACATATGATTTTTTAAGTGCTTTTGTATATGAGATTATTTGTCCTCTTAAATAAGCTTTTAATGTATCCCATAGTATGAAACTATTAGGGGAGGAAGGACAGTTTGTTTCGCAGAATAGTTTGATTTGATCTCTGACAAATTTACAGAAGTCACTTTTTTTAAGGAGGGTCGGATTCAAACGCCATCTGTACATGCTGGCCATTTTCTCAGGCATTACTATAGACAGAGTTAGTGGAGAATGATCAGAAAGTATCCGTGGCAAATAATCAGACTCTAATGCTCTGTAAGTCACATGTGTTGACAGTAAGAAAAAATCAATTCTAGTATGTGAATTATGGCGGTTCGAATAAAAAGAATAGTCTATGGTCTGGGGATGTATTTGCCTCCAAACATCAGTTAGATTTAAATCTTTCATAAATGACAGAGTAGTTGAGGCTGACTTAGATTTTGCAGTGGAGGTTGCTGATTTGTCCAAAATCGGGTCTAAGCAGAAATTAAAATCTCCTCCCATAAGAACATGTTCACGACCCCCTGATACTTTAAGAAAAATGTCTTGAATAAAAGAAGTGTCATCATAATTAGGGGCATAAAGGTTTAGTAAAGTCCATTGTTCAGAATAAATTAAACAATTTATTAAGACATAGCGGCCAAGTGGGTCACTGATTGTTTCCTGGACAGTGATGGGAATGTTTTTGTTTACCAAAATAGCAACTCCTCTGGCTTTAGAGCTGAAAGATGAAGAGAAGACTTGACCAATCCATCCTCTTTTTAATTTATCATGCTCCTGCTTAGTCAAATGAGTCTCCTGGATGAAGGCTATATCTGTTTTAATATTTTTTAAATATGTTAACACCCTCTTCCTTTTAACAGGTCCGTTAAGACCATTGACATTAAAACTGACAAATTTCACCACCTTATTCATGTAAAAAGAACAGTGACTTGCCTAGTAGCATAGAAACAGTCAACTTGAAGAAAATGCCTCTCTGGAAACCAACAAAAAAAACAAAACAAACAGAAACAAAATCTCCCCGTTCTCCCAAGCACCGACCCCTTGAACACTCGGCGCCATCCAAAAATACCAATCGTGGCCTCCGTTGAATGCTCCCTAAAACTATCATACCCAACTACTTATTGGTCCCGGAGCTCTCATGTATTTAAATTTTTAATCACTCGGTATATAAACAACATCAGATGTAAACCTTGTAACACCCACTCTAACCAGAAGTAAATGAAAGTTCAAGTGCAATCCCACCACAATAGGATAAGTTTACTTTTGTCCATAATGTCCGAAAATAAAAATAAAAATAATAAAATTAAATTTAAAAAAAAAAAAAAAAAAAAAAAAAAAGATATGGCGGGGGTATCGTTGCACTTACATAAGAGTCACTGGATAGTTCGTGGATATGTAAACATCGCTCACCCTCAGAGTTAGAGGAGTTATGGTGCTGCACCTGTAGTCACCTGCGAGAGGCAGGCTTAATCACCTCCATGGAAGCCTCGGAGGAATGATGCCGCTGCTTCTGGTGATTTGAAGAACTTTTTCTCTCCATTCGGCAGGGTGACTCTCAGGGTCGCTGGGTGGAGGAGGCTGAATTGGAGCTTCTTTGCGTGCAGCTCCTTCTTAACATGATTATATTCCTTTCTTCGCTTCACCAGGTTTGCACTCAGATCAGGGAAAAACATCACAGCCTCTCCCTTGAAAGTAATCGGCCCACCTTTTTCTCTGGATGTCTTGGCAGCCATTCGGAGGATTTTATCCCGGTCCTGGTACTTGAGTAGGCGGATGAGAATGGGTCTGGGTCGCGTCTCTCCTGGCGTGCGGGATGTCGGGGACCGATGCGCTCTTTCAATTATCAGCGGCTCGGGAAAGTGCTGTTGTCCCAGCACCGAGGGGATCCAATCAGTAAAGAACCGCACCGGGTCTGTTCCCTCTCCGCCCTCCTGTAGATTAACGATGCGGACATTATTGCGTCGGCTTTGATTCTCTAGTTGGTCTATTTTGTCCACGAGAAAGTCCTTCTCCTTCATCAGACGGAGCACATGGGAGTCTAGCTCAGTTAGCTTATCTTCAGCTGTGCTAATTCGCTCCTCTGCCTCCGTAATGCGTGAGCACATCCCGTCTACCACAGTTTTCAGCCCCGAAATAGAGTGGTGAATTTCGGCAGTTTTGGCATCGAGCTTCTGTGAGAGTGCTTCATTACCGCGTTTTATTTCTTGTAGTATGGCGTGGCTTCCTTCCACTTCACGTTGCTCTTCCGCGGCCATGTTGTGCTCGGTGCTCGTTTCACGTGTTGCGGCTTGAGGAGAAAAATGGTCAATAATTGAGCTTTGCATCTTATTTCCAGATCTCAGGTCCATATTCCACCAGTTGAATAAAGTTTGAGGTACAGCGGGCGTTATTTATAACTTAAAACCGAGTTTTCCTGAGGAGCTCCGGAGCACACGTCTGCCTAGCTCAGCTGCATCACCGGAAGTCGTTTTCTGCATTTATTGAAACCATACAGTGAGTAGGCCTACAGGTCAAAGACTTCTTTTAACACTCCCTCTCCTCCTCTGTGAGAGCATCACTCCTATGACCATGTGTTATTCCTTATTAGTCTGGTCATTACAATGTATTCATAGGGATCGCTTGACTGTTGTTGCTGTTTTCATTTCTTCGTCCCTTTACCTTACATGTGTTACGAAGTAACTGAACCTTTAGGCCTACCAACAAGATGACACCCATGACAATCAAAGTAATCGTCAGGTGCCTAACACAACTGTCAGTGTCCTGAACCTGGACCAGGTACTGGACCACAATCTCCCGGTGCACTTTGCCCCTCACCAGTTCTACTGTTTCACAGGTATAAAGCCCAGCTTCAGAAGAGGAGGGTCTGATGATGAGACCTTGGCTGAGCACAGTATGTCTGGGTCCAGGAGGGAGGATGCTATCAGAAAAGCGCCAGCTGACTGGTAGGTTGGTTCCAGGGGAGCATGGGAGGAACTGTGCTATCTCAGTGGTGAGATGGACATTAGTCAGTTTCATTTTCACTGAAAAAGAGATCCAGAATGAATGGTGAACATCTGCAATATAGCCTACCCCTTACATTTAATTAAGTTAAACCAAGATATTAGCGTAAAAACCATGGAGATACAGTAAATGTGTAATATGTAAGATCTATGTTTGTCAGCTTCTACTTGGGGGAATCAACTTACACTTAGATGTTAGGCAACTCTTGGTGTCTCCATCACTGAGGCTTTGAATCCTTCAAGAAGAAAAGCCTCTTTCAATACGGAAGCCAAAACCGCAGAGCATGTTCTCATAAGTAAAAGATCAACAGGACCTCTGACTTACATAGACCCAGTTGATGCGCCAACTACAGATGCACACTGGTCTCTGATCTTGTCCCAGCCACAGTAAGGGTCTCTGGAGAGAAGGCAATCTTTGCAAGATGCGTAGTGGCTACAGTCCCTCACATCAACCTGAACAGCCATGTTACTGGTGCCGCTGTACAGCTGACCCTATAGAAATACAACACAGTTTGCTGTTGCCCTGTGAAAGGCTGTGCTTTGCATTATGAAGACATTATTCATAAACTTGAGCTCACTGTTTTGGAGACGAGCTGGAGGAACTTGACAGGCTCCGGGGTGGGAAACAGTTGCAGTTCCTCAATAACGTGAACATCCTCACCATCAAATTTTACCACCTTATGCAGCCAACCAGAGTCTGAGGGAGTGAGAGGCATGATCCAACCTGAAGCTCATCTGTCAATATCTGTGCCATCTGTGTCTGTTCATGCTGTACAGTTGTTGTATACCTGTGCCGATAAGCATAACATGATGCTGTGTTTGGTTCAGTGATGTGACTAGGTCCACAACAATTTTGGAAAACCGTGTCCCTCTCTGGACCAGCAGAGGTTTCCCAGTCATCGGTGTTACCACCCCCTCCATCAAAGGGTGGTTCTTCACAAAGAGCAGGGTCTTGTCAGAGAGGTCGAGAGTGGTCGTCACACCCATGGCCCGCATTTCATCATTAATGCACTATCAAATTAAAACATTTGGATTATGAAGGTGTCACAATTCAAGAACCATGTTAAAGATTAGAATTCACTCCATCTCGGTTTGATACTTACAGAGCCAGGGTGGGGGAATGGCTCCTCCCCTGTGTATGTGTCCCAACGCCCATTCTCCCTCTCAGTCAGAAAGCTCCCACTGAACACCTGACTGATGTCTGACAGCTTGTAGGCACAGACAGCAGATTTGGTGCATTCATCTGAGGACTCCCTATGAAAAACACAAGAAAGATTTCCTGTTTTTCTCTCCCCATTGTATTTATAACACATTTACATATTACATCTTTATACTAATTAGTTTACCACCCATGTAACTTACAAGCTGGAGGTGAATGTGGCGTAGAAGATGCTTCCATTATTTGGGTCATGGAGAAGAAACACGTCCTGAACAAGAGCAGGTGAGCCTCCGTCGCCAAACCGGCAATCCAGACGGGCCTTCAAGAAAGAAGTCCACTTTTTCTGCAGGGTCCTTTCTCCCCCCAGGTCACTCTACAACAAGACACCTTAAATTACAAGTCTGATTTACAATTATCTGCTCTTGCAAGTAAAATGTTGGCCTACCTTGCAAACACGGGCAATCCTTGACACTCGGATGCTGTCACGGTGTTCCTCCACAGCGTTCTCAGTAAAGAATAAGAAAACATTGTCGTTTTCACTCTTCTCGCTGTCTTTACTTCCCTCAACAAGGTTTATAGAAATCATAGTAGGCTCTGAAACAAACCATAGGAAAACATGAGATCACATAAAGAAAATACAGTGTAATGGTGTAGAGTTCCAGACCGATTGTGAAGGTCTGTCTCAGCAGCTCACCGTTGAACCAGGACCGTTTCATCTCAGTCTTGAGAGGGTTTGGTTGATGTCTCTGAAACAGCAGCTCTGTGCCCAGAAAGTTGGAAGAAGTGGCAGTGTACAAAGTGTCTCCTGTCAAGTGGAGAGGGAACAGCCCTGGGTCGTTATTGCTGTGGTCAGTGGTCCACCAGATGTTCATCAGAGGGGAGCGGTTGTGATAAACGAGAACTTGAAGAATCTTTGGACAGTTGTGAACTCACCATCCATGAAGGAAGCAAAGTGGTCGTAGGGGTCAAAAGGAACTTTCCCCTTTCCCACCTGCTTGTTTCCGTCCAGTGAGACTTTTCCATTGTTGAAAATCTGTTGAAGGATATGTAAATGTTAGATATTTTGAGAGATGTAATCATCTCATTTCAGTCAGCAGAAAAACAAATAAGCAATTCATAAATGTTAAACTATTCCTTTAAATTACCAAATATTTTCTCACTAGGGTAAAGAAAGCATCATTTTCCCATGTACTCTGTATACCCTCTGGTTGATAAAGCTATAGGCTGCTAAGATTTCTCTTTTTATTTGTAATGTGTACAGCAGCTGGTTGTACCACTTGTTTCATGCTGGCTTTTAATTAGAACCCATACATCAAAATAAGACAGGAGCTGCATTTGGAGTCTTTGGGAAAATAAAGTCACTTACCAGGTGGTCACATGCAGGGTTGAAAGCATTTGTCCCACACACAAGCATTTTTCCATCTCCCATTGTATGCAGCATCCGGATGAAGTTATCACAGTCCTAATATAATAATACAGGATGAAATATTGGAGGGCCATGGCCGATGACACTCGGATGTGGTTGTTCACTCCTTACTATACCTGTGTGTCCCTTCCTTTCATTTGACAGAGGGCTCTGTCTGCTGAGCTCACTGTCCAATTAGCCTGAAAGAACAGAGAAATAAGAAAATTAGCAATGATCAAGAAGCCCTGATTATAAATCGTATATGGCACTTACCATTACTCTTTTTTTTTTTTTGCTTCAGTATGTGAAACTCCAAAACTAATTTCTCCACATTGGGAGTCACAATTTCTTTGGTTACCTCACTGGTCTTTTTGGTGATGTCATCCAAGCTGAGAGTGAGCACTTTCCCTTTGGCTCCAACAACAAGCTGACCGATGTCGACCCTCATCATCAAAGAGCTCAACCCATCAAAATCAGACTCTTTGAACTGTTTCATGTCCATATCTGAAGAAACAAAGGATGAGAGGCTATCTTTCAAATCCATGTTCCGTTGTTACATGTTTTATGTTCACACTACTAACAATGTTGCACATGGACAGTTTAGTTTTGTTATTTTTTTTAGTTTGGACTATTCCTGAATCTATTTGATTGCTTTCATTATAATATCATATAGGTGATGTTTTATTTGTGTTGTGTTGTCTTGTGTACAGTAACTATTGAAATGAACATTACAGACACTGTGTACAGTCTACAGTTCTTTTTAGGCCTAATCTACATTGAATGTCTTACCTTTGAAGGAAACACTCCTGCGGGGTTTGCTGCTTGTGGGAAAACTTTGACCCATGATGAGGAGGAAATAAAAGAGCACTACAGTCGGTCCCATGATGATCTAATGGCCCAAAACAAAAACGCACCAGTTTAGCTAAAAGTGACTTTGCAACTGACCTGTCAGTGATGTTGTTTAATTTGATTTGAAATTCAGTGGGGTTCCATAGAAACAAGTTTTACTATGTCATGCACATCAACTGACTGATTAGCTGTATGAAGTTCATGATGGTAACTGTTATAATTCACCAAACATAAACAATTATGGGATATAGCCTACATGGCATCCAGTGCAGCTGAAGACTGCAGAAGTTACAGATGTGACATGCCTTGGTTCCACTACAGCCTCAAGCCACTAGAGGGAGCAACTAAACTGGGATGAAGAGTTCTACTGTGGCTGCACTGTAGCCAAAATTATGAAGAACAATATTACAAAGATTGCTCAAGCTTACTTAAAAATTCAGTGAACTAAATTGCTATCAATGTATTATGGCAGACATGGTTTTACAACTGCTGGCTCCGTAATAGCTCACATTATTAAGACGAATACAGACTTATAAATCTTTTAAATTCATTAAGAAATGATTCATAAAAACCTCACATTGTTTTCAAGCAAATAGCACTATTCAACATGAATGCAGCTATCTGAGATAATCTGAAAAAAAATCCTAAAATGTCAAGACATATTTACAGCAGCCTATGTGATAGCCTATCCTTAATTATTCAATTATAGGCTACTTGTCATGCATTTATATCACCCTGCTTTATCAGCTTTTGTTAGCATGTTTCTTTTTTATAAAAGGTATATCAAGGATATCAGGAATTAATGGACGACGTTGAGGCGTGAACTGTCCAACGTGAAGTAGGCCTACTGTAGCCTATGGTAGGCTGTAATAAACAAGAATGCAGTCATTTTATTTCATTTTAACACTTGATTCTATATTTTTTAGATTCCTTCATGACACTGACTCCATTAAAATAAATGAATACATCTTTTACATGTTTTTTGCAGTTTTCCCCCCTCCCCCCCCTTCTTTTTAGGCATAGGGCCTATCCTAATACATGAAATCAACATGCCAACATGCTATAGAAAAACCCTATTATTCTAAAATAACTGAATCTTATTGGGATTTCACTGTTTTTTCGTGGAGTAAAACCTATGGCTTACCTCCCGAAAGTGCTGATAGACATACATTCAGACCATAGTCTATGCTGTAAACATTATTAAAAGTGAATTAAGTTCACGTTCGCCAAGTCCCGCCCTTCCTACACGTGAACCTCTTTGCCCCGCCCCCTCCTGCAGGCTCCGATGTGACTTATTGGGCGTTGATTTCCGGTATTTAATGTCTGGATTTTCAGGTTTCACCGTGTGTGTAATGTGTGTGCGAGTGTGTCCGTGTGTGCGTGTCCCATGTGTGTGCGCGTTGCATGTGCGAGCGAGGGAGTGAGGGAGTTTGTAGTGCGGCTCTGAACGTCCCCGGCTCGGATACTGTCACCGCTTTGCACCGCAGGCGAGCTCCGTGTGTTCCTACATGCAAGTTAACATCGCGGGTCCACAATCGTCGGCCAGCAATGACTGAAAGCCCCGCGACCAAGCCAGCCGATGGGGAAGTGTGTCACCGCGTGAAGAACGGACTGAAACCGGAGAGAAACGGCTTGGTGAAGAGCCTGCACCGCTGCCATGAGCAGCAGCACAGCAAAAACCACTGCCACCCCGAGGAGGAGGAGGTGAGGCCCGGGATGGGACGGGGAGGAGAGGCTGGTGGAGCCGGGGAAGCATCCACTGTGTGGACACACACAAACACCAGAACAATTGTTGTCTGTATTGTCATTTCATTAACTGATAAGACATACGTTTTAATGCTTTGATGACTCCTGCTGTTGATAGTCTCCTGGCAGTTTGTTGTCATAGAGACAGACCAAACTACATAGAAAACATTGTAGATTTAACAGTTTTCCATCGTTTTTCACCGTTAATTTCCTCCTCAAAACATAATTGAAAAGCGTTTTCAGCATCACTTTGGGACACTTTTTCATTCGGCATACTCTTGATGGCTCTAAGCGTCATGTGAATGGATTAAAATCTCAACTTTTATGAATGAGTTTCTGCTGAGCTCCACCACTCCCCTCACAGGTTTCACAGGAGGAGGATGATTCAAAAGGCGCGTGGCTCAACTGTGAAAGTTGACATTGCACAATATGTGTCACGAATTTTAAAGCAGGTTCAGCTCAGTATATGTGTCTGTAGAAACTGAGGATAATAGGCTATAACTCCTTTGTGTGAATAATATACAGTCATACCTGCTGTTCACTGCCTGGTTGATAACAAAACATTTGCATATTTCAAAATTCATGCATTAGGTGATAGGCTAACTGTTTAGAGCAGAGTATTTCAGTATAAACCTCTTATTTTATTTGCAGATGAACTGAAACGGTGGTGTCTCGTAGTAAAAGTTTGTAAAAGTTCCACTTTCTTGAATCAGGGTACTTTCTATTTAGGGAGAAACTGAGACTATGAGTCAGTGAGCAGGGGACTCGCTGAACTGGTCCACCTGTTCAGTCAGTTGTCCATTGAGACTGCATGAATGCTGCAGATCTGTGTTTTTTTTTGTTTTTTTTTCAAAGACACTAATGAAATTTCCACCCTTGGGTGCACCCTCTGTTACTGTCCCAATTAACAGGTCCCCTCTGACTACATGGCTGGATGCTGTTACACACATGGGCATTGAGACTCACAGACATGTTGTGGTTCAGTAATCTTAGTGTGAATGTTGCATTGCATGATTTCCAGACATGTCCTGATAACTTGGTCCCTGTTTAGACATTATTGAAGCGGTTTTATCTGACACAACATTGTCTGAATAGTCGTGACACTCGTATGATAGTAATAATTCAGTGATGTAACTGCTGACAAAATCAAAGTAATGATAATTATCTGTAGTTTGAGATTCTTCAAAGTGGGGGAAAACTGAGTGTCATTACCATCACTACACATCGATGTGTATAAAACGGAGTAATTCCATGCTGCTGAAGTGGCTGACTGAGAAACTAAGGACCTGGTGACTGAACCTCAGCTGATTACAGTTCATGCAGATGTCAGCGTTGCTGCTCTGTAAGGTATTTGAGAGAGAGGCATGACCAGTCACATGTAGCGTCTAATAGCCATGAGCACAGAGACAGGCATGATGGGAAAGCAAATTGCATAACGTCTGGTGGCAGTGAGTTTCTGTCCGTCCACTCGTAAAGACGGAGGCAATTAACACGCTAATGAGGTGGATTTTCTATATGAAGAATGGGAAAGTGTAAAGTTTATAATTGTGTTGCTGATCACTTAGTGTAGAGTGCTCAGATTTCCATCAACACAACCAGTTCTTTCCTTATTTGGCAGTCAAATCTTTCCTCTGTGGCATGTCACACGGTGTTTTCTTTCCTGTATGCCTGTTGTACAGCTGAACAGAACTTAATACAGCGCCCTTATCTTTCTCCCACCTAAAATTTGGCTGAACACAAGTCACTTTGGAGGAAGTTACAGAAACACTGCCCAAGTGGAAATTTGTGTTTTCTCAGTCACAAGAAATCAGGAAAATCAAAGCAATTGTGTCCAAAGATACAAAAATGTGTTTTAAGGTTTGATTATTATTCTACATGCTAAACTTGTAATGTTTTCCTTAGTTTATCGGTGACTTTTGTGTTTTACCCCTTTCTCAACAAAGCAAACTGAATGTAGTGTTTACATACAGCCACAGCTTTAAGTAATTTTTCGACTTTATTATCCAAAAAGTGACAAATTAATATAAGACCTTTTAATTTTTGGCTGTAAAAACTGACATTTAACAGCCTGATTTTGGATTTTTAACAATTCATTGGAAGTTTACATGTTGAAACAAACATAACGTTATCTTTGCCTAAACCTAAGCCTGATCTGTATCACTTCATTTGAATATCTATATCGACATGGCATTGTAAACAAATTACAAATACATGGATTAGAGTTATAATAGCTCCAAATCTCACAGTTGCAATATCTCAACATTGTGGTTTTATGAGTGATGTTATTTATTTATTTTTTTGATGCTTCAGTAAAGTACATTTTTTCGGTTTCCATCTCACCCAGGTCCACACAGCCTCCCATCATGGCAGCCTGTACAGTCGGCCTTTCATTGAGTCGTTTGAGGAGACGCCCATGCTGGTGGCGGTCCTCACCTACATGGGCTACGGCATCCTGACCATCTTCGGCTACCTGCGTGACTTCCTCCGTCAGTGGAAGATCGAAAGGTGCTACATTGCCAGAGAGAAGGAGGAACAAAGGGTGAGAATACGCCGATGCAAGCTGAGAGTTTACAGGAAGAGGGTATAGAAAAGTCGAAGGGAAGACTTTGCGAACCAAACAAGTTGTTGGGATGGTGTCCTTGTCACGAGTTGTACAGTGACAACGCTGTGTGCAGAGCTGCTGTCAAGGAACAGGAGGCAGGATGTATTTCAGGTGTGGAATGAAAGTGATTTTAATGAACCCAGCTCTAATTACTGTACATGCTGCCTGGTGACTCAGTGGAAAAACAGCAGTGATAACAAATAAACCTGAGCTGTGATCCGTTTGTTATTTTATAAAGCAGATGGCTTCGTTTTGCACAGGGCAAAACTTCCAAACGTTAAGAGCTGCAGTATTGGTGTGTGCGTGTGGTTGGCATTTTGCAAAAAGAGGAAAACGAAGGACACATTTGATGTAATCTTGTCTACTGTGATTACGTCCCAAACAGGAAATGGATTGCGAGAAAAGTGCTTGTGTAAATGCTGACACATTTGTCTGTTAAGTTGGATTTGTGTGCCTCATATACAAACTGAGTGAGGCTGGTATAACATTTGAAATATTCTCCCTGAGGTGGCATTGCTTGTCTCTACAACAGTGCGCTTTTTTTTCTCAGTGTACATCAAATAGAGGATATATCAGCACTTTTGGAACATGTCCTTCGCCAGTGGGGTTGTTTTCTTGGTGTTATGTAATATTTGATAGTGAAGCCCATTGTTTTTAGTATTTGGTAATGTTGAGGAAAGGAAGCTTGTGGAGTAGATACGGGGAAGTCGTTAAATCACCCTGAGGATATCCCACAGATATTTCCTCCAAGAACTAAGGAAAATGAACTCCCTCACTTATGTGTCATGTGTTTTAAATGTTACACATTGTATTTCTAGGGATGAAATTCCTTCCAGCTAAGCTTTTCAAAAGTATGAGTGGCACGTAGGTCTTTGAAGCCAGTACTAGTTCTGTAAACTCATAAAAAAACATGCGTGATTTCTGGTGAAAATTCCTACGTTCACAGTCCTGTCTCTGCTCTCTCCTATTGTGTTCTCTTTATCCGCACATGTCCAGGACTTTGTTCCCCTCTACCAGGACTTTGAGAACTTTTACACCAGAAACCTCTACATGCGGATCAGAGACAACTGGAACAGGCCGATATGCAGCGTTCCAGGGGCCAAGATGGACCTGATGGAACGGACGTCCCGCGACTACAACTGGACTTTTGAGTAAGAAAGACAAATCCCGTTACTAAGGAGTGTGAAGACGTTTATGACCTCCAGGGTTCAGACCGGGCGGAACTGGAGGCAACAAACGGCAAGAAAGTGTCTACTGTGTAGCTAATATCCTCATCAAGGTCGAGGTCTTGCTGTGCTAACACTCTTATCTCGTACAAACACACAAAAAAGGCAACACTTTTCAGTATACAGTAGACAAAACACTGGGTAATGTTAGACGGCGGAAGCACAGGCCACAGCTTACCAAGAATTACAGTCCAAATATTGACAGCAGGTATTAGCCTCAAACATCCAGTATCAACAGTCTATAAATTGTGTAAAGAAAGAAAAACAACTAGAACTGCAACTAACAAGCTGCCAATTACTTAGTTTTTGTTATGTATCTTTTTTAAAAAGGTCAAAAAAGCAGAACTTCAAAAGTTGTTTTGTCCAATTAAGAGACCAAGGGTTTTTTGCAGAGATGACAAAGAAAATCAGCAAATATTAGCATGTGGGAATAAATGTTGCCTTTACCATTTAACAAATTACCATCGTTTGTTAATTGACCTATTATTCAAGCATTAATTGTTTATATATGAGCAATATAACTTATTTTTTTTAGATAACTCGTATCTTCATCTTTCAGATCTCCTGTTTTGTTCAAACATTTGTCCAGAGCCCAAATATAATCAATTTAGAAAGGCATTAAACATCAAAGAGCAGCAAATCTTTATAGAAGCTGCAATCTACAGATGTTTAATGCAGTTGCTTCATAAATGAATTTCAGCACTAAATTATATAACATTTATGAACCCGATTCCACGTACACTCTACTCCACCCTTTTCCTGTTATGCATGGGGGGAAAGACAAACGATTAGGTACATGTGTACGATTAACTGTAATTCATAGTATCTGACCTCAGAAATAGCCACAGACATAAATCTCTGGGATGCATTTGCAGATATACATGCATCATATTGTGCGTGAAAATCATCAGCATTTATCACGATCAACGATTTCTGCAGGTCTGGTTTATAGTTTTATATCGTTTTTTTGTTTTTTTTGTTTATTTAAACCAGTTCAAACTCAAATCCAGTTTGAGCCAAGGTATGGTTTCTAAAGTCTCAGTAGCAATAACCACAGAGCCACAACCTTATCTCCCCCAGTGCAGATGAGATAAGACCACATTTGCAGTTATTTTGAAAAGGACCATTTCCTTCTCCTCTGGGGCACTCCCATGTGTAGTTTATCATCGTGATGCATACTGTATCTTGTTACAGTGCTCACTGGTGTTTCAGGAAGGACAGAGGCCAGCCACACAGAGAGGTGTGTAACAAGTCAGGCATCACACACTGCGACAAAAAGAGAGTTTTTACAGTGAAGTATAGAGTGCACGTAAGAGAAGCTGCATCAGACAACGTGGCTCACTCCACTTCAATTTAGTCTCTAATTAGCTCTGCTGATCATTATTATTAATTGTACCAATGAACCTGTGAAAACAATCGCTTCCTGTCATTGATCGTTTCCTCTTTGTCTCTCTATCTCTCTCTCTCCCAGGTACACAGGGCGGGTGGTGCAGGATGTGATTAACTTGGGCTCGTATAATTATCTTGGCTTCGCTGAGAACACGGGTCCATGTGCTGACTCTGCAGCTGAGATCACCATGAAGTATGGCGTCGGAGTGGCAAGCACCAGGCAGGAAATTGGTACAAACACACACACACACGCACCAGACACACCCACTATTATTGCTGTCACATTGCTGAACTTCACAGCAGCAATGACGCATCAATTCACGGATCAATTCACCTCGGTAAACAAAGCATCACAGACCAACCTGTGTAGCCATACAGTAAAGGCTAAAACAATTACATCTGTAGATGTAGTATTTGATTGTCATGCAAAGAACAGGATCAAGGATGCCCCCTGATTGATCAGCCACGGGTCATCATCAGTCGGTTTTCATGAAATACGTGATGAAGAGCACGCTGATAAAATTTAGCCCATCCGCAATGCATGCAAAAGATGAGCAGTGTCACTCACCAGAATGCATTGTTTCTGTTCTACTGACCTGAAACAACATTATTGTCATTATTGATTATTCTGTAGTGTAATTTTTTGATCAAATGTTTCATCTCGCCAGTTTATCGACATTTTTTATCACATTCTGAAAAACTGCAAAAAGATCAACAGACAAAAGCAGCAAATCCTTAGATTTGAGAAGCTGGAAAAAACATTAGCCTTAAAGTTATCATAAACTCAACAGTGCATATTAAAGCCTTTACCTTAATTTACACATTGAAAAAATGGCTCCAAACAAACAAATGCAAAAAATATTGATTAAAAAACAACATTATTATTGAAATATTTCAAAAAGATAAAATTAAACAAATTAAGTCCAGGATTAAGTCACTAAGTCCAGAACGATACAAATGTGTCAGTATTTCTGAGAATCAAGCTTGGAAAACTGTTGAAAATAATATCTGGAGATTAGAGGTGTCTTCAAGGATTTATAGTTACTTTCATAATCTGTGGCTGAAGCCAGACTGCAGAGCAAATTTGATAAGATCCAGATGAGCCTGGGGGAAGTGAAGTGGGCCATCTGTTTAACAGATATTTACAGATACAGTTTAACCAATGACGCATCTCTTCTTATACAGAAAGAAGGCCTGCCCACATTTTGATAGAGGGAGCAGTAGTGGGGGCTCCATATGATTTGTCAAGTCAAAGTGTTCTTAGTTGATGCACATGACCGTAGAGGAGATGCCATGTCATGTACTGTAGTACTGACAGACAAACTGACTCTGTGTGGTCAAGTTTTATTATGTTTGTGCACTGAAAGACTTCAGTCATCTGGTGTTATTTTGCTAAATAAGCTTAACATAAAGAAAAAGCTAAACTTTATGGGCTACTATATTTGTTTTCTCACCACGGGTTTAATAAGATAGATACCTCCTGTATGTCTATAAACCAAATCTAAAGCTAAAACCAGCAGTTGGTTAGTTAACCTCAGAGGAAAACCACTACCTTGACTATTATGTGAAACTACATACCAGCACCCATATAGAATAGTTTTGAGCAATTTGTGCATAAACCAACGTTTGTGCCTTTACAATTAAATTAATTTATACAAAAAACTACAGATACAACATGATCTTTTAAGGCGCTGGTAGGTGCATTTTGAATGTTAAAGAGTCAAGCAGGCCTGTCTCCCTTTCCAGTCTTGCTCCAATCTGCTAAAGCTAAACATTCCTGGACTGTAGCTTAAGAGTGAGTGTCTTTACATGAAAGTGTTAAGCAATAAATGTTGAACTATCTCTTTTATCTTACCAAAAAAATCTTTCTTGGCATGCAGTGGCTTCAGAAGGTACTCTTGTGCACTTTTTTGAACACTTTGTTGTCTTGTAGATTGAATTTTAAATGGATGAAATAGCTATTTTAAGACGTGGCCCATGGTCCACCTCTCAGCACAACACTGGCCTGAAGCACAAACAGCTAAGAATACACTGGAGTGGCTTCAGGACAACTCTGTTGACCGTCCTTGAGTGGCCCAGCCAAGCCCAGGCTTAAATCCCATAGGACATCCGATGATGGCGGTTCACAGATGCTTCTCGTTCAGTTTGATGGAGCTTGAGAGGATCTGCCAGGAGGAGTGGGATGAATCCACGTGTGCAGAGCTCGTAGACATTTACCCAAGATAGAAGATTCAAAACTGAATTTACTGCCAACGTACTACAAACTGCTGAATTAAAAAAATATTATTAATCAAAGTTTTCTGCTTTTTTATTTTTCATGAATTTGTGATTACAGGTTATTGAGTATAGATTGATGTGGGTAAAAGCCATGTGTTTATTGGTGACCTGCTTGTGTCTGTTTTTCAGGCAACTTGGACAGACATGAGGAGATGGAGAAACTGGTGGCAAAGTTCCTCGGTGTGGAGTCAGCCATGGCGTTTGGGATGGGGTTCGCCACCAACTCCATGAACATACCAGCGCTGGCTGGGAAGGTAAGACCAGAGGTTATGGGCTGTTTCACACTAGAACTGATCTATTCTTACAGCAAAGATTTCTTATCTCTGTTTTTAGGCTTCCTTCTTGTTTCCCAGCCAGACTCACTCTATGTTGACACAGCACTTTCTCCCTTTTTCTTTCTACCTCCCTCCCACTTCCTCCTCTTATAATTCAAGAATGTAGGTTTACATTGGACTGTAGCACTTAAACAGGAACATTTCATAACAGAACCCTATCACAGAGCACCAGCAGCACAGAAAAGACACAAACACAAAATCACCCTCTGGCGTCCTGTCAGGAGGAAACTTCATGTTTGTACAAGTGAATAGTAGCACAACTGCATGTCAGGGTGAAAAAAACCCCCAAAGGGGTCAAACCTGTCTGTTTTGTCACATTGCTGTAGATGTTGTTTGACAGGTAAATATTTCAGCACGGAATAGCATAGAATAAGTGAAGGTTTTGAGCCTGCTGCTTTAAATTCTTTAGTTCTTGTGAAAATAATAAACCTCAAGGTGAAGATGCGTTTACATAAACATCGGAGCACTCACTTCCACTACACAACCAATAAATGTGTTATACTATCTGTCACCTCAGAAAAAAAGATATATGTTTGAATAATTAATGAAAATTAATGAATAATGGTATGGTGACCTGCAGGGGTGTCTGATCCTGAGTGATGAACTGAACCATGCCTCCCTGGTGCTGGGAGCCAGGCTCTCTGGGTCTATGATCAGAGTCTTCAAACACAACAGTGAGTACAATGGTAGTACTTTACCACTTTCTTTGGCTGAGACTTCACTGCTGCAAAAAAGACACTTTGACCTGTCAGTGTCTGTAAAACATGTATTAGAAATAGGCCTGTTGACCTGTCAAGTCTGCGACACTCTGAGACACGAACTTGTGTCGCCAATGAAATGGCAGAAAACACCCATTCCAGGTGGCTCGGACACGTTCCGCCATCACTCACACACACACATCACACAGCCAGAGGCTCTGCGCACAGTTTATGAACTTTATTAGTTTCAACAAGTCGGTCGGATTTTACCGTTATGCCCGTTTATGAGGAGGGGGAGTGACTGAGCTGAGGCTGTGTAACGCCGGGAGGGAGGGGGGTCTCGGCGGCGTGGAGCCGTGCGGGACTCGGACTGCAGCGGGACACTGCTGCTGCTGCTCCATGACACTGACACTGACGGCCGGTGAGCGCTGTGTGACGGGGCCGGGACTCAAAGCAGCGCCCGCTATTTGTTGACAACAGCGGTGCTACGTGCTTCCAAACCAGAAACACATTGGAAAAAGTCGCTTTTGACAAAGAAAAAAAAAGTAGGGACCAAACCTGCCGTGCCGTGTAAAAAACAAACACAACAACAACAATCCGACGGCGAGTGTCACGACTTCCTGTATCTGGCCCTTCAAATTAAAAGCCCTATAGACTTTCATAGCCTACAGTTCAGTCATATTGATTTTTACTTCATTTTGAAAAGACACGGCTCCAAATGTTTTTTTTTCCTGCGACCAATCGGCCAATGAGATTTTGGTCGGCTAAATTGCATTGTATTACAATGAGTTTGCCCAGTGCATGAAATGTGCTTTATAAATAAGATTGAATTGAATTGAATAATATTTTTTTGGTCGACTAGTGTGTTTTGGGGGCAGCCGTTGTTATAATTGTTAATGTTATATATTGTTGTTATAATAAATAATTCAGTTTTTGCTATCAAAATCAATTAAAAAAAAAAAAAAAATTAAAAAAATTTTTTTTTTAATTAATTTTTTTTTTTTTTGAAATTCGAATAGAATCGAATCGTGTGTCGAACCGTGGGTCAGAAATCGAGATACGAATCGAATCGTGACTTTGGTGTATCGTTACAGGCCTAATTAGAAAACTGATGGTGGCTACTGTAGTTGCTTCACTCAGGTCACACTGCTGAAACAGTAGATTTGAATTGACTATTCTCTTCATACAGTAGCACTTGCTCTTCCGCATGTGAGTCAGTTTTCCATTGAAAACTCACACATAGTATTGGATTGTCTTTCAACACAGACTTCATTCATTCATTTTCACACAATGGAAGAAATACCTGTGATGGTCACTGCTGCAGAAGAGAAGAGCTAGCTACAGTAGCTGCTAGTGAGGATAAAATAAAAGTGTCAAGTGTCGACTTAACACTGATTAATAATATAAGGTTAGCTCTCGGTCTTGATGAACATGTGACACATTAATTGTAATGTGTTTGTAATTAGTTGCAGAAATGATAAGTCCCTTTTTCTTAGATATTTCTAGCTCGGGCAATTAGTCACAGGTCGACTTAAACAGTTGTGTGATTTTTTTTCACAAATAATCTGTCAGAGTAAATTGTCTGATAATCCATCTGGAGAAGTTTTATAATATTTGACATTAATTGCTAGTTTGCCATTATTGCCTCACTAATGATCCAACCAAAACTCCTCAGCTAAGCACAGTCAGCCGGTTCTTGTCTATTTTTACAGTTTTAATCAATCATTTATTATTATTATTAATACATATAGCTTGTCTTGTCAGCTACAGCTACAAAAAACCTTGCAAGATATTCCACAAGCACATTACAGGGGTTTGAAAACATACATCACTGTCATTGTTTTAGAATATGGAGTTGAACCACAAACATACTAATAACTAGACCAAAATTATGGAAGAATCTCTTATTTGTTTGATTGTTGTGTTTTTCTACAGCAACTATTCAGTCGGAGCAGGATTGTCTACTCTTTATTTGAAGGTCCATTCAAACTGTGTACCAGGCGGAGGTCTTACTGCTTAAAATGTATTTCTGACTAAACAGAAAGTAGTGGTTTCCTGCCACCATAGGTACCACAACTTTCATTTTGACTCTCTTGATTTTGCGGTCAGATATGCAGAGCCTTGAGAAACTGCTGAGAGAAGCCATAGTTCATGGTCAGCCCAGGACTCACAGACCATGGAAGAAGATCCTCATCGTGGTAGAGGGCATTTACAGGTACGTTTCTTTATGGGATAGATGCTTGAATAAAACACCTTTAAGACACACTCAGAGGCATTATGCAGCATTAACACTTCACTATGCTAAATGATTCATTTGCCAAAAGTACTAGTTGAACTCATTTTGAAAGTTCCAGTGATTCACTGGCTTTACTTGTTGCTGGTTTCAAACGAACGCCGCCTGACTGACTAAACTGCACAAGCATCAGATTTTGTACATCAGTGAATAAACAGATTTTTGAAGTTACACACTGAACAAACTGGTTTTACCTATAAAATCATTACTACAGTCAATGCAATACGCCTGGCCTGTGCAATGATCTGATAACCACTTGTCATTCAGGTAAAGTGTGTTTTCAGCAAACTTCCTGGATTGTGAAGGAAGAAATTGACATGACCACAACATGACATTTTGCTTAACACTGACTGATACCTTGCTGTGTCCTCTCTGCAGCATGGAGGGCAGTATAGTTCGCCTGCCGGAGGTGATAGCGCTGAAGAAGCGCTACCGGGCTTACCTGTACCTAGACGAAGCCCACAGCATTGGGGCGCTGGGGCCCAGAGGGAGAGGCGTGGTCGATTACTTTGGCCTCGATCCCTGTGATGTAGATGTCATGATGGGCACATTCACCAAGAGCTTTGGAGCTGCGGGGGGATACATCGCAGGGAAACGGGTGAGGATCGAGCACTGTGGGTTTATTTTATGGGCATCTCATGTGTTCTTAAAAGACAGTATACAGTACAGTACTGTTGCATGAAATTGGTTCAGGTTCACATTTTGCATTATTTAGTATATAGCTGGTAGTTTACACTGTCATTTTTTGCACTGTTGTTGCTGGTGGATGCAATCTCCAAAGATCAGAGGTTACAGTGTAAAGTGGCTAAGTTTGAACTCAGAAAATGAAAATGATGCCTGTCATCTCGACAATGTGGACTTACAGCCTTGTAATTCATCTGTGCTGCATTCTTGGCATACTAGTCCTATTCATAACACACATCATTATGATGACACCAGCCTGTCAAAGATCTTAGAGCTTTAAAAAAAACTGTTTTTTTTTAAAGCAAACATGAGGCATGAATCTCAAGTGAAAAACTGGGTCATCACATTGTAGGCTGTAACTTATAATAAAGTGTTAATTTGAGTGGTAGGAAATATTATACTGACATTCACTTAACTTAAAGTCTCCTGAAATTCTAAAATGAGCATGTTCATACAGTACAGCATTTCATCTTAAGAAGTACAATTTTACATCTTAATATGGTTGCAAAATCAACCATGTCCCATAATAAAGGTGGTAACAGCGGTGTTGTTCATGCATATTTACTTACTCTTCTGTCTTCTGTCTTGTGTATCTGCTGGGTTTAGGAGCTTATTGAGTACCTGCGCTCGCATTCTCACAGTGCAGTCTACGCCACCTCCATGTCTCCTCCTGTGGTGGAGCAAATCATCACTTCTATGAAGTGTATTATGGGAGAAGATGGCACAACAATAGGTGAGTCCAAATATTGATCTTTTTTCAAAATGTAATAAATCTAGGTATGTCACAATCTAGGTATTGACAATAACTTAGATAAAAAAAGATAGGGATTGCCTTTTTACTGTCTGTTATATGCAATTGTTATGGTTACAAACTTATCTAATTAAAATAGACACAAAACACTATAACAACATGTAAAATACATTTTACTGAGTGTGTTTTTATCATCATAGTTATCATTGATATCATTTGAAATATTTTGGCCACAATAATCAATACATTCACTCACTACTCACTATCAGGAGTGAGTGGTTAAGAACTGCCATGTCTGACTTTATGCTGCAATGAGGGCATAAAGATGTTTCCAAAAGTAGTTAATGAACCAACTCTGACAGGTTCCAACATTAAAGGCACAAAAAAGTAAAGTAAATGTGATTTTGTGGAACGAATGAAGTCCCTTTGGGTTTCTTCCTGTTCCAGCAACAAAGACAAGCCCCTTGATGTCTCCATAAAAAAAAGCTGAAAGAAAGCTTAATTAAAAATGACATCTGTTCTTTCAAATACTCTACTTCATTCCTGTGAAGTCCCCAACCAGATCAAATGATATAATTTAAAGTTACATTTATGAGACTGCTGCATGTTCTTGTTACAGCCAAATATTTTAGAGGAGTCAGGGCAGAGGTGGAAATTAAATGGAATTATTTACAGATTAATGTCAATGCAGATGTAACAGAGATGATCAGAAGGTGGAGAGGGATCACACAAGGTGGTGATGCACAAAAGAAGAACTGAAGCAAAACAAATAGAAAACAGCACCAAAAATACCAATATTCTTGGTGTGCCTAGATAGATTGTTAACCATCAGTTAAATGTAAATGGTCCATGTTTCCAGTTTCCCAGCAGCAACCTTTCTCTAATGGGCTCACATGAAAGGCTAAGGGCTGAGTGAAGTGTTGCTGGAGTCTTCTTTTTAGTCAGGACCCCAAATTATGACAACAGATACCAAACATGACTGTTGCACCTGGAGGAAAAAGAACAGAGGGAGGAGGAAGGAGACAAGAGAGAAGAAAAACACAAACCCTTTTCTGTTGTATTGCATTGTACTGCTATTGCTTGTATTGTATCTGGAGGAGTAGCATATCACAAGGTCAGTGTTTTACTCAGATGAATAAAGGAGCTGACAGCAACAAAGACTCAACATGCCAGGTAGATTGAAAGCTTCGAAGTGAAAATAGACCAGAAGTGACAAGTCAGATGCTGCACAAAGCAACATAACATACGAGAAAATAATGTTGTAAAAAGAAAGGCAATCATTCAAGAAAATAACTGGATGAGGATTGTTAGAAAATGAAGGTGAATGATATGCCTTAGATGTCATTTCAAAATAAACTTTTCAGTTTATTTCAGTTGCTGTAATTCTCATCGTCAGCCACTAGATGTCAGTGCAAACTACAGCGGAGAGAGATGAAGGTATTGAAGCTAAAAAAAACATTTCTGATAGCTCTGCATGTGTGACTAGGGCATTAGTGAATCCTGTTGACTAAGGCATTAGTGAATCCTGTTGATTCACTGTCGTGTGATTTTCTGGTTAATGATACTAGTGCTAGTATAGTATAGTATAATATAGTATAGTATAGTCAACATTTAAATAGCCTTTTTATCCCAAGTTGATCCTCCCAGGTTGTTATGCACCTCTGTTTCTCCTCCTCCGCAGAGCCAAACTAACCTTAAACTCAATCACAGTCCTGCACCATAGTGTAACGTCTATAATATAACATCTAAATGTAACAAACTGGTTGGAACTGAGGTCAGGTAAGGTATATGATACTTAGCTGTGGTCCAAGATGTACATTAGTTTGTAAGAGGAGAGACAGTAAAAGATTCCACAAAATTTCAGATTCAGATTTATTTTATATATTTATTTATTTTTTCCCACAAGGGAAGTTTGTTTTCACAGTCTGTATAACATAATCATTTCAACACATATGTATAGAAACATATACTACAAACACAGGATTTGTAATATATACTAGCCACCCGTGGTGTCTGTAAGTTGCAGTAAGTATTTACTGTTATCTGTTTTGGTCAGATGGCTGTAAAAGCATTTTGGAACGCAAATAAACATAGACTCATTTGTATGCACCTCTGCAAAAATATGCATGCAGTTGTGTTTTTGAGTAGTTGGGGAAAACTAAATTTGTGCGCACACTAAACAGAGTTTGTTGCCTTGTGTTTGATGCAACCCCATCTTTTCAGAGAAGCCACTGAAGAGATCTCCTGTGGGAGAAGGGAGAAAAAAATAACAGAGAGACTCAGAACTTTATCTCCCCATGGTGCCTGGATGCTGTAACACTCACATGTTTTCTCATGAATGTGATTGTTTTTCAGCTGCTTGTCAACCATCGTTTTTTTCATCTTTTCAAAGCACCGTCACCCTCACTGATTTCTTTTCTTTTCTTCTCAACCAGAAATATCAGATCTGGTAAAGAAAAACTCAGTGTGAAAGGGAGAGGAGTCTTTATTAGTCACATTAGTCACTCTTCTTTGTCACTCCGTGTACATGTTTATTTTAACCAAGTTATTTTTAACCAAGAGTAGTAAGCTCATATACACATATTGTTCATCAACAACAAGCGAATTGCTAAACCTAAATTCAGAATATGTTCACACATTTAAGTGACCTCATAACAATAGTGCTTAAAAACTTTATATAAAATCAGAATGTATCTTAACACCAGGGAAAAGTTTGGTCAACTGGCAATGTATTTGCTGTCATCTCTCGTCAACTCTTCAGAATCTCTTCTCATCACCTCCAGGCCGTGACCGCGTCCGACAGCTGGCAGAGAACACAGTCTATTTCCGCCAGAGGCTTCGAGAAATGGGCTTTATCATCTACGGCAACGACGACTCTCCTGTCGTACCCATGATGCTCTACATGCCCGCCAAGATAGGGTGAGGCTTTGACTGGCTGCTGCTGGACTTTATCCACCAAGGATATTGAACTGTTTTTATTTTTTAACTTTATTTTTAAGTGCAAAGTTTTGAGGTTTTATAAAGGAGAACATGACACATAAACCAGACAATACAGAACATTCAATATCACTGAGGGAGATAAATCATGGTGTATCAGGAAGAAAAGAAATAAACAATAATATTGCTCTGTGTAGCATGGGGTTACAATAATCCATGGGTGAGGGGTGAAAAGGAAAACCAACCTCCCAAGTAAGTCCATCCAGTCTACATGTAGAGCAGGGAAGGTGACATATTAAACAGTTTTATGGCTAACAGTCAGAATGAAGGTTCAGACAAACTTGATAATGGAA
Source organism: Decapterus maruadsi (assembly GCA_030347415.2). NCBI lineage: Eukaryota > Metazoa > Chordata > Actinopteri > Carangiformes > Carangidae > Decapterus > Decapterus maruadsi. The sequence continues at coordinate 9,632,357 of CM064887.1, read as the reverse complement.
AAAGCAGTTTTACAAAAGAAAAGTTCAAACTCCTCTCACAAAGCTTGCATTTCACAGTCTCCCTCAGTGGATCCAGTGGCTCAGTTGTATAATGTTTCAACAGTTGCTTTACACAAATAATTTATGACGTTGCTGTTTGTCCTTGTGTCTTTTTGTTTGTTTGTTTCCTGTGTCTCCCTCGTCCTTGTCCCATCAGAGCGTTTGGTAGGGAGATGCTGAAGAGGAACATCGGGGTGGTAGTCGTGGGTTTCCCTGCCACGCCCATCATCGAGTCCCGGGCACGCTTCTGCATCTCAGCCGCCCACACTAAAGACGTGCTCAACAGGGTAAATAACTACTTCCACTACTAAGCAGTACATTTTTTTTAGATGTTTAAGAAGCAGCTCTCCCTTAAAAGGTTCCACTTTCAATTTCAAAACATTATGTTGCAAATACCTTTCAGACTAAACAAGCATTTTGATGCTCCCATGTTTGGACACCTGGAATGTGACCATTTGCTCTCACAAGTAAAATTCTATTGATATACAGCTCCTGCACACGTACGTGGAGCCAAACCTGCATTGTTTTTCTTCTTTTTTTTCCCAAATATTTTTAGCCTGCAAGGGTATTGATGGTGACTAGTCATGCATAGCCAGATCTCAGTGCGCTCTGCCCACACAGGAGAAAGGTCTGGGAAGCCATTATTATTCAGTGAAAAACACTCTCTGGGCCTTCTAGACTTTCCTTAATTAGTCAGAATTGTCAGTCCAAAGCTTTAATTGCACTAAGCTTTACTGGTGCTTCTACTAGGTCTTGTTCTGGGAGGGTCATGGCTAATTACTGGATGTGTGTACACATCAAGTTTTTTATCGTTTTTTTTTTTCTCAAAGTTTTCAAGTGTGTTGCTTGTTAACTTGGTTTGCCAGGAGGGAGAGTTGGATACAACATGCCAATTTTCTACAATTGGCATGGAGAGCTACTGGCTGTTACTAGCTGTTCAAAGTTATAGTCCTACTAAAAGTTAGTGCCCTCCTGTTCCACTGTAATGACCCCCAAGAAAGTAAGGCAAGAGATGACAGTGATATTAAAGGGGAGAGGGGCAGTCTAATGGGGAGAGAGGTCTTCTCTAACTGGGAAGACACAGGTTAGATGTGTTGTGTCCACACGTGTCCACTTACATGGAAAACTTTGTGAGTCTCCTCAGACACACTGAATCTCGCCCACCTCTCGCTTCGCCTGAGATCATTAGAAGTGTATCACTCTGGGGTCACTTCAACTCAACTTCTCATTCAGAAACGACAGGAAAGCATCAATTGGTTCGGGCTGCAGGTTAATGCAAGGTGTATTCACAGTGCTCAGAGTTCAGACCTCCACTCCAGTCATCCTCCTTACTCATTGTGTCGCTGTACAAAAGCTCCAAGCTTTGATTGCTCTTAGCAACGCATCAAAAAAGGGTGAATACTCTTCTCAACAAGGCCTCTTCTGCTGTGCTGAAATGAGCTCACTGCTGAGCCGACCACACTGCCTTTTCCACTCACTGGCCCCAAGTCCTCTTTTATGTCGCCACGACAACTACAGACGTAGATGGAGACATGACGTCCTGCTTTTGTGACTCTTGTGTCCACCTTCAGGGAGGTTCTGTTGGTCTGAACGTTCAATTTGAACTCATGGGTGAACTGATGGGATTTTAGTTGTCAGTAGTCGGTAGGTTTAGGGTTGGCCCATAATAATATAATCAGTGCATTAAGACTCATTCCACTCTTGACAATACTGTGAACATCAAGTATACATTTGTCACATAATTGTTTTAAGACACCAGCATCAAATTCATCAAATATCTCCTCTTCTGTTCTTTCCTGTCATGTCTCTCCCCGCCCATCCGGAAACACTGTGCGACGTAGCTGTCCCAGTGTGTGTGTGTGTGTGTGTGTGCGTGCGCATTTGTATCTGGAGCGGAGGGAACTGAGGCCGGAGAGGGAAAATGGCGACAGGCCAAAGCAAGTTCATCTGTCTTTAGCCACAGTAACTAACTGAAGATAGAGCAGACAAATTGCTTCACAGAAGATACAGTCTGTTTGCTTGTCAGAGGCAGCTGCATCACCGCTGCAGCTCTGCATTATCACTGACAGTTCAACTTGACTTGTTTACCCTCGTTCAGAGCAAGACACACACACACTCACACACTAATGGAGAGTGTCTCCATGTACACAATGATTACATTGGAGATTTTGAATACTGCAATATATATTTATTCCGTTCCATGTCACCCAAACCTAGGCCAGGGTTAGAGGGTGGGATTCCTTTAGTGGGTTAGAGTAGAGTTATAGGGTTACACAATTTAACAGAATTGTCCAACTGTGACATCGTAATGTTCTGTGGTAATACTTTTTTGGACGTTATTTAACGCTGGAATTCAGAATCAGGAGGGAGATTGTAACCATCTGGTTGTTAGAGTCTTCACTTCCTCTCCCTGGATGACCAGCAGGTCAGAGTCCCCCCCCCATTAGTTTTACTCCTCTTTCCTCCACTGTAAAAAATGAAGACAGCATGTCACTCACAGGAAATAGTTTTTTCAAATCTCCCAGTGCGATGATGACTTCCATTTTGACAAAAATACACGTGAAGTGTAGTTGAGACTCAGAAGCAGACTGTGACTCCAAGAAATGCTGTCTGTTCAGGGGCGTTGTCTTCTCATGTTCTTCTTCTTCTTCTTTTGCTTTAAAAAAAAAAAAAAAAAAGCTGGAGACAGGCAGTGGGAGTCGTGTAGTGCTGGAGTGCCTTTATCTGTCATGTTAACCCCCCCTCTCTCTCTGTGTTGGCCTTTCACTCTGTCATTCCCTCACACTTTGATGTGTCATGTCGGTTTGTGGTTCTTTTACCTACCGTTGAGCTTGGCATGTACTCTTTTTTCTTCAGACCTTTCATGTCATTGAACACATGAATCCCGGCTTTAAACGGCAAATCCTGACTAACCTACATGGACATGAAAGAAGTGAGGACAGATGCATCTAGACATATAAAGTCAATGGAAAGACAAGAATGGGGATGAATGGCACAGCTACCCACCCAAATGCATCAACTGCTCTAATCAATGTTTTTTATCAAATTACTACATGTTAAGTGAAAGTCATCGCCAGGAAGTAACAAACCTACACATCCCACAAAAAGAGGCCTCTGTACAAATCATCTGGGGATCTGTCACATGTTGACTATAGCTTTATGTAACATGACATTAGTCATTCCTGCTGCTTGGAATCTAGAAAGTTTAAACTCATTAGTCAGGAATAAAGCAGTTTCAGTCTGAACAAAGCAGTTCCAGTCTGAACAAACACTTCAGATTTGTTCACATGGCAGCAATACGTGACTTCACCTCGCACACAAGCAATAGGAGTGGAAATATGGTCCAAGTGCAGCATTAAAGCTGTGGTCTTGCCTGTTTTTAAAGGAAGATTGTGACTTCATCCTAAGAGACCGATGTGTTTTTCCATAAAATCTTGCTTGGTGCAGCTTTAAATTGGCTCCAGTCACATATTGCACTTCACATTGATGTTTTTTTTTTTTCGTCCCACAGGCTCTGAGTGCCATCAGTGAGGTAGGAGACCTTCTTCAGCTCAAGTACTCCAGACACAGAATACAGCCGTCTTTGGCGCGGCCTTTTGACGATAACGTTTATGAGGACATTGACGACTGACGAACGGCCTCTCCTCGTTCGCCGTGGACCTGAAGAAGCGCAGAAAACGACGGGTCAAGGTGGATCACAAGTCTTCCACAAGGACCAAGATGTGCACAGGTGCCCCCCCTCCCCACCCTCCATTGTCACTGGCTTGCCATAACGTAACCCCGCCCCTCCAATAAAATGAAAACACTTAAAACTGTCACTTAATTCTACTTTGCCTTACCTAAACATACATGGTGAATGCACTGAAAAATAGCACCTCTGCTTTTTCCTGTGTACTTTTTCATTTTCTTCCTTTTTCTATTTTCTGTCTGAACCTTTTTTTTAGGTAAATGTGTGACTGTTTGTACTGCTCGTATCCATCGTGTTAAGCCTTGTTGTGTATGTAGACAGGTGTCAGCTTTCCATGTCTCTGAAACCGTGAGATTCTGGGATATTTTTCTTTTATATTGTGGTTTGAAAATGAACTTTATAAACTTAGATTGCTTTTAATTATTCAGAATTAAAAGAAACCAACACATAACACCATCTTTCATTCACAACAGCCCAGTCACTGGTGCCATAGACTGAAAAAAGATAGCACTGGATGTTGCGTTGTTTGCACAAGACCACACAAGTTCCCATCATTTTGGCTCCATCAAACAAAGTTGGGGTTAGATGATTTTACACAATAAAATGGATCTGGCTGAAGTAGAAACACAGTCCTTGGTCCAAGGATTGGATGATTAAATGATTCATATCTGGAATTCCTGCCATTTTCCAATTTGTTTTGTCCCCTTGCATTCCTTTCAGACTTGAGTTTGATGGCACTGTGTTGTTCAATACTTGGTCTCTTTAGGTTTGGTCAATGTAGTTTGATGTTTGTTTGTTTTTCTAATGTGGAACCTAGAGAACTTTACCCACGTCTAAATGCTAAGAAACAAACCTACAACCATACTTAAATACCTTGAACGTGACTTCACTACACATTTTCTGATCTACTCATCATTCTGACCACATTACGTTGTTGGTTCTTCAAGACATGCTAAAATTTACATTGTTAAATGTAGCACTACCAAAAAGAAGTTACTTCATGTCAGATCCTGAACAGCAGGTAGTTATACGAATCAGTGCACTGGTTTTGCCCTTTTTAAAAATGCATATAGTGTAGTTCTGCCCTTTTCTTACATCAAGTAAGATGTGGAAAAGCAATGTTTGATGTTTGGAGCTTTTTCAAGAGTCGGTCATCCAACCAAGAGTCATTCAAAACACCTAACTTCCATAGCAATACACCTGTGAAGTTTGACATGCATTAGATGAGCTGTTTCCTCCACTTACAGTTAAATTAAACAAACAACATCTAACTCAATGTAGTTTAGTAGGGCTTGATTTGCCAGAGTCAAGTCAGCTGTCACCCTTGTGTCCAGTCTTCCAGCTAAGATGAGGTAATTACTCGCTGGTGCTGCATTTCTCATCCTGGGTATGAGGTATACGTACACTCCTAACTAACTGAAATATTAAAGTATTGCTAAAATTTGGGGGCGGTTCGGTTTGTTTGCTATGGTCAGCTAATTTGCTTAGTTGTACATCAGCTGACACCAGCTCAGACAGTTAGTTGCAATGTAAATAAGTACACTCGTAAAGGATGTTGTGAATGGAAAACATACAGTAAGACACACTTTCTGCTATATTACTCAAATCTAATCTCTCGTCCAATTTACAGTGTCTTTGTCACATTAAAATGAGCATTTTCAATAATTTTCTAAGATCTTCATTGACATTGTTAAGAATAATAATATTTTTGCATTTTTAGAGTTTACTCAGCAGAATTGATATATATATCCTCACTGCTACAAACTTGGAATATAATTTAAAATGTGCGGAAATGGTTTACAATGAAGTGTATTTATGTGCCATCAATGGTTCAACTTTAAGAAGAAAACTCTTAAAATGCCAGTTTTTATTATTCATCACTTAATGTAAAATTGCAATGTAGACTTGCAGTCAGTTGTTGCCATTAGTAAAATGAAAAGAAATGTCGGTTGAAGCTTGAATGGGGAATTTGATGCAGTGTCCATGGATTTAATCTCTTCTTTCCCTCAATTTTGTTACAGTATCTGTCACCATCACTGGCATCCTTTATTGTGAGTGTATAAGGTTTTTAGTTTGTTTTTATTGACCGATTTATTGTGTTTTTAAATCATTCACAGATCACAAGGCCAAAGGGGAAACTATTAGACTAGTCTTGATTTTCTTTGTTTGTTTTCTGTTTGGTCAAAGTCTGTCCAGTTTAATGCAAGTGTAAGCTGTTGTTCTCTACCAAAGTGTGGAGGGTCAGTTTAGCCAGTTCAGGAATTGAATAAAAAAAATATATATTTATGTATTGAAATCTCCAGGCTTGGTTGGAGAATATTTAAAGTATTAGGACTAAACTAGTCTGGATGTAATTCAGCGTTGTTGGTAATTTTCCTTATTTCCACCCTTTCTCTTGGGTGCTTCTTCGTAATAGACCTCACTGCTTTCTATCTGATGATGTTTTAATGCCTTGTAAAACAAAGTGCTATCTTTCTGCTGTGACTCAATAGTCATTAATAACTTTAATCAGTGTGTGGCAGGGGTGTGTGTATGTGTGTTTGCTTGCATTGTTTCCTGGTGTTATTCCATGTCACTGAACTTTTGCCTTGCTTTTCTTTCACTCACACACCACGTCTTGAACTTGCGGTTCATTTTTACAATGTGCTATCGAGCTTTTACACTCCTTAGTGAAGGCAGCTGTAAAAAAAAATTAAAAAAAGAAAAGAATTCCACATGCATACAGTTACACTTGCATGTGTGCACACTGGCAAATATTTTGTAACTACTTGTTCCTCATAACGATGCATGTACAGCTGCTCTGCACCACAGCCAGCCACAGGTGCTCAATGATATACACTGTTCTGCTAGATGTGACTTATTTGAATGTTGTCATAAAAAAAAAATCTGTGTCATTCCAGAGAAAGTTAACATTTCTGTCCAGGCTCTAGAGACGTCTTCTCTCTTGTTTTCTTTTGTGTGATGTGTCATAGAAATGTATTCCCTGCAAAAGACTCCAAACCTTATTCTTGGAATGATTGTCCATGCGCCGACAATGTTCCACTTAAAGATACAGAATGTCTCTTAATGTATTTTTAAGTTTACACACAGGAAAGTTATAAAATGATCCTAAAGGCAGTTATTGGGAACATATTTTAGTATCAAAATATAATTATGTAAATTCCCAAGACCTTATTGCCTGAAGTCTTAACAATGCATTTGTTGGCTCTTGATAAATATTAACAAGATCTGTTTGATGGACATGTTTCTTTAATGAGTTTAATGGTAAAATAATTTTGGTCCTGGAAAAACAAATAATGCAAAAGCAAAGTAACCTTCCCACCTTCTTGTCTATAAGACGACATGAAATGCCACTATAAAAAGAAAGTCCCACTATTTTGTACAAAGTTTATTTAGTTTTATTGTTAAGAAGCTGTTAAGAATATTTTGTTTACTATGGAGTGACCAGGGAAAGATGGTTACCACTATTACTGGCAGCGTTTGTCGAAAGCGCTCGTGTGGTCCAATGATGGAGGCAATGGGTTCAGTGGTTGGGTGCATGTTACCACACATCAGAGATGATGATTTTCTGATACAGTGCCTTTTGAAGCAAATGATTTTCTAAGAATTCTGACAAGCAAACGTATCATAACTTGGATTGTTCATCTTTTACAGTCTGATTTGACCTCTTTTACCTTCAACAATACTGATAACTAGCACTGGGTGTGTTCTCTGTGTTGACTAATTGCCATGCATTTGATCATAGAAAATGCACCATTTGCAACATATCAGCATATAATAAATATGTAAAGTGTCACCCATGTTAATGATAGTAAATCATTAAAAAAAATTAAAACAAAACTATTTGAATTGATCTCTGATTGTTTTTTTTGTTTTTTTTAAGAACTTTCTATAACCCATATAGGTTTAGTGGTCAACAGGGCTGGGACCACAAACTAGAAGCTTCACACACACAGGGACAGAAAACACCAGCAACACTCATAACAGTTAGGCTACAAGTGTTGTAATTTTTTCATGTTCATAACTTCATATTGTTTTGTGCTCTTTTGTCTCCTGCAAAGCACCATGAATTGCCTCAGTATGAACTATCCTGCACAAATATCCTCTCCGTCCCTTCCCACCTCATTAATTAATGGACTTTGAGTGGACTAATAGATAAAAGTATATTGCCCACTACTATATCTCAGTTGTGGTAACTACTGTCATGGTAATCTGTTAGTGGGAGGAGACACCGCCTCCCTGTCCCATGTCAAGAAGAAGAAGAGATCATTAAGGACCAACGGACATCAGAGAGGAATATTAAACGATAGGAAAATACCTAACCTTTGATGCTGGAAACACACCCCACAAAGGCATCATACAGTAGGGAGGGCAAGATAATGGTGAAACTAATCAGGGCAGAACGGACAATCCCATATAGATAAAAAGTGAATACCAGAGTAAAACAGGAGACTGTAAGTGGTTGAAAGACACCATGAAAAGCATACGGTGACCTAAGGAGCAGGGAGTCATATGAAAAATAGCCTACTGTCTCATTTTGACTTTACAGTCCTCTTCATCTTGCTGTTCACATTTTGACATCGTGAGACCAAGATGTCGCCTAACAATCCATCAACAACCTGGCCATGTTGAGGAAGTCTCACAGAGTATCATCAGCAGGTTGAACAGAGACGGAGACTGGAAGAGTCACAGAAAGGCAAAGAGGTGGACGTCATTTGGCCACATGACAACTTATTAACACAGTGACATTTTTTGTTGTGTTATAGGCTACCCACCACTGTTGTTAGCTCTTTCAATGAATTGTTTGAGATGAAGAAATTACCATTCCCTACTTCTACTTAATGTCCTACTTCCATAATATAATATCACGGCAGCATGAACTTTTGACATTTTCTATAAATTTCCCCCAAAGTCAAATATCCCTAACCTTTTGTGATAGTGTAAATGTATAGGCCCCTACAGCTGAATTTCTCCAAACCATCAGAAGTGAACTTGAGAAGAGAAAGGCATGGGACTGAGGTGACAATTGTGAATACATCTCAGAGGACCTGACCTTCCACTATGATAGTAAGGACAGTAAGGTGCCCCATGCAGGCGACCAGCCACCACATTCAGTTTGCTACAGGACCTGAAAGAGTGAGAACGATCTTTCTATATCAAGCCATAAAGTTATTCTAACCGCTGTCAGCTTTTGCTGCTTGGTTGTTTTGCTACACACCCCAAATGACTTTTATTGTATTTGCCAATATCATTCACTTAGAGTTAGTGGATTGACACTGTTGAATTGTTATGTGGTGACAATACAGTTAACTTGATCATCAGATCTGGGGCAGAGAGTGACAAGAGTAGGGAAGCTGAGAATGGCCACATACATATATTATTTTTTCTTATTACTGATTTCTCGTGGTAACGCCTTATTATTTTGTTATCTCAAGGCAACAAAGTCCGTTTTCTCGTGGAAACGCCTTATTATTTTGTAACCTCGAGATAACGGTTCCTCGTGATAACTAATTAATTTATTTGGTCATCTCATGCTAGCACTTGGTTAGCCACTGTATGTTCGTAGCAGGAGGCTAAAGTCTGTCGCAAGTTTAAGTTACCTTCCCAAGCCACTGGACTTCTGATTTTTTTTTTTTTTTCCGAATTTCACAGCTGATAAGCACCCACCCCCCCCCTCCATTTAGGAATCACCAAAACCATGCACACCCCCACCGCTCTGCTCGTGCATGTGCTTCATTCCACATTTGTGGAAGATTTATTCCGCATTCAGATTTATTCCATTCCACATCTGTGGAATGAATCTGGTGTGATTATCTACGACCGAATCACACCATTGCTGATAGACAGTACAACAGCACTCCCTCTCGTGTGATGTTGCTTAAATCACGAGAAAACGGTCTTTGTTATATCGAGATAACAACGTCGTTATCATGAGAAAACAGACTTTGTTATGTTTGTATACTGTGTGTCCACAAGATTGATGTGAACCTGAAACTCCAACAAAGTCAAAGTTGTTTTGTCTCATCAGGACAATATTTAAACTTAAAAATTAATTATATAATAATAAATAAATAATTAAATAATTAATCTGCATGACTGATGTAGTCCTCGTCTATTTTATTCATCTCCACTGTCTCTACATCTAGCTCCAGATATGAATATCAGAAACTTTTTACAGTTATTGCTGACCTGTGTCAAAGCACTGTCTAAACATTCAAATCCCCGCCCATCAAAGTGCTTGCGCAACTTTTTTTTCTCTCTCCCTCACAGTATATGAGCTTGAAGCCAAAGCTTCTGTCTCCCACAATCTCCAGTCCTCCAGATTGTCCTTCATCCTCAACTCCTCTCTCGAATTTTGTTATCACAACTGAAAAATGGCCACAGCTGGTAAGGTAGGTACATGATTGAGTATGTGATGTTTTTCTGTGCTGTAAGTATCATCAGGTAAATAAATCAGAAATCAAATTGTGAGATCTTTAAGTGATTATCAAATATTTTCAGATTTAAATTCAATAATTTAATTGTGAATGAGTGTAATAAACCAAACTTACATCTGATGTTGTGTTACCATGCTGTTTTAATGTTATTTTCTTGAAATATGTATTAATTATTTCTGTTAAAAAGAAAGAAAGAAGAAATACATGATAAAATGCATAATAATGAAACCACTGCACAATACAAAAATGCATTGTGCGCTGTAAGTCAGTTTGCCACCATTCAATGACTGTTGTTGAAATCATAAGATAGTATTATTTTATCCACCATTCAAGCCTGCAGAGTAAAATGCAGAGAGACACTTGAACACTTTAAGTGTCTCAGCTGGTGCCAGGTTGATGTAGTGTGTTTTAGGAACCTGCCATACATCATCTTCACAGAATGTGACCGTGTTACCATTTCACTGAGGCTACAGCCAATAAAATGACATTTTTCCTGAGTATTTCATCTGGTGTCACTGACCTCTAGGTCATCAAGTGCAAGGCAGCAGTAGCCTGGGCACCCAACAAGCCTCTGGTGATGGAGGAGATTGAGGTGGCCCCACCCCAGGCCAATGAGGTCCGCATCAAGGTGAGAAACGCACACTGTCAACAGACATACGAAAAACAAAAAAACATTTTACAATTAAACAAAGCACCACATTGTATAAATTAAAAATGTAATTTTTTAAAAGAATTTTAAAAAGGCATCCAAAACACTGATACATAGCCTTTGTGCAAAACATCATAAATGTCCTTTGTCTGTGTGATTGTTGTGGTGCAGATTGTTGCAACCGGGGTGTGCCACACGGACCTGTACCACTTGTTTGAGGGCATGCACGAAGATGGCTTCCCAGCCGTCCTTGGTCATGAGGGAGCTGGCATTGTGGAGAGCGTCGGGCGTGGAGTCACTGAATTTCAGCCTGGTAAGTTAAAGCTTACAACCTTTAGTGTTCATTTGTCTAACTGCTTGTATTTCTTTGCCTGTTTGGCCATTCACTCCACCTTTTCACATTTTGATTCATTGATTTGTTGAACTGACTTAAAATTCAATTGAATTTCTTTCTTTTTTTTAAAAAAATTCCAGGTGACAAGGTGATTCCTCTGTTTATCTCCCAGTGTGGAGAGTGCCGCTTTTGTAAGAGCCCTAAGACCAACCAATGTGAAAAAGGATGGTGAGCTCGTGTCAATTCTTCTATCACGTTATAAACCTTTTGTTAATGCAAAGGCATCATGCACCTACATATATCCTGGTGCTCAAGCGATGTGGGTTTGTGAGAAGGAATTGTGGTATATTGATGTGTTGATGAAAAGAAGGGATCACCGCCGACACAGTCCAAAACAATCTGTTTTTTTCTGGAACGCAGATCTATCAACTCACACTTTTATTTGATTCAAACCAACTTCCTGTACTTCCCTTTCACGTCCCTTCTTCACCTCGATCCTCCTCCCTCAAACTAAGCAGTGCCCACTAGCTGTAGCAGCCGATATCAAACTAAACTTTACTGTTAACACTGAGGGTGTGCAAACAAGATAGTAGAAATTACATAGAAATGTGCTGTGTGTTTTACGTAACACTGTTTCAATCTCAAACTATGATAACACAACTGTTTGTTGGTTTCACAAAGGACATTTTGTTGAACAGAAGCAATGCAATGTTCTTATTTCAGTAACTTCTCTGTTCAGGGCTGCTGGTCGACATGATGTGATGGCACCAAAAGAGTCCAGGTTCACCTGTAAGGGGAAGAAAATCCTGCAGTTTATGGGAACCAGCACCTTCTCACAGTACACCGTGATGAACCAAATGGATGTGGCTAAGATCGACCCCGCCGCCCCTCTGGACAAAGTCTGTCTCCTTGGATGTGGCGTCTGCACAGGGTTTGGAGCAGCAGTTAATACTGCTAAGGTGTGTACGTCCTTTCACTGGTGATTCGAATACCTGCTGTAATTCTTTTTTCACACACCTTCCTGAGATGAGTTATTAACTCAAGCATCAGAAATTCAATATACTGTCTCTGGCCCATGTTTACTACCACACAGAACATAAAGACATCCAGAGTTCTTCAGTGACATCTTTGTCTCTTATTGCCCCTTTAGGTTGAACCAGGCTCCACCTGCGCTGTGTTTGGCATGGGAGCTGTGGGTTTGGCTGCAGTCATGGGCTGCAAGGCTGCAGGAGCCAAGAAGATTTTCGCTGTTGACATCAATCCAGACAAGTTTGAGGTGGCCAAGGTGTTTGGTGCAACTGATTTCGTGAACCCCAAGGATCACAGTAAACCCATCAGCCAAGTGCTGAGCGAGATGACCGGTGGAGGAGTGGACTACTCTCTGGAGTGTGTGGGGAGTGTGGCAGTCATGGTGAGATATTAACAGAAGTTTGCGTAAGACACAGGATTTGATATGAAGTGGTTCAATTACACAATTAAAGGCCAAATTTGCTCAATCCGAGCCCCTGTTGTTTTGTTCGTTGACATTGTTTTCTCTTTCCACATCCAGCGCAGCGCCTTGGAGTCCTGCGTGAAAGGCTGGGGTGTCAGTGTGTTGGTCGGCTGGACAGATGTGTACGACGTCGCCACTCGACCCATTCAGCTCATTGCTGGACGAACATGGAAGGGCTCCCTGTTTGGAGGTTAGGCGCATGCCAGACAAATATGAACGTCCCTGCTTTTTAAAAACATATGTGTGAATTTCATTATGCGTGTGATCCTTGTGGCTCAGGATTTAAGAGCAAAGATGGCGTACCTCAGATGGTTAAAGCCTACCTGGACAAGAAAGTGAAGCTGGATGAGTTCATCACTCACAAAATGACCATAGCCCAGGTCAATGACGCCATTGAACTGATGAAGCACGGCAAATGGTGCGTGAATGATTTCTCAACTACTGTATATTTATCCGTTAACTGCAAAGATCAATAATTAACAGTCTGTTTTTGTTTTTACAGCATCAGGACGGTGTTGAGTGTTTCTCCACAATGACACCACTAACCCAAAATCATTGAATGACCTGAAGCTGTTTTCTGAATCTCAACTGATGTTCATACTCACCATTCAATACACACAATAAAGAGGTGTGCACAGTAATTCTTACAAGCCTGACTGTGAGCAATCAACATCTTTCAGTAGACTGTGTGAAGATTGTGTTTGTGAGAATCATCTGTGGTGTTCATGTAAACCAAAGATAAACATGCAAAAGTGTTTATGGGGCGAAATAAATCATCTAAACAGAACTAAATGTTGTGGTTTTGTTAAATGTTTGTAAAATGTTCCTTACCATTTCACTAAACTCTGAAATACTTATTACTTTATGTGCTAATCTAATTATATTTGCATTAGTCTAATTACCAGGACAACATTTACATAACTGTTTCAGTTTTTGTCTTTCTTTGCCCTCTGCCTCAGTGAAATGTTTCCTGTCCTGTTTTGAATGACTGCAAAACTATCCAAACAGTTTTACGCAAGCAAGTATTTACACTGGCAACTACAAGACACTAACAAGCCAAAAAAACAGATAATGTTTAAACTCACAGTGGAATAAAAATCACCAGAAATGTGGGAAAACCACCACACATGTGAAATACACATTTATCAAGTGTGTCAACAACTGATTTGCAACCCCCCTGAAACGTGTGTTTGCCAAACAACTTGTGTGCACATTTGTAGTACTTTAATGAAAAACTATGATGGAATATGTTCAGCAATGAACTTTCAGAGAGAGGCAGAGAGAGCAGAGGAGAGGCCAGAAGGGAAAGGGGGTAGCGGGGTGGGGACTCTCCGCACATTGATTGTGTGCTTCTCCATTTTTTTTCAATATTCATGTAGTAGGCTATCTCTGAACTGAAATACAACCTTGCTTTTAGAGAATTCCATGAAAAAGAACTATTAGTCCGGTTACACACTTATTTTTAAAGCAGAGGTAAGCGATCCGGTCGTTTTGGCTAACTTCCTGTCAGCGGACGGAGTTAGCAGTCCCCACCGTCGTCCCTACGTCACCACATGCACGCACATCCCTTGGCTGCACACACAGAGAGGACCGCCCTTTATGCCATTCTCTCTCCTCATTGGATAAAGGTTGTAGGATACAAGGAAAGTTTTCTCCTGGGCTTACAGCAGAGCAGAGTGACTGACAGACCCGTGTTTCGGACCATACACTCAAGGCTATACAGTACCAGTGATTGCTGTCGGAAGATATAACTATTTAAGACTTATATTAACGCAAACATTCCGCTTACTTCTGCTTTAATATTACTTTTCATGTTTTGTAAAACTATAACTAACTATATACACTGAGATCCAAATCCAAACTCACACAGTTATCTAAATGACAAATAATGAATCAATTAGCCAGATGATGTGAATACACAGAGTGGTAGGCACATGTTTGCACAATGGCTCAGCCTTGGCCTCTGGAGGAAGAGGTTGGGGGCATCATCTATATCCAGTGCTGGGAGTGATTGTTTTTTAAAAGTAATGATGCTCCGCAAGAGCAGAGACAAGATCTGCCAGCTGCTCTCTCACTTGCTCTCCACTGGGATCAGGCTGCTGCTGATGAGGATGATGATTGTTGTCATCTCCCACACCTCATTCCCCTGACGGATCCAGCAGATCACCAGTCTGGAGCAATGTTGTGCAAAATTTCATAGCATGCCATTATTGCTAGGGACGAGGGTGTCATTTACCTGTAACTTTCCTTGTTTTGTTCTGTGTTTTTGTTTTCATTATTCCAAATGGTCCTGGCATAATGGCAGTCAGCCCCGCTAACCCAAACTGTAAGTCCTCCTGTGTAACTTCTTGCTGAGAAATATGACTGAACTGAAGGCACGTGGAAGTCTGCACATGTGGGCAAGGCCTCATAGGTTGACGACATAAGAAGCTAATAAAAGACTGGGGATGGTTGTCACATTTTTTGTCTCAGCTCCTTTAACTTGCCTGAACACTAAAGCATCTTCCTGTGGTTTAGTATGAACAAAAAAAAACAAAACATTACTGGCGGCTAAATAAGAAGTGACAGTGGTGTGGATCCTAACATTAGAAAGCTGTATATTCTGATAATACCAATGAAGAGTGTGTATGAATGGAAACCTTCAGCAGGAGGTCAGAAGCAGCTAATAATCCGGGTAAAATTCCAGGAAAGATGGTGACACTTAATGACACTTTATAACTGAACAAAGGTGTTACAATCATCCCCACCCCTGTCAGTCATTGTTTGACCAGCTGTACCAGCATGGTGGTTTGATATAAACACTGATGAAATGACTCACATTTTACTTAAGAACCTGCTCTTTCATTTTATACGAATTACGTAATTCAAACGGCAACGGTATCGATACTAGTTAGAACTTGGATTTGGTCTAAAAGATTAGTTTCTGACCTAAAAAAAAATGTTTTTGGGGCTGTAAAACCTACACACTTCTTCATAGAGCCATTCAAATCCATATGCAATATCAGTGAAGGAGTGACAACACATGATATTGATCACATCACTCTAATGTTATCCCTTGTTGGTAAAAGTGATGCTGTTACAACCATCCCTGGTCTCCCCTACAATTGGTCTGGTCAGTTCTTGCTATTGGCTATTGATTTTTTATTCATTTAATGATTAATGTTGTTTTATAATGCAATAACTTACAGGCTTTGTTAGTTTCGGGGTCAATAAGTGCAGTAAGGTCATTTCAATAAGTTGCTACTGATACCAGGAGAAGGGGTGGGGGCAGGCCGAGCAGTGGCCGACTTTTGCATTTGCATTTAAAGGGACAGGCTCTGAAACCAGCCGTTCTGAACAGGGCTGTTTTGAGCAGATGAAAAGAGAGATGTTTAATCTTTGGGGTATTTTGACCACAGCATGTAACAGACATGTCCTTAAGAAACCTGGAAACTATTTTAATTTGTGGAAAAGGGGCATAAAATGTTTTTTTTGAGTAGTGTATTTAAATTAAATAAGGAATTGCAGATAGAAAATCATTCTGCAGCCATTAATTCATTGTGCTTCAAAAGTTACCTTCATATTAGCTTGTCAGTGGCTTTGATGACTAAAGTCTGTCGATGTAAATGTTTGCCAGACAACGACATAATACAGTTATAATGACCCTCAACCCTGAGATCTCTGTTGTCTCCTCCCCACACCTGTCCTGCAGCTGCTGTCAACTCCTCTGTCCTTCATCTACTCTTACTTTTGCATTGAAAATGTCTACAGCTGGCAAGGTAAGCACTTTTAGTTAGTGTACTAAGTGTTTTATTTCCTACTCTTCAAAAGATTCTCCATTTTCATATGCATTCTCATATGTCAACACTGAATATGCCAGTCTAAATAACGTTAAGGAAATGAGTGTTAATGTTACAAGGCATGACTTCTTGTGCAACGCTCCACACTTCACACACTCCAGCTCAAAGGTCACTTCACACCGATGACCATGTTTCATTGCTAGTACGTGCAGTAAATCAGGACAGTTCATAACAAATTGTTTGGTAAATGTTATTGCAGGAATGTTCAATGCATTCATTTACCATCATTATTAATCAGCATTGCTGCTGCCTACCCGGAACAGGTCTCTCTTGTAAATGAGACCCTGGGTCTCAATGAGATTTTACCTGTATGAATAAAGGTTAATAAATAAAATAAAAAAAATGAATCTATGTTGAAGA
This sequence comes from Decapterus maruadsi, assembly GCA_030347415.2. Taxonomy (NCBI): domain Eukaryota; kingdom Metazoa; phylum Chordata; class Actinopteri; order Carangiformes; family Carangidae; genus Decapterus; species Decapterus maruadsi. The sequence goes on along the minus strand of CM064887.1, from coordinate 9,615,519 downwards.
TAAAGGTATATTTTTGATGCTAAGGAAATGTATGCATTTTCTATCTCTGTCTCGCTAGCTAGTATTTCTATTTAACGCAGCTTGACAAAACTTGCATAATTATACATTGCCAATGAGTGTAGTGGTATACAGTACCACATAATCTATACAAGGTTTATAACATGTTTACCAATGTGGAAATTAATTTTCAAGCAGTTTCCTGTGGAGTTGCTGCATTAAAAAAATCTGAAACATTTGTTCACATTGACTCATTTAGACATTAATATCAAAATGTGATGAATACATGGCTTGAATCATACATGCACAAAGCATCTCAGCGTTACATCCTGGCCCTTGCCAATGTAGAATTTTGCCTTTTGCAGCAAATGTGAGATGCAAACACATGAGTGGTCTAGTGGTTGCCATATCTGTTTGAGCTCTGGTATTTGGTCGAGATTATGATAGCAATATAGCTAACATTAATATTGGACCATAATTTAATGTGGTATCACTTCCTAGGTCATCAAATGCAAGGCAGCAGTGGCCTGGGAGCCCAAAAAGCCTTTGGTGATTGAGGAGATTGAGGTAGCCCCACCCCAGGCCAATGAGGTCCGCATCAAGGTAAGTTAAGTGCGATATGACTATGTATACACAGGCTTGTTTACTCATGCTTTCCACTGTGAAGTCATTGGTTTGTTATCTTGGTGCAGATGGTGGCAACGGCTGTGTGCCACACAGATCTTTATCACCTGTTTGAGGGTAAAGTCGGCTTCCCAACTGTCCTTGGCCATGAGGGAGCTGGCATTGTAGAGAGTGTCGGGTCTGGGGTCACCGAATTTCAACCAGGTTGGTTTTCAATTTTCAGATTTAATCATTTACCCACCTCAGGCCTCTGCTTGGTAGCACATAGTAAATTTACTAGCTAATCTAAAAGCCTGACTGAACCTGATTGCAAAGGCTTTTTTCCTGGAGAAGAATTTCCTTGGCTCTGCCACCAAATGTTATTGAGTCCCTGGCAATAATTGGCATAGCACAGCAAGCTATGGATACAGTATGAAGTAACTTGAAAATCTAGGCTCGAGACATTACACTAATGGAGCTGTGCTCTAATTATTCAGCTTGCACATTTGTTTTTCAGTAATATGAATATACATTATAATTTATAAATCAAAGTTACTCTAGGGCCCCCAGGATTAAGGGCATATACTGTACATAACTGAGACATATCCTTGTATTTTTTTGATTTACACAGTTGTCAAAGTTTCGAAATTGGAAAATTTATTTGAAAAACTACACTGTTATTGTTTTTTTTCTTCTAGGTGATCAGGTGATTCCTGTATTTGTCTCCCAGTGTAGAGAATGTCGCTTCTGTAAGAGTCCGAAGACCAACCAGTGTGAAAGAGCCTGGTGAGCTTGGAATCATCAGCTGCTTTCAACCACTCTCACACTCTCAACACATCTTTCCTATTTGTAATTTTGTTAATCTTGTCTGTTTCTTTTTTGTTTTGTTTTGTTTTGTTCAACCACTTTGTTCAGGACAGGAAGAGACCCTGCAATGATGGCATCATCAGACTCCAGGCTCACCTGTAAGGGGAAGAAGGTTCTTCAGTTTGTGGGCACCAGCACCTTCTCTGAGTACACTGTGGTCAACCAGATTGCTGTGGCCAAGATCGACCCTTCTGCCCCTCTGGACAAAGTCTGTCTCATTGGCTGTGGGATTTGCACTGGATATGGAGCAGCAGTTAATACTGCTAAGGTGTGCAGGTTTTACTTTGAACATGATTAGGCCTATTAATACAAGATTAAAACAACTGTGTGGGATTTGTTCTGTATTTGGCAAGTTTTGCTAGAGACAAAGACAAATTTTGTCTTAGACAAATTAACTCAAAATTATTTACCAGATTTGAAAGTTAATAAGTGCTTAAGGCAGACAAAACCTGTATGGAGAATCAGTAAGACTTGCTGTCATGCTAACCAAATACTCTATTACCAAAGGTTGAACCAGGCTCCACCTGTGCTGTGTTTGGCATGGGAGCTGTGGGTTTGGCTGCAGTCATGGGCTGCAAGGCTGCAGGAGCCCAAAGGATATTTGCTGTTGACTTGAATCCAGACAAGTTTGAGAAGGCCAAGGAGCTTGGTGCAACTGATTTTGTGAACCCCAAGGATCACGATAAACCCATCAGCCAAGTTCTGACTGAGATGACCGGTGGAGGAGTGGACTTTTCCCTGGAGTGTGTGGGCAAGGTGGACGTCATGGTGAGACAAATCTGTTACTAAACTATAGCTTTACTGTAATCAAATCCTTCCTTCTGCCCACTGATATTGTGTTGTTTCTCCTCATGTAGCGCAGTGCCTTGGACTCCTGTATTCCTAGCTGGGGAGTCAGTGTGATTGTTGGCTGGACAGACTTGCAAGACGTTTCCACCCGACCTGTTCAGCTGATCGCTGGGCGCACATGGAAGGGCTCCATGTTTGGAGGTGATTCAACCACTAACTCTCTTTGTCTTTGTCTGATGTAATTATTTAGCTTTTTGTCTTCTGGATAAGATGGTGATTTAATTTTGTAAATTTGTGTGCATGTTGTCACTCAGGCTTTAAGGGGAAGGATGGTGTGTCTCAGATGGTTAAAGCCTACATGGACAAGAAGATTAAAGTGGACGAGTTCATCACTCACAACATGACTTTGGACAAGATCAATGACGCCATTGAACTGATGCAGCAGAGCAAATGGTACACTGACACTGCAATACTTTGTTCATCATTAATGATAACAGTATTTATGTATAAGAGATACTAAATCTTACTCATTCTCTTGTCTGCAGCGTCCGGACCGTCCTGAGCTTTTCTCCACAGTAAAACTGTGTTGCTTTCAATGAAAGTAATTCAGGGATTTCCCATATTACACAGAATGTAGACTTAATATTTGCACAAATAATATGATCTATATAATAAAGATATATTTTATTGTGTTTGCCTATAACTTTGAACGATGAACACTATGTTCCGAATATGACATCATCTTTGTTGTAATGGTCCAAACTGGTGGGACTCTACATAATAAGTATTGTTATTAATTAATTAATTAATTATTAATTTAATGCTCTTTTGTCATGTTAAGGAAAATAAGGGCCAGAGTAGCAAAGAGCTTATAAAGGTGCTTGGTGACTTACCTGGTAGAACATAGTCTTCACTGCAGAAACATGGGTGTGAATTTGGCAACAAGACAACAACTGGGCCCAAAATGCAAAGGGACTCAGGAAAATTGGTGTGGTGGTGAGAACAAAAAAAGGAAAAGAGCTAATTGATTCTCTCATTCTGGGGAAGATGTACTGGTGTGGGTGGATTGTGTTTTGTTTAAATTAGCTCCATAACACCAAGCACAAACGCAGGAACACTGATCATGAATGCAGACAACCCAACAAAGGGCAATGGGAAAACACAGCGGCAAGACAGAGGGAGAAACAAGACACAGGTGGGGCAATCAAACACAGTGAGACCAGAGCCGGTCTACGACGAGCCTTGCCACTCTCCATAAGCCCCATTGTATCGAACTTGGTTGCAGTTCCACCAGAATTCCACTAGGAGCGCTCGCGGGCGAGTGCAGAATGAATGGAGCCCTATGGGGCTAGAAGGCTAAATTTGTCCCTATCACCTGGTAATAGTCGAAAAACCTCAAATATTGTTGTATTTTCGGAAAGTTCGACATGGATTATAGGTTAAAAGTGAAATCGTTGAGAAGTTTTGTCCTTTAGATTTCCTACAGGTTGGGCTGTTGTTGGCCATGAAACGCTAGCATTTTGCTATGGATGCTGATTGGTTAGTGACGGATTTGCGACGGTTTACGACCAGAGATCCCACCGGATGACACAATCGCTGTAAAACAGGCTAAAAGCTGTTTTGTTTCCTTCTGTAATGCTGTTATTATGCACTTTATTAACTTTTAATATTATTTTCAAGCGATAAGGTAACTGTTTAGATCCCAGGATGCGGTCAGTTTATGACGGCTGTTTACAAGTCTGCTTCGAAGTGAAGCTCCACCTGTGGAGCAACGACCGGGACAGCACAGCGGCAGCAGCCGGTCTGCTGACGTGCTCGGCCGGCTATACCTCCGGTGTCGATCCCGGCCGAGAAAACAGTCGCTAATTAACTTACCCATAGGATTTTAGAGGTTAACCACCGGCTGGTTTAATTCTTTTTAGGAGATAAATGTTGGTCATTGATGAAATCTAACAATTGTGGCAGTAGCATTAGTTCATTGTTTTAAAGAAAAGTGAAGCTTCATTGCTGCCTGGAGGCTCCTCTGTACCCATACGTTCACTACATGCACATCAATAAATAGATGTTTTACAATGAACGGATCGTCTGCATTAAACGTTTTTTTTATTATAATGTTGTATAACGGTATAACATGGTTACTTGGGCGGGCTGGACGGACTGCATACGCATACATCCATTACGGGCTGTCATCGTGCTCTGAGGTGACTCAGAAATTACCGTAAAGCAGCACCACTGACTGTGACGTCATCATGATTTTTTGAACAGCTTTTTAGAACAGATAACTGAACTCTAAAAATCCAATATTCGGCGAAGTACATTTTATTGCTCCCCCCTTTTGAAAATAATATTCAAATTACTTGACAAAAAATTATTTCCAGAGAAAAGTGGATTTTTAGGGGTGTCTCTGTCTCCCCATTGGCACCCATTCATTCTGCACTCGCCTGCGAGCGCCCCACGTGGACAAAGACGTGAATTGAAAACCCGGAAGTGGACGAGAGTGCCACTTCTCCTCAATATTAGAATTTCTCTGGTGAGACACATGTGGTGATCACAGGGCGGGAGTGTACAGGAAGACAAGACATCGTACTTCAAAATAAAACAGGAAACGGGTGAAAAATCCTAACACTGTGGTCTAGGGCGTCAGTTTATTCTGTGTAAATGCTGGGGACAATACGCTGGAGTGTGTTTGAGGGGTTCTAGGTACAATTAGTCTATGTCCCGTTCGTTTTCAATTTTGAACACAACTAGGTGAATGACGGGTTGCTTGCTCTCTACACAACTACTCACAGTGGTAGCCTTTACTGCGTGACATTAAACGCATCCTATCAAATGTGGGCCGTGCCTATGCGCACGCGCTCGCTAGCTGCCTTGGAGCTACACACCTGAAACGGCGTCGAAATTAATTAGCCTACTGCATCACTCGCTGCTGCCGCTTCTTTCTTGTGACAGTGACAGGGTAATTTGCTAATATTTATATTTTTAATATTCCACTCATGCTCCGAGTGTGTAATGTGTGTGTGTCCTAACTTTTGCACCAGAACTGCTCACTTCCTGGCCGGGTGTTCCTCGGGAACCACCTGCTCACGTCAGTAAGGTATGAACTGCGTCATTGCCGTGCTAAACCTGTTTCCACCGCTAATACTCTTCTCGCTTCTGTTGTTAGCGTTTGCATTATAAGTGCTTTTCATGCTCTTTCTGTATAAGTGTTGGGGCTGCCAGGGACATAATTCAGAATTACCACTCACACACACATGTAAAACAAAACACATTCACACACAATAGTAAAAACTTCACACACTTACAACTGAAACGCTTTCACACACACAACTGAAATGCTTTACATACAACGCTTTAACACACACAACTGAAACGCTTTCACACACACAACTGAAATGCTTTACATACAGTGTTGGGAAGATTACTTTGGAAATGTAGTTGGTTACAATTACAAGTTACCCTGTTGAAAATGTAATTGTAGTGTAACTATTTCAATTACTTTCCCAAAGTAATGTAACTAATTACATTTGATTACATTTTAATTACTTTTCTTAGTTTTGAATGAATGCCCTCACATTTTAACTATTTTCACACTTTCAGACCTAACAGTTAACATAAAGACAATAGCTATAATAGGCTAATAGGCTCCAGAGATAGGCTACATCTTTTACTGTGAGAACAGCTGTATACTTTACATTAGGCCTATAGACACATAAGGTAAGGGTATAGCTGTAACTCTTCAGATCTGACAGTTTCGATGTCAACAACGTCTTAACCAAAATTCAAGTTTCACTCATTCTCTCCTCACCCTCATGTCGACTCTGTGAGAATTTTCAAATCCTGCTGCGTGGACCCCCCGTAACTCAGAGAAGGAACGGAGGATTCTCACAGCTAGTTGACATGAGGGTGAGGAGAGAATGAGTGAAACTTGAATTTTGGGTGAACTACCCCCTTTAACCGCTGGCAAATACTCTTTGCACCACACCAGTGTTCCCCAGTAGTATTATGATATTCACAGCAACAAGCAATTAGCCTACTAACAGTACAGCAAGAGGCACATCCATACCATTGGTGCAGATTTTTAAACCCATCTGCAAAATGTCCACAAATACTACAGCAGCATCTGTAACCCTTCAGCCAGCGGAGACCGTGTGAGTCACATACGTAAACAGAGAGAGAGAGAGCGTCAGCTGTCCCTCTGTCACTCTCAGCGTCGGCATGGTCCGGGAAAATAAAACAAAACTCATCCGTCCAGTAACTTTGCCACCTTTTGGTGTGGGCCATTATCTGACTTGCTTACTTTGATATTTCACTCAGACGACCGGCGGATCATCTGGTGCGCGCGCGGTAGCCTACCGTATTCCTTTTTTACTTCTCCATGCGAGACACATCTTCACATTTACGCGCTCTCTACACAAGCGTATTATTAGCCTAGGCCTACGTACAGTGTGGGATGGCATCGAAATAATGTGGAGCAGTGCGCACCTTGTCTCTCATGTTGCCCACTGAGGAGAGGTGACACAGAGCCGGTGGATCATCGCGGGTCAGACAATTGGCTCTTACCTGTCAGTGCGGCTTTGGACCCGAGTTTTTCCAATGATTTTTCAAATGTAACTAAAACTGTAATCATGGAAATTTATAAAAGAAACTGTAATTTAATTACACATTTTCCCAGAGTAATGTAACGGATTACAATTACGTAGATTTTGTAATTAAATTACGTAACGACGTTACATGTAATTCGTTACTCCCCAACACTGTTTACATACAACTGAAACGCTTTAACACACACAACTGAAACGCTTTCACACACACAACTGAAATGTTGTGCTCTCATACACACAACTGAAACGCTTTCACACACACAACTGAAATGCTTACACACACACACACACACACACAACTGAAATACTTTCACACACACACACACACACACACACACACACACACACACACACACACACACACACACACACACACACAACTGAAATGTTGTGTTCTCACACACACAACTGAAATCCTTTCACACACACACACTATTGTAATGCTCTCAAGATTTCACTGTAACAGGAAGGCGTTTCAGTGGAACGGCGTTGGCGCTGACATGTCGTCCCAGGAGCTCCCCTGTCACGACACGGAGGCATGCACGGAGGACAGTCTGATGTCGCTTTTCCCATCTCGCGGCCGCAGCAACCGCAATGGTGGTCCGGTCCGGACTTATGCGCGGCGGTATCGCGCTCAGAGCTTCGGCACGTGGAGAAGAAGGTGGGATGGATATTTACCCCGTGTATTGCATGCTATGTTGCTGCTTAAGCGCCTGAGAGGACGATAGACATGTTTGTTTGTTTTTTGTTTTTTTTCCCCAGCCGTGCAGCGCCACATCCACGGTGCTCTGGTTTACACCGTGTCCTAACCGGATGCGATGCGAGCGAGCGTGCGACAATCGCGTCACATCTGACGCTCCCTGTCCACACTGAATCCGTGCGTCTGTTGGAATGGAAGCATCAGCTGTGCGCTCGTCCGCTCGGCACATTGATATTATTATCAGACTCAACCCGGTTAAATTGGCTACTATACGCGTGCCTTTTAAACAGTAAATAAGTTACTTGAAATATATAGCCTAACCAACAGCAACTTGCCAACACGAGTAGCAAAAACATAATGCAGGGTTTTCTTTAACATTAAAACGGCGCACCGCCCCCGCAAGATGAATGAAGAGGTAATTAAAAAAAAAAAAAGTCTGCTCGTCTCCTTGAAGCGGCCTTTATACCTTTATGTGACACACACTGGGGTGAGCATGAGCACCAACTGCCTTCTGTAGTGTCTCCACTGCGCACCGCGCGTCTTTTGATTCAGTCACTTTTTTCCCGAGACAACACTCTCTTTTTTTTTATTTTTATTTATTTATTTATTTTTTACCGTCAACAACCCAAACAAATGCACGTGTTGACTGGCTCTATTCCAGCTATATGATTGGTTCGACACGGCGCAACTCTCAATATCATTGGCTATTTGAATTGCCTGCCAAAACATAGATGAATGAAACATATTGACCACATCTTAAATGTTACACTTCAAATACCGGTAAGCCGTCCTGTTGCAACTTGCGGTGGATCAGGACGGGACATGACGGAGGGTCTCGGATCAGGAGCCTACCTGTGCGGGCCAGGACCGAGGACGAGTCCGCCCTGGCTGTATTTACAGTAGCCTATATGTCTCGAGAAACACATCCTTCCTCCGCCGCCTGCCGCCACAGAGTGAAGCCTCTCTTTCCCCAGAAGGAAGCAGGTTGAACACTTAATTAATAAATGCCGGTTGATTTGAGCGATTTAAGCAAATAAACACCCACATTTATAGGTTACTGTTTTATCACCCAGCCCTAGGTCGGCTATTGTTCTCTTCCTACCTGGGAAACAGGAGGGAGACACAGCTAATAAACCGACAAGCACTGAAAGCCGCATGATTAAAAAAAAAAAAACAACCTGCAAATAAGCCGACGAAAAGATGCAATTTGCCACTTCACTTTTTGTCGATAGCCTATATTATTTGCAGGGCTTTTCGGGGATCTGGTGACAGTGAGGGATCTGAACTGATTCACTGCGGACCAGCAACAATCAGGTCCATCGCAGCAGCAGCAGCAGCAGCTCTGCCCTGCTGCATGTCACTCTGTGTATCAGCGCAATCTCGTTTACATTACATTAAGCCGACATCAGGAGAATAATGAGACGCGGCAGTCAATTAAAGTATAATGTACAGATATATATCATGATTTTGGGGGGCATTCTTGGTCAAATTGAGGACCAAAAGGCCCGTGACCGCGGCTATTTCCTACTCTGAACGCGACGCGAGCGACAGAAATAGAAACCGGGCGTCGGGCTCAAAACGTCGCGTCGCATCGCGTCGTATCGCGCTGTATCGCTCGCGGCCAGTTAGGACATTACAATAGGAAGCCGTTAATTTTGCCGCTATCGCTCGCTCGCATCGCATCGCATCGCATCCGGTTAGGACACGGTGTTAGTAGGGACTCTTTTAAAATCATCAACGTTCTATTGTGGTAAATAGCCAAAATAGGTGGAAAAGTAAGGTTTTAGGGCTATATCTATTTTGTGTGATTCTGGTAAACTCCCTTCGACAGGGCTATTCAATTGGCGGCCCCGAAACAATCTCCGAGTAGCTCGGCTCGTGGTTGACCCAAAAAATAAATAAACAAACAAACAAATAAATAAATAAATAAAACACGTTTTGCGAGAATGAACTCAGAATTCCTACTGTAGTTCAGACAGTGAATGCACCACTCCACGTAGCTTAGCAACACACAACCCACCCACCCCACTGCGTTGTTTTGAAAGTCACTGCTAGAACCGAAGCTTAGTCTGTCGGTGGATGAAAGGTTTAGCGTGCTCTCCAGAAACACTGTGTCGGGCCACAGCCACTCCTCACGGAGAGGGAGGCTTCGCGGCGGCGGACGTCCGTCAGTCTAACTGCCCTCCGCGGTCCTGTGGTCGCTACAGGTCAGTGAAAGACAAGTCTCCCGGTCTGCCCGGGATCGACGGACCTCTCTTTTTTTGAGGGAATGAAGTAGGCCTAATAGTCTACTTGCCAAAAATGAGTACCCGGAAATGTTGAGTACCCTAAAGTTTTATGTTAGAAATATATAGTATGGGTCCCCAGTATAGAGGGTTTTCACCTACGTCACGTTCTGGGCAGTAACCCGGATGCGCGGCCATATTGGAGGCACTCGGAGGTAAACAGTGCGATCATACATACAGGACTGTGATGGATAAATGTCCGAAACCACAGATAAGCTCCCCAAAATGCGTTGTAGACGCAAAGTACTTCGTCCCCAGGAAAATGCACGATATTTGGAAAAGCTACGGTTTATTGGTGGTGCAGATCCATGTGTTGGCTCCCTCGTCTTGGATCAATGACGGCCCGGGGAGTCAATTGCGTATTCTGATATCAGAGTTCTCGGACATGATATGCCATAAAAGCAAGCACATTTTTGACACAGCCATTATGCCAGAGTTAGTTGGAAAGTTTTAAGACTTTCTGTCACCAGGTTGACTTTGGAAGGATAATTCTGTGTGACAATGCAAAATGTCATTAAGTGGTTTCACTACTTAGTCCTGCATCAATGTTAAGGTTGCACCAAAAGGAAAATAGTATCGCCCAGAGTCAGTGCCAAAAGCTACCTCACATTACATACGAAATTGTGTTTACAATTAGTTTATAGTATAGCCTACTATATGCTATAATTTATAGTAGCCTGCACAGTTAAATAAGTGTTCTGATAACTGCATTTCCTTTAATAAATCTGTAGGCCTACGCTGATGAAAGTGTTATGCTGTGTGTTTTCTCCCACAACAATACAATAACAATGATTTAACAAAGACTCCAAAATTAATAATGTAGCCCAGACTTGTTAATATTTTTTTTTATTGACAATGCATATAAAAATATACTTTAGTCAAGATCAACAATTGATGGGCAAAGCTTCACCAAATCACAAGTCAAATCTTATCAATGGTACGATAACCATCACTATCTTTGCACATCAATTGGCAATATCCCCCACAAAAAATAGTATATTTCTGGCGCACGCTTCCAGTCACACGCTCAACATGAATCCTGACGTGGGCAATTTTCCTTCTTTTTCTAAGTTTCTAATAATAATAAGTGTGACTTTCCACGAGTGAACGCTGGATTTTTTTTTTACATGGAAACACGGCAACAATAATTCACCATCTCCTTTCCTTCGACGTTCGGGATCTGCTAGTTCTCGAGTGCGTGCGCTCTGTTTACCTGCTGCTCCAATACCTCCAGTACCTCCAATATGGCGACTGCCGGTTTGATGACGCGGTGATGACGCGCCGTGAAAACCCTCTATTCAGAAACTGCCGGATGCTAACTTGTAAATATTGGGCAATTAGCATAATTAGCACAAATTAGCATAATCGCCTATATAGGCAATATTTCAACAATTGCTTGGCTGATCTGGGCAATATTAGTGTGGTTTTAGGGGTTATTTATGATGCTGAATCCATTTCTGACATTTTCAAAATTCAAAATGGCCGTTTAAACCGGAAATGACCAGATTTTAACCGCCAGTGGGCCAATTTTGATGGATTTCAAACCAAATCTTTAGAGTTTTAGAGGATGCTGGTTGGACATACTAATATAGTATGGGTAAATTTACTATACCAATATATAGGATGGGCCCCCAGCTTTTAGAAACTGCTGGATGATATATATCGGCCCATATATATTCGTATGCAAAACCTGCAAAGTTGAGGTAATGCAAGGAGGATGGTAGCCTGTAACCTTGTTATTTGGAAGTAAAATACATTCTGAAAATAAAGGACAACATTCAAAAATTCAGCTTGCATGATTTTCAGTCTGTACAAAAATGTATCATCTCAGACACTTAAAAAAACAACAACACATATCGATATCGGTAAATATCAGTTATCGGCCATAACAGAAAAATTCATATCGGATATCGGTATCGGCCAAAATTTTCATATCGGTGCATCCCTAGAAATAAATAAAAATGCATTCAGCCTATGAATTAGATTGTTACATCATAATGTTGCTCAGAAGAGGACAGAACACATGTGCATAGCTTTTAACCCATAGGTTCCCAACGTGGGGTCCGGGCCAACCAGTCAGAGATTTCAGGACTTCCACAGAGCTTACCGTATGTTCCGATTGTGAGAAACAAATCTTCGTTGCTATTGACTCTTCTTTTGAGCTTCTGGTGCCCCCAGGTGCTGCCAATGAGGTGCTTACACTGGAGCCTGAGCATGTGGAGGAGCGTTATGTTCAGCAATGAGTCCAGATTCTGCCTATGGCAGTTGGATAGGGTCAAAGTGTAGAGAAGACGCGGAGAACCCAGTGCAGGCACTTGCTTGGCAGCACATGGGGGCACCACATGCTCAAAAAAAGAGTCAATGGCGACAGCAGAGTAAGCTGTTTGACTTGGAGGAGAAGATTTGTTTCTCACAACATCAGAACATAAGCTCTGTGGAAGTCCTGAAATCTCTGACACCTCCATTAGGGGGGCCCGGACCCTAGGTTGGGAGTGTATGGGTTAAAAGCCATGCACATTAGTGATGTGTTCTGTCCTCTTCTGAGCAACATTATGTTGTAACAATCTAATTTATTAGGTGAATGCAATTTTAATTTCAAATACATGAGTTAAAGCACAAGTCAACGGAATGTTTTTGTTTTTTTATAAGTCTTAAATAGTCCTATTTCCCGTCAGCAATCACCTGCATAGAGCGTTTCGGCTGAAACACGAGTCTCTCAGTCACTCTGCTCTGCTGTAAACCCAGGAGAAAATTTTCCTTGTGGGATACAAGCCAATGAGCAGAGAGAACGGCATGTGTCTGCAGCCAAGGGATGAACGTGAATGTGGTGACGTAGGGATGAGGACCAATAGATCCATGACGAGGGCGGGGGCTGCTAACTCATGGTGCGTTCAAGGCAACTCATAACTCGTGTTGCAAGTGGCCATTATAGTGCACTTTCATAGGCAACAGGTCGGAAAAACACGAGTTAAAGGGTTGCCTAGAATGCTACAAAGTCGTAAGTCGTGACTTGAAGCCGTAAGGTTTCAAAAGCCTGCCTGGAACGCAGCATTAGCCAAAACGACCGGATCACTGACTTAAAGCAGATATCAGCGATCCGGCCGTTTTGGCTAATGCTGCGTTCAAGGCAGGCTTTTGAAACCGTAAGTTACAGCTTCAAGTCACAACTACAACTTTGTAGCGTTCCAGGTAACCTAGGTAACCCGTAGCTCGTGTTTTTACCGTCCTGTTGCCTGTGAAAGTGCACTATAACGGCCACTCGTAACTTCCGACCCGTGAACTCATACCAGATCGAACTGGTACGACTTCACAGGAGGGAAAAGTACAAGTTACGAGTTTCCTGGAACGCACCATGAGTTAGCAGCCCCCACCCTAGTCAGGCATCTATTGGTCCTCGTCCCTACGTCACCACATTCATGCATATCCCTTGGCTGCACACACAGCCCTTCATGCCTTTCTCTCTCCTCATTGGATAACACTTGTATCCCACAAGGAAAATTTTCGCCTCTGTTTACAGCAGAGCAGAGTGACGGAGAGACTCGTGTTACGGCTGAAACACTCCATGTAAGTGATTGCTGACGGAAAATAGAACTATTTAGGACTTATATTAACAACAACATTCCGCTGATATCTGCTTTAATGTCCAACCAGCATCCTCTAAAACTTGGCTTGAAATCCATCAAAATCGGCCTACTGGCGGTTAAAATCTGGTCACTTCCGGTTTAGACAGCCATTTTGAATTTTGAAAATGTCAGAAATGGATTCAGCATGATATAGAACCCCTAAAACCACTCCAGTATTGCCCAGATCAGGCAAGCAGTTGTTGAAATATTGCCCATAGCAAGTATGCTAATGTCTGCTAATTATGTCAATTATGCTAATTGTCCAAAATATATAAGTTAGCATCCGGCAGTTTCTGAAAGCTGGGGACCCATACTATATATTGGTACATATATTTACTCACACTATAGTTGCATGTCCAACCAGCATCCTCTAAAACTTTAAAGATTTGGCTTGAAATCCATCAAAATTGGCCCACTGGCGGTTAAAATCTGGTCACTTCCGGTTAAGACAGCCATTTTGAATTTTGAAAATGTCAGAAATGGATTCAGCATCATCAATAACCCCTAAAACCACTCCAATATTGCCCAGATCAGACTCCAGTATTTCCCAGATCAGCCAAGCATGCAGTTATTGAAATATTGCTCATAGCAATTAAGCTAATGTATCCTAATTATGTCAATTATGCTAATTGTCCAAAATAAATAAGTTAGCATCCGGCAGTTTCTGAAAGCTGGGGACCCATACTATATATTGTTACATATATTTACTCACACTATAGTTGCATGTCCAACCAGCATCCTCTAAAACTTTAAAGATTTGGCTTGAAATCCATCAAAATTGGCCCACTGGTGGTTAAGATCTGGTCATTTCCGGTTTAAACGGCCATTTTGAATTTTGAAAATGTCAGAAATGGATTCAGCATCATCAATAACCCCTAAAACCACTCCAATATTTCCCAGATCGGCCAAGCAGTTATTGAAATATTGCTCATAGCAATTAAGCTAATGTATCCTAATTATGTCAATTATGCTAATTGTCCAAAATATATAAGTTAGCATCCGGCAGTTTCTGAAAGCTGGGGGCCCATCCTATATATTGGTATAGTATATTTACCCATACTATATTAGTATGTCCAACCAGCATCCTCTAAAACTCTAAAGATTTGGTTTGAAATCCATCAAAATTGGCCCACTGGCGGTTAAAATCTGGTCATTTCCGGTTTAAATGGCCATTTTGAATTTTGAAAATGTCAGAAATGGATTCAGCATCATAAATAACCCCTAAAACCACACTAATATTGCCCAGATCAGCCAAGCAATTGTTGAAATATTGCCTATATAGGCGATTATGCTAATTTGTGCTAATTATGCTAATTGCCCAATATTTACAAGTTAGCATCCGGCAGTTTCTGAATACTGGGGACCCATACTATATATTTCTAACATAAAACTTTAGGGTACTCAACATTTCCGGGTTCACAATGGGGCCCTATGGGCTGGCAAGTGGACTATAACCAATAATTTAATTTTAACGCAACTACTTCTGCAATGGAGAAATCAGAACAGTAACTTGATTAGGGTACATTTAGATAGTGATTTACATAACCCCCTGTAACGTTAAACCTCAGTGGAAACTCAGAGGACCATAGGCCTCAGGAAACGTTGATAATGCTGGGGTTTTTTAAATGCTGCTCATTGTTCATAACATCCTCCTGATTGACCACTTAATTATGTCCTCTTATTGTTTCAGAGCTCCTGCACAGCAGCATGACAACTTCAACAAAGATGTGATACTTCTTCCCAATCAATCATGGGGAATTGTCTGCAAACAAGGGACCAAAGTATGGCTACACAAACATGGACACATCCTCAGTGCCTTTGAGTTCCAGAAGGTCTGGGACCACCAGACTGTATTACAACGCATCAGGGATGGATTTGGTGAGCGTATTCCAGAAGATGTCAGGTAAAGGTTTTTCTTTCTTTCTTTAATAAAAACACACACACACACACACACACACACACACACACACACACACACACACACACACACACACACACACACACACACACACTTACAGAACAGTGCATTTAATAGCATACTTTAATTAAAAAATAAAAAAAAAGTGGTCACATGTCTTTTAGAAGTAATAAATCATGGCATGTGCTATACTGACACACAGTCACAATCTATCTGTCTGGATGATTGTAAAACATGTTATTTGGCTGGATTAAAACATTTTTTTTGTTCCCCATCTTGTTCCCCCTTTTTGTAGTCTCCAGTTGCTCATGGCCTGTGGCAATAAACTGGTGTGCCCTAAGCTCCAAAACGGTCAGGAGCTGAATGGTATTCTTATCCACAAGGTTTATAAAACTAAAGCTCTGTATGTAAAACCATCAAGGATGCTTTTGGTAAGTGTGCCTTTTTTATTTGTTATTACCAATTACATATATATTATAACACACACACACATTTATATATTTCAGGAGGATAGTAACGATGAAGACGGTAACCAACTTCCATCTGACACCACCCATTCAATGTCAACAAGGACTACAAGGGCTAGTATTTGCATTAGCAGTGATGATGGAGATGACCCTGGCACCAGCTCCAGTGGGGAAAGATGTAACTGTAAACCTGGCACAAGTCTTCCTGATGGAGGGGACCTTGCAGCAAGTGATGGTACTCCTGGCACCAGTGGTCCTGAGAGTCGCCCTCCTGGCTCAAGCAGTACAAGAGGCACAAGTGTTCCTGATGGAGGGGGCCTTGCAAGACATGATGGAACAAGCAGTCTTGATGAGGACAACTACTCTTCTTATTTAACACTTGTTGGTGCTATGCCTGATGATTGCTCTGAGGATGAAGAATTGCAGCAGGCAATAGTTGCCAGTATGCAGAGTCGCATGTGAGTAGTGCACACAGATTGAGTTTGACAAATAAGGATAATCTGATCCTTTACATAGACTGTAAATCATTGGTCCTTACATGATGTTATGATATGGGTAATGGAACAATTAATGATGCGAAGCCTGCGAAGCTAGTTCAGGCAGACAACTCAGGCCGCGCCCACTCTGATCAGCTGATCAGTCACCTGCTCTCCTCGCCCTGATTGGGCGGGTTATTTAAATCCCCCCAGTTACCTGCTCGTCCCTGGCTATGCTCTGCTGCTGCCGCCCTGCCTTTCGCTTCTGCTGCTGCCTTGCTGCTCTGCCTTCTCTGCTGCTGCTGCTGCCTTGCTGCTCTGCCTTCTCTGCTGCTGCTGCTTCCTTGCTGCCCTGCTGCTCATGAGGTTTTGCAAACCCACCACCTCCCCAGCATCCACCTGTGGCCTCTGTCTCTTGACTCCCTGCTGGGGGGTCTGCTTCATTCCCTGTAATGCCTGGCAAGGCAGATCATTCAGGGAATGAATATGAGTCAGAGCCTGACGCCAAACCTGCTGCAGCCATGCTCAAGAATATTGCTATCCTGCTGTGCTTCAGCTTGCTATGCTTATGCTCAATAAATAATTTCTTCTCATTCCAGAGTTGTCTGATTGAAATGGATTAAAGGGACATTGTGTAGCTTCTCTTGTTGTCTGCTCACAAAAAACAATTATTTCTTTCAAAAGTATGTGTTTCATTAATCAGCCATTACCCCTATCAACAAACTGAAGTGTTCCGGTAAGCTTTGTATGATGTCACATTACTGTGTTTCTGATCATCATTATATTTTGTGTTTTTTCATAGCGTTGAAAATGTTCCGGTTCAGGCGATACTGCTGGAACTGGCCAGCAAAATTAATGTGAAGAGGGTGTGCAGATTTAACATAAATAGATCTGCTGTTTGGGACGGAGCCCTCCGGGGATTCAAGAGGTTGTCCTATGAGCCCAACGTGATGATGTCTATAAAGTTCTCGGATGACATGGGAAAAAACGAAGAAGGAATTGATTTAGGAGGTCCAAGGAGGGAATTTTTGAGGCTCCTAATGGAGAGCATTGCAAAGTCCGCCATGTTTGAGGGAAAAGAAACCAGCAAAAACATTGCTCTCAACAGTACTGGTACATACACACACACACACACACTCTCTCTCTCTCTCTCTCTCTCTCTCTCTCTCTCTCTCTCTCTCTCTCTCTCTCTCTCTCTCTCTCTCTCTCTCTCTCTCTCTCTCAACTTTTTGTTTTTTGGTCTGATTTTATCATTTAATTTTGTACAATAAAATGTGATTTAATTATGTAGTTCTTTTCTAGTATTATTACAGTTCCTCTTATTCTGTTGTTTTGCAGCTCTAAGAGAGGACTGGTATTATATGGCAGGCAGGGCCATTGCGATAAGTTTGGTGCATGGTGGTCCCCCACCAAACTTCCTCTCACCAGTACTATTTTCCTTACTGGTTGATGTTCTGCCAAATCCAGTTATGGAAGACATCGCTGATTTGGACCTTTTGGAGAAAGTAAGAAAGGTCAGTTGCAACTCTTTCTACGATGACAGGAATAACAGACACAATGCTGAAATGTCATAATTTAATCAACAAATGTGTCACTGTATGAGGACTGATCAAGGCAGATTTTTAAAAATGTTTGTGCCATATTCTGTTCATTTATTATTACCGATGTTTTCACATAAGCATTGGCCTTTGCCAGAAAATTAACTAATTACTAGCTTCTGCTGTATAACAAGCCAATATGCTGCTCCTTGTGATGCCAGGTATCAGAAAGCACAACCATTGAAGACCTTGAAAAGGCAAAGGCCCCCCTGCTGGACTACTTGGCCAATGCCGGATGCCTGAGGCATCTTCGGTCAATCGAAGACAGGGATCTCCTGGTGCAAGACATTGTAATGTTCCAGGTGATCCACCGGGTTCAAGGGCCATTTCAAAGGTATTCAGTGTTGGTGTACAGTCAGAATATGGAATAGACTTTTACCCATTAACAAGTAATTATGAATGAATTAAACAAATATAATTGTTTTTTTTATTATTGTTGGGTTTTTTTTTTTGTTTCTTATAGATTCTGTGAAGGACTGAAAACTCTAGGGGTTCTGGAGAAAATCAAGAACCATCCAGACAGCTTTCGCCCCCTGTTCTGCTATGAACCAAACACACTGACTGCTGACCAAGTAGATGATCTTTTCAACATTCGTCAATCACCAAAAGGGAGCAACAGAAGAGTTGCAGAGGAAGTGGTGATTGCCTTCTGGCGAGACTATCTTCAAGATGCAGAAGGTACAATAACTGACTTAGAACCTTGCCTTTTGGTTGATAATTATAAAACTTTTTTTTTTTTTGAGTTAATGTTGTTTTATTGATTAAAAACACTTGAAACCACAATAATCAATTTCCTTTTCTTGTTTACATAAGACTTGTGATTACAACAACAAAAAAACAACATAACAGAAGCATTGAACTGTCATCAATAACAAATAACTCATGTTTTGAGATCTGAACCAAAATCAAACACTGCAAAAACTCAAAATCTTACCAAGAATATTTGTATTATTTCTAGTCCAAAAATAAAAAAAAGTATAATAGATTAATTTTGACTAGAAATGAGACAGTTTGACTAGAAATAAATCATTTATTAATAATAAGCTACTATTGAGTGTAAAGACTTTAAAGGGGAAGTCTAATAAATATGTTGGAACAGTTTATACATTTAAAGCAACAGTAACCTTTCAAGAGTTAAGCACTATGATTTCATTATTGGTTGATTCTGTTCTGTTTTATAGATGAAGGGCCATCTAAACTGCAAATGGTCTTGGCCTTTGCAACTGGCGCGTCTGTTGTCCCTCCCATCGGCTTTTCACCAAGTCCATCTGTGGAATTCATTCATCAAGGAGATGATGACTTCTCTTCCACGCCAATGTTTCCGAAGGCCAACACATGCATTAACTGCATTAGGTTGCCTCTCCATGTTTCATTCCAGGTCTTTAAGGAAAAGTTTGACTTTGCCTTAGGGAACACCTATGGATTTGGCAGACCCTGAATCAAGGGCTACAAACAAGCTCGGTGGGCGCGCACTTCATCCTGCGCAATAGCGCAGCCGGCACAGTCGGCTGGTGCTTCTGTAACAATATAACGTGCCTACTGTATAGGACTTTGTGTTGATTCAACCATGCTCCGATACAGCTGAGGCTGTGAAGAGCCTCCTCCCGTGGCTGTCTAGCGCTGTAGATACGTTTTTTTTTTCATATTTCAGCCTATTTCGCACACTGCTGATGAGCATTGTTTTTTTATTAGCCTAATTCTCCGCAGGACTGCGGCAAAAAAGGAAGAAAGTAGCTCAATTTCAATTTGTGCAACTGTGTTTTTTCCTTTTTTTTATTTTTTAAAAATAAAAATGTAAAAACTTAAAATAAAGGCCCCAGGCGTGTATTTGGGACCTGCGTTTATTAATAGTGTTCAACCTGCTTCCTTCTGGGGAAAGAGAGGCTTCACTCCGTGGCGGCAGGCGGCGGAGGAACGATGTGTTTCTCGAGACATTACTGTAAATACGGCCAGGGCGGACTCGTTCTCGGTCTCGCTGACCTCTGTGGTCCTGGCCCGCACAGGCTCCGGATCCGAGACCCCCGTCATGTCGGTCCTCCCTCCTGATCCGCCGCGAGTTGCAACAACCCAGCGGAGGCCCAGTTTCTCCACTCCTCTCCCTTACTTCAGCATCTGTGTTGGCTCGCTCCACCATCCTTTTCTTTTTTTGATAATGCAACGTAGGCCTATAGCCTAAATACGCGTATGAGTAATCAGAGAACACGCTACTTTCTTAATAAGTCATTTACAAGGAGCCAGCCGAGCCAAGCTGACACTGTACAGACAGGTGCTGAAGTGCGGATGAGAGGAGTGGACAGACCAGGAGGAGCAACCAGCTGAGAGGCGTCTCCTCAGTCCTGCTCTAGTTGCATAGAATATATTTTGGCAACCAGAAAAATAATGTTGACCCACAGATTATTTGGGATGGGCGTTTAATAAAAAAAATATTTTGCTACATAGCGGGACTCTGGCATTTGGGACTCTGTGCTTATTTGAAGTTTTATGCACATTGAGTGAGTGAGTGAGTGAGTGAGCAAGCGCGAGAGAAAAGTGATGCGCCAGATAATTTCCAACCGGCAAAAACAGAAATGAGACGAAAAACAGAATATGTCCAGGAGATGTTGTCCCGTCATCACGACGTGAACGAGGATCAGATGGCTCAGGTTTAGTAATGAGGAAACGGTCACTGTCAGCTGCACATCTCTGCAGCTGAAAGGCCCGCGGAACCGAAGCGCAGGCAGTCGGCGCAAATATTAACCGGTCTGCCTGTTCACACATCTCGCGGTGTGGTCCTTAGTTCGGCGTCTGTTTTATTTTTCACGCGAGTGTCTGTCAAGCTGGATAGATCATATCGCACCAGACAGGAAGTGAGGCACAGAAAAGGCGAGCGAATCCGGTCAATTTTGAAAATAAAATAGTTAAATGATGATTAATGAAGTTGCTTGTCCGTCTATAAATATATAAATGTGTATCTGCACACGAGATACACGCACACAGAGGTAGAGACAGACCTGTGTGTGTGGAAAACTGAATATGGAGTCAATGTTTTACCGGCGGGGAGAGCATGCAGCAGAAGCAGCTCCCTGTGACCAGCAGCGCCTGAAGATGCGCGCAGCGCCCGCTTCGTCCGGGCTGTGAGAACTACTTTAATCAAAGCTACATTGTTGTGAGTCGGCTCCGACAGAAGCTCTGCGCCGTGCACACTGTTTCAGCTGCCTATTGTCATAGTTTATCAACGTTTTTTCGTCATTCTTCATTAGGATAATGTTAGGCTGAGTTAATTTTGCGGTGGGGACAAAATTGGTCTTGACAAAAAGTGGTGGGGACATGTCCCCAGCGTCCCCAGCGTAAATGACGCCTATGTCCTGAATACCATATGCAAGTGTCTCACTTTTTTGGTTAACTACAACTGTCATTTAGGCATTAGTCTGAAGTCCTGGCAAAGGCTCCTGTTCATTTTTATTTATTTAACCAGGCGAAAAATCTGTTAATAACACCTGAATGCCACAACTGAAGAGGTGTCTGCTCCCCTTGTGTGGAGAGGCCATGATTGTTTTTCTTTTCTTGGCAAGTAAACATAATGCAGACAAAAAAAGGTGTATTTCATTCAATGAATCAAGGATACCTTGTTCTTCCATGAAGTTAAATATGTTTATGAAGTGTCTACAAACAACTCTATTGAGTTCTGCCCATAGTCTTTCAATTCTTTGGTTATGGACTGAAACACCTGTAATGACACTGTCCAGGCCCCTTCTCTCTAACATGAAACGTGCAACGAGTACATTTTCCATTCCATGATCGCACCTGACTCTTGCAGGCAAACCAAAGTTCTCAACGCCCTCCAAAAATAATGATAGAACAGTTGAGGCTCTGTTATTGGATGAGCACCGCAGGTATGTAATAGCCCGGCTGAAGCCATCAACACAGCCATGTGTGGCAAGGTGAAGAGGGACCCGGGCGGGCTTCGAACCCCAGACTCCCGGGTCGGAGTCATGCGCGCTAACCAGTCGGCCAAAGGGACATCCCCTTGGCCAAGTAGCCAGGGCACATGATCAACTGGAGCCATAGTGACAGGAACCTCAACTGTCACATCTCTCCCCCTCTTTTCACAAGCACGTCCTCGTGCCTCCGCGCAGGCTGCCACACATTAGGAATCCATGGACCTGCCACATGGATCCTGCCAACAACGCCAGAATGTGGCAAGGTGAAGAGGGACCCGGGCGGGCTTCGAACCCCAGACTCCCGGGTCGGAGTCATGCGCGCTAACCAGTCGGCCAAAGGGACATCCCCTTGGCCAAGTAGCCAGGGCACATGATCAACTGGAGCCATAGTGACAGGAACCTCAACTGTCACACATGCATGACCAGACGCCACCTAACCAGCTTGTGGTTTCCATCGAAATGCCTGTTGGGAGATCAGAATCAGTATTATTACACTTGTGCACTAATGGGATAGACATAACAGCTTAGAACAAGAATATCTATCTATATCTATCTTAAATGTCTACAAGAGTAACAGGAACTTTTATATATAACTTTTATATTTCTATTAAACATGAAAACTACAACAGAAACAAAAAATAAAACACTGAAATGGTTAAATGGTACACTTCCAGAACAGCGCTAAAAAAGGGGACATATTATGGAAAAATCCTTTTTTGAAGGCTCTGTGTGTTTGTCTTGACTTCCAACCCCCAAAATTTGAGAATTGACAAATAAATCCATGTGGTTTTACGAGTTCTTCCCTCACACCTGGGAACTATTTCAATTTGTGTAAAAGGGGCATAATATGTCTCCTTTAAAATAACTTTTGAGTATGTCTGACTTAATTGTACATTATTTTTAATGGTGTGGCATGGTGCCTTTATTTAAAAAATTATCTTGGCAAGTCTTTCACCATGAGCTTACCATAATTGGTTGGGGGATTGAACACTGTAGACCCGCCTCCTTATAGCATGACGGCGTCTAAATGATCGTCCAATGGGATCCACCCGATTCAAGCTGTCTCTGACCCGCCAACGCTGGATCCTTAAGTCAAGTGATCTCAGGCTTCCAAGGACATAGGTCTCCCCTGCATTTGGAGTATTCTGTAGTATAACAGTCACAAGACTATCCAGTTCTTGATTTGACATAACTGCATATCTTAATGGTTCAGTTCCCAGTAGTAGTCTGTGCCTGTGCAGAGTTCTTCTACTTATCCGAAAGCAAGATGCAATTCTCTGCCATGTCATGCCAATGGACACACAGTGAGAAATTTGTTCACTGGTTATTGTGTATCTGGGACGGCCGGGGTGACCAGTGAAGGTTGTTGGGGGTAAAAAAATATTTGCATCAGCAGACCTCTGTCTGGCCTCGGGTCACAACATGGCACCCCCCCCCCCCCCCCCCCCCCAACATGTGCACACCTAAACCGGGCTCTACAAACACTGGTGCGCATATCATGCCCCGTAATGGGACTTATCGCTCATTATTCATAAATAATAGCCTATAGCCTACTGCACAACTGAAAATATTGTAGCAACCCCGCAGTAATGTTCTTGTTATGATTAAGTTGTGTGATTTCTGACTGACTGTGAATGTGTAGTATGGGCAGGTATAGGGTGGTTGGATGAGGGGCAGAGTGAGGAAGACAGCTGCGTGTGTCTGTGTGTAGGTGAGGGAGGGAGGAGCACAGGAGGAAGAGAGAGCTGCTGTCATAAGTTGGTGTTATGTTGATGTAGTTACGTCGGGTTGGACGCTACAATATCAATAAACACGTGAGTTTAACATAGACGTCAGACGCGAAATAGCCGCCAGCCAGTTTCCTTTCAGCCCCGTTAACCGATTGTCGCCAGGTGCGCCAGAGCGCAGTGAGCACCTCTGTGCCAGGCTCGCGTTCTGTGTTTTTCATCTTAACAGAGCGCGCCAGAGATTAATACACACATTCACGCAGGCTACACACACATACGGGCTACACATGATACACATACCCACAGACACACAGCTGAGGGGCCGAGGCGCGGCACGGAGAAATGCGCATCTGGTGGCGTGCTCCCCGTGGGTGCTCAATCTGCTCAGTGGGTGCTCGTGCCCCGGAGCACCCACGGAATCGGCGCCTATGAAGAACAGATGAAAATTCATTTTAAGCACTGTCACTTTACACTTTTCACAGCGTTCCCTCCGATTATCCACCATGTAGGTTGCATGTGCCTCCTCAGAATGCTCCAAAGAAGAAAAATAGGGTAACCTGTAGATCATTCATGATGATCCCCGTGGCGCCCAGTAGGGGTCGCACCACCTCTGTGTGTATTTGTGGGTGTTTGGGTTATCGGGGTTCAGTTGGTTATGCCTGCTAGGCTGAATGCAAGTTTACCTGTGCATGCTCCCGGAGTTTCAATAAAACTACAATCTGAAGAGACACGGTGTGATCATTGAACTCACACAGAAGCATCTACATGGTGTCAGAAGACAGCAGCGACGAACTTTTCGCCTGTGAGTAACTTGTTGGACTTTTCTCCTCTACGGACCTGATGCTTCGGGCTACGCTAACTAGCTAGCCGTGGACATTTTTTGTTTTGCTGACCGTCATGGCGGAGGGTTTTCGCCGGCCAGACCCTGTTGTTTTTGACGACAACGTTGCCGAGAGCTGGCGAATTTTTGAAAGGGAGTATGATATTTTTATTGCTGCAGCGCACCCGGACAAGCCGGCAAAGACAAGGGCCTACATTCTTCTCAACCTCGCCGGCCCGGAGGCTATCGACCGTGAACGCTCCTTCGTTTATGCGGCTGAGGTGCGTGCGCCCGGGGACGGCGGAGCAGTGGTCACCCCGGGAGAGTCCAGAGAGGATCCGGACTGCCTGAAGAGGAAGTTCAGGGAAATGTGCAATCCTCAAAGCAACCGGACAATGGACAGACACAGATTTCATTCACGGAATCAAAAACAAGGTGAGAGCATCGAGTCATACATCAGTGATCTGAGGATAAAAGCTAAAAGTTGCCACTTCGGAGATTTAACTGATGAACTTATCTGTGACCGCATTGTGTGTGGCATCACCAGTGACTCTTTGAGAAAATCTCTGCTGAGAGATAGTGAACTAACTCTTGCCAAAGCTATCTCAGTCTGTCGCATTCACGAAATGACAGAAGAAAACAGTAAGACATTAGCAACTCAGGCCACCAATGTGGATGCACTGAAGCCGTCCTACAACAAAAGGCAGCAATTCAGGCCCCAGACACCAACTCAAACCATAAGCAAATGCAGCAATTGTGGGGGCAGCCATGTTGCTAAAAGAGAGAAGTGTCCTGCTTATGGACAGCAGTGTCATAAGTGTCGTAAGATGAACCACTACAAAGGATGCTGCAAGTCAAAGTCATGGGACCAAAATAAGCTACAAAGAAAGACTTTCAGGCGGCCAGTGCATGAAGTGACAGTGGAGACTGATCATCAGCCCTTAGTGACAATATTAAAAAAGCCCATTCACACTGCCCCCGCTCGTCTTCAGCGGATGCTACTTCGCCTACAGAGCTTTGACATCAGCCTAGTGTACAAAAAGGGCAAACACATGTATTTGGCTGATACACTCTCCAGAGCTCCGTGTGCTCAAGCTTCCCAAAGCCTGGATGTGGAGGAAGCCTATGAGGTCATGTCAGTAAGCTACATCTCCACAGCTCGCCTGGATGAACTCAGGCAGCACACCTCAGAGGATGAAGAACTGCAAGCCCTCTGTACGGTCATCAGGAATGGATGGCCTGCCAGAGAAAGCCATCTCAAGCCCGCCATCGTTCCCTTCTTTCCCTACAGGGACGAACTCACTGTGGATGATGGTGTTATCATGAAAGGCCACAAAGCAGTCATCCCGCGCTCGCTGCGCAAAGAGTACATCACCATAACTCACAGAGGCCACCCAGGCATTGAAGCAACCAAACGCAGAGCCAGAGGCATTGTATTCTGGCCTGCAATGTCTAAAGACATCACCCAAGAGCTACTTACCTGCGCTGTGTGTAATAGCACCAAGTCACACCAGCAAAAGGAACCGTTGCAACTCCATCCTGTCCCAGATCTCCCGTGGTCCATCGTGGCCACAGACATGTTTGAGTGGCACGGCAAACACTATCAAGTGCTCGTGGACTCATATTCTGGCTGGTTTGAGGTCGACCTGCTCCATCAGCTAACATCATCAGCTGTGATCTCCAAACTCAAGAGACACTTTTCAGTACATGGCACGCCACACATTCTCATCTCTGACAATGCCAGACAATACACCAGTCAGCATTTCAAGAACTTTGCCAAACAATGGGATTTCATCCACACCACCAGCAGTCCTGAATTCCCACAATCGAATGGGCTCGCAGAGAGAGCAGTGCGCAGTGCCAAAGAGGTGATGGAGAAGTCTCACAGAGATGGGTCAGACGTCTTCCTCAGCATCCTAAATCTCAGAAACATCCCCCGGGATTCAACACTGGGCTCCCCGGCAGAGCGCCTGATGTCGCGTCAAACTCGCACAGCCGTTCCTGTCTGCACCGACCTGCTGCGACCAACACCTAAAAGCAGCCAGCAAGTCAGGGCCCAGCTCCTCAACAAAAGGCTCACTCTGAAACACCAGCATGACAAGTCAAGTCATCCACTGCAGCCTTTAACGGAGGGACAGGTGGTTCGCATGCAAACACCCAAAGGATATGATCAGCTGGGAATTGTGAAAGAGAGGAGCAAGGAGCCCCGCTCATATGTCATCCAGTCAAACGGGAGGACATACAGGAGGAACCGACGACACATTCTTCCTGTGGCAGAGCAACCACCACCGCTCCACACAGAAGATCAAGACTCAATCGCCACCAGTCATCACACTGTGGACAATGCCCCTCTCACACACACACCAGATGCAAACATCACACAATCAGAACAAGCATCCCCCTCCCAGGTAACATGCACTACACATTCGCCCACAGACAACAGCAGTACATTGTACACAACACGTTCAGGTCGCATCTGCAGACCAAATCCTAAATACATGTAATGAAAAAAAAAAAAAAAATCCTCGTACAATTGTTCATGTATGGTTAGGATGAGTAATTGCTTGACCAGGTAATCATAATTCATTGTGCATGTCTTTCAGGTTAACAACTCCTTGGAATTTCATGGTTATTATACATCCATATTTTATTCAATATTGGGTTGTTTCCAGTTCATCCAAGTGCAGCTAAGGTTATTGCTAAAAGTGTAACATTATAAATGTTTACAGTGTTTTCATTATCCAGTGCTCAATCATTTATGTTTGGGATGTGAGCTTAAGGAAAGGGATGTAGATCATTCATGATGATCCCCGTGGCGCCCAGTAGGGGTCGCACCACCTCTGTGTGTATTTGTGGGTGTTTGGGTTATCGGGGTTCAGTTGGTTATGCCTGCTAGGCTGAATGCAAGTTTACCTGTGCATGCTCCCGGAGTTTCAATAAAACTACAATCTGAAGAGACACGGTGTGATCATTGAACTCACACAGAAGCATCTACATAACCCTTTAATTTCCAGGCCGTTAATTACGTCATAATATCAAGAAATTACCGAGTAATAAAAATTAATTGCATAGTAATGCCAAGGAATAGCCTAGAAATAACGGTCAATTTCATGGTAATGTTGAGAAATATGCAGGAAATAACGTTTAATTGTGGAGAAATAGCCCAGTAATAATGGTCAACTGTGTAGTGATGTTCAGAAATATAGCCCAGAAATAACAAGTAATTGCATGGTAATGTCAAGACATATAGCAAAGAAACGGCAGTCTAGTAAAATAGACAAGTTGTAGTAGTAGAATTACTGCTAAGTATTGGGTAATTACAGAGTAAATAGCCTGTCGTTTCCATGATATAGTCAAGTACTTTCAGTGTGATGAACCTGATGTAATTGTCATTTCCACGGTCTTACCTTATGGTTAGCTGCAATATCTGTATCCCAAAAGCAAATGGTAGATCTGGAAATATCACCGTAATTAACCCATAATTACCTTTCTGCTGCCTGCAAAGTGTAGTGGACTTTGTTCCTTAGAAACGTATGGGTAGTTTCAGCCTACCTAACATGGTTATGAGAACTTCCACTGTTATAGTCTTGCCCAGTGGAAATGTCACTGTAGTTAACCCATAATTACCTTTCCACACTGCCTGCAAAGTGTAGTGGGCTTTGTTCCTAAGAAACGTATGGGTAGTTTCAGTATAACTAACACGGTTATGAGAATTTCCACTGTGGAAATATCATCGTAGTTAACGCATAATTACCTTTCCACTGCCTGTAAAGTGTAGTGAGCCTTGTTCCTTAGAAACGTATGGTAATTTCAGCATAACTATGAGAACTTCCACCGTAATAGTCTTGCCCAGTAGAAATGTCACCGTAGTTAACCCATAATTACCTTTCTGCTGCCTGCAAAGTGTAGTGGGCTTTGTTCCTAAGAAACGTATGGGTAGTTTCACGTAACTAACACGGTAATAAGATCTTACACTGTAGTAGTCTTCAAATCAATCAGGATCAAATGTGTAAACATTTTCCAACAAAGATAAGCTACGTACCATGAAATGTCACAACATGAACTCTTTTAGGAACATAGACACAATTTCCAAATGATGGAGGAGATAATTACCTTCACATTTTATATCAAGTGTACAATATTCCTGCTATAACCTATCCACCTTTTTCTGAACTTCATAGAAGAAATGCAAAGTACATGAATGGAATGTTGTCCTGTTAAATCTCAAAACTCATATTCACATGTTCCCATGAAAAAAATACAATGAAGCTGTTTTCAGTTGTTTTTAATAATTTCCCTGCTTATGTTAGCGGACAGGAACATGCCCAGTAGAGTTATTCCGTTTCCGATACCAGTATTGGAAATGCCTCCGATACCACTGAAAATGTTGGCATCGGTATCAGCAGTAGGCTACTGGTGTCCTGGTGTAGCCGGGATGGTCTGCAGGCCCCCACTGCTGCCTTGTGTTCTGTGCACAATAACAAGGGACGCAGGGCTGGGTTCACACTCAGGTTTATTCCTGTATGATGTGACATAAAACAAAAGGATGTGAATTAAAAGGTTATCTTCTCCATGAAAGTCATTTCTCAATCAGAAACAGTGCAGACTGACAAATGCAGCACTATATTTCTCCCAAAAAACTATCACATCTCTTCACATGGTAAAACACACAGGTAAAAATCTCTAACATAACAATGGAGGCTGAGCAACCACACACATACAAAAAAATACAAAAATAAAACCACAACAATTGGATTATATTAACAATTTAAAAATTTGATTAATTAAAAAAAAGAAAAGAACTTAACACACATCATCTGATGGATTTTGATGAAATTAATAAGAAAAATGTGTTGTTTCCTTGTAAAAAGGAGAAAGGTGGGATTCTCCGGGAATTAGCTGGATAATTTAGAGTGGCAAGGTGTATGGTATGGGTCTTGGTTAGAAGACGCGGAGGCATACGTCCGGTTTAGTGGATTTTATTGTGGTTCTGTAATAAATAAAGATACAAAGTAACAATCAGTACAAAACACCCCATGTAATGTACATAATAACATAACTCAGATATAAAGGACTGTAATAATTAAACATGATTTATGCTGTAAACAGTCACCTCACGTAACATAAACACAGTGAGAAGCTAATTAGCTAGTTAGCTGGACTTAGCTGGACGTAGGTAGCAGCAACTTAGCATGTCATTAGCAGGTAAACAATGCACATTAACATAATGTAGCTTTCAACTCCCATAGATATATACACGTGTATATATCTATGTTCAACTCCGACTTTGAAACATCATGTAAACTCACCTCTGGCATGTACACACAATAAACCCAGGATGTACAGGTGAAGCTTGGGTATAACAGGCAAAGGTAATTACAAGCTGTCCACAGGTGCGGTGCGTTCGCGAGCGTCGGAATAACTATGATGCATTCAAGAGCGTGGGAAATATGTAAACTAGCATGAAAACTCAATATAACTGAATGGTAGTTGGTTCACTTAACAACACCTAAACAACATGGGCTTTCTAACACCTTGACACAGGTACCGATCCGATACCACATGTGTTTATCTGTGGGTTATAAATACAACATGCAGCTAGAATATAATTATAATTATGATAATAATAATTGAAATGATGTTGTATTCATAACCCAAAGATAAACAGAAAAAGTAAACTACACATTTTGGTGTTTATGTAACCAGGAGTGAAAAACACACAGTTAATTCAGTACAGTAAAAGAAGAGAGACTGTTTATTTTCATTATCTTTTTTGCATAGTCAAAGTTTTAGTTTTCCTACAGGACCACTCAGTTCACATGGTCCCACGAGGGGTACCTAGTCCTCAGCAGCCAATCAGAGGCTTTGCAGGTCATGCTCAGCCTATCGGCTCGGAGGAGAGGTGAGACTGCGTTGCTCTTCCGGTCTGTCGGATCTCAGCCAGAGAAGCAATGGCAGCTGCATGCTAAGAGGAAGAGGAAAAAACAGGAGAAAACCCCGGAGTTTACCTGTGAAAAAGGAAAAGAGAGTCGGAGCACTTACCCAGTGGAGATCCGGAGCCAAGTGACTGAACGAAGGAGAGTTACGTCGGTAAGACGAGTCAATTATCCAATGAAAAAGAACAGCTTGTTGACGCTTGCCGTCGTCAATGCTAATGCTAGCTCTGTGCTTTACAGGCTAACCGCATCGCCTTTCATCTGGAGAGCTGCTGCGAGACCGACATCGGCGTGTGTTGCCATGATACACAGCGCAACGGTGAGAAATGTGTTTTTAGCTGCTCTGGTGCTATTTACCCAGGGGGCAAAGCAAAAAAACAGACACGGAGCGCTGTAAAAGGTTGTCCACCAGAAATGATATCTAGGACCTTCAAGGATTAAAACCTGGGTGGACAA
The DNA here is from genome assembly GCA_030347415.2 of Decapterus maruadsi. NCBI lineage: Eukaryota > Metazoa > Chordata > Actinopteri > Carangiformes > Carangidae > Decapterus > Decapterus maruadsi. The sequence goes on along the minus strand of CM064887.1, from coordinate 9,584,736 downwards.
CCCGGTCAACGAGCTGCAGGAAAGCTACGGGGTCCAAAGCCCCTCTTTTTGGGTCATTTTGCTGGCAAAAGTATGTAAATGCAAATATTTGGGTATTACAATGGCATAAATAGTCATACAACTATAAAATTTGGCAGAGAGTATCTTGACACATAGGGGAAGGCAAGAAAAAAAGATTCTGGGGTTTACTGCAACTTGATTTTAAGATATCACCCTCAACATCCCAAAAAAGACCAAAAAAAGTACTGTCCGCCTGACAAATTCTCATGGAAATTATTATTTTTCAGCACTTTATGGAGAACATCATGTATATAGAAACTTTCTTTAGTTCATAAGGTTCCACTTGAGTCCAAGCTAGCCTTTCTACTAGCTACTGGAAAGCTACAGGCTGTCTCCAAACAATGCAACACCTGTTGTGAAAAACTCCATGTTAACTGGCCCATTAGAATACATTGTATTCCGGGATCTCCCCAAAGTGAACAGATAGAGAGAGGAGACTGTTGGCCACAGCAAGTGAGGATTTTGAGATAGAAAGGCTATCTTGGACTCAAATGGAAGCTTATGAATTAAAGTAATTTTCTATATAAATGTTAGGTATAGATGTCCTCCATAAAGTGCTGAAAAATAATAATTTTCATGAGAATTTGTCAGTTTTTTTGGGTCTTTTTTGGGATGTTGAGGGTGATATCTTAAAATCAAGTTGCAACAAACCCCAGAATCTTTTTTTCTTGCCTTCCCCTAAGTGTCAAGATACTCTCTGCCAAATGTTATAGTTGTATGACTCTTTATGCCATTGTAGTACCTAAATATTTGCATTTACATACTTTCGCCAGCAAAATGACCCAAGAAGGGGGGTTTTGGACCCCGTAGCTTTCCTGCAGCTAGTTGACCAGGTTGTCCACCCAGGTTTTAATCCTTGAAGGTCCTAGATATCATTTCTGGTGGACAACCTTTTACAACGCTCCGTGTCGGTTTTCCAAAAAAATGGGACTTTGCCCCCTGGGTAATTTCCCTTGTTTTTCCCTGTGCTGAACGAAAACAGTGGTTAAGCTTATCAGAGTAAATTGAAATAAATAATAGTGCAATATTTCTGAACATTATGCACATTGAGTGTAATGTTTTTGCTGATGTGAATAAAATTAAAGTGGATGTGTTTTATTTTCACTTATTTTTCTAATGCCAATTTAAAGGGAGAAAAGGAGTACTTAGATGTGTCTGCGTTGTTTCTGATTGAGAAATGACTTTCATGGAGAAGATAACCTTTTAATTCACATCCTTTTGTTTTATGTCACATCATACAGGAATAAACCCGAGTGTGAACCCAGCCCTGCCTCCCTTGTTATTGTGCACCAGTGTTGTTTTCGTCAACGATGACGATGACGAAATATTTTCGTTGACGACCCTTTTTTTCATGACGATAACGAGACGATGACGAGATAAACACGGCTCTCTGATGACGAAAACATGACGAGACGTGTGTGAGTTTTCGTTGACGAGACGAGGACGGACGAAAACGTTAGTGGTCGGGCTGCAATCGCCTCTAAATTTCAAATTGGCGATTGTCAGCTTCACACAATTTAACAACGGCTCCGTCAACAACAGAACAGCGCTGCTGAGACGAGCCGCGGAGCGCCCGGTGCTTGTGATCAGAGTGGCAGAGTGCAGGTGCAGGTGAAGGCAGTGATCAGCTGCTCTGGTGACCGAGGTCGGCGCGCTGCAGCGGCTCCGCAGCGCTGACGAGTGGATGGTCAGACGTTCACAGTGCAGACACAGACACTTCTGCTTATTGTGCGTGTAATCTATCTGTCAATTAAAATCAACAAGTATCTGCAACGCTGCTGCATCCCATCCTTGTGGTCAGACCCACACCTGCATGCAGCGCACATTCTGCTCAACACACCTGGCGTCACTCGACGAGAAGATATACGTAGGTTAAGACCAAATGATTTGCCATTGGGTGAAAATTATGTGTAAAACTATTCCTTAATTGAATTAAGACTTCTTTTTTTTCACTGAAACTGACGAAAACTAGACTAAAACCTCGTTGAGTTTTCGTCGACTAAAACTAGACTAAAACTATCACATATAGAAATGACGAAAACTGACGAAAACTAATAAGAATTTTCGTCAGAAAGACTAAGACTAAGACTAAATCTAAAATGCCTGCCAAAAACAACACTGTTGTGCACAGAACACAAGGCAGCAGTGGGGGCCTGCAGACCATCCCGGCTACACCAGGACACCAGTAGCCTACTGCTGATACCGATGCCAACATTTTCAGTGGTATCGGAGGCATTTCCAATACTGGTATCGGAAACAGAATAACTCTACTGGGCATGTTCCTGTACGCTAACATAAGCAGGGAAATTATTAAAAACAACTGAAAACAGCTTCATTGTATTTTTTTCATGGGAACATGTGAATATGAGTTTTGAGATTTAACAGGACAACATTCCATTCATGTACTTTGCATTTCTTCTATGAAGTTCAGAAAAAGGTGGATAGGTTATAGCAGGAATATTGTACACTTGATATAAAATGTGAAGGTAATTATCTCCTCCATCATTTGGAAATTGTGTCTATGTTCCTAAAAGAGTTCATGTTGTGACATTTCATGGTACGTAGCTTATCTTTGTTGGAAAATGTTTACACATTTGATCCTGATTGATTTGAAGACTACTACAGTGTAAGATCTTATTACCGTGTTAGTTACGTTGAAACTACCCATACGTTTCTTAGGAACAAAGCCCACTACACTTTGCAGGCAGCAGAAAGGTAATTATGGGTTAACTACGGTGACATTTCTACTGGGCAAGACTATTACGGTGGAAGTTCTCATAGTTATGCTGAAATTACCATACGTTTCTAAGGAACAAGGCTCACTACACTTTACAGGCAGTGGAAAGGTAATTATGCGTTAACTACAATGATATTTCCACAGTGGAAATTCTCATAACCGTGTTAGTTATACTGAAACTACCCATACGTTTCTTAGGAACAAAGCCCACTACACTTTGCAGGCAGTGGAAAGGTAATTATGGGTTAACTACAGTGACATTTCCACTGGGCAAGACTATAACAGTGGAAGTTCTCATAACCATGTTAGTTAGGCTGAAACTACCCATACGTTTCTAAGGAACAAAGTCCACTACACTTTGCAGGCAGCAGAAAGGTAATTATGGGTTAATTACGGTGATATTTCCAGATCTACCATTTGCTTTTGGGATACAGATATTGCAGCTAACCATAAGGTAAGACCGTGGAAATGACAATTACATCAGGTTCATCACACTGAAAGTACTTGACTATATCATGGAAACGACAGGCTATTTACTCTGTAATTACCCAATACTTAGCAGTAATTCTACTACTACAACTTGTCTATTTTACTAGACTGCCGTTTCTTTGCTATATGTCTTGACATTACCATGCAATTACTTGTTATTTCTGGGCTATATTTCTGAACATCACTACACAGTTGACCATTATTACTGGGCTATTTCTCCACAATTAAACGTTATTTCCTGCATATTTCTCAACATTACCATGAAATTGACCGTTATTTCTAGGCTATTCCTTGGCATTACTATGCAATTAATTTTTATTACTCTGGTAATTTCTTGATATTATGACGTAATTAACGGCCTGGAAATTAAAGGGTTACCAAAAATAGCCCACACTTCCTCTTTTTAGCTGCCTTCCTGTTACACTGAAACGCCTTCCTCACAGCAAATTCTGGCCTTTGGAATAAACTCTCTGGGAGTTTATGTTAACTACATTTGAGTGTACATATGAGACCATCGAATAAACTCCAGGGAAAAGTTAAAGTAACTCTTTTCCGGGAGTTGATTTTTAACTCTTTTCTGGAGTTAAAACTGAACACTTGTGGGAGTTAAAAAACTACTCCCATGTGGGGTACAATACAACTCTCACCTGGAGTTAATTTGAATGTGAACTCTTTTATGGTGTTAACAGTCAAAACTTAAATAAAAAGATTACTACAAAGCAGACTATGAAAAACATTGATTGTCACACATTTTTATTTAAAAGGCTTGTTCGATTTTGAATCACGAACTGTAAACATTTTACACCAAACCAAATAGAAAGTGCAAACATTGTATAAAATCAATGCACAAATGTGACAGGATTTCTGTCATGCAGGACATATGTATTGTATGAGGTAGACTTTTAACATTCAATTTAACCTGTATAGATTTTACCTCTATAAAAAAAGGTGAATAAAAAAAATAAAAATAACTCCCCCCTGTTGTCCTTCTGGGTCAAGGAAGGAAGAAAGGACAAAGGGAAAGAAAAAAGGCAAGAAAGAAAGAGTGTAAGATGAAAGCAAAGAAGGAAGGAAAAAAGGGAAAGATGGGAGGAAAGAGGAAGGGAGGACGAAGGGAAAGAAGACAGACAAGAAAGAAGAAAGGATAAAGGGAAGGAAGTAAGAAAAGAAAGAAGGACAAGGGGAAAGATGGGAGGAAAAAGGAAAGGGAAGAGGAAGGCAAGATAGAAGGAGGGAGGGAACATATTGCGTCAAAAAGGAAGGAATAATTTGACCCAGAAGGATGACAGAAGGGTTAATTCTGACAACATTACTGTAATGCAGGAACATATTAACACATGAACCTGAAATTGAAGTTCATAAACATAAAACAAGAGCAAATTCCATATACTGGTAGCTTAAGCCAGCACTGTTGACATTTTAAATAATACAACCCTCTGACACAATATACAAATGTGAATCACAGCCATATGACATTTGAGCATCAAAACATTTGAAATGTCTTAATCTATCCATTTCCAGAACCAGTATCTTTTTTGGGATGTTTTCACTTATTTGAAAAGCATGGAAATGATCATGGAAACATGTTTCATGCTCAACTGAAACAAAAACAACTTTACTGTCATGCAAAATGATAGAGATTATTTTGCTGAACACTGGCATGTTTTCATCAGTGCCTGTGCAAACAAAGAGGCCGACACGATATTCAACTCCACACTTTACCCAGTTCGTGAGTCTGATAGTGGCTTGTGAATCAATGTGAAGATATGCAGCTATATCTTCTGTATAATCCAGTGTTTCAAGTAAACACTGTTTGACTGGACCAGACTCAATTGCTTTTGAAGAAAAGCATTCCCAATGATAAGCTACAGCAAACTGGTGTTTCTTTGCAAGTGACACTGTCAAATTCTTGAAATTCTTTACACAGTCTTTGAAAAACTTATGCTTCGCCTCGAACCTCATTGTCCAAATATGAATGAGTGGTCCGATTTTTCGAATGCACCTCGGATAGTGCACCATAAAATGATGCTTTGGAATCAAGTTTTTTGATGGGTACAGTTCTTTGAAGAGTTGGTGATGTTCAATAATCAGGTGCTTCAAATACACAGTCATACCTTCTGTAATGGAGTACGAGAACACAATGTTTATAATGTTTAGCAACAAGAGCAACAAGTGCCAGTGCAAGTCATGCTCTGGTACCAGGTCACTAGAAGGGTAGGCGTAAATAAGCAATAGCTTCAGCCTATGCCTTTTCGGTTAGGTTTTTTTCTAATGTGAACAAATGTTTTCCGTTGATGTCTAAATTTCTGAACTGACCTGGCCGAAATAAACATATTTTCATTCATTCATTCATTCAATATCAAAGTTATGTTTGTGACCAAACACAGTGTTTGTGATGCATTCAACCCTAATCCATTTCCTCCACAGTCAAGGTTTACATTTGTTGGTTTGTTTTTCTTTTCCAGATAGCCATAATCAAAAGCATACAGTCTGTTTAACAAGCTTTCTTTGGAGATAAAATGATCACTCAAATACAGAAATAGTAACTTGAGCTCATATTGAGCAACTCCTTCCAAAATATCATGCATGATATCAACAGCATAATTTTCAGCAATATTGAAATATTGCAATGTATTAAGTATGCTCTTTCTCTTGATGCCAAATGAAGAGGCTAATGTAGGATCATCTACCAGGTTAGTGTAATGTTGATCATTCAGAACTGGTGATCTTAAAGTCACACGTGGGTCATCTTCTGAGAAAACTGACTGAGCTGAAGATTTATCAGTCAAGCAAAATCTACAGAAATAATTTGCACTAAATGACTCCACGAATCCAAGAATGCCATGTATACCCAAGTTATCACCAGTAATTTGTGCAAGTGTACCGTATACAGAAACCTCAGCAAATGGAACAGCAACCCCAGAAGTCTCTAATATTTTCAAGTCCTTTACTAAGGGTTTAAGTATTTCATCAATCCCATATTTCTTAACGTCTTGTGCGTGAAACAGTGACACCAGATGAATGTTCATTAAGGCCGAATTCACCCTGGGGGAAAGATTTCGAAGGATGAAGTAAAGGCAGCCAACTTTATGGATACCTTTCTTTGATCCAAGAGGATTAGCACACTCAAATTCATCATAATACAGGAGATAGTAGGGGGGAGGGTGAGTGCTGCAAAAATAAGCCAAATGTGAGCAAGGGGTAAAAAACTTTGTGAAAAAACGCTCAAGGTGCTCTACAAGGGAAAAAATGTTAGACTGAGGAAATCTGACTGTCCGGAGCAGGTGAATGCAGTCAAAAGAAGAGCTTCCCGAGGCACTCAAGGCAGTTTGCAGAGATGATTTTAATGAGTTAAAAAGACCCAACGCGTTTCGACGTTGTCTTCATCAGGGGTGTAAATCACAGGTTGCACAGGTGGGTGTATTTAACCAGTAGCGTGACATCATGTGACAATCATGTGACAGTGGATTTTATGGAGGGACCACTTTTCCCTGTAGCGGTGAAAAAAACACAAATGTACACATCACATGAAAAAAATATATTAAAAAACCTATGGTTGGCCAACCACTAAAGCTTCTTAAAGTACCATCAAAGGGAAAAAAGACAGACCATCCTGAAAAAACAGGCATGAAAATGGGCTTCATAAATGATATAATGCAGCACCATCAATAGAAGCATTTAAGCAAACATCATCCGAGGGATATTGAGGTGCCATGTAGAATCAAAAAACAAACAAAATAGAATCACAAGATGCAAGTGGAGGCTAAGTCCTAAAGTACCATCGAAAAATGTCAAGGTAAGTTATTAAAGTACCATCGAAAAGAAAAGCATGGAGTGAAATCACAAGGTAGGTACAATAAAAACATCAAAGTGGCATCATGAAGTACTAACACCTAGAAAGGGGGGGGGGGGGGTTAAATACCAGTAAAGGGGATCTTAAAGTACCATAAGTACCACCATAAGTAAAATGAGCATAAGCTTTCTTAAAGTACCAACGAAAGGGAGATACGTAGTATCTTCAAGGGGTGTTTAAAGTACTACGATGGGAGGTCAGTGGAAGAGCAGGGAAACTGGCAGGTGGCAATGTAAGAGTGTGTAAAAATGTAAAGATGTAAATGTATATAGGGGGGGGGGGGAATTAGAGAAAGGGGGTAAAGTCAATCTCCTCATTAAGGCCTGGGGGGAGGTGGCCCTGAGGGTGCAGATCCAGAATGTTTCCCTTTGGAGCAGTCGTTTCAGTCTGTCGCCGCCTCTGTGGTTTTTGGGAATGACCTCGAGCACCATGATCCTGAGGTTGTTGATGTTTGTGTGTCCAGCCAACCTATAATGCTCGGCCATGGGATAATTGGGATTCCTGGTGCGGATAGCATACTTGTGTTCCGCAAGTCTGTCCTTCATCCTCCGCTTTGTCCGGCCCACGTAGAACGCACCACACTCACACTCCAATCTGTAGACAACATAGGTGGAGTTACAATTTGCAAAATGTCTGCATTGGTACGTTTTGCCAGTAGAGGCATCCGAAAAAATGTTGGTTTTGTGGACATTGGTGCAGTGGTTGCAGGAGCCACACTTAAATGTGCCTGTGGGCTTGGGAAACCAGGTGGTGGGCTTGGAGGGCGGGAGGTGGCTACTCACCAGGCTGTCCTGGAGGGTGGGTGCTCTTCGAAAGGCAAAGGATGGTGGTTCAGGGAAGACGCTGGCGAGGGTGGGGTCACTCTGCAGTATGCTCCAGTTCTTTTTTATTATGTGTTTGATGTCCCAGGCCATAGTGCTGTATTGTGTGGTGAAAAACATTCGAGGTGAAGTCTGTTGGCGGGGACTTTTTTCCAGGAGTGATTTTCTGTCAATGGACTTCGCTCTGTCCAGGGCTTGGTCCAGGACTTTGTTTTTGTAGCCTCTCTGTTTAAAACACTTGTGCATGTCTTTGGCCTGATTTTCAAAGTCTGTGTCGTCTGTGCAGATCCTCCTAAGTCTTTGGAACTGGCCGTAGGGTATGTTAGATATAAGGCTTCTTGGATGAAAACTGTCTGCTTTAAGTATTGTATTTCTGTCAGTGCTTTTCTTAAAAAGAGATGTATGCAGGAGACCCTGTTCATCTACAGTAATTTTCAAATCCAAAAAGTTGATTTCCCTATCGCTGTATTCAAGGCTGAGACTAATGTTAGGGTTGGTGGTGTTGAGGTAGGTGTGGAAGTCTTTGAGTTGTTGTTCAGGGCCTGAAAAAATGAAAAACAGGTCGTCAATGTATCGTCCATACCATTTAATGTTGGTTCGGAAAGGATTTGTGTTTCCATACACATACTTCTCTTCCCAAAGGCCCAGGAATAGTCCGGCATAATTTGGAGCATAGGCCGCCCCCATGGCTGTTCCTTTAATTTGTCTGTAGATCGCATCCTGAAATAAGAAAATATTGTTTTTTAGTGTCCAGCTTGTGAGATTTACCAGGAAATCTGTAGGGGGCAGAGCAGGGTCTGGTCTGAGTTCGAGATAGTGGTGTAGGGCCTCCAGTCCCTGAGTGTGATCTATATTTGTGTATAGGGCTGATACATCCATTGTAGCCAAATAGGAATTGTCAATGTGTTTAATTTCTTCCAATTTTTTGAGGACATGTGTGGTGTCCTGAAGGAAGGCTGGTAATGAACTGGTGAGGGGTTTAATAAAGAAATCAATGTATTTGGATGCTGGTTCAGTGATGGTGTCGTTGCCACTGATGATCGGCCTACCTGGAGGACAGTGCAGGTCCTTGTGAATCTTAGGTAGTAAGTAGAAGGCCGCCAGTCTGGGGTTCTCAGGTAGGAGAAAACTGTGTTCTTTGTCCGTGATCCAGCCATTCTCCAAAGCAGTGTCAATGATCTCTGTAAGTTCAAGTTTAATTGTGTCACTCGGGTTGGAACTTAGGCGAGCATAATACACTGTATCATTCAGCTGCCTCTGGGCTTCGTTGATGTACTGTGTCTTACCCCAAACAACTGTGGCTGAACCCTTGTCTGCTTTCTTGATGATGACATCATCGTTGTTTCTAAGCCATTGTATGGCAGCTCGCTCTCCTGGAGTGATGTTGGGGGTGGTTCTTGTCCTGTTGGTTTGAAATAATCTGTCAACATCATATTCCACTTTTTTGGTGAAAGCTGTGAGGCAAGCATTGTTATTTACGGGAAAAAATGTGGATTTGGGCTTGAATGGGCTGTGTGGTTCAGTAGCATCAGCATTGTGACTTAAGGCCGAGGTGGTGGGTGGGGTAACTCCATGTGTGTTGGTATTGCTGTACCATGCTTTCAGATGTAAATTGCGATAGAACCTGAATAGATCTATCTTGGTCTGAAATTTGTTGGTGTTATGTACTGGGGCATATGAAAGGCCTTTTGCCAAGACATTGATGCAATCATCATAATACAACTGGATTTGGAGGGCAAACTTGCTACTTGAAAACAAAGGATGATTTTTGAAGTAGCTTCCATCACAGAAGTCCACATATTTGTCACTCTGTGCACATGTTTGCATCATCTCACAAATATTTTCATTCTTGAAAATGAACTGAAGTGTTTTCAATATTGGAACATAGATGAACTTGTCATTAATTGGAACTTGCTCATAGTTTCCAGTTTTGTTATTCCTCCTGGAATCATACCTTACTCCTAGGCGCAGTTCAACTGGCTGTACTATGTCCCATTTTTCCCTGAAATATTTCTTCCATTTGCTATCAGAATTCAGTTGGCTAAAAGGGTTTGTCCATACTTTTAAATAACTCTTCTATGGATGATCTGGAGGGGTTGTCAGCTGGGAGTAAGTTCAACACTTGGTCCTGAATGTTAGACTGCAAATCTCCCACAAATTCCTCTAAATTCTCAATGGTAGAAAGAACTACAGTATTTGGTACTCCACTTGCCAAAAGTTTGGCTATAATGGAGGCACACATATCTTTGTTGTGAGTTGACACTGAAGGGCCTGCCTCAATAATTTGGGATGAAGTAGAGGGTGTTTCATCATTTAAGCACTCTGAATTATTGTGCTGTTGGCTGTCATGGCTAGAGGGGGTCTCAGAAGGAACACAAGTGTAATCACTCGAAGCATGTATCTTAGCTAAGTGTCTTCTAAATCCAGAATAACTTGAAAATTGCAAGCAACATCCTACTTGACCACATTTTAGTCTCAAATTTTTCCCAGGGTACATCACATGAATTATTTTGAGGTGCCTGAACAAAAGTAAAGCTGTACGAAAGGATGAATCGCAAAGGAAACATCTGAGCATTTTTGCTGTTTAAGCTAATTACGGTTTGTTCAGTAGCTTTGCTCGGAGCTCCTTAACTCTTGGAGTTTCTTCTGTTGTGCCTATGTCAATGTTGTACAGTGTCGTTTGTAAAAACGTGTAAAGACTGGCCAGTGCATCATCATATTTTACGCTGAAGACAAAGTGTGATTTAAACAACTCGTCGAATGCACCCAAGGATGTATGAGACTGGCATGGAAGAAGCTTTCCATCCATGACGACGTAGAACGTGGAAACCTGTGCCTTTGAAGCCCCGGAGGCCAGAAGATACGGCTGAGGGTTTCCTTCAGTGCTGTGATCCACCAGGCTTTGGCAGGACTGAAACACAAAGACAAACATCTACATAAGCAACCAGTTTAAATGAGTTGCATGAAAAATATGTCCTACTTTCTTCACAAACCTTTTGAAATTTGACAAGATGTTCTGTTGCCTCTCCAATACTGATCTTCTTCGGCCTCTTCCTACCAGCTGGTTGTGGCGTGAGAAGATGTAGGAGGACAAGAAGAGAGGCCATGTCACTGTCCCACTCTGCAGACAGTGCAAACAACACAGTTAATTTAAGAATGTCTGCCTTCACATTTCTACCTTGTGGATGACAGGGTTTCCTTTTGTCTTCTGTTATTCGTCTAAACTCTTAAACCTCACTGCTCAGAGTGGACTAGCCATTGCAAACTTGTGCAAAAGGATACACAGCATACAGAATGTAGATTATACTATCAGACAGGATTGTAAAGTTGTATGTTGAGGTCCAACTTAAGTTACATTTAGTCATCACTTTTTGTAGTAAAATGTCAGTGTGTAATTTAAATGTAATGTTAATAGTTGTTTAATATTAAAAGGGCAGAACAAAGGTGTAAGCTGTCTTTTTTACTGTTGCAATACTACCTGGCTCATCTTCAGGGTCAGGATTTTCATTGAGGGCAGATGTTAGCAGTTTTTTCAGCAGGGACGTCTCTCTGAGTGTCTTGGCCTCTTGGATGACCTTGTCTTTAAAACCGTTCACCCATTTTCCCAGGAACCTGGAAGCAGTCTCTCCTCCAAACATCAAGAAGAAGTCTTGCAAAATCTAATACAAAAAGGAAGGACTACTGTTACAATCACTGAAAGTAAAATTACATATTTCTATAAATGTTTGTTTAAATTCACATTTTTTTTGCCTACCAGTCCCTTTGTGTCCAAGAAACGAGGGAACATTTGAAGAATATCTGCTGATTGCTGTGGGTCATGGATCATCTGTTGACGATATGGGAATGTCTCCCTCATCTTCTGGAAGACTAAGTCATGATCGGTGGTGTGGTGAAGAAGAGACATTGCCTCCATACATTCATCTCCTGTTGGCTGGTTATCTAGGGAGTTGAGTGTTCTAGATGATGTGGGACCCCTTTTAGCTGAACTCTGTTATGGGATGTAGATGTGGTTCTGGACTGACGTTGCACAGTCTTGATACGCCATTCAAGGAAGCCTTTGTTGCTCTGAATGTCATAGAAATGTTCCTGAAAATATAAGAATACTTCTGGTTGGAGTGCAGACACTATCAAGATTTTGACAGCATTTGAAAACATAACAGCCATAATTATTTCATGACACGGTTACATCTCAAACTTACATATCCCTTTTTTGAGTATGGGTCCTTCAAAGATGGGAAAAGTGACACAATCCCAAGGGCATGAAACTCCTTAGTTGTCTTGTTTACAAATCTCCTGCAAAAGCATAAGTATTGTTTATGAGAATATTCTTGCCCCATCTACAAATGTGATTTTGATGTCATTGACTTACCCTTCCTTTTCACGCATGTGAGCCACAATGACGTTCACCATTAAACGCCGGGTGGAATCTTTCAAACTCCCGGTCTCTTCATACTCTTTGATCACAGTCATGCCTGCTGGCTTAGAATTGAGAATTTGCTCCACTGCCTAAAATACAAAACAATTAACAACAAAATTAAAACATTAATTAAGATAGACTTTGAAGAAAGGCCAATTAAAAAAATCAATTAATGTGTTTAAAGTATGCAAGTTATAAGATTACATTTCTTGCGCAGGTGCTGTCCATGACAGGCTGATTCATTTGAGATCCAGCATCACTTGCTAGACTGCTCAGACTGCTTGAGAGGGACAACGAATCCGTTAGACTTGAGGAAGACCCTTCACCTTCCTGCAGTAGTGTTAAATCTGAGGACCACAAATATAATAACAACATTAGGTTACAGGGCATATACAATCAAAAATTATCAAATACATAATTGCCATACAGTTGGGTGCCATGGAGGATCAAGAACTAGCACATTTTCATTCCAGAAAATCACTTCACACCAAGGTTTACTTTATTTAAAACACACCATGCCCCATTAGATGAAAGGACCATATTGTATTTCATAATAAACACTATAAGCCTGCCTACCACACATACCAAGTGTCACAAATTCAGTCAGGTTGGAGCAGTGTGAAAATTCTGTTGGGTCTGAGCCATGGATGTGGTCTGAGCTCTCAGCCATGATCTTCGATGACTCTGAAAGTGGGATGACTGAAATGAGGAGGATAAAGGAGAGTCAAAATACATTTTCTGATTGCTCAGGATATCAGTCTGCAAGCTGCTGAGATTTTTTTTTACATACATAACCACAACACTGCAAAGCTTTTCTGCAAAAAACAAACAAGCCCAGAAATTTTCAATCCTCTTACCATCATCAATGGAGATGACAAAACACACTGATTCTTTTGCGAGTTCTGCGAAGACATCTTCATCCACCTCTATGCCCTGATCATCTGTGACTTTCAGAATTTTGTCTTCAGGTATCAGAAACTTTTGCTGTACTGAAGCACAACATTTAACACATTATTAAATGATTATTTCCCCTTTAATGACATCAGACAACCCATAGGTATCACCTACCTGCATATATACAATCTGTGAAACTGACCTCTTCGAGCTTCACATACTTCTTTGTTCTCCTAAGTTGTACTTTCAACAACATCTTGACTACTTGAGGGAAAAACAATGTTAATCATTTTTTTCAGTAATAAATTTAGCCTACTGCGTTAAAAAAAAAACAAAAAAAAACTACAACGTGACTATATCACGGGGGATACTGCCCCGCTGCTCTCTATTGTATACCAGTACGTTATAAAAAGCCTTACCGTGTTCGTGTTGTCATTCCACAGGTGTTGTCCTCACCGTGTCTAAGTAAAGCAAACAACAACATTGCGTCTTCAGTAACGTTCACGTTGGACATTGATAGAACAAGAAAAAGTGTAGGCTGTTAAACTCAAATACACGTCAGTAAGACGAGCGTGGTGTTTATTTCACACGCAAAATGCAAAGAAGTGGAAAAAAAAAAAAAAAAACAGAGCCAAAGCATGGTCCGACATGTTCGGCATTAGCTTCAGCAGCTAGTCAAGTTAGCTCTTGAACTTAACCGCAAACGCTAGCTTGCTAGCTAGCGAGTCTGGCCTCGAAAATCAGTCCATGACAAAACATACCATACGTGCCGTTATTATACTGATGGGGGCTACTGTAACGTTAGTTTGAGGAGTAAAATGGCACTTTTCCCTGCCTCAAGTCCCGACAAGTTTGGGGCAAACTTCAGCAGCTAACGTTAGCATGAACGTTCGGCCATGAAAGTCTAAGACAAAATATACAAATAAACGTTATTATACGGCTTATTGTCATCTTAAAGCCCTGCACAGTCTGATAAAACGTAAGTTTGAGGAGTAAAACCACACTTTTACCTGGCTGAAGAGTCACGGTGAAGTCCAAGTGAATCCGACCGAGTGGAGGAGGGCGACAAAGCTGCACATAAACTCAGGTGTAGTGTCCAATCAGGCTCCTCAACACTCAATGAATGAACACCCAAATATTACTCCGCCAAAGGGTTACCCTGAACACACGCCGTAGTTGAATGTAGTGAATAAACTCCCAAAATCTAACACTTTAACACTTTTTTGTTTACACTGAAACGCCTTCCTGTTACACTGAAACGCCTTCCTGTTACAGTGAAACGCCTTCCTGTTACAGTGAAACGCCTTCCTGTTGCAGTGAAACGCCTTCCTGTTACACTGAAACGCCTTCCTGTTACAGTGAAACGCCTTCCTGTTACAGTGAAACGCCTTCCTGTTACACTGAAACGCCTTCCTGTTACAGTGAAACGCCTTCCTGTTACACTGAAACGCCTTCCTGTTACACTGAAACGCCTTCCTGTTACAGTGAAATCTTGAGAGCATTACAATAGTGTGTGTGTGAAAGGATTTCAGTTGTGTGTGTGAGAGCAACATTTCAGTTGTGTGTGTGAGAGCGCAACATTTCAGTTGTGTGTATGAGAGCGCAACATTTCAGTTGTGTGTGTGAGAGCGCAACATTTCAGTTGTGTGTGTGAGAGCGCAACATTTCAGTTGTGTGTGTGAGAGCGTTTCAGTTGTGTGTGTGAGAGCGAAACATTTCAGTTGTGTGTGTGAGAGCGTTTCAGTTGTGTGTGTGAGAGCGCAACATTTCAGTTGTGTGTATGAGAGCGCAACATTTCAGTTGTGTGTGTGAGAGCGCAACATTTCAGTTGTGTGTGTGAGAGCGTTTCAGTTGTGTGTGTGAGAGCGCAACATTTCAGTTGTGTGTGTGAGAGCGTTTCAGTTGTGTGTGTGAGAGCGCAACATTTCAGTTGTGTGTGTGAGAGCGTTTCAGTTGTGTGTATGAGAGCGCAACATTTCAGTTGTGTGTGTGAGAGCGTTTCAGTTGTGTGTGTGAGAGCGCAACATTTCAGTTGTGTGTGTGAGAGCGTTTCAGTTGTGTGTGTGAGAGCGCAACATTTCAGTTGTGTGTGTGTGAGAGCGTTTCAGTTGTGTGTGTGAGAGCGCAACATTTCAGTTGTGTGTGTGAGAGCATTTCAGTTGTGTGTGTGAGAGCGCAACATTTCAATTGTGTGTGTGTGAGAGCGTTTCAGTTGTGTGTATGAGAGCGCAACATTTCAGTTGTGTGTGTGAGAGCGTTTCAGTTGTGTGTGTGAGAGTGCAACATTTCAGTAGTGTGTATGAGAGCACAACATTTCAGTTGTGTGTGTGAGAGCGCAACATTTCAGTTGTGTGTGTGAGAGCGCAACATTTCAGTTGTGTGTGTGAGAGCGTTTCAGTTGTGTGTGTGAGAGCGCAACATTTCAGTTGTGTGTGTGAGAGCGTTTCAGTTGTGTGTGTGAGAGCGCAACATTTCAGTTGTGTGTGTGAGAGAGTTTCAGTTGTGTGTGTGAGAGCGCAACATTTCAGTTGTGTGTGTGAGAGCGTTTCAGTTGTGTGTGTGAGAGCGCAACATTTCAGTTGTGTGTGTGTGAGAGCGTTTCAGTTGTGTGTGTGAGAGCGCAACATTTCAGTTGTGTGTGTGAGAGCGTTTCAGTTGTGTGTGTGAGAGCGCAACATTTCAGTTGTGTGTGTGTGAGAGCGTTTCAGTTGTGTGTATGAGAGCGCAACATTTCAGTTGTGTGTGTGAGAGCGTTTCAGTTGTGTGTGTGAGAGCGCAACATTTCAGTTGTGTGTATGAGAGCACAACATTTCAGTTGTGTGTGTGAGAGCGCAACATTTCAGTTGTGTGTGTGAGAGCGCAACATTTCAGTTGTGTGTGTGAGAGCGTTTCAGTTGTGTGTGTGAGAGCGTTTCAGTTGTGTGTATGAGAGCGCAACATTTCAGTTGTGTGTGTGAGAGCGCAACATTTCAGTTGTGTGTGTGAGAGCGTTTCAGTTGTGTGTGTGAGAGCGTTTCAGTTGTGTGTATGAGAGCGCAACATTTCAGTTGTGTGTGTGAGAGCGTTTCAGTTGTGTGTGTGAGAGCGCAACATTTCAGTTGTGTGTGTGAGAGCGTTTCAGTTGTGTGTGTGAGAGCGCAACATTTCAGTTGTGTGTGTGAGAGCGTTTCAGTTGTGTGTGTGAGAGCGCAACATTTCAGTTGTGTGTATGAGAGCACAACATTTCAGTTGTGTGTGTGAGAGCGCAACATTTCAGTTGTGTGTGTGAGAGCGCAACATTTCAGTTGTGTGTGTGAGAGCGTTTCAGTTGTGTGTGTGAGAGCGTTTCAGTTGTGTGTATGAGAGCGCAACATTTCAGTTGTGTGTGTGAGAGCGTTTCAGTTGTGTGTGTGAGAGCGCAACATTTCAGTTGTGTGTGTGTGAGAGCGTTTCAGTTGTGTGTGTGAGAGCGCAACATTTCAGTTGTGTGTGTGAGAGCGTTTCAGTTGTGTGTGTGAGAGCACAATATTTCAGTTGTGTGTGTGTGAGAGCGTTTCAGTTGTGTGTATGAGAGCGCAACATTTCAGTTGTGTGTGTGAGAGCGTTTCAGTTGTGTGTGTGAGAGCGCAACATTTCAGTTGTGTGTGTGTGAGAGCGTTTCAGTTGTGTGTATGAGAGCGCAACATTTCAGTTGTGTGTGTGAGAGCGTTTCAGTTGTGTGTGTGAGAGCGCAACATTTCAGTTGTGTGTATGAGAGCACAACATTTCAGTTGTGTGTGTGAGAGCGCGACATTTCAGTTGTGTGTGTGAGAGCGCAACATTTCAGTTGTGTGTGTGAGAGCGTTTCAGTTGTGTGTGTGAGAGCGTTTCAGTTGTGTGTATGAGAGCGCAACATTTCAGTTGTGTGTGTGAGAGCGTTTCAGTTGTGTGTGTGAGAGCGCAACATTTCAGTTGTGTGTGTGAGAGCGTGTGTGTTGCGCTCTCACACACACAACTGAAATGTTGTGCTCTCATACACACAACTGAAATGTTGCGCTCTCACACACACAACTGAAACGCTCTCACACACACAACTGAAATGTTGCGCTCTCATACACACAACTGAAACGCTCTCACACACACAACTGAAATGTTGCGCTCTCACACACACAACTGAAATGTTGCGCTCTCATACACACAACTGAAATGTTGCGCTCTCACACACACAACTGAAACGCTCTCACACACACAACTGAAATGTTTCGCTCTCACACACACAACTGAAACGCTCTCACACACACAACTGAAATGTTGCGCTCTCACACACACAACTGAAATGTTGCGCTCTCACACACACAACTGAAATGTTGCGCTCTCATACACACAACTGAAATGTTGCGCTCTCACACACACAACTGAAATGTTGCTCTCACACACACAACTGAAATCCTTTCACACACACACTATTGTAATGCTCTCAAGATTTCACTGTAACAGGAAGGCGTTTCAGTGTAACAGGAAGGCGTTTCAGTGTAACAGGAAGGCGTTTCACTGTAACAGGAAGGCGTTTCAGTGTAACAGGAAGGCGTTTCAGTGTAACAGGAAGGCGTTTCACTGTAACAGGAAGGCGTTTCAGTGTAACAGGAAGGCGTTTCACTGCAACAGGAAGGCGTTTCACTGTAACAGGAAGGCGTTTCACTGTAACAGGAAGGCGTTTCAGTGTAACAGGAAGGCGTTTCAGTGTAAACAAAAAAGTGTTAAAGTGTTAGATTTTGGGAGTTTATTCACTACATTCAACTACGGCGTGTGTTCAGGGTAACCCTTTGGCGGAGTAATATTTGGGTGTTCATTCATTGAGTGTTGAGGAGCCTGATTGGACACTACACCTGAGTTTATGTGCAGCTTTGTCGCCCTCCTCCACTCGGTCGGATTCACTTGGACTTCACCGTGACTCTTCAGCCAGGTAAAAGTGTGGTTTTACTCCTCAAACTTACGTTTTATCAGACTGTGCAGGGCTTTAAGATGACAATAAGCCGTATAATAACGTTTATTTGTATATTTTGTCTTAGACTTTCATGGCCGAACGTTCATGCTAACGTTAGCTGCTGAAGTTTGCCCCAAACTTGTCGGGACTTGAGGCAGGGAAAAGTGCCATTTTACTCCTCAAACTAACGTTACAGTAGCCCCCATCAGTATAATAACGGCACGTATGGTATGTTTTGTCATGGACTGATTTTCGAGGCCAGACTCGCTAGCTAGCAAGCTAGCGTTTGCGGTTAAGTTCAAGAGCTAACTTGACTAGCTGCTGAAGCTAATGCCGAACATGTCGGACCATGCTTTGGCTCTGTTTTTTTTTTTTTTTCCACTTCTTTGCATTTTGCGTGTGAAATAAACACCACGCTCGTCTTACTGACGTGTATTTGAGTTTAACATTAGCCTACACTTTTTCTTGTTCTATCAATGTCCAATGTGAACGTTACTGAAGACGCAATGTTGTTGTTTGCTTTACTTAGACACGGTGAGGACAACACCTGTGGAATGACAACACGAACACGGTAAGGCTTTATATAACGTACTGGTATACAATAGAGAGCAGCGGGGCAGTATCCCCCGTGATATAGTCACGTTGTAGTTTTTTTTTTTTTTTTTAACGCAGTAGGCTAAATTTATTACTGAAAAAAATGATTAACATTGTTTTTCCCTCAAGTAGTCAAGATGTTGTTGAAAGTACAACTTAGGAGAACAAAGAAGTATGTGAAGCTCGAAGAGGTCAGTTTCACAGATTGTATATATGCAGGTAGGTGATACCTATGGGTTGTCTGATGTCATTAAAGGGGAAATAATCATTTAATAATGTGTTAAATGTTGTGCTTCAGTACAGCAAAAGTTTCTGATACCTGAAGACAAAATTCTGAAAGTCACAGATGATCAGGGCATAGAGGTGGATGAAGATGTCTTCGCAGAACTCGCAAAAGAATCAGTGTGTTTTGTCATCTCCATTGATGATGGTAAGAGGATTGAAAATTTCTGGGCTTGTTTGTTTTTTGCAGAAAAGCTTTTGCAGTGTTGTGGTTATGTATGTAAAAAAAAATCTCAGCAGCTTGCAGACTGATATCCTGAGCAATCAGAAAATGTATTTTGACTCTCCTTTATCCTCCTCATTTCAGTCATCCCACTTTCAGAGTCATCGAAGATCATGGCTGAGAGCTCAGACCACATCCATGGCTCAGACCCAACAGAATTTTCACACTGCTCCAACCTGACTGAATTTGTGACACTTGGTATGTGTGGTAGGCAGGCTTATAGTGTTTATTATGAAATACAATATGGTCCTTTCATCTAATGGGGCATGGTGTGTTTTAAATAAAGTAAACCTTGGTGTGAAGTGATTTTCTGGAATGAAAATGTGCTAGTTCTTGATCCTCCATGGCACCCAACTGTATGGCAATTATGTATTTGATAATTTTTGATTGTATATGCCCTGTAACCTAATGTTGTTATTATATTTGTGGTCCTCAGATTTAACACTACTGCAGGAAGGTGAAGGGTCTTCCTCAAGTCTAACGGATTCGTTGTCCCTCTCAAGCAGTCTGAGCAGTCTAGCAAGTGATGCTGGATCTCAAATGAATCAGCCTGTCATGGACAGCACCTGCGCAAGAAATGTAATCTTATAACTTGCATACTTTAAACACATTAATTGATTTTTTTAATTGGCCTTTCTTCAAAGTCTATCTTAATTAATGTTTTAATTTTGTTGTTAATTGTTTTGTATTTTAGGCAGTGGAGCAAATTCTCAATTCTAAGCCAGCAGGCATGACTGTGATCAAAGAGTATGAAGAGACCGGGAGTTTGAAAGATTCCACCCGGCGTTTAATGGTGAACGTCATTGTGGCTCACATGCGTGAAAAGGAAGGGTAAGTCAATGACATCAAAATCACATTTGTAGATGGGGCAAGAATATTCTCATAAACAATACTTATGCTTTTGCAGGAGATTTGTAAACAAGACAACTAAGGAGTTTCATGCCCTTGGGATTGTGTCACTTTTCCCATCTTTGAAGGACCCATACTCAAAAAAGGGATATGTAAGTTTGAGATGTAACCGTGTCATGAAATAATTATGGCTGTTATGTTTTCAAATGCTGTCAAAATCTTGATAGTGTCTGCACTCCAACCAGAAGTATTCTTATATTTTCAGGAACATTTCTATGACATTCAGAGCAACAAAGGCTTCCTTGAATGGCGTATCAAGACTGTGCAACGTCAGTCCAGAACCACATCTACATCCCATAACAGAGTTCAGCTAAAAGGGGGTCCCACATCATCTAGAACACTCAACTCCCTAGATAACCAGCCAACAGGAGATGAATGTATGGAGGCAATGTCTCTTCTTCACCACACCACCGATCATGACTTAGTCTTCCAGAAGATGAGGGAGACATTCCCATATCGTCAACAGATGATCCATGACCCACAGCAATCAGCAGATATTCTTCAAATGTTCCCTCGTTTCTTGGACACAAAGGGACTGGTAGGCAAAAAAAATGTGAATTTAAACAAACATTTATAGAAATATGTAATTTTACTTTCAGTGATTGTAACAGTAGTCCTTCCTTTTTGTATTAGATTTTGCAAGACTTCTTCTTGATGTTTGGAGGAGAGACTGCTTCCAGGTTCCTGGGAAAATGGGTGAACGGTTTTAAAGACAAGGTCATCCAAGAGGCCAAGACACTCAGAGAGACGTCCCTGCTGAAAAAACTGCTAACATCTGCCCTCAATGAAAATCCTGACCCTGAAGATGAGCCAGGTAGTATTGCAACAGTAAAAAAGACAGCTTACACCTTTGTTCTGCCCTTTTAATATTAAACAACTATTAACATTACATTTAAATTACACACTGACATTTTACTACAAAAAGTGATGACTAAATGTAACTTAAGTTGGACCTCAACATACAACTTTACAATCCTGTCTGATAGTATAATCTACATTCTGTATGCTGTGTATCCTTTTGCACAAGTTTGCAATGGCTAGTCCACTCTGAGCAGTGAGGTTTAAGAGTTTAGACGAATAACAGAAGACAAAAGGAAACCCTGTCATCCACAAGGTAGAAATGTGAAGGCAGACATTCTTAAATTAACTGTGTTGTTTGCACTGTCTGCAGAGTGGGACAGTGACATGGCCTCTCTTCTTGTCCTCCTACATCTTCTCACGCCACAACCAGCTGGTAGGAAGAGGCCGAAGAAGATCAGTATTGGAGAGGCAACAGAACATCTTGTCAAATTTCAAAAGGTTTGTGAAGAAAGTAGGACATATTTTTCATGCAACTCATTTAAACTGGTTGCTTATGTAGATGTTTGTCTTTGTGTTTCAGTCCTGCCAAAGCCTGGTGGATCACAGCACTGAAGGAAACCCTCAGCCGTATCTTCTGGCCTCCGGGGCTTCAAAGGCACAGGTTTCCACGTTCTACGTCGTCATGGATGGAAAGCTTCTTCCATGCCAGTCTCATACATCCTTGGGTGCATTCGACGAGTTGTTTAAATCACACTTTGTCTTCAGCGTAAAATATGATGATGCACTGGCCAGTCTTTACACGTTTTTACAAACGACACTGTACAACATTGACATAGGCACAACAGAAGAAACTCCAAGAGTTAAGGAGCTCCGAGCAAAGCTACTGAACAAACCGTAATTAGCTTAAACAGCAAAAATGCTCAGATGTTTCCTTTGCGATTCATCCTTTCGTACAGCTTTACTTTTGTTCAGGCACCTCAAAATAATTCATGTGATGTACCCTGGGAAAAATTTGAGACTAAAATGTGGTCAAGTAGGATGTTGCTTGCAATTTTCAAGTTATTCTGGATTTAGAAGACACTTAGCTAAGATACATGCTTCGAGTGATTACACTTGTGTTCCTTCTGAGACCCCCTCTAGCCATGACAGCCAACAGCACAATAATTCAGAGTGCTTAAATGATGAAACACCCTCTACTTCATCCCAAATTATTGAGGCAGGCCCTTCAGTGTCAACTCACAACAAAGATATGTGTGCCTCCATTATAGCCAAACTTTTGGCAAGTGGAGTACCAAATACTGTAGTTCTTTCTACCATTGAGAATTTAGAGGAATTTGTGGGAGATTTGCAGTCTAACATTCAGGACCAAGTGTTGAACTTACTCCCAGCTGACAACCCCTCCAGATCATCCATAGAAGAGTTATTTAAAAGTATGGACAAACCCTTTTAGCCAACTGAATTCTGATAGCAAATGGAAGAAATATTTCAGGGAAAAATGGGACATAGTACAGCCAGTTGAACTGCGCCTAGGAGTAAGGTATGATTCCAGGAGGAATAACAAAACTGGAAACTATGAGCAAGTTCCAATTAATGACAAGTTCATCTATGTTCCAATATTGAAAACACTTCAGTTCATTTTCAAGAATGAAAATATTTGTGAGATGATGCAAACATGTGCACAGAGTGACAAATATGTGGACTTCTGTGATGGAAGCTACTTCAAAAATCATCCTTTGTTTTCAAGTAGCAAGTTTGCCCTCCAAATCCAGTTGTATTATCAGGGATGTGATTTTTCCGGATTTTTCCGGAAATCCGGATTTTTAGACATGAAAATGCGACCCTCGTAAATCATGCAAATCCGCCTTTTTTTTTGAGAGGAGGGGGTGGGGGGTCGGACCCTCGGACCGCCGGACGGCCATTATCCACCATTTAACCCACAGCCATAGGTTTTGATGTTGACCATAGAGCGGTAACAAACAGACGTAGCGGCGGTAGTTTTCTCTCTCTTTCTCTCTTTTTTTTTTTTTTTTTTTGCCGCGGTAGTGTTTGTTGGAGCGGCGTGGTGCTGCACGTGACGCGCTGACGTTAGTGTGTTTACATTTACGACGAGCATTAATTCTCTGTCCGAACCCGTTAAAAAAAAAAAAATCCCGGCCTCGCCGAGTCATATTCTCGGCACGAACCCGGCTCGAACCAGCGCGTCCGGGCGGGTTGGACCGTCCATGCGTCCTTAGTAGAAGTCCAACGGAACGGGAGAGAGATCCGAGGGACAGAGAGAGACGGCACAGCAACAGGTGTGTGCGTGCATGCGCGCGCGTGTGCTACCTGCTGTAAAGGGGGCTCTCCAGCCACAGCTCCCCACTGGACCAGGTCTGAGTTCAGTTTAAGTTAAAGGCTCGGTAGGCAGAAATCTAGAAAAAAGCCTTGAGTTGAGTCCACACGGTTCTCATCCCCTCCGCCAGTCCGTCACTTTCTTACGTTTTAATATTTTTTCATGCGAGAAAGTGACAGTTTAGATTCCCAATCCGTGGTCAGTTTTTCCTAATAACGTCTGTAAGTATTGTTCCGACTTTTGTCGGAGGAGTGCAGGGCCACACACAAGCGGCAGCAGCGGCTCGTCACAGAGGCTGCAGCCGGGGAGCTGAGCTCATCGGCCGGGCAGCTTCTCTGTCCTCCTCCCTAACCAACCAACTTGCCGAAGCTTCTTTCTTTTCCTTTTTTCAATGTTATCCTCCATAATGTCCGAGTCACGGGTAAAAAAAACCTTTTTGAACACATGAACGACAACATAGTATTTATATTTCGTGTAAAATAATACGAATAAGAGCTGCTGCTCTGTGATTGGTCAAAATCTACCGTCACGGGTAGATTTCTTTGCAGGCTGAAAACAGAGCCTAGGGGAGACGCAGACGTCTGATCTTTTTTCACATCACTTCATTTACATTATCCTCAAGGTTATTGTGTAAGTTTTTGCCTAATACTGTCAAAAAAAAGCTGCCTACCCGGCCTTTAAATGATGATTAATGAAGTTGCTTGTCCGTCTATAAATAGGCTACTATGTGCATCTGCACAAGAGATACACGCACACAGAGGTAGAGACAGACCTGTGTGTGTGTGGAAAACTGAACAGGCTATAAACGAGTGGAGTCGATGTTTTACCGGCGGGGAGAGCATGCAGCAGAAGCAGCTCCCTGTGACCAGCAGTGCCTGAAGTTGCGCGCAGCGCCCGCTTCGTCCGGGCTGTGAGAACTACTTTAATCAAAGCTACATTGTTGCGAGTCGGCTCCGACAGAAGCTCTGCGCCGTGCACACTGTTTCAGCTGCCTATTTTTCATAGTTTATCAACGTTTTTTCGTCATTCTTCATTAGGATAATGTTAGGCTGAGTTAATTTTGCGGTGGGGACAAAATTGTTTTTGACAAAAAGTGGTGGGGACATGTCCCCAGCGTAAATGACGCCTATGACTGTGGTCCTTTGCTGCCTGTTGTCCATTCTCGCTCACACATAGTAAAAGCAGCATGACCTGAAATGATGTGGCATTGGTTTGTGCTGTAAAGGCCAGAAAATTCATGATGAAACAGAAAAACTTTACTTGTGTAGGAGCCATTTTAGCCTATTTTGTTGTTTTCTATGTGGCAACGTTTTATTGTTGTAACCTCCGTCGACACCGGAAGTGGCGTAACCTACTTCAGGTCGCGGGGTTGATTTAAGTGGGGACAATCAGTGCCAGGTGTAGCTGGTCGAAGGCACACCGTTTTTGACCGTGTCGATGTGCCATTGTGTCCCACTGCTACATTGGAAGAGGTATTTTGTTGTTAATAAATCATGTGTTTTTTACCATTGGAACCTCGTTTGGACACTCATTTGCTTGGCTGCACACGCACGCGTCCGAAACAACGAAGACCAGCCACCGTGCCTTCTTATAGGTAAAAGAAGGACACTACAACTTGATTGTTAATGATTTATAGTTTGTAGGTCAAAATCCAGACAAGATGGTCTCTTGACCAGGCGTGCAGTCTGCCTAAGTGAACTCACTGTCTCACATGTTTTTTCTCCTCTCCAAATTCAACACCCCTCAAAATGCCTACTTGTTCTGTTACCCCTTGTCCCATGCTACTGTCCTGTAATGTGTGCATAAAAAAGTAAGTCTCAAAGTGCAGACAAACAAAGCACATAGTCCCCGCCCATCTGTATGTTTGCCAAATGATTCCATACTTGAACAGTTAAGTTCCACACACTGTCATGAAACTGCTAATCAACTCTTCCCTCGCTCATCTTCTTTGCAGTGAAAATGGCTACAGCTGGCAAGGTGAGTATTATCCACCATGAGAGCATTTATTTACATGGTATTTTTATGGCATTCCTATGTATATGTGTGTGCTCCTGTCATGCAATTATGTATGAGGCTGATCTCGAGGCTGGATGGTGGATGAGTAGGCTATAATATATTGTTTATGCTATGAGTAAATGTTACAATGTTGTGCAATGTGTGCATAAACACAAATTTACATGAAGACTTGTACCAAAAAAAAAGTTGAAATCTTCACTTTAGTGTTGCAATGAAAAATTGTAGTTGTCACGCAACAGCTTACCTTTGTAATACTAAGGGCCTGATTTACTAAAGGTTTGCGTGTGTGAAAATGTGAGCAAACTTGATAGCATGTGCAAACAGATGTTGAAACTGATCTACTACAAAGACAGTGGGCAGCACCTGCTGCTCAACACTGGTCAGAGCATTCTCTTCCCCGTTTTGAGGTTTTATGATAAACCAAATTTTCTTTTGTTCCTCACCTTATATCTTCTCTTCACTTCATCTGCTCTCTTATTGTTTTACCGACCACATCTACTTCCTCACAGATGATCTCTCATGTTTCTTCTTTGCTTTTGCTCAACAAAATGTTTATTTGCCCCTCTCTATCCATCTGATCAAATTTCATTTTGCCACCAAGCTCTCTGTCCAAACTATCTTCATAGATCTTAGGAGATCAGGCCTGTATTCTTTCTGTCTCGTACCCTCTCTCAAGACATGAAACAACTTGCAGCTGTATAGCTGTTAGAAATGAAAGCTAGAATTCACCTTTTTTTGCACAATGGATTGGAGAGAAAACACTCTAATTCCACGACTTTGAACTTCAAGTGTTTGAACATTCATAGCGTACCTTTCTTGCAACAGACTGCAGCACTCACCAAGTGCAAGATTTACTGACAAGACGTAGGCAACACATTATTCTAATTATCCTATTAAAAAAAACTATATTTCTCTTGCTTTTGTCAACAACAAAAAAAAAAGTCAAATATTTGACGATCTGATCGGAAGAGCCGGTCCAGTGTTTGTTGATTCTGTTTTATTCATATTCAAAATATTTAAAATGAAAAGCAAACTGCCTGAAAGCACTAGTTATAAAACTATTGCCATAATCCCTAGTCATAGCAGTAGGTTCTTTACCTAAAGTTATTTGTCAGTGTATGATATTTTTTAGAACGGCAAAGCTGAGCTGCAAACTGCTGCAAAACACCCTCGTGGACAAGTTGTGACCTGCACATTCACCACGCTAATGACAGAGACAGAGACAATTCATATGTCATGTTGGTCAATCTGCCCCCAAGGTCATCAAGTGCAAGGCAGCAGTGGCCTGGGAGTTCAACAAGCCTCTAGTGATTGAGGAGATCGAGGTAGCTCCACCACAGGCCAACGAGATCCGCATCAAGGTGAGAGACTGCTATGAAGACAAACACACAGCATTGTTTAGTGTCAGGATTTGTTTAGTGATGCTTTGAATATCAATTTATTGACATCTTTCATATTAGCGCTAAATAATGTGGATTGTGTGAATATTAAAGCTAAAAATTGATAGTGAAGGAGAGTGGAGAGTGATGGTGAAGTGGTGGAAGTGCCACCACTTGGATGGCACAGTGGGAACCACAGTCTTTGATTTTTCCAATGCATTCAACACCATCCAACCTGTGCTACTGAGTGATACAGTAGGCTGCAGTGGGTGATGGGCGTCAATGTTCAATAGGAATTAGATCAGGGCTCATAAAAGGGCACTTCAGAGTAGTCCAATGTTTTGTTCTTAACCATTCTTGTCTCCTGACCTGTGTCTTAGACCATCTTCATCTTTGTACTCCTCTCATGAGTTTGTCCCTGTAAATGTTTTCAGAGTTTCATCTTCTTTGCAGATTGTGGCGACCTCAGTGTGCCATTCAGACCTGTACTGCCTTTTGGAGAATATGAATGAAGGGAATTTCCCAATCATCCTTGGGCATGAGGCAGCCGGTATCGTAGAAAGTGTCGGGCCTAGAGTCACTGAATTTCAGCCAGGTCAGTTTTCAGTTCTCTAATACTTAACACAACAACAACACTCAACACTAATCTTTGGTTCTAAACTTGAAAAAAAAAAAAAAAATGACAACCCTCCTCAGCAGTACCTTTATGGCTCACTGTTTTTGGCTTATTTGTGCCATTCTGGCCATACTTGTTTTTGCATTATTCTAAAAATCTGTGAGACAGCCAGTTTGTTCAGCTCAGCTCAATCTCTGTTCTCAAAGGTTCTAAAGTGGAAAATTTATGTGATAATGCTACATTGTTATTGTTTTTTTCTCCAGGTGATAAGGTGATTCCTCTGTTCGTCTCCCAGTGTAGAGAATGTCGCTTCTGTAAGAGTCCTAAGACCAACCTTTGTAAAAACTCATGGTGAGCCTCATAATCATCGGCTGCTGTCAACCACTCCATTTCCTCCTTATTCTCAGATTTGTTTGTACAATTATAGAGCATGTATTATGTATTATCTTGCTCAGTTTCATTGTTTATAAGGAAATGGTGGCATCCAAGACTCCACTTTCAGCTGTAAGGGGAATTGCATTAATCTCAAAACTATTAATGCAATGCACAGGTTTAGCTGCGGATGTTATATTTATCTTAGTAACCTTTTCTTTTCAGGTCTGCTGGTCGACCTGATATGATGGCACCGAAAGACTCCAGGCTCACCTGTAAGGGGAAGAAGATTCAGCAGTTTTTGGGCACCAGCACCTTCTCTGAGTACACTGTGGTGAACCAGATGGCTGTGGCCAAGATCGACCCTTCTGCCCCTCTGGACAAAGTCTGTCTCCTCGGCTGTGGGATTTGCTCTGGATATGGAGCAGCAGTTAATACCGCTAAGGTTTGTGTGTATTAGTGTTGGATTGATCAGTGGATTGATGTTGGAGAACATTGTATGTTGTGTGGCGTTTTTAAAGAAATATATGTTGTTTAAATTGTTGCTCAAATTGGAAAGACTTTGAAAGACAAGTCAAGCACTAAAGCTCTCGAGCCTGAAGTGCCATTCTGACCAAATACTCTATTACCAAAGGTTGAACCAGGCTCTACCTGTGCTGTGTTTGGCATGGGAGCTGTGGGTTTGGCTGCAGTCATGGGCTGCAAGGCTGCAGGAGCCCAAAGGATATTTGCTGTTGACTTGAATCCAGACAAGTTTGAGAAGGCCAAGGAGCTTGGTGCAACTGATTTTCTGAACCCCAAGGATCACAATAAACCCATCAGCCAAGTTCTGGCTGAGATGACCGGTGGAGGAGTGGACTTTTCCCTGGAGTGTGTGGGCAAGGTGGACGTCATGGTGAGACCAATTTGATTTAGAGTGTAAAGTGTTGTTACCTAACAATATTTTAAAAAACCAAAGTCACTTGCCTTTTCTGTAGTTATTGAATAATGACTCATAATGATTCACTGGTCAGAGATTTGAAACTGCATCCCTGTTAAGCACCCACTGACATTGTGTTGTTTCTCCTCATGTAGCGCAGCGCTTTTGAGTCCTGTATTCCCAGCTGGGGAGTCAGTGTGATTGTTGGCTGGACAAACTTACAAGATGTTTCCACCCGACCTGTTCAGCTGCTTGCTGGGCGCACATGGAAGGGCTCCAGATTTGGAGGTGACGCAAATGACAACCAACCACTAACTAATGAATCTCTTTTGTCTTGTGTCCTGCAATTATTTAGCTTGTTGACTTCTAAATAAGATGGTGCTTTTATTTCATTTGTGTGCTTGTTTTAACTCAGGCTTTAAGGGGAAGGATGGCGTGTCTCAGATGGTAAAAGCCTACATGGACAGGAAGATTAAAGTGGACGAGTTCATCACTCACAACATGACTTTGGACAAGATCAATGACGCCATTGAACTGATGCAGCAGAGCAAATGGTATACTGACATTATAACACTTACCTCAATATCACCAAGTTTTTAATAAATGTATTAGCAGTAATAATATGTGAAGGTCTGCTCAGTTTGATCTTTTCTCTTTTCTGCAGCATCCGGGCAATCCTGAGCTTACAGTGAAACCACTGTGTTGCTTTCAGTGGCGCCAAAGTAATTCAGGAATTTACCACTTTATTTCACAGATTTTCTACATAATATAACGTGTATTACATGCAGATTATAAATTTGAGAATCATCTGCAGTGTTACCAAACATGTCAAGAATGTTTGTAGTAAAATAAATGCTATACACAGACAGTGTGTGTGGCCTCTTTGTGTTATGGGTGTCAGTTTTATGATGTCTGTGGATATCTATGAAACTAGAATGACACTCACTACAGCCAGCGACAAACATTTTCTTTCCCCAGATCCAGAAGCATTGAGTATGTCTAATGTACATCAAGATACATCAATTAATCTCCATCAAGTTTGGTGCAAATTAATGTAGTATTTGCAATCCTGATGACAACCAAACAAAACACCTGCCCTCCTTCATGGGATAACTGTTTTTATGTCAGTCCAATAGTTTTGGCTCTGATTTACAGAGAAGCCCATAACAGCATTCCCTCCATTAAGGCTTCTTCTTAAATGGAGGGAATGCTGTTATAAAATTATAATATTTTATTTTTAGTCTGAAGGGATGGGCTGCAGCATTTATCTATGAGACCATAGAAATTACAGTTCATGTCCAAGTATCCCAAGATTATTATCATCACTTCATTTGGGTTTACACAGTAGATTCACTGCAGTTTCACTGATGTCATAATTGGTCTTAAAAAATAAACCTATATGTCAGTATACATGACATCTCTTTTCAAATTATTCTGCAAAAGTAGCACCATATTCTCATCTTGTAGAGCTCTGGTTGTCTCTAATCAACAATGTGTAATAGCAGAATCATGACTGTTCACTGAGTCATAAAAGTTATTTTTCTCTTTCTTTTCTTTTATTCGATTAGCAAAATTGAAAACACTTCTACAAAATGAGGACATTTTCTTTCATAGCAGCAAAATACTTTTCCTATTTGGATTATTGTGAATTATACATACAGTATAAAACCACTGGGGTCTTAAAACAGGAATTCAATTAAGAGACATTACTCGGCAGTGCATTTTGATTTATTTATACAACCTTGCATGTGCTTGGCAAAAACTTCATCGTCCACTGATAAGGAGCTGATCTCCTGACCTCCTAGGCACATGTTCACGTGTACTTTGTAGGTGGACTATAAGACTCCATGTGCAATAAGCTTTAATGAACTGTGTTGTGACAACCTTATATAAGAACCAGCAATAACCTTTCAGCAATTTGTGCTACAGTAGCTCAGTAGTTATCAGTGGCCATAACGTTATGGCTAGGTGGTGTATATACAGACATCCTGTAGCCTATATATGACCTCTGTTGAAAGACATGAAGGAGGAAATTAGCACTGTGTAAACACGGAAGATCAGCAGCACTGTCAGGACATGCGGCCCAGCCCACAGGGGCTGGGTCCTTCTTTGTGATTGGTTTAGTCCTACATAAGACTTGCATACACTCTGACCTAACTCTGTGAGGGAGAGTCCGGTTGTGAAACAACATGGCAACTTCAGGGAAGGTAAGCATGCTGACTTCTTCATTTTAGAGAGGCTTTGAATGGATTTGAGTGATTCAACACACACAAAGAAAAACACTGCTAAGATTGTCAAGACGTCTGTCCGCTCAGCCAGTTGTTTGTAGAGTAGAGGGGATGTTTACACTACAGGGGTATGGAGGGCGTGTTCAGATCTAAACAGCGTCTCCTTTGCACTCTTCATTGAGTTTTATGTGTCTCTTGTAAGACTTCTCAGCATGTGTCCTCTCTTTCAGACTTCCTATTGTTGCAAAACTCCATAAAGGCAGGTGTATAAGTCTTAAGGAGGGTTTAATTCAGCCTAGGAAAAAAACAGAGAACTGATACTGAACATACTGGAACCCTTTGTTGTCCGAAAAGACTGTGATTTGTTTTCCTTAATTTGTCTGCATCCACTGTTGCACTGAATGGGTTAAATGTCCAGGAGGTTTTGCTACGTTGACAGATTCCAGACCAGCTGAGGCTCTTGTTGTGTTGTAGGTGATCCGGTGCAGAGCTGCAGTAGCATGGGAGGCTGGGAAACCTCTGGCGATGGAGGAGGTGGAGGTGGCGCCTCCCAAAGCCGGGGAGGTTCGCCTCAAGGTAAACACTCATGGCTGATTGGTTTGCAATTCATACTGTTATTTTACTACAAAGCATTCATTGTGTTGGTGGACAGGTTATGACCATATAATTAGCAGCTCATTTATAAGACTTATCAGATTTCATAACTTTGAAAACCTGTGGTCCAATACAGTGGACTTTGCACCCTGATATGGTATTAACAAATAAAAGATAACAAAAATTAGTCATCTTTATTGCTAGCCTACCTTATACTTAATTTAGCTTTACCAAGAAAGGTCTTTATTGTACAATCTTTACACCAGTAATAAAACCTTAGTTTATCAACTTCTAATAAAGTGATAATAAAATTCATTTTCACAGCAGCCTTCATACACGAAAGTGTTTTTTACAGCCAAGAAATTACAGCTGACAAGCGCTTCATATGAAAGGACTTGAAATGTAAAATGCAAAATGAAATTGAAAAATAATAAGATAAAATAGAATAAAGTTAACAATTGATAGAAGTTTCAAAGTGTGATTACTGTACAAAGAATGCATAAAATCGGTAAAGCTTTTAAAGGAAGTGCCGAATAGTGCATAAATGTGGCACTAAGTGCAAAAAAATCTGAGCTAGTTAACACTAGAACAGCCAACATTCCATGTATACCTAGAACCGCCAAGAGGTCATTTTGACCTCCATTCACTCTAATGCAAAAATGGTAAATGGACTGCATTTATGTAGCTATATATATTATAAACCCAGCCAGACACACAGTTCAAAACACTTTATAGTAATGCTTCACATTCATATACATACACATATTTTACAAAAAATAACAAAAGTGGTTGCTAGGTAGACGACTCTTTATTTTTCTATTTTCGAACAGTGTGTGTATGTAAAAATTTTCAAAATTGTTTCAAATTTTTGAATTCATGTCCATTTCTCATGACAGCAAGGGATTGTCATTGTTATGTTCAATGTTTATGAGTAATATTAGTTTTTTATCTGTTTGACCTGTTTTAACTGTTTGACAACTTTCTAGTATCTGAACTCGTGTTGTGTTGTGGGATGAGGTCAAAATGACTAACTAACTAAATAACTAACTATATATATATAAGTAACTGACAAACTGAGTGACTAAATGGACATTATTTAAAGTAGAAAAATAAAGAGTCAGAGCAACCTAGTTAAAGGCTAAGGCAACATAAATGCAGTCCATTTAGCATTTTAATAATGTACATTTTTAAGCTTTCCTTTGGTGATCTGTGTGTTTGGGCCAGTTGATCAAGTAGAAGATATAAATGAGAACTAAATAAAGATCATCCGTGATGGTTTTCCCTACATGCCATCAGATGTCCATCCTCAGGTAATGACATAGTTTTGTATGACTCTGCCTGGATCACACCCATCCTTTATTCCAGGTTGTGGCCACTGGGATCTGTCACACTGACTCCTACACACTGAGTGGCTCTGACCCGGAAGGAGTTTTCCCTGTAGTTCTGGGCCATGAGGGAGCTGGTATCGTGGAGAGTGTCGGAGAGGGAGTCACCAACTTTCAACCAGGTTCTCTTCTCTTCTCCCTCATAATGACATTTATCATTGTAGTGTAAGGGTCGGAATAACATTGTGTCTGTGTTTTAGGGGACACGGTCATACCCTTGTATGTCCCACAGTGTGGAGAGTGCAAGTTCTGTAAAAATCCCAAAACCAACTTGTGTCAAAAGATCAGGTAACGATGCTGGGTTAAAGCTCCTCTGTACAGATCACCAACTATGATACATATCCTGCCTTGTGTGGCATCTCTGAATACTTCGATCCATGTCATGTTCCTCAGGCTCACTCAGGGAAAGGGCTTGATGCCAGATGGGACATCCCGTTTCTCCTGCAAAGGCAAGAGTCTCTTCCACTTCATGGGCTGCAGTACGTTCACAGAGTACACCGTGGTGGCTGAGATCTCCCTGGCCAAAGTGAACCCCAGAGCCCCTCTGGATAAGGTTTGCCTGCTGGGCTGTGGCATCACCACTGGATATGGTGCTGCTTTAAACACTGCCAAGGTAAGTTAGCCTCTCATTAGATTGATTACAGACAACCACTAATACTCAGAGGGGGATTTATGTGAGAAAAGCACATTTAGTATCATGTTTATTGAGTGTTTTGGTTTTCATTTGTTTACTCTTTTAATCTGAAATACTGTATTCCTCATCATCCATGTGGACTAATACCATTACGTCCTGTGCTATGTATATTAAAGTATGGTTGTTGAATAATGTGCAGATTCAGGTGTACAGAAGTTTATTTTTTCTTTTCAGTAAGTCTTTGTTTATGTTAACATCAGCACATCGGCATTTAGTTCAAAATACTGCTGTGCCTACATACAGAATCCCTGTGATGATTTTTAATAAAGATTTGAGTATTCAATCATTTATATTGTGTATTTACATAAAATTATGTAAAGAATGCAGCTATCATGTCAAATGTATTACTTTTGAATGATTGCATAGCATTAATTTACGGTAATAAAGTTGTATTTCCTGAGATGTGCTGATCTGTGCTTGCCTCACCCATCTCTGTATGCAGGTGGAGGCTGGGTCTACCTGTGCTGTATTTGGCCTGGGGGCACTGGGGCTTGCAGCAATCATGGGCTGTAAAGCAGCCGGGGCAACCAGGATTATCGGAATCGACCTCAATCCGGACAAATTTCCAACTGCTCGAACGTTTGGGGCCACAGACGTGGTGAACCCAAAGGAGCACAAAAAGCCAATCCAAGAGGTCCTGGTGGAGATGACTGACGGAGGTGTGGACTACTCCTTCGAGTGTGTGGGCAACGTGGCAATCATGGTGAGAGGGCAACACTAATCCCACGTCAGCCATGAGTCATCACAGCTGAGTAGTGTCAAAGGTTGAGTCTGTGGCCAGGTGTTGTCAGGATCAGATTGTGGTGACTGAGCCCTGATGTTTCTTGATGGCAGAGAGCAGCCCTGGAGGCCTGCCATAAAGGATGGGGCACTAGCGTCATCATCGGGGTTGCAGCGGCTGGACAAGAGATCTCCACCAGGCCATTCCAGCTGGTGACTGGACGCACCTGGAAAGGCACTGCCTTCGGAGGTGAGTGGTTAGATATTGTGAAGATGAAGGTGGAAATCCTATTTGAGCAGATAGCCATGTACAGCATCAATCAGGGTTTCAGTATTTCACCACCCATGTGAATAGCCTACATAAAATTTCACTCATTAAGTCACTCCACAGTGAGCAGCAAATTGAGATTTTGGACACCTCAATAATTTTGCATCATCACTAAGAGGCACATTTCCACAAAATTTCAATTTTCACAGTGTTTGTATCACTGTGATCAAAGGGCATGGGTTTGGTGTCATAATTGGCAGTCCCTGCCCTCTCAGCCAATCAGATATCAGCATGCCTAAATTGGTTGTCTTGGAGACACAGCTCGTAGGAGGGCACATCTAATATGACTTTGCTTCAAACCTTGATAGAGGAATTTTGTGTTCCCAGAATATTGGCAGGGACATGTTCATAATGCAAACCTACACCCTCAACTGTGATCCTCTGATTTGGGAAGTCAGATTATCAAATCAGATTTTCAGATTATCGTGCAAAATATGAAATGTCAGGACCCTTGTGGTCCCCAGAGTAACTCATATTTAACACCCGACCTCCTCCTTTAGAGCAACAAGCAGGTTGACACTTTTAGTTTACTGAGATGAATCCACAGCTATTCACAGATGGTTCATGAGGTTCGGACGTCCATGTTATTCACAGGATGACGCAAACTGTTTAGACTGTGATTGAGGAAGCAACTAACAGCAAATAAGTTGGATGAAAATAGCTCACATGAGCATGTTCTTGATTGTGTATTTTATTTTTCCATGTATGAATCATAGCCATTCAGACCATCACCTCAGTGTTCCCACACCCAGCTTTCATACAGGGTCACATAATCACAAAGCAAACACTCCTTGTATACAATACATACTTTGCTGCGTGGGCTGGAGGGCAAACTGTTACACAAGCATCTAATCTGACAAATTCACACTCCCAAAAGTGTAGATTCAGTACAATTAATCTCCACTTTTGATTGAAACCCTGTTGTGTAAAGTCTATGAACAGGATTTATTGTGTAAACATTTTACTCTGAGATAAATATGGTGTGAGTCACTCAAGGAGTTTTTACACTTTTTCCCAGGATACAAGAGCGTCGACAGTGTCCCCAAACTGGTGGACGAGTACATGAGCAAGAAGCTCAAAGTGGATGAATTCGTGACTCACACTTTGCCCTTTGAGAAGATCACCGACGGTTTCGACCTTATGCATGCTGGGAAATGGTAAGCCTTGATTTAAGGTACAAGCTGAAGTTGTTTGTTATGTTAATGTGCATAGTGCTGCAGTGTCCCTCTGGGTAAGATCAGTTCAGACCTTATGCATCTCGGCTGCCTTCTGTTGGGGACAAAGCTGATATGTGATGAAGAGGTGTGAGACCTTGAGAGGCTTTCATTCAAATAAAAGAATCAATTGTGTCATTTCATTTGAGCCTTAGAAAAAACACACACACATTATATTCACAGTCTAATCCCATTTTCCTCCCTCAGCATCCGTGTCGTCCTCCAGTTCTAGATGGAGAGGAGCAGAGAAAACCATGATGTCACTCCATGTTTACTTTGCTGAGTCTAATAAAGAATCTTTCCGTTCCCTGTCTGAGTCTGTTTTATTTGAACAATGCACAGTCAGACACCTCTTTGATCAGCGTTTCCCCCCCTGAAGGAACACAGAGAGGAAACACTGTGAGGAGATAAAACAGAGGAGCCAAAACAAGATTATTCAGAAATATTCAGAAATATCCTTTGATCTAGACTGGATGAATAATAAGGCTGTGCAACAACAAACAGCCAAATGGCATCGGTGTTGGCAGGTTGTTAATCGATGAGGACACTGCTGAACGGGAGCAGCACAGACACAGAGGTCTGATGAAGTGGTTTAAAACCGCGCGGAAAACACTGCAGGAGAGTCGAGCCTGTTGAAACACTTGCAGAACACCCTTTGATTATTGTCCCTGTAGGATTTCAGCACAAGGCTGACTTTATTCTGTTGTCTGGTTAACAATGGTAAGTTGGGTACACAAACTTTTCGCTGTAAATTTAAAGCGTCTTCAAGCTTGGGGACCACACTGGCAAAAAAAAAAGTTGGCTCAAACTATGTTCAACTCAAGAGGACCACCACAGCGTCTTGCAGTCAGGTGAGCCATTTATAATTGACTTCATCAGACACATCAGACACATCAGACTCCACCTCCCTTACACAAATTCAGAACTAGGAAAAACTGCCTTCTCTTTCTATGCCCCACACCGATGGAATAAACTACAAAACTCACTGAAAATCGATAAATTTATCTCACTTGAGGCTTTCAAGAATCTACTCTGCACCACAGTATTGGGGGCTCAGACCCAGGTGTGCACCTGCTTTAACTAGTAATTCTATTAACTCCTGTCTTTATAACTGTATTTTATTGTATTGCATTTTATTGTATTGTATTGATGTCTTCTTGTGATCTTTGTATGTTACAGGGCGTCCTTGAAAAAGAGAGCTTGCTCTCAACGGACCTTCCCTGTTAAAATAAAGGTTAAATAAATAAAAATAAGGGAAAACATGCCAACCGTTCAATTCAGCTGAAAACATTAATGTGACCAGGACCAAAGGATTCTGGGTCTTTTGGCTTGATGGAGTTAATTAGCCTCAAACTATTTCATATTTTAAGTATGTCTTTTTTGCCCCGATATGTAACAGGATGTGTCAGTGTCAAGTAATAGACATCTGATTTTGAAGGATGATGGTCCATCGTGCCAAAATGGGGTCTGTTGTAGTGGTCATGTTTTTCATGATTAATAAATGAGCAGCAATAAACACAAACATGGAAAGTCAGTGCTTGAGATAAGAATGGTCTCAGAAAATTTAATTATGCTTCATTTATCAAAATTAAACTAGTACATAATTAACTGTTACTAATGAAGTGTCCATTAAAAGTAAAGTAAAATGGCTCTAGAATAAGACATACTTTAAAGCACACAACATCCTGTCACCTTCTCTCTTTTTTGCAGTTTTTGTACAATTCAACATGCAAGGAACAGTGCGACCTGTTCATTAGTGAGCTGTTGGTGCTTTCTGTTACCTTTGGATAGAGACGTCTACCTTTTCAGTGGTAATGGAAACCAGATCATTTTGCTCAGCTCTGCCAAAAGAGTTGTCCCTTTGTTAAGTGCTACATGCATAACTTTAATAATTCAGCCAGATTTTGTGTTTTTTTGGCCCCATGACTGGTGTGTATGACTCATAGACTGTATAGGTATGACTGTAATGACTTTAATTAGTCAATCAAACGCTTTGTGTATTTAACTGTTAATTTATATTGAATAGAGTAAATTAGCTGGCTTTTTCATGCGCTGTAGGAATTTGTCTTTTTTAC
Organism: Decapterus maruadsi; assembly: GCA_030347415.2. Lineage (NCBI taxonomy): Eukaryota > Metazoa > Chordata > Actinopteri > Carangiformes > Carangidae > Decapterus > Decapterus maruadsi. Next base: position 9,546,842 of record CM064887.1, on the reverse strand, counting down.
TTTCAAGCCGTATGTACAGTCATATGTCTTTGTGTTTTCTGTCAGTAAAATGCATAAACAGTAACTTGATTTGTGACTGTCCCTCACTCTCCTCTGGATCAGATCATCTTTGTGCTATTATTGGCACGAAAATAAATCTCTGCCTTGAGCCAGTGGATGCACAGATGTTTAGTGTTTTGCTAAGCTAACCAGCTGCAGTATAAGAGCAATTCATCTCCACCTGAAACCTAGTGAGGTAACATTACAATGTTGGGAGTACCTATCACATGCATAAATTCGAGTGCAACTTACAGTTGTGAGAGACATACAGTATATTACACTTCAACAGCTTGATAATAACAGAGGAAGAGATTTAATTTCTTGGTTCCTCCTTTTATTCTCCTTGACATTTCAGATACAGCATTGGCGATTAAATCATTAGCTAATTGCGTTGCAACGCTGCCTGGACATAAAACATGCTTAAAACAAGGAGAAATTCTTGTGATGCAATAGTTTGATTAATTGAAGATGTTCTAATGCGAGTCTGTGTCTACGTAAAATGACCTTAAGTTAGTACCATTGTTCATTCACATGCTGGCTAATGTCAGTGTTTTGGTTGAGTATTTCTTTTCAGCTGAATCACAGCTCTTTCCCAGCGGAGCAGAGCAATCACTTTGTATCAAAACAACTAACATTAACTTTGCTCCAAAGCATGAATTATCCTGCATTAGTCTCTGCAAAGGAAGTCGGTCACTTTAGTGCCACTTGGGATTGAACAAATAATCAATTCAACTGCATTTCAGAAAATCTTTGTCCTCCACTGAGTTTAAAAGGGCATTAAGGCTGAAAGGTACTCAGCGCCGCCCCCACCCCTTTGTCATAAAAGGCTGGGAAATTAAATTTTGGAGATAGTGCACATGTATTTAAAGGACAAACTCACCCATACAGAGCTTAAGAAGAGTCATTTATTACTCCATTAGAAGAAATACAAAGATGGCAGAGAAACTGTGATCACATAAGTCCTCTGAAAATGTAGAAATAATGAATGCTGTTCACACCAGGAAAATCCCCACATCAAGGTATATGTTGAAATATTGGGGAAATATCAGTCAACGCCCCTTGAGACATCTGGCAGCTCTTAACTATTTGTTTCACACATTAAGGCTCAATCTGCTACACCAGGGCTATTGGAAACACAAGACACCAAAGGAGTATTCCTCAAAGCAGGATTAACAAGTTCAACACTTGAATGACTTTCAGCTCTATCACCATTGCTTTCTTTTTTTTTTTTGGAGGGGGGGGTTATCTACCAAGATGCTCTGTGGTTGCGTCACAATTCTCCTAGCAACAATCACTGACGTCCTCAACTAGCTGTGCGCTAATAATAGCCACATTCAAGATACGACAATTAAGTTGGACTGTTTCTACTGGACATGTCATATGATATGACAGTGATAATGGAGCCATTATTGGTATTTGATGGCCAAAAGACAGGCATGAAGCAATAAATCAGCTGATGACTGAACAAGCACATAAATTGTTTCAATATGTTTTGGCAATGGATTTATTTGCTTTCTTGCAAAGGGTTAAAGAACATTTGTTCCACTCTCATATCTGTCCATTTAATATGAGGCTCTAGCCAGGAGATGGCTAACTTAGCTTAGCCTAGCTTAGAATAAGAGCTAGAGATTGGGTAAATAACTATGATGACTCTATAAAAATGAATGCCTAATATAAAACTAGAACTTATCATTTATACAAACAGATGTATATATTGAATGTCATAAAGCCAAGCTAGCTGTTTTCCAGGTCCACTCTTCATGCTAAGCTGTGCTAATTGTCTCTTGTAGGTTTGCAATAAACAAACCTGGCAAAGTGACATTAACATGTGTTACTGTTGTTTAATGTGTTTTTTGAGTGTAACAATTTGTTGTTTTGCAAGGACTTACATGCATGATTACCCCTTTCTGCTTTCCTGTCTTAACTCTAAACTAAGCAATGCTAACCTAGCATCTCTTAGCTGTAGCTTCATATTTAAAATACAGATAAGACAGTAGTGTTGACCTTTAGCAATTAAGCAAATAAGCACACTGTAAAGACATTTAAGTGTTGATCAACGTACAGCATTTGTCAACAATTACAACTCCCATAAGAACATATTTAATATTTTATAGCTAAATTGTAATTGTCTGTCTAAATACAAGCTTCTAGATTGAAGCTCCCACAGGAGTTACAGTTGTTGACAAAGTTATGAATAAATACTGACATCCGCTTACATTTACATTACAGTGTGTTATAAACAATGTAAATGCTGATGCTGAAACAGGGTGGTATAAAATAAGGAGCGTTTTCAGCCTGTTGTTCTACAATACGTTTTGCTTGTTGGTGAGCCGGTGCGACTTGTTGACCCCGTTCCCAGAATTTCTCCTGTGTCTCTACTATTGCTGGTTCTTTTCAGTCCATCTCTGACAAATCCATATGAAGTCTCCCAATGTAGTTAGCAGAGGGTGAGAGAAAAGAAGCAGCGCATGCCGTACTACTTGGATATGCCCTGAGCTCCACAGCCAGCCAGTAAAAGCTCTGGGTGCCAAGACTTAGAGATCAGAGTAGGTCTGATGTAAAGCCCCACCACGAAGCAAAACCAAATCTTATAAATACTCTTATATTTCCTTCAAAGGATACAGTTTTCACTAATAAAGCAATCCATATTCGATGTAAGACACATTCAAGTACTTCCATAAAGTTTGAGGAACCGATATTCAATGCAAAGACCAATGAGAGCTACGGTCACACTGAGCTCTGGGGAGCAGTGCCTCCTGTTTTGAGATGTGTGTGCGCGCGAGTGTTTGTGTGTGAGACCCAGAGGCGCTGGGTGTCTGTGTCTGCAAAGTCCAGTCCTCGGTGTGCTCCGCCCCCAGCCTCTACATTTGATTGAGGAAATGAGCGCGGCCGTTCTCCTCCAGGCGGCGGGTGAGGATCTCGCAGCCGGTCTCCGTCACCAGCAGGGTGTGTTCGAACTGAGCCGAGCGCTTCCCGTCTCTGGTCACCGCCGTCCAGCCGTCGGGCCACGTCTCGTCTTGCCAGCCACCTGAGATATAACACACACATGGCTTAGGCTTACACACTATCAATTAAACAGAGGTGTAGAAACAAACACCCCAAGTCTGGAAAAGTCTCACTGGAACCCTGTATGTTATAAATTGTTAAATGACGTGTTGCGAGGCGTGACTGGGTCTGCTGCGTCACGCATCTTTCAACTCCCTGTGAGCCCATCAACAGCCTAAAATCCACATTTATTCTTTTCTTCGCTTTCCTTTGAAAAAACACACATCTCCTCATTTGGTAGTCTTTTTTTCTTTCGGTGTAGGTGAAATTCTCTTACTTCGTGAGCTAAATAAACAAATCTCAAAACCCATTAGATCATCTAAAGAATTCACTGTGACAAAGCTGAAAGCGAGGCTTTTTCTTAACTCATGAATAGCTGACATCTCGAGATACATGGATTTCAAAGGACAGCGATGATTCTCTCTGATACGCTTTCATCTTATTCTAAGCTTAGATATTTTATTGCCTCTTGAGCATATTTGCAAGATGTGATTATAACTTTTATGTGAATTATGCAAGTTATATTTCCATTGATTCAAACTATAATTAGAGCTGTGATAATTATTATTGCTCACATTATTCATACAAAGGCAGTTTGACTTACCTTCACATATCATGGGCTCAATGGTAAACACATGGCCAGGCTTCATGACACCAACCGCTTTGTTTTCTGGGGGGAATTAATACATTTAGAAATCATGCTGTAGCAAGGAAACAAACTTTTTGAAATGTAGGACAGGCGACAGTGTAAGACTACCCACTGGCATAGTGTGGCACGTTAGGAGCAGTGTGGAAAAGTCTGTGGATGCCGTGGCCACAGTAACTCCGCACCACAGAGAAGCCGTTGGCTTGAGCGTGCTTCTGGATGATGTTACCCAACTCTCTGTAACGAACACCAGGCTTCACTGTGAAAGAGCAAGAAGAAAGTGTGAGAGAGGGGTCAAGGGGCTTTTAATAACTGTAGTTAATGGCCTGACTGACATAAATGAACTTCAAAATAAAACATTTGTCCATGTTTGCTTAGAAGTTGATAATGAAAGAAGAATTGAAATCACTGTTATGTTGAATCAACTTGTTCTCAAATGTCAATGCTCTCTGGTGGACAGTCTGTGTCATGGCAACACTTAGTGACTTTGGTTGCAAGAAATAGCAGCACACAGTCATGGCCAAACTATACGCACTGATACAGGCATAACTTTAACAAGCATATAATCTGACATTAGCCTTCACTTAGCTCTTTCAATTCAAAGGAACATCTGTGTGCACAAAAGGATCTGTACCTAAACAGGCAATTAACGAGAGGGTTTGAATGTGTCATAAATCGTAATCTGTCTGGACAAAAACACTGTGCAATGCGTCTTCAATATCAGTGCTATGACAGAAGATTGAGGTTAAATTCCTACCTGAGTCAATGGCTTGCATAAGGCATTCATATGTGGTCTGAACGAGCTTCTTTGCTGCTTCGTCTACCTCTCCGACAAAGAAGGTTTCGTTGAGGTCGCCATGGAAACCGTTGTGGTAGACGGTGATGTCCACTGCAAAAGAGTGAGATGATGAATATCACAGAGCTGCCGTGTGACCTGACAAACTGGGTCCTGTTCTGTTTCACACGAGGGCAAAGTGCTGCGATGAATAATCTGTCTGAAAGAGTGTGAAGATGGACGTTTCATAAAACATCCACTCATTTGCAAGGCCAAACCAAATGTTCCCTCTTTTTTTAAATTGCTGATGAAAAGTGGAACTCCTATTGGGCAAACTGGAACTCTTCCCACTTTAGGTGAAATATAGTGAGCGGTGAATCTGACTAGCAAGGCCCCACTGGTAAAGGTTAATGAAACAATTTGTCTTGTCGGACCACGCAGCGAGAGATGAGTCGCTGGCAACGTCCTCCATCAGATGCTCTGAGGGGAGTGGCTGATGGAAGACGTCGTCTCAGCAGAAATATTCATAAAGAGGCTAAAATTGGCCGAACTCCCGCTGACACCATTTCAGAACGCTGGTAAAAACCATTCATCACGGAGGAGAGGTGTATCCACTTGGCTCTCTCTTCAATAAAACTTTTCCCCGACTCCCAACTTACTTTAACTATTCATGAGATTGTTTGGCTATTGAGATGTGAATGTAATATTAATGCCATACATTTCCACTATTGACAATGTTAAATATTAGCATTTAAAAGTAGCAGTTTTAAGAAGAAGGCCAAAATGTTAACCAACACAAATTCATTAACAACAATTTAAGTCCTGTAAATCCTGTAATACAACAGTTTCTGTCAGTTGAAAGAAATACAAATATAAAATAAAATCTGAGAGATGAGAAAAGAGTGAGGCTAGGACCTGAGAGCGGTGTGTAATGAGCGTACCGTTGAGGATATCTCCGTCTTGTAGTAGTCTTCTGTCTGGGATCCCATGACAGATGACCTCATTGACAGACGTGCAGCAGGATTTGGGGAAGTTATAGTAGTTGAGAGGGGAGGGGTAGCAGTTCCTCGCTGTACAGGCCTGAACAGACACAATCATGTTAGTTGTAAAGAGAGCAGGGAAGGCCATGAGACGGAAGAGTGTCTTCAAGTCAGCATATGGCAGAAATGCAACTGGTGTTGAATCGTTGTTCTACAGGAGGGGGGTCTGTTTACATGTAGAAACTTGTTCTTGCATCATTTATCAGCGGTGTCTGTTCTACAAGACAAAGAGTCTGCAGTCATGCTAGCAGATGTGAGGCTGCGGTGCTTTGAGCTAAACGCTAACATCCGCACTGTAATATAAGACAACGCTAACAATCTCATTTTGGGGCGATGAAGTTATCCCACTTTGGCTTGGCGTGTGTGTGTGTTTTTTTGTATTTACCAGATGCACAGCATGGTCGATTTCTTCTGTCGTGACACCTGGTTTCACCATCAAGGCTGCGATGTCCAGGACTTCACGTGCCAGCTGCAAATGATATTACATGTCAAAATTGCTCAATTTAATCAATGGAAACCATCAGTGGATGGGTGAAAGTCTATTGTTGTTACCTTGCTCACTACTCTCATGCTCTCGATGTCTTCAGGACAAAGGATCTTGATCTGTGACGTGCCCTTCAGAAACTGCTCGGACTCAGACATCCCTGTGGGACGGAGACACACAGACGGACAAGCGGCATCAATCACACGTCAATGCATCGATACTGAAACCTGCCACTTTTGATGTGCAGCATCAACTTAGATCATTACAGCTGGATTTACATTCTCCTAATCAACATGGTGTTCCCAAAATAAAGAAGTGACAGCTGGGTTCAGTAATCTGCAAGACGGCACAAAGCATCATTGTAATTTTGGGCTGGATTTCTACCAATTCCCAGCGTGATACGCGTACCCCTAGGGGTACGTGAGCACATTACGTAGAAACATTAGGCTAATTAATTTATTACCAAGATGATAAGTAGATATCCTGAGTCACTTCATAAGCCCATTACTTACCATTACTAGTGCGCCACAACTAGTTCCCCCAGAAAACAACAACCTGTAGCACAGCTTTGTATTGTTGCTGGATTCATTACTGGTTTCTAAAAGTTCGATATGAACAGCGCGCGGCGCACCCATAGCGCCCGACACGCGCGCACTCGACAGGCAGAGCAGAGGGGAGCAGGCAGCGTCCACAGCTTTTGGACCTGAGTAGTTACACAGAACTAGACGCACGTCGGGTGAATTTAAAATGTTGATATCGACAGCAACACTCCTCTCTCGTCTCCTCTCTTATTCTCCACTGTCTACGTGCACGTGTGTGTGTTGTCGTCAAACGAGAGGAGATGCATGGTAACGAATGTAATGAAACAATAGCAACACGCTGGAACTGCACAACTCTTAGTTAGCTTTTCATTTAATGAAAAAACAAACAAACAAACACCTGTTATAAGTCTATTTGATTATAATAAAATAAAAATAATGAATATGATGTAATTTTTCAGGGTATTGACATTGAGTTTGACATTTTAGTATTGAGACAATCCTACAACTCTGTGAAGACAAATTTGACCACAACAAACAGCCAGAAGCAACTAAACAGGAGCATAATGTAAAATGTCTTTGTACAAATTGAAGAGAGAAATTGAAATGATTTTCATTTCTTAATCAGTTGTGCTACGTTATGACCACTTTTGGAGAATCATCAACACGTATGAGGGAGGGGGTACTTGTGGTATGGCAAAACGGCTCAGGGGGTACGCAAGACAAAAAAGTTTGGGAACCACTGCACTAGGTGAAAGCTTTATCGAGGCAGTCTAGTCTGAGCCTCAGCACCTACCAGAGTATTCACTATTAGGTTTTACCTTCTGTGGTGTCTGACTCCTGGCAGCTTCGACGGGTCAAATAGTGCACTATTAATTCAACTCCAGACCGGGAGGACGAGCCATGAGATCAGATTCAGTCGCAGTGACAAATCAACAGAAACCTCTGAAGAACAGATCCAGCACAGCTCTACTCGCTACAGCAAAAGCCAAGTCTACTCAGAAAGCCAGGACTAGAGTCTAAGACAAGTTTGAGTTGTCAAAATGAAATTTAAAATGTAAAATCTGTGTGTAGATTTGTTGATATCATTCAGGAGGACTTGTTATGTAAAATGTAATATTTAAAACACATTTGAAAAAGGGACTTTAGTAATTCAACAGTATTTTTTTCTCTTTTATACCTGCAGGATGTGAATATAAGGGATTGCATTCTTGTCTGATTTCATGTCATGTCCCTGCGTTGGGATCTCCCATCTTCAGGGTTGCTCTGGGCGACCGTGGCAGCCGCACTGTCTTTTAATCCCTTGTAAGCCCTTTTTACAGTGGTTTATATATTCGTCATTTTTCATATTTTCACCTCGAGTTAATCTCGGTTTTATTTATTGATGTATCTCTCATATATTATAGAGATGTACTTACGCCACATACATCATTTTTATCATGACATCCTTGAAACCTTAAACTGTCTTGCAGCGCTATGACGCTATGGGAAACTAGCTGCTCCTGCAGAAAACACACTACAGCATCAGCACCAGAGCAGAAACAGACTCTTATCACACTCACACTGTTGACTCAGAGGAGCAGAGCGGGACTGTTACTGTTATAGGACACAACAGAAGCACAGGTGTCAGCGCATTCAGCTTGACAATAAATCAGAATACCTGCAATTCACTGTAGATTACACAAGAATCAGAGCACGGTGAACCTGCTCTATGCTACACTGAGAAGCATTTAGGACAATATTTAAATACATGTTGGTCTAAAAGCACTGCAGCCATGGACAATTCGCTGATCTATAATTTATTAACTCAATAAGATGATTGCTGGATGAACATGAGCAGTTGCCTAGCAACACGGACTTGAGACAGGTTTGTGTACAAGTCGAATGCAACCCTCCTTTTGACCCCAGGAGCCTACGGTGTGAGTGCAACAATCAATTTAAATTACTTACGCTTTGATAGATCTGCTCAGAAAAAACAAGTATAAGAAAATCACATTGTGTACATTACAATGACGTCGTAAAGGAACAGTTCACATCTTTATAGGTGCAACAGAAGAGATAATCAATCAACATGTCAATAAAATTAAACAGATCCCAGATTTGACCCGAGCCCAATAACATCGCTGTTTTTAGAAACACTAGCCTGTAGCAGTCGTGCTCCGGTCCCTGAATAGAAATCACAACAGAATGAAAGGCCACCGTAACCATGACTACCTGAGAATGGATCTATGCAGTTGTATGACAAGGATGCAGGGGGTTGCCATGGTTGCATGGCGAATGACTTGCCCGGAGATGTGCGCGTAAATAAGGCAGGACACGGCCATGTCAGTCAGATAATTAACACAGAGAGGCGCTAACTGGTGACAGCAGCAGACCTGTCAGCAGGTTTACTTCTCCCTGCAGTCGCTCCACTGCAGTTTGTGGCGACTAAACCAACGGTTGAAAGAGATCACAGTGAGATATTAATGGGCTGTTGCACCGAGGGACATTGATTTCAGCTCAGACTTTAAAATAATTGTAAGGAGAGAGCTGCGTGACAACTCAATAAGTCTCAGGTGTCAAAATATCAAAAGAGGAATTGGGGAATTACATCAATGTCTAACATTTCAAATATTTATGTACATTATAGCTCAAAAAGAAACTAAAAATAGCACGTTTGAGCTATATTTTGAATTCTAATGAAATAATACTTGTACTACCATTCCAACTGAGAATAGAAATGTTGCCGTCAGCATATAATTAGGATTCAATGGCTCAACTGCAAAATACTGGTTGTTAATGACAGCACCATACTGTGCTGTGTGTGATTTTAACATTATTTACTTAAATTATTATGAATCAGTTTTACTGAATTTGCTCATTTGGACTAAGGGGAAAACAAATAGCAACAGAGCACTGTTCAATAACTTAGTAATGAGCAGTTTTTACATTTAATTGCAACAAAACCTGTACGAGTGCAGTTTCTGATCTTCATTCAGCGTTGTCTTCGCTGTTGCCTACGGGGCTGTGAGTCGCCCCAGCTATTCAGTTGGTGCAGAGTTCTTTGCTAACAACACAAGACGCATCAACTCATTTGTGTATTCATGCAAGAACTATACACAGCACATGCATGGATGACCACATTGTCCAGACAGACTAAGACAGGACTTAAACAGGCTGAAGCTCTAAATGAGCACTCGCATGTCATCACATCTAGGCGATCAGTGGCCGACATGTGCTGTAGTGATCTACCGTAACGCTCGATGGGACTCTCGGGAGGTGCAATCGTGAATTCTTCACTCCACCAGTTGGCAATACAGCTTTGAATGGCACTCCCTGAGGACTGCACATGTAAATAGGCCATTTAAAAATGGTATCATTTATAAAAGGCCCAACTGCTTGAGTGATTTTGAGTGTAAAGTCCTTTGGCTTTCAACACTTTGAAATGTGAGGGTACTGTGCTGGCAATCATTTTTGTTCCCATCTGTCATCGTCACACAACACATGGCTGACATTTCACACCCCCTGTTCTTTAAATCCCAGTGGATCAATGTTTTCTAATGATTTTACAATGCATCATGTCCGTGGTCAAAGGTTAAAACCAGCGGGTCAGCAATAGACAGACTGACCATCAACATCATCCTTAAGCAGTCCTTAGAGGGACAGATCATACTATAATCACCACAGTGCCCAATCAAAGGACAAGTGATTGTAAATACCTCTTATAATGATTAGCGCTAATATTTGCATACTAAGCACATCAAAACTTGGTGTTGTTTCAATAAAAATGCAATGTGCATGATGTGAAAATCTGATAAATCATCAGTTTTTAAATACGATATCAAGCTGACCCGAGACTCAGTGTGATCCACTAAAAACCTATGGTGAGAGAGCAGTGTGGTTACCTCTGGGATGATCAGCATAGTCAGGTCTTTGGATGTCACTAGGTACAAGCCTCATTGGAGTCTATAACAAGGGACCAAGAAGACATATTACATTGCTGAATTTACACAGATGTGGATTTAATTTAACACAATTAAAGACTTAAGGCAAAGCCACACCTTTTAACATTTTACTGTCTGTTATTCCCCAGTGCTGTCCTCCATCATTTTAGGAGTGGCTTAATTGTTTCAACGCTCTCACTCTCACTTATGTGCAGGTTTCAACATCTGATATATATATTTTTTTCACTATTTTAATTAAAAGGTGTTCCTTGTCTGCTTAAAGATATTTGTGTACTGCCTGAGGCATGAAACCTGTCTGAGTAAAGTGACACCTTCTCAGCTAACAGTGCATACCTGTGTCACAAAGGAGCAGTTGACATTTAAAGGTTGTGGTAAAACAGGATGATATATATCAAAACTTTCCTTTCTCGGTTACTGTTGCAGAACTTAAAAGGTAAATGAGGATGAAGACGGTGATACGAATATGCAAATCAGTTCAGCTACTTGGACTACAACCCACTGGAGACACATGAACTTACCAGTGGGTAGTAAGGGCGTAGTTTTCCTGTGTAGCGGTAGCCCGGCCATGGGTCTGTATTGATGTCCTTCTCCAAACAGTTCTTGGATTCATTCTGGTTCTTGTCCTCTTCTGACAAAAACACAACAACATTTCTCCATTTGAACTGATAGCCTAAATGTCATGCAACCTCTTTTATCCAGTATGTCTGAGGAAAGTGTGATACCTACTTGCTTTTTTGTGCAACAACTTGTGAGACACCCAGCTCCCTTTGAAACATTCCTGAGAAAACACAAAGAAAATCTTTAAATGAGAAACAGTGATGGATAGACATCAAGAGAAAATTATGTTATACCATAAGTGTGCGATCACTTTATCTATGAAGATGGAGCGCAACCTGTTCAAACAAGAGATGGAACATTTCTCCAAATCAGTTCAGATTGTCGGGTTTTTTTGTTTTTGTTTTTTGATTTCCTTTTTGCCCAGAGGACTTGATCAAAATACTCACGACACATGCAGTTGCAATACCATCGTCTGGCACGGCAACCAAGATCATAAATGTCCCTAAATCATGATCTTAATCTCGGTTGGAGAATCACTACACCCCAAATTCAGGGAGAAACTTTTCCTAAATATCTCTCTACGTGGGTCATCATGACAGACACGCTGTCGTTTTATGTTAATTTCAATGGTTTGCATGCCTTTGCCAGACAGTTAGCTGAAACAGACAGGAAATGAGGGGAGCAGAGTCGGGTTGCGCAGCCAAAAACTGCCATCACAGCAAAAGACCTCCAGGGTCAAATACCATGGTACCATGTGAACATTTAAATTTCCTCTCAAACTAACTATTCATTAGGTTTTCAACACGGAGAGCATGGTATTTGATTGAATTAAAACTATGTAAGGGCTGCAGTTTGTTGCTGATCTGTCTTGACATTATGAATCCAGTGTCTGCTGCAGAAGGGGAAAAAAACTATCATAATCAATACACATTTTTCCATATAAATGACTTGTTGCAAGCCCCTTTTTGTTTTAGTGACAACAACTAAAAGGTGTCTTGGTGCTAACAGTTCTGTCCACACAGCAGATCATTTGTGTCCTAAGTTCAGAGTAGCTTGCAGTATCACTCAGTATGTATGAGTTCTGGTAATTAAAGAGTTTATCTTTAACCTGACAGGTCTGCGAGTGGGTGTGAGGGGGGTTATTCTTTCAAAGCACCAGGATGAGGGTCAAACATCGTGGCAAGTGATCTGTCACGCAACACTAACTCTGCACTACTTTCCAACTCAAGTATCACTAGTTACAGTCTACTGAATTACAGGGCTATCTGGTTCCAACACAACATAAATATTTCATACAGTTCAACGCTGTCTGCAAATAGCTTCTCTCTGTATAGTTTTTCTTTTTAAATCATTATAATTATTTTGATCACAGACTCTGAATCATTCACTCTGGCTAACCAGCCTGTAGTTAGCAGCTAGCTTAGACGTCTCCCCCTCGGCCTGCTACAGATCGGGCTGGTTTTCAGTCACTAGCCGCATTGTTCATCCTCAGTAATCTGTATGATATCACACAGCCAGAAGGCAGTGGTTAAAGTTCAGCTAATGCGCTCTTAGCGGGTTAAGAAGCACCTCCACATACCCACTTAGCTTGACAGTTAGCATTAGCAGCCTCGTGATAAGAGAGAGGGAGGGGGCCTAGGTGTGCGGCTACAGCTTGACATTAAAACCGGGCATGGCGAGAAAACAGCAGTACCTGTGAGCAGAAATAGGAGCCTTGGATACCAAGCTTGATACATGTGGGACACTGAAGTTTGGCGTCCTTAGTGCAGCCCTCTGTCTCACACTCCCTTCTGGTCTCGGTGCTCGCCATGCCTTCGTCTGCAGGAGAGAGGGGTGGAGTCGCCGACAGTCAAGCAGCAGCCCCGGTCGAAGGGGGTGGATCGGACTGCGCGCAGACGTAACCCACAGGCGGCCATGTTGCGTCGGTCCACTCGCTCCGAGTGCAGTCAAGTGGACGATCCAGTCATCTGCACCAGGGCGATCCTTGCTCCAGAGTAGACTGGCCCTAAATAGGGGCATTTCCCCCCTAAAATTTGAGACAGTTTCTTGCAACTTGTCCATGTGCAACCAGTAAACCCAGCCGCGACTCAAAGGATCAATCTGTCATCATTGAGTTGTCAGTCAATGTGTGTGAGGATCATAAATGAAAAGGAAATGTGAATATTTGCTTTACAAGTCCATTTGTGCGCCCCTAAAAAAATAAGTTGGGGGCCACTGTGCTCCTAGTTAAAAAGAAGTCTGGAGCCCTGTGCATCTTACTATAATGTTACTTTTATAGAAAAGTACAGGATGGAAATGATTCATGATTATAAGTATGCAGCAATTACTGTATCCCTGTCCCTAACAAACCAAACTTTGAAAATCGGTCAAAAACTGAGAAAGTTCTGTTTTTTTAGCAGCTGTCTGGGGGAGCGAGCGGACCGACGCAATATGGCGGCCGTGTGACGACGCTGTGTCATTGGGCAGTAGCATGGATGTATTATATTAGGTTCATGGGCAGTAGTCTTTAGTTAGGTGAGCCGTCTAGATCCAGGCTCTAGTCTTGCATGCAGCCAGCCAGCCAGCGGCGGCTCACACGGCGCATGTCCTCACCATAGACTGGGTCCTCACGCAGCACTGCCGTCGTCACGTCGCACGGGGCTCGACCCAATCAACAGAAACTTTCCTAACAGAGATTTGTAAGATGGCGACCGCCGAACCGGTGAGCACTTTCTCCAACGAACATATCGAATCATTCGAGGGGGCTTTTTGTTGAAATTACAGAGGGCAGGTTGTATTTGAAGTTAACGGACAGCGTTAACGTTAGTCCTAGAATGGAAATGGACGGTTGTTATTACCACACGTGCTGTTTTAAACCGGTTTCAAGTTTGTTTTCTGTGCCACGACCTAAGCGTGAAAGAGAAGTGTGTGTGTGGAGATGTCCCAACTTTAAGGCTGACGTTACAGTTAAACCGACGTGCCGTTAACTTTACCCCCTGAAGATAACCACACAAACTTGGGCTATTAAACTACACTGTCACAGCTTAGGTCATCCGGTAAACTGCGGACCACAGAGACATTTTATTTTTCGTAATATTTGTGTTCATTAGAAACTATTGGTAAACTCGGTACGAGGGATAAGATAAGGAATCAAATACAAACATTACTTGGTTCACGGAGCTGAAGTTTCAACTGTCAGAGCTGGTCGTCAGTGCTTCCTGTTGACCTCTGCGATGCAACAGTTGCTATTTTAGTAGCCATGGTTAACATGGCTGAAATGATGGTAAAACAGCTGGGGCTAAAGTTTTCATAGTTTCATAGATTTTTTTTAAATATCAATGTCAGGATTTGATGTACGACATCCATGCGGGGTTTTTAAACTACAAAAAAAGTTTCTATTCTAGACTTTTAAGGTCAAATAGAGGCTGTTTAACTTTATGTTAAGACCTTAAATGTGTGGTGTTTTTATTAAGCAATGACAGCGATGAAGTTCCCAAACGAAACTTATTTCAGCCTAGTTGAGTAATGTTCGGAGCTAACCAAACTTTAGCTTCACATCACAGTCAAATGTGTACCAGATGTTCATAACGGGTTTCATAGTGAACGCCCCCATCACAGAATTTATTCTGCACGATATGGTTTAATTGGGAGATTTGTCATGTTTTGATTGTTGATAATAGGGGATTTAAATTTACATTTGGACATTAATTTACAAAAGGTTTTCCCCCCTTACTGATTTCTTACCTTTTTTTTCCATATTTATCTTATCTTTCATCTTACTTAAAACAAATTTAATAACCTTAAAATGCAGTTTTTAAATAATGATTTCATTTAGCCTATTAAGGGAAAAACCTACCCAAACCTACCTGTCATTGTGTGAAACAGCTAGCTAATTGCCTCATTCACGTGGTTCACTGGAGTCCCAAAGCTTTAGAAATGACTTTGTAACACTTTCAAGATTGATAGATGTCAGTAATTTAGTTTTTTCCTATGGTTTTTTCACAATTTCTTGAATTTCTTTAGATTGCAGCATGTTGTGTTACTTTTTGAGATCTCTCAGCCTACTTTACGTTGTACGACAGGTTCTATTTTTGATTCAACAGGTGTAGCAGTGATCAGGCCTGATTGTGGAGAGTGAAATTGAATTCAGCTTTCCAAAAATGTTGATTTAGTTAATTTATGATTCAACAAGTAGGGGCAATTACTTTTCCAAATGTGGCCAGGTATGTTTGGATAGCTTTTTGTCTCATCATTTAGGCCTAAAAATTGCATTTATATTTACTAAACACTAAGAAATCAGCTGTTACTATATCACCATCTAGTTTCCATGGCTGAGGGTCCACTTATGGCTGTTAGGCGTTAGCAGAGAGATTAGCAGTTGTTGCAGTGATATCTCAGTAGAGATAGTGCATACTCTTTTGCATTTGCAGCGGGAAGCCCCAACACTTAGTACATCTGCCTCACTTCTTCCCCCTCACTGCTTTTCAGGAAAACAACCCATGTCCACCCCAGCCTGATGAAGATGCAGCCGAGGAGACTGGGCAGGAGATTGTGAGCCCAGAGGCCTACATCAAACACCCCCTCCAGAACAGGTCAGCATCTGCAGTTTGACATTTATTTGATTAGCTAGATCAACTAGTGCAAGACCTAAAGTTTTTTTGATCTAACATTAGAATTATGGTGGGGGAGGGGGGTTGTATTCACTGCATGATGTGTTACCAGCAACCTTTTTTCCCAACATAGAGGAACAGCTTTAAGATAAGTAAACAGAATTGATTTTTTAATCATCTGACTGAAGAGTCACACTTTATATCTTTGGGTTTTGGGCCTTTGGTCAGACAAAACCATACATTTGGAAACATCACCTGGGAGTGAGACATTGAACATTTTCAACATTCTTTTAAGATAGCCTGTTTTAATGCACAATTGATCGAATAATGAAGTCATATTTGTTGGTGTTGCCTAAGACTAATTTAGGCACAGGTGTGTGAAATTAAAAAGGTTTGGAACAGTGTGTGTAAAATAGGTCTGTATTTAGTGAAAATAGAAAAAGGTATGCATCAACAGCCAGCTAAAGAACAGACCGGTGATTCATGTGCAACCATCCCGTTTGATCTCTGGCCATAGTTCAAGAACTGAATGACCCTTCCTCCACATAAATGAGAGGGGCTGGCTCATGGAGAGGTGTAAGCAAGACGTAAATTGACCATTCACTGAGAACAATGAATGCTTTGTTCGCTCAGAGGAAGCTGCACAATTTTCCAAATTGTTTGTGTACAAAAAAAAACTGAACACATTTGATTATCAGATGGATGACTTACTATTTATTTAGAAGTGGATTTATATGAAAATAAATGTGATTGCCAGGCTTTTATCTTTATATTTAAGGGAAGAGTTCTCTCTGTGAGAAGTGCTATACAAATCACTGTTATTATAGTAGACACACCTTAGCAGCTAGTTTTCTAATATTAGATGTAATGTAAATGTACAGTATGTGCACAGTGCAGTGGTTACTTGGCATTGATTCTCTCTGTGTGTTTTTAGTATTCTCCATGTGTTAAAGTGGATTTCCTCTCACACTCCAAACAAACCTGGATTTGAGACTTTTTATTTCCCCACAGTGAGACTGTGATATTCTGTGATGGTCCGGTGACCTGTCCAAGGTGTTTCAGTGTTTTCCTCTGAATCCATACTCAGGTTCCAGCACTCGTTGGTGCTGCATACAAATAAGCAATGAATGAATATTTTATATATTTTTTAAATTCCTCAAGGATATTTATGTTCAAAAGGGTCAAATAAAAAAACAGTCAAAACTCAACAGACAGCCAGTCAGCTAAAAGAAAAGTTGGACTCTTGCACACTGGTGGCTCCCAGATCAGATG
This sequence comes from Decapterus maruadsi, assembly GCA_030347415.2. Lineage (NCBI taxonomy): Eukaryota > Metazoa > Chordata > Actinopteri > Carangiformes > Carangidae > Decapterus > Decapterus maruadsi. Next base: position 9,529,911 of record CM064887.1, on the reverse strand, counting down.
TCAGGTTGGAATTGTGCTGGCAGTTTACTGTAAACTGTTGGTTCAAGTTTAATGTTCAAATTCATAAAAAAAAAAAAAATACTGATCAAAATGGTGCAAAAAGACACCGTCTTTACCCTTCTATTACTGACTCAGACACATTTTATGTACAGCAACAGGCACATTTGTATGTAGTACAACTGAGTAACTGAAACAACAAAAGCCCACGGCAGTCATTGATTTTCCTGATCCACATATTTCTTTACGGAGTCATAGAGTGCTTGAGTCCGTCTCAGCATGCGTTTGTCAAAGAAGTCAAAGAAACAACATGTCGAGTTCCTTCAAAGGTACTGCTCAATAAATGCTGGTTCAGACTATGGCCTTAAATCATTCAATAAAATATTTTACTAGACAAGTTGACAAGAAATATACAAATGTGTCGTGAACCACAGCGTACAGACTGTTGGCTTGGTATATTTGCTCATCAAACATGCGGCATGCTCATTACACCATTCAAATGAAGGGAATGTAGCTTGTATCACTTGACTCATTCTGTCCTTTTCTGTCATTTATTGAGTCCACTTTCACTTAAAAACACTGCACCACTAACAGACTAGCACCTTTCTTTTACAGTTTTATAACAGCCTGCCACCGTTTTCTTTATTCTTCTTCAACCCAAAGAGCTTAACGCAGTTACTGAGCCATAAGAGGACTCGGCATTGAACAAGTGTGATACAGCGCTACAATTAATTGGGCCAACGACGGTTTGATTTACTGAGCAGGTGCATCCATACGCGCTATTTGCTCCAGAGCTCAATGGCTTTCAGTTACTTTTGTTTACTTTGTATTTAATTAGGAGTTTGTACACTTATGCAAATGCCTTTTTATCCCTGTTTCTCTCCTGACAGATGGTCTCTGTGGTTCTTCAAGAATGACAAGAGCAAAACATGGCAGGCCAACCTGCGACTCATCTCTAAATTTGACACGGTTGAAGATTTCTGGGCGTAAGGAGCAGTAAATCTTTCGGTGTCTTTGTATTTTTCTCCGCTTACCGTGGAGAAACCGCTGCAATAAAGTGTCATGTATGAAGACACAGAGAGCTCAACGCACTGCGGCTTGAAGGCACACATGCAAATAGACAAACATGCTGTAAATTCAGAAAACATCTTCATCATTTTGACATCACATGCCCCGCAAAAACAGTCACAACTCATGCAGATAAAGAAACATGGTACATATTCAGTCCTGCAACACAAAGGAAGTGTTCCCAGGGGATGCTTAAAAGAGATTAGCCTGACTGGGAAGTAAAGGCACAGAATAACAAGTATCCCAGTCATATTATTGCAGTTTTATTATCGTTATTATTATTATTATTATTTCTCCATTCGTTCTGATGGAGAGAGTGAGAGCGGAAGGAAAGTCTAGGTGAGGGTGGGGGTGGGGTGGGCACAAGTTGGAGGATGATGCCTTCATGGCACCCCTCACCCTCACTCCCATCTGTATGACCACCCATGTCTCCTGGAAATACTTTTGTGTCATGTTGACTGAATTTGCATACATCTCCATGTGATGGGATTTGTTTTTACGCATTTCCTCTAATCACAGTGCGTAGAGCTCTCTGAGCTGCCGTTGCCATGGCTGTGTTTATATATTATATATTATTATTTGTGAGTTTTAGTTAAGTGTGTGCTTTATTAACCATGTGCTTTTGTCATTTGCAGCCTCTACAATCACATCCAGTTGTCAAGCAACCTCATGTCCGGCTGTGATTACTCTCTTTTTAAGGTAAGTTTATGTCCATCGGCATGAGTAGATCAAATACAAATTAATAGTCGAATTAATTGTTGCTACGGAGAAAGGCACTACTTACATACTCTACTATTTGCACCACTTGGCACTATTGTAGCCTTGTATATTTATCAACATTTACAAAGACAGCAGCGTTCTCTCTCCTTCTGATAATGACTCACTGAGACTAAAATTACCTTATTTATGACTTTCTTTTTAATGAGGAAATTCACACTTACACAGACACAAGGTATGAAAGCAAATATCAAGTGTACAAATTAATTTGTTTATTTACTATTGACATGTCTGACGAAGAGCGGCTGCCGCTCGAAACGTTACTTTGTTCCTGATATTAAATGGACTGCATTCTGGAGCCCTGTGGTGTGCGAGCCGTTTTACTTTTTTCTTGTTTATTTACTATTGAAACATCAGACACAAGGCTTATTTTTGGGGCGGTCTTTTAAAAAGATTTTGGTCATGCCATTCGGTTTCACAGTGAACCTCATGAGAACAATAGGCACTAAATTGAAAATGTAATATAAACATCTTATCACCATTTCACCAGTAAAGCCAAATTGCAAGATTTTTATGGCAGCAGATCCAGATAACGCTCCTGCAAACAGAACAATAGCTAATTGAGTTGTTGACACGCAGAATTCCAGTCTAAACAACAGCATCATTACTGGGGGAAGACAAACAGACAGAAGTGGGAAGGTGGTTTTTTTTTTTTTTTCTTTTGGTTCCCCGACTAAATCTGTCTCCACTGGCTCAGAACTCATCAGCTTAAAGGAGCTCATTTAACCAGATGTGCTGATAGAAAATGAGAAGCGTGGGCGGAAGAGTTTTGAGAAGCAGGCAGTGGCTATAGCAGCCACTAATTACAGTTTGTTTGAGCGAGGTGATAATAATAAATGGAAACGGCAGCAATCAAATATAGCCGCGCTCTTTGATCGGAGTGCTTTATGGAAATCATTAGCAGGATCACCTGTGGCCAAGATTTACCAGTGAACTTGTTTTCACAGCAGGGGAGATGGTTTATCAGCGCCTGTACAGTTTAAGTTTTACAATCTTTACAGTTACAGTCAGAGATAATCTAGCTTTTTACATGTTTATATTTTTTTTCTGCTATGTGATTCAGAGTGTTGAAGCAGAGTAAGTAAAAAAGAGGAATAAATACAATTTGAGAAAAACATCTTACGCAAATATTTAATCATCGCTGGAGAAAAACCGACGTGTTCTCACTCGGTTTTTAGTTTTCATCTAATGGGATTCAAAGAGCCCACTGTGGTTATTTCAAAGTTGGAAAAGGTATTTTTCTCTCTCAGGTGACATCAAAATCCTGCTGGAAAACCTCACATTTAATGTTTTGGTGCAGTGGTTTGGGATGTGTATTGACAGTTTGACTCATGGCTGCAGGATGGCATTGAACCCATGTGGGAGGACGAGAGGAACAAGCGTGGCGGCCGCTGGCTGCTCACACTCAACAAGCAGCAGAGGAGATTAGACCTGGACCGCTTCTGGCTGGAGACGGTATGTTTGGCTGCTTCTGTCACGTTCGCTGGCTGTTGCGCAAACAAGCGACTCTATTAATCATTTCTAGTGCATCCTCCGAAAAGCAGTACATTTATTACCTGCTGGCAGCTGTAATTAGTCGGACCACTCTGTCATCATGTTTGTCACACCGCTGATGCGGGTTATTACATTCTTTCATACCTTTTTAAAAGTCAATTGAGATGAGATTAGTCTTCCTGATGATGGAGTCGCGACAAAGTCTCATGGAAGAAACCGAAAGTGCTGGTAAATCCACACAGTGTTGTGGGTGTTATGTCGCCCCCCTGAAAGGTCAGTGACAGTGATCCAGACATCCAGCATGCTGTGACTTGCCAGTGAGCAAACAGCACTTACTGTACTGTCAATACTGTAGCTGCTGGCCTGGGGGGTTGAAAGGGACCACTTTGTTTTTCCAATGACATCCACACTAATTGTTTTTCCCATATGTGAAGCTGGAAGTGAAACAGTTTTTAATGAGACTGTTTTACATCAACTGCTGGGATATCGATTCCTGATTATTATTTTTTTATGTGGAAGAATATGGACGTTTTCCCAGCCACCTACAAGTCTGGGGAAAAACAACCCGAAATGCTGCAGAGTTCTCCATGCGATCATTAGGGATGGGAATCACCAGACCATACAATACTATATTAGCATGATATTTAAGCCAGTATGCACTATTATTGTAATGATTTATGATTTATTACTGGTTTGCAATTGCAAATTATGTCCTGAAAAGAAAACAGCTGCGTCCACATGTGTTTTTATCAAATACAATAACATGATCCGTCTGTTCGTCTCACATTAATCATTTTTGTTCTTTCAAAATTGGATTGTCACACAGACAGGCTGACACAATTCCAATTTTTGTGTTCATTTACATAATTAAAGATCAATGCTTAGTGCATTTGTATTGATAGAATATTGCCACACAATATTGTGATGCTAGTCTGCACCTTTCTCCCCCTCCCCCCCAGCAATCAGTAGGCACATGGGATGGAGCAAGATATACTGACGTATATGGTGTAAATGGTAACTTCATGTATAAATGCAGGTATTACTGACACTGATGTCATTCCTCTCTCTGGGTAAAAAGAACTGGAGATATGTCAACAGTGTAGGTAGAATGTCTATAAATGCAACACTGCTTGCAGTTACATCATATAGCATCCAATATATATTTATATCAATACACCGAGTCTGGTTTCTCTCTTGAACAAAGAGACAGTGCAGTACAACAAAAAAGCAGGAAATCCAGGCTGTTAAACTGGTGGGAGGTGAGCACAGAGGTAACCTACATGGAATAATGAGTGATCCCTCCTAACAGAGGCTAAGCAGTGCTTTTCCTTTTCTTCCAATTTTGGGTTTCCTTTGCATGAACACAGCGTGAATACTCCACTGCTGAGCAACACTCCAGCAGGTGTACAAGAAACGACTCCTGTTTCTGTCGCTCCCAGTGTGCCCCCCCCCCCTAGTTAACCCCCCCCCTAGTTAACAGTTGAAAAAGATTTTAAATGTCATTTTCAAGAAGTTTTATTTTCAAAGAGAATCAAGAACATCCTAAATCACTCCTAATTTTTAAATGTGAAAATCACATTTGGTCAAGACCTTTAAAGTTATTGTTAGCAAAGAGAACACATTTAGATCAAGAATCATCCTAAATTTACCCAGATATAGTTGTTTACAAGGACAAAACAAAAATATACAGTTTTGAAATGTTGTTGTGGACAAACATTTCTATATGTCATGTCACTGAATTTATGTGTAACCCTCAAAGAGGTTTGAACGTGAATTATCTCAAATGGCATCCTGTCAGTGCTCTAGTAAACCTGAATGACAGACCGCTGCAGCAGAGCGTGGGAATCTCTGAAATGTCCAAATTCTTGGTGATTCACAGTAATTGAGGTGACGGACCTAACAATGTCTGCCGTCTGGCTCTTTTATGAGAACCACAGAGGGTTTGCGGTTATGTTTAAAGTCAAAATGTGAGTCATCAGGTTTTATTTCTCCCCATCCCTCCCCCCCTGCAGCTCCTGTGCTTAGTCGGAGAGGCCTTCGACGACCACAGCGACGAAGTCTGCGGAGCCGTGGTCAACATCCGCACAAAAGGAGACAAAATAGCCGTCTGGACATCAGACTACGAGAACCGGGACGCCGTGACACACATAGGGTGAGTGGGATTCTCAGCGACAGTGTTTGGACTAGACGCGATGACACTCTGCGTCCTCTCACACTGTCATTTTCCTGTCAACAGGAGAGTTTACAAGGAGCGCTTGGGGCTTCCCATGAAGATGACAATTGGCTACCAATCCCACGCAGACACAGCTACCAAAAGCGGTTCAACCACCAAGAACAAATTTGTCGTTTGAGAAATGCCCTAAGTGCCTCTTTCATTTTTCTTGTCTTATTTGTTGTTGGTGCATAATGTTTACTTTGCTGCAAAGACTCTGCGGAATGCAATCTGGAGGAAAGAAAAACCCAATGCCAAATATTTCCATAACCTGGTCAGGACTTGAACCACAGGAAAAGAAAAACCCATGGAAAACAGATAAACAAGATTCTTCCAAAACACTAACAATGAGAAGTATTAATAGTGGATGATACTTAGAGTGCTTCATACTCTACTTAAGAAATCTGTGTTGATTTTTTCTTCTTTTTAATGGCAGGGAATCCTGAAATGCAAAAAAAGTAAATGTATATTTCCCACCCCTTTTTCTACAGCACTGTTGGCTTGCTGTAATCCTTAATGACATTAAACCCTTTTAATTTATTATATTGATTTGCCTGCATATTATTAGATTATTAGACCTTTGTTTTATGCTTTTTTGCCTTGGACTGTTGCATTTAATCAACCTTTTTAAAGTATTTCAAGACTCATATTCATTTGAGTGTTAATATAATTAAAACATTGGTTTTGCAGTTATGCGATGTTTAATTGTGGAATATTTTTATTTGCAAGCTGTAATTGGTACATTCCTTGTTATAAACAAATTGCTTTTTGACTCTCAGTGGTGCTGTATTGTAGGGTATTGACTTTAAGTGATTGACTTTTATCGACCGTGCACTGGGAGGCAGAAAAGCTCAGGATGTTTCTCACAGACCATCCAAAAGTTTTCTACCCATGGTCTCAGTTCTCACCGTCGACAGTTAAGAGTAGCAGAGACGATCAATCTTAGGAAAACAGGGAGAAGTCCTTCCCACAGCTTCCAAGCCGCTTAGAACTCACCATTAGTCAAGATGGTGTGAAAGTGCCAAATTCAAATACACCCACCCACCCACCCCCACCCCATCATCTCCAGATCCCTTCAAATGTCAGTATGAAAAGAACTTTGAAAGAAAAGGTTACTTTGGGCAACACGGCTCCTCATCTCACTTCATCGCCACCGGGGTGGCTTTAAAAATGTCATTTCATCATGACAAATGTCATCACATTTTCAAGGTTTGGCATTCCTTAAGCCAGCAGGCGAAGCATCTCCAACTAGATCCTTCCTGATCTGATGAAGCGTTAAGTGAGTGTGAGCGCTTCATTACGTCCTTGTTGAAGTTATGACACGGTTGTAGTAGTAACCTTTAAAGGCCAGTTGATTTATCATGTAAGATCCCTTTTGCAAGCATGTGCTTCAGTTACATGAATGTATGTTGATGTCACTTTACCGGCACGGACATGACACAAAGTGTAGAAACTGAGTCCACAGACACCAAGTTCAATGTGAGTCAGTTCCATAACTAAACTATACATAAAGTCCCATTCTCACCCGTGTCACGGAGCAAAGAGTGTAGAATCAAGTAGCTGTTCTTCACATTCACACCCCAAACCTGGCTTTAAACACTACACTGAAGTCAGCTTAATTTTACAAGAGTTAATTTCTATAATTGTGTCAGTCAAAGTTGATATTTTTGTCATATGGGGTTGTTTGAGGTTTGCACAGTACATTATCTGCTTTAAAGTCAATCATGAGCACACTTTTTGATCCCACCTTAAAGAACATTAATTCATTCATTTCAATTGACACATAGAAAGTATTTGCCAGACAGGAGAACAGCAGATACCTGCCCACTTTATAGCTGTGTGTTGCACTTTAATTAAATTCAATTTAATTACATTTTTGCTTTGCCAAATCAAATGTAACTATTTAAATTTAACTAATGTGAAACCACAGTATTTGTAATGTTAACCTTAAATACTATGAGAAATCTAGCCCTCAATTTTCATTTATCTAACCAGAAAGGTGTAAATTACATAATATCTAGTCAACGTTAATGAATGGTAATGCGTACTGTAACCTCAGTGAGCAGTTTATAGGTACACCTGACTATAATTAATATGGAGTAATACAGCACTGAAATAAATCCTACCCTGATGAAAATTATAAACTGAATTTATGTTGATGTTTTGATTGAGCCCTACTGCCATTTTGAAGGATGTATAGTTTGAATTTTGTTTATACTTATAACTAAATCTAATCCCTGGTATTAATGGGATACACAAATCATATGATTTTATACATTCAAGTCACTGCAAAATTATGACATATAATAAAATATGTTAGGCCATAAAACAGTCATAAAAGGGAAATGCAGGTTTTATTGAAACTCTCCACTAGCACATCTGAATATAATCATTTTTCATATGTCTATTGTGCATAGTAATAAAAGCCAAATGTCTCCGTCTGTGCAGACAAGTAAACCCAAGGCCACTGACTCTGTCACTTTATTAAATGGGGTTAGAGACTTACCCTGGCAGCAATGAACACAATCAATGTGGCAAATTGAACTCTCCAGTTGACCCCCTGTCGCTGCAGGGCCTCCTTGTTTTCCAATCAGAGGTACTTATCAAAATCCCAAACCCTCCAACGTGAGACGATGGGTCAAATCAATCGGACAGGAGGACATAATGCAGCAGGGGGAATACAAAATAAAGGCTAAAATTAGAAGGGACTTCAAGAAGAGGGGAAAAAATTGAGTTTTAGAGTTATAACTGATTTGAATGGAGCAGAAAAGCGCAGACACAAAAGATAAAATGCTGTTACTGTGGAATATGTATCCAGCTGACTTATTTTAGGGCAGTATTGGGCATCTCTGTTGATGCTGTGTGGCTCCAGGCAAGTTCAATAGGTAATCATTTCACTGCTGTCCATCACTTTACACTGGAGGGAGCTGCAACCCTGTTTAACTTTAAACTGGTATTTGTAAGGCCAGTAGGCAGTACAGGGGTGGATTTGTTTACAGCCATAAGTCTACATCCTACAGGCTTTCATCTTAAAAGGCAGTGATTTAGAGGCTCAGTGTTGTGAGGATTACACCACAGTGTTGTCTGTCTGCCTGGGTATTTGCTATCTTGGGCTTTTGATGGTGGCAGCTCACAATTCACAAGAAAAGAAATTAACCGAGGCAGCAACACAAGCTGTATTGTGTTTACAGGGGTGAAGAGGGAATTTCAGACAATCAGCAAAAGCATAAAACATCAAAAAGGAACTTTTATTGCGTTGCTATGAAAGCAGAGATGCTCACAAACTGGTTCCCTGTGATGGGGCGTATAGAAACAATGTACATCAGGAGGGAATTACACATCACACATAATGAAAGAGAAAATAAAGTGTATCATATAGGGTACATGTTGCCAGAAGCTATAATTAGGACATTACATTGTGTAACACTCCTACAACTAAAGGATCTAAGCCTTGGTCATTTGTGAAGCTCAATGTTTTATCAGCTTACCATTCTGTAGATGTAATGGCTGATCAATTTCCCCAGGGTCTGCTCGGGTGCTCATTTCTCTCCCACCAGCGTTGGGATCAATGGTTGGATTTGTTAACCCAGATTAAATGAATGAAGAGGGTAATGAGAGAGGCAATTAGCCTACTTTGCGGCTCCGTGTTTGGGAATGCTTGGATTACACTTAAAGCCCAGACACATATACTTAACATGTATGCAGAAGCACTCAGGAGACCCTAACAGAACACGAACACAGAGTACGGTCATGCTGCGTAAAGCCATCATTGCACACTTGCTGGTGTTTTCAGTATCGATCCAAACTCCCTGTGCACCTGTAGTGCCAATACTAGCCGACTCCTAACAGCCAACTGAGAAGAAACAGCATATTACCCCCCATGTTAGCTCACAGTTGCCGCCTCCCAGCACACACTAGGATTGATTTTAACATTTTATCGACCACCTCTAAGCCATATCTCTGGTGAATATCTAGTTAGTTATCTTTTCTTTTCTTTCTTGTTCTTCAATTTTAAACTGTCAGTGAGTTCCAAGGGGCTGCTTTCTTACTGTCTCTCCTGCTTTGAATGGTTGAGGAGGGTTGAAAACCTGAAATTTTATAATGTGGCAAAGAATTGACTGGAATTGTTCAATACCACCCTCATGCCAGTCCATTACATATGCAACTAAGGCCAGGAGATCTTGGCTTCTTGTGTTAGCTCGAAGCCTGCTAAGAAATTGAAGGTGTAAAAACAGCTGTTGTGTTTCTAAGGGATCTAGACTCCAACACTTAGCTTTTTTGGATAAGCCATATTGATTCCTAGTTTAAACATCATGTACAAAGGGACAAACACAGTTCGAGGGTCATCTTCATCTTCTCACCTATAGTGTATTGGCATGAAATGGAATAGGCCTGTAAACTGTACTGATCACCAAGCTTTTTTTAAATAAAGTACTGTGCGCTTGGTCTGAGTGAAGGCCAGGCTTTACCCATTGTAACATTCAAACACAAAAGGAAACTCAGAATGTATTTCCAACTTTAGGCCTGTTTATGTGGGCTAACACAGTTCGCTACGGTGCTTAAAGCTTAAGGCTTTATAAGCTCCAGCTTTCAGATGAATGGAACCAAAAATGTGCTGTACCCAGAATCTGAAAGCCACAGCTTTTCACAATACATCACACCTCCAATTCTAACTCAATTTCACATCAACAAAAAAATAAAGACATGTGGCTTGTTAAGCATTTTTATGAGGAACATTTTTCACTTTTACATTTTTTAGAAAGTATCTTATAACTGTAATGAATGTAAATGATAACAAAATTCACAATAGTAACATAGTACCACTCTGCTGTGGTCAATGGTGAAGTTGCAGCTTGAATGACAGGTGCAACTTTATTCTTTCTCAGTGTCAAGTAACTGGTGCTTTGCGAACGCCAGAGCAATTTGGACTCATTTGAGTCAATTAAAATGATTCCACCGCGTGCATTGCAGTATGTCTCTGCTCCATCATAGCGCCAGCGTCCAGCAGAAAGCATGCACTTGCAGTGCACATATCCTCATATGGACCGTTTCCTGTTGTTCTTGTAATTTACTGGGGAAAGTCCTGAAGATCTACCAGTAGATTGTGATTGACAGGTTGGCAACTGCAGCTGCTTCAAGTCATTTGTCATTTTCCCACTTTGAGCTGCCCTTTGGTTTGTGGTCATTTAGTTTCTTTCAGAATCTGACTTTTTTCCTCATTTAATCATTGCTACCGACCATCTTGCCCTTTTCCTCTCTCCTTTGCCAATTGAAAAATGCATTAATTAAGGCAGTTTGCACTGTTTGCATTACATTAATTAACGCAGTGATTTGTTCCTTTAATATAGTGGTTCTCAATCGTGTCCTCAGGACCCACGGTGCTGTTAGTTGTCTGTCTTACCAGGTGGTTAATTGCATTCACCTGGCGTCACAGGTGTCAATTAGCTCCTCATTAGAGGGCTGGAACAAAAAGCAGCAGGCTGAAATCACACAGTGGAAAACCACTGCTTTGTAAATAAAAGAAGAGGAAAAACCCCAGGGAAGGAAAATATAACGTTAAAGGTTAGTACAGCTGAAGCAAGGGGGTCGGTCAATGAGTTTGAGCACTTTCCAAAAAACTTTGAAGATATTCAATCAATAGAATTTCTCATTAATTTCAGCTGTGCCTTCATCTAACTTTTAAAGAGTGGTGAGGTCACAAAGTGGCAGAGTTGACACCAACTGGAGATAATTAGTGTAGCCTTTAGTGGAGTTTCATGGTGTTTGCTCTGGTGGTTATGTATTAAATTAGCTGGTAATAATAACCCCGTATTCACTCCCTGCCATTCAGCTGTGACAAATAAGTTCCAGGGATTCAGTGGTCATGTTTAATTTGGTGTCTCGATTCAGCGAGGTGAATATTTTGTTATGGCATACCTACAAATTAATTGTTAAAAACAGGAAAGCAGGGCTGCTGTTAGTAACTGCGGATTAAAAGCAACAGTCTGACCAATACTGGATGTTTAAGGCTTCTGATATACATAAAAATCAATATTGAAATGGACCCCTTTGGTTTAAGTTAATTCTGATCAAGATAGGCTACATATTGAGTACAGCATTTTACAGTTGAAAAATCATCTTATAAAACCTCAGACCTCCATAGCCAACGATGTCTGCAGATGTTTATTGTAACCAGAGCTGTATTCATCAGTGTGTTCTGGCCACTTGGGAGCAGCAGAACAAGTCCAACATTGACATATTATCACCTTATAGGGTAAGGAACATCCGTCTCTGAGCTTGAACAGGGGTTAATGAGAGCAATGGGACTAAATCAAAACTGTAATGTTATTGGCCAGGGACCCTGAAGCAGGATTAAAAAAAACCTTAGGGGAATTGTCAATTTGAGTGAGGTATCATTCTGTGTTCCTAACTACAGGTGAGCTGCTCACATAAACATAGACATTACATATAAACCTATTGATTTATGGATGTACTTGTAGGCATTTACAAATTATATAAATTGAGGACTGTAGTGACAAAGCTGAGAGAAATATCTGGGGGGAAAAACATTTCCTTGTGAAGTTTAATTAATGCTCAGGTCTTTTTTTGGATACAAAAGCAACAAACTGTGACAATTAACATGTGGCATAATGCTACAATATACAGTTGATATGCAGTATGGAATTGGGGCACAGATATTACTGTAGGCATAAATTAATTGTAGAAAGCCTCTGAGATGCAATTCAAAGAATGAGCCCCATCTTCTTGTACAGCTGGGGCACACAACATTCACAGAAATAAACAGAAAGCTGCCACAGTTAGTGGAAAATGAAGAAATTATATGATACCTTTAGGCAAAAACACTGCACTATGCATGCAATAAACAGGTGGAAACTGTATAATGCTGCTATCTAACCTCCAGGCCATGACTGCTCTTACAAGGACTTCAGCTACATTATTGCAGGAAGAAAAAAACACACAGCGTTTCTTTTAGTACAGTAGATACTTGTTTTCGCTCCAGAACCATTACGTCAATGAGTGCTCTTACCAGTGCTTGAGTGCACAGGCTACATGTTTCTAATGGGTGTCCCCAGAGGGAGGCCCTAACCTTAACACAATTTCACCAAGCTTTGTTTTGCTTTTATTGGAATAAATGAAATAAATCATACACTTTTATTGGCATTTTATTATTTGATACTTGCAGATGTGTTTGATGACAATCTCACTTTTCTTCTTCTTCTTCTTCTTATGTGTTTAATGCCTCGAGTACTTTGCAGTCTGGTGCTGCCTTTGTGCACTTGGCTTGCCTTCACAGACTGATGCAGCTTCCAACTATTGAACGCCCACCTCCGAGCCACTTGTCACTTTTTCACGGTTGTTACTTCTAAGTAATTCCCAAACAGGAGCATTTGTACAAGACAGTATGAAGAATAGGTGCTGGGCGATTTTAACGTGCAGAATTAATTGCATTTTTTTTTTCTTTTTGATTAATTGCCCCTCTAAGGTGTTAGCAGAATTTTGCTTACACTACATGGCTGCACTTGAAATTAAATTGTACAATATTGCATGCATAAGTCAGGATAATGAACTGTTAAAGTGATTACAAATACACTATTGTTTTTTAAAATGTGTTTATTCAATGTTTGTTGTCCTGCAAAACACATGTTCACGTGGGAATAACATGTGAAAGCTTCATTTCTGCCAGTTAACATGACATTATTAGAGTATATCTTATTAACTTGGTGGAGCTGCTCCCATGACATTCCATTAATGACCTGTTTTTAGCTCTGTGATTTGAATCCTCATCGCCTGATCATTCTCTCCATGTTCTCTCGTTTGCCAGGTATTGGTGGCAGAATAATTTCATTACACATGCTGAACACCCAGCCACTTGTTATTACACAGGGTCACTGGGTTTTTCCACTGCCTTCTGACCAATTTGCCTCCCACAGCACAATAAAGACGAAGTTAGGCTGCAGTGCTCTTTGCAGGAGCTGGAAGTCACAGACCTCAGGACCAGTGATAATACAGTTAATTAAAGCCCTGCTCTTCTATGACAACCAGACAATTTATCCTCCACCTTCACAAAAATACTGTATCTCTTTCCCTGGAGGCAAAATCTCTCAAAATTGTGTACTTGCTTAAAACACACACATACACACACACACACTGAGCTACACCGAAATATTTTAAGCTTGAGGGTCATTGCAAATTCTGCCATTAATATAACATACAGCCCACTGTTTAATATTTTATCTTACTTGTGTTGTAGAGTACGAGGAGAAATTTTCCAAAATGTGAGCTTCTTCTTTATCTCTCCTCAGCGTCCAGGTAGAGCAGGACCCAAAACTTGAACATAGGGTTTAAATATAAGAACATCCTAAAACTACAGTTTTTGTTTTATTACTGATAAAACAAAGACCACTTAAGTCTTTGTGTATAGGAAGCTATTAGCCAGCAGGTGGTTGGTGTGGAAACAAATAGCTTGACTTTCTTCAAAGCTGAAACAAGAGTCTACAGTTGAGTCCACTATATGGAGTATAATATCTTTAATTTTATTTTTGGACAGCACAAAAAATTGTGAACTTGCGATACTTGCGACTTGTGATAGCATCCTATAACTAATCTCTACAAAGAAGCATTTAGCATACAAGGTACAGCTGAGGCAGAGTGGATCAGTTTCACAGTTAATTAGTCATTAATCAAAGTAGTGAGCAAATTATGGACTACTGATTGGCACAAACGGAAAAACGTGCCATCCCTGTGTTGCTAGCACGGCAAAAAAAAAAAAAAAACAGCCTCCCTACACCTCCAAAGGCTGCGCACAGCTTCCCATTCATTGTGTAGCTATGTGTTGCATGACCAGAACGTTATTATTTGCACATTGTGTGGAAGTTGAGCCAGACTCTGTTTTGGTGCAGCTGAACCCCACAGCATGCACACCTCGTTCTGATCTGAAAGAGGCATAAAACTCATCCAATTAGCACATAATTTCTCAAAGAGTTTTTAATCTTTTACCAGCCAAACCAGTGGATTTCCAGTCTTGTGCTGAACTACGCTAACCCAAGCCGGCTGCAGCTTCCTGATACAGATGCAACTGAGTGCAGACATGAAAGTGGTATAAAATATTCTAATTCAACTCTTAACAAGCCAAAGTGAAAATGTCAAACAAGACCCTGACCCAAAGTCCAGTTACATGCCTACAGTATTTAGTTATAACAAAATGTCAAATAGCATTTGACTTTTTACCAGGATACGCCAGAGTGAAGCCAACATGCCTGTGTTGTGTATTGACTCTGGAGCATGACCTTTAAACAGATTTCTGAGTGGTGATACACACAACCTCGCCTCAACCCCTGGACAGCAGCACCGACCGTGGTGGAGCGTATCAGCTGGTGGTGCTGCTGTTTGTATAAGGGTGAGCTGTCACCTAACCTAACATATCATGCCATATGTAACCTGCTGTAGTACACAGGAGCACCAGGAGGCCGATCAATCATAAGCTGGAGTGGAGAGCAGACAGACCCCTGGATGGTATATGGCTTAAATAACCTCCTCTTTCATGGCTTAGTTTGTGACGCATATTGACAGTTTTGAAATATCCAAGCAATTGAATATATAAAAAGTTTCTCTGTCATTGTGAGCGACGCGGCATCTGTCCACAGCAAGACCCTGCATACAGTACTAGACGATACCCATGTATCCAGGACCCCACTGTGACACCAATATTGTACACCCAGCCTCAACCTACTGTAGGACTCGCGTCAGTCACAGAACACCTTTGGCATGATGAAGTCAAGATGGCATGATTGTTTTTCTTCAAGGCCTCGGAGGTGAGACCAAATGCTGTGCCTTCTGTCCCTGTTGTTTCTGCCTTTCTGCACAACCTCTGCGTGAGTACAGGCGACATTTTATGATTTAAGCCAGATGCTTGTGACCCTGAGGCTCCATCGCCACCAGGTTCTGTGACTGAGGGGAAGAGTCATGTTGAGCAGGGGGACCAACCTGCAGCTTGTCACTATGCCCCTTAGATCTTTTGAATTAGGTTGCTGCTCTCTTTGCTTTTATCCTACCAAGCTATCTCCCTCGATTCACCAATATACTATGAAATTAGATATATGTTTCCCCCATTGGTGCTTGGTCTTTCATCATTGAATGAATTGGAACCATTTTTTGTATTTTGTTGAACATCCAAATCCAAGGAGCTCTCAAAATGATCTAATGTGTCACTTTTTGTTGGTCAGCAGTCAAAATGAAGGTTACATAAGGCACAGTGACAACAATTTGATCTGTTCATATGTACAGTACCTTCATTCACATTTTAAATATGACCATATTTATTTGCTTTGTGTTTGTCTTTTCCATCCCTCCCATTCTTGGCTTCACACGTTTTTTCCCCAGGCACATCTTCTCAATAATGAGTCTGCTGGGAAGAACAAGTGAAGCAAACAGATTGATATTAATTCAGGACAAATTAGATGACTACAAAAGTGACTTTTACTTCATAAGGCATAATTACTCTCATCCTGATCTGGCAGCGTGTGCTTCCCGTTTATGAAAAGGCTGTCAGTCTCAAATTAAGTTTAGTCTCCTCATCTGACCTTTTGAGTTAGATTAGAAAAAGGAAAATTGAAATGTCATGTACCCTATATTTTAATCATTGGGGATACAGTGAAATAATATTTCATGTTTATCAATCCAAAATGTCAAAATGCAAGACGCTTATATTTATAGATTTTCCTCCATCATTATTTGCCATTAGTGAAGCATATTCTCCAAATTTCAGCAGGAGTCTGCGATGGATACAGACATGAGGAGAATACAAATAAGAAACTAATAACTGCTTCATCATAAGCACATGAGGTTATGCAGGGAAAATAAACAATATATTTTTCTCTTTTTATTTTCTTATTTATGTTCAAACATATAATTGATGTCTTATTCATTATCCTGATCAATCCTAATTTCATTCTGCAGCAGAACAACGAACCCGAATACACAAGCAGTCAGAGACTAGAAGGACAAGGAGTCCTGCAGCAGATGGTCTGTCCCCCACAGAGCCCTGGCTCAACATCGTGGAGTCAGTCTGGGATTACAAGACAGAAGATAGAATAAATCTGCACAACTGTGGCAAGACTCTCCAGGATGCTTGAACAACACAACGGCCTTTTGTTTTTTTTAAAAAAAAAAAAGAAAGAAGAAGACTAAGGGTCGATAGTCATTATGTAGATGCAAATGCTTGCAATAACAATGTTAGCCTACCAATGAACATAATGTTACATTTTAGATTACTCTGTTTCCATGCTAATTTTCTATTTAGCACCAAACACAGCTTAGGCAGATGGAAATGTCAGTGTTGTGGGTATTTGATCATTAACCATTAGAAGGCAACTTGGCTTGACTTGATACAGCATGAGTAAGACTGATGATGATCAGAATTATATTACTATTCATTTGAAGTGGGGCATGAATGAGCTGTGCTGTATGCAGTGACTTTTACAGATGCAGAGCGGAAGAAGTCAGGTCAAGTCAAGTCAGTTTTATTTATATAGCGCCGATTCACAACAAAGTTATCTCAGGGCACCGTAGACATTCTCTTCATAACGGTATTTACAGAGACTCAACAGATCCCTAGCTAGTCACCCATTAAAGATCTTGGGAGTGCGAATGTGCAAATGTACAAAATTACTGCTCCTCCTTTCTGTCTTTGTCAACAAGGCACAGTAATGCACATGAAAATTACCAACAGGAGAGATGCAGCTGTTGGTTGTCAACCCTACTTCCAGACATGATGGCAGTAAATTGCAAGATGAACGCGAAGAAGCAATATCACATCCTTTATGGGGCAGAATGTAGAGAAGTGATATCGCTTCCACTTTGGTATCTGCAGTTCATCCAATAACTGTAAACATTTTGCTCGCCATCGTTAATGTCATCCTGTTGGTAGAGCACCAGGATCTCTGGGGACCATGGATATCTGTATAATATTTCATGGCAATCCATGCAGCAGTCATTGTCACAAGCTATCAGACCACGAGCCACACTGCTAGAGTGCCATAAAAATATATTAAAGAAAACAGAACATGTTGTGTAAACCAGTTGGTGAGCCTGTTTAAGCAGTAGGCAAAAATGAAAAAGAAAAAAAAAATCTCTTTACCAGTGCAGCGATGTGTGTGAACCTCCTCTCACCGACAGTAGGCTGCGTTGCCATGACAAACCCGACAGTTCAACACCGACTAACTGAAAATATTACCACTTCAACTGTATGGCAGTGCCAGCACCATGAAGTGCTGATGCAAAACACGTACACTGTCTACTAAAAATGCACATAGTAAAACCAAAAGCATTTAAAGTATGTTGGCCATTCTATATTCAGCAAATAAATACTTCATGTTTTAATTGACTGTGTGTATGATTCTATGGGGAGAACAACATTTGCATTTTAAATGCTACAATGTTGTGTCATATCTTTCTGAACCTTCATGTAAGCATAGCGAGTCAAATTAAATTAAAGGATTGTCTTGGAAAAGAAAAACAGCTAATGGGGGGGATTAATTTCTCTCATTTATTGTTTTGTTTCAGTTCATGTTCAATCCATCAAATGAAAAGCTTTTACAGAGCCTGGTAAATTTGATACAAGTTAATGCAATTAACATCGCTTTACAACCAAAGAGCTGAGACGAGAACAATGCATCAAACAGGAAGAGGAAATATTTGATGTTACCATCGTGAATTGTGCAAGTGTATTGAATTATGGGGCAATAAAAAGTGTAAACAGCTCTGGACATTTTAGGTTATGCTGTATTTCCTCCTCAGCATGGTTGCCATAGATGCCAGAACTGTGCCTGTACCTCTTTGGTCTCTGGTTGTCTTTACTGCTTCTATTTTGGTCTCCGTCTCAGTCCAAAGTGTCAGGCGGTGCAGGGGGAGGGTGGGGAGTGGCAAGCCAGTCTTTCACCACAGGGAGAGAAACGGAGTGTTAGGTTGTCTAGCCAGAACCCCACCGAGACGTTAGCCCCACAGGTACATGCTAATGAAGACAGTGGAATCAATATTCCTGCCATCCTCCCCACAGCAACCAACACACACCATGCACACATTTATATTCCTTTGCTTCTGAGGACCTTTCATTGACTATGCTTAGTCCCTATCTCCACATCTGAAACCTGAACTACCTCCTATTATTTATACTATCCTAATCTCATTTCAGTTTGTGAGTATTTCCCAGAGTGCCTTTACTAAGCCACTGTACATTTTCTTAGATGTAGGCTATAACAATGTTAAAGGACTGCTTTGGCATTTTGGGAAATACAATTTTCACGTTATGCTAGATACATGAAGATCAAAACAGAATATTTTAAGCATAATGATTAACCATCAATGTTCTGTGAAACTTCCCATAAATCCACAACAAGGTGTGAGGTATTGACCTGCTCTATGATAAAAGAATGATAAATAAATCTCACTTATGGGGGCCTTCAACAAATATAAAACAAACAATAACAGTAATATGTCAGGCAATTAAATTAAAGGGATACTTCAACATTTTGGCAAATTGGCCCATTGCCATAACCCCTATAGTCTTAGCAGTAGGTTTGTTACCTTCTTGGTTTCCCTCATCAAACTCATAAAATACACAATCCAACAACTCCAAAACGCCCTTGTGGACAAGTTGTGACCTGAGCACATTCACCACGCTATGAGATAATAACGGAATGTTACTCCTCTGGTCTGCCATTCAAAAAATAGCTTGCACCAACAATTAAAGGTAACAAACCTACTGTGGCAAAATGAGTCTGTATGAGTCTCTGACAACAACGCCAGAATGTGGCAAACCCCAGACTCCCAGGTCTAACCAGTCGGCCAAAGGGACATCCCCTTGGCCAAGTAGCCAGGGCACATGATCAACTGGAGCCATAGTGACAGGAACCTCAACTGTCACATCTCTCCCCCTCTTTTCACAAGCACGTCCTCGTGCTTCCGCGCAGGCTGCCACACAATCGGAATCCATGGACCTGCCACATGGATCCTGCCAACAACGCCAGAATGTGGCAAGGTGAAGAGGGCCCGGGCGGGCTTCGAACCCTAGACTCCCGGGTCGGAATCATGCGCGCTAACCAGTCGGCCAAAGGGACATCCCCTTGGCCAAGTAGCCAGGGCACATGATCAACTGGAGCCATAGTGACAGGAACCTCAACTGTCACACACTACTCATAGGGATTATGGCAGGGGGCCAATTTGCCAAAATGTTGAACTTTCTCTTTAAGCTCAAATACAAAGCTACATCCAGAAGGTGGTTAGCATAGCTTAGCATAAAGACTGAAGCTAGGAAAAGAGCTTTCTTGGTTCTGGGTAAAGGTGAGCAATATTCAGCGTCCAGCACTTCTAACTCATTACATGTTCGACCATGTCTCTCTGTGTCTTTTTAAAATATAATGACAAGTTGTGGTATTTAATTTAATTTAATTTAATTTTTTCCCCCTTTTTTTTTTCCTTTGGGCTGAACTATTCCCCCCGCTTTTACTCCATGCAAGGATAATGTTAAAATGGCTCGATATAGCTTATTGGGTTAACACGACTATGTTACTTTTATCTGAAAGCAAATGTGTTCCCCAGAATGTTGACACATGTGTTTGTCTGTACTTGTTTCATCTGGTTCAGATTTAGACAAAAGTAACTTCTCACTGGAGCTTCATCGACAGACTTGAAAGTGCTACAGTAGGTGAAAGTAATGCATCTTATCCAAGAAAGTGAAAAAAAAAAAAACATTTCTCAAAATACCAGACTATTACTTTGACCATGGTATGAACAAGAAAAGGTTTTGTGTAACTTTTTCAAATCCTAGCATATCTTTTTATCCACTAGACTACATTCTGCTATATTGAGGATATTGTCAGTGGATATATTGATACCTGTCTGCCTCCGGTGATATTGATTTATCCCTGCATTATGGCTGAGATACAAATTGCAAGTTGGAATAGTCCCTTCTTTTTGATCCTCGATGAAGACTGCTATAGACATGAGTTTAGCCTAAACCTTAAGTAATAGTGCAATCAGTAGAAATGTTTGAAAATAAACCATTAATCACCAAAGTATTAAGGTGTACAATTTTTTTTTTAACTTATTCTCCTGTGAATAGCCACTATCTGTCTTCATTTGCCAAGACGTTATCCAGCACTAACCTCCATCTCCCAGTTGTTCTCTTTTCTATCTTGCCTTTGTAAGTGTATGAGATACATTTATTAATATGCTCAATTTGAAACATTTTCAATATGTGCAGATCTTTGCTCCAGTTTCCACTATCCTGGGGAAAGGTGTGCTTAAATGTACCCACTCAGGTCTTTTCAATGAATTTGTATTCAAACACACTAAAATTCACATCGGTTTCTTTCTAACCACACCTTTAGAATTTTTTGTTATAGACCCCACCTTTCAGTCAGTAAAGCAGAATAAATGTTCTGAATTTGGCACAATGCAGAAAATGGGCCATACAACACAAATTTGAATAAATAAAAATATTGCCAAATGTATGAAAAAAAAGTTTCAAATGTGAAAAAAATAATCAGTATTCTCAACGCTGAGGGCGCGTCAGCTGAACTTACTGAACTCACACCTGGAGTCGAGAACGGTTCTGCATCCTTGCCTGTTGAGTTTAAGCTGAACCCAACAACCAGCTCTACATGGTCAGAACACCAGAACCAGGAGAACTGACAGGCTCGTTCCTGCAGTCTGTAACAGATTTGGTAAGTTTTTCCTGTGGTGCACGACGCAGCAGAAGCAGCAGGTGGAAACTGTAGGAGGGACATGGTCAGTTCAGCTCTGTTCTTCAGCCTATTATCGATGAATCCCAGTTGTTTTCGGAGCCATTTCAAAAACACTCTGCTGAGGAATAGTGACTACAGAGGTGGCTTTTGGTGGTGAGCGTCACCTCCATTCCATCCTGGAGTTTTACAAAAGGAATCCGCTCCTTCTTCTTCTCATCATCAACAACACATCGCTGTTAGTGCTGTCATATCCAGAGAAGATGCACTTTGGAAGAGAAGACACAGCCGACTAGAAATTCAACTATCTGACTGTGGCAGTAACATGAGAACGAGCAGGAAGACCACTGATGCATATTTCTATATCATTATATCATTAGAGGAGCATATGCTAAGTAGGGATTTAAGTGTGTCACTGATTTCCTCTACTGGGACCTGCTACACAACTTACTTAATTTTATGTTTTTGTAAACAAATCTACAGATTAGCTTTTACAGCATCTTTAAAAGTTACGTTGTATGCAAGAATAACCCTAACTCCCTAATCTTAACTCCACCAAAAATAAAGCTGTATATCTCAAACCTGTTCTGACATTTATCAGTGATATTTCTGTACATTGCTATCTGGTCCTCATAAGGATAGAGTTGTACCACTCCCATACACATCTCATGTCTTCATTATGTGAGTTGGAGGTCCCTTGTGAATAAGTTACAGGGGACAGTATGTCACAGATGATTAAAATAAAGATAAGAGAAAATGTGGCATGAGCCACAGGATGAACGATAAGACTGGATAAAAGTTGATCTCAGATGAAAAGTCACACATGCTGGGTGAAAAAGAAAGATGAAGAATTATAGAAAGGGAAATGGCAGCAGAAATAAAACATCAACGGGTCTCACAGGCTTTCCTCTTTTTCTCGCCCCAAGCTGTGAGCTCCTGTTCACTGGTAATAGCACACTGATTAACTTGGAAGACTGGATTTCTACCATCCCAGTGGCAAGTCAGCAAGAATGTGAAGAGGGACTTCCAACAAAGCTTTCAAAATAAAACATCAAACGAATAAAGCCTTTCTTTTTAAAGGAAGAAGCCATGTCAGTCTTGGGGATCAAAAACACCCCCAAAATCACAGAAATAAAAACATATTTCTTCTTGTTTGACAAGTTGTCCCTGGACACACTAGATGTGAAGAAACTGACAGGTGCAACTTTCTGAATGAAAGCATGAAATCAAATCTCCCTTTTCTAACAGGAAAGATTTTAAGGGAGATTGACTGATATATGAGCCAGATATCGACCTTTCTTAACACCCAGATAAGCCTGGTGTTAGTGATGTCCACATCTGATAGAATGATTCATTTTGCTTCAACAGCAATTGATTGGAGAGTAGATCAATACTAGTTGTCGATAAGATGCCTTTGATGCTTATGTACATTTTGAGCATTGATCTTTGTTGTGTCTCTTCCTTCTGTTCATCTTATTGTTCTAAATTTGACGTAATTTGAAACTTTTAAACAAAATCTTATAGGATATGTGATATAATCAGCAAGAAATTCTGAGGACACTAAATATATAAGCAACACAGTTTAGTCAATATTCAACCTGAGAGTTTAAGGAGATATACTGACGCTTTAACTAATCAATGAACGGCTGAAAACAAGTGGATGCAATTGACAAAGAAATCAGGAATGCAAGTTGAGAAGTATATTGATGGATGTAATCATATCCCACTGACCCACCTGGACAACACTGAGTGAATCTAGAGCAAATATTAGAGCTGTTTTGATACCATTTTTTCTTCCTGATTCCAATACCTGATGATGTGTGTTTGTTATGCGTATATATTAATACCAAACAAACCTACATGCATGTGCTGCTGTTGTATGACATGGTTCAGGTTAAACCCTCTTACTTTGAACTGACACACACAAAGGCCATATAATATAATATCTAATTGGTTTATCATTCATAAAATAAAATTTAATAAAATGTCTCAAAATACATAACAAGTTTAACTTATTAGTTGTCCAAATATTAATACTACAAGTTGAAATGTCAGACTTCCATCTTGTTATTTACCAATGAGACTTTCTATTATTATTATTTTATTTTTTTATTTTTTTATTTTATTTTTTTAATTTAATGTAAATTAATTATTTAATGCATAGACTTGTGTAGTTCAGTTAATATAATTTGCTTTCTGCTTTGGTCATATAGCCCACAGCCAGATGGTAGCCTATTAAAAGCAGCAGATGTTATCCTTTAGACTCATTTGGAGTGCACAAGTGACGTCAGGCATTTTAAGATTTTATTTCATGGTTTAATCTGTATTTAGGGAGTTTAAGTTTTTTAATGGATTTCGGGCTTTTACTTTGAAGCCAAAAAGCACCCTATCGTTGTCGTGCTCGCAGCTGTTCGCTTGACGCACCTCTCTCTCCTCCCTGTATCTCTACCTCTCTCTACCCGCCGTCATCCAACGCGATACCGCTGCCTCCTTAAACCTGGAGCCGCCGCCAGGAAGGATTAGCTGCCTGGTTACCGGAGAGAAAACAGATAAGATTAAAAAAAAATTATAATAATAAATTAAAAACGATTATTTTTTTCTTTTGAGGGTAGTTTTTTCATGGAAGACGGTGTGGAAGGGGACCAACTCCAAGTGAGAGGATTGCATTCACAGTCTGTGCGAGTGTGTGAGTGTTAGTCACAGAGTGTGTGCGCCTCGGACTCCCACTCAGTGATGTAAAACGTGAGGGTGGATTTTGGCATGTGGAGGAGCAGGTAAAAGGTAAGACTCAACATCACACTTCACTGAGCCTGCACAGCTTTTAACTGTCTTGTAGTTTCGTGGGGGGAGATGTGGAGCATCTTGTGGCTTCAATCTGTTGCCAAGATGAATGAAAAATCTTTCCCCCTGCACAACTCACTATTAACTGGCTGGTAACTCGCAGGGGTGGGAAAAAAAAAAAGAGAGAAGAGATATTGACACTTGGTTTCATCAGCAGACTATAGGCGTATTCCCTTTATGGGCACTAGGTGTGAGGAGGGAGGGGGGGGCAGGGGGGGCTTGGGAGGAAGGTGCAACTAATTCAACAAATGGATAAATAAAGAAATACAGAAGAAGTGATGAGGTTCCTCATTATGTCTGTGGTGATGAATGGAGATTTAAAAAAAGAAGCTTTGTCTCAGTTTTCAGAGTGATCTAGGTGTTGGGAAATTGTGGTGCATTCACTGTGTGAGTTTGGGTGGATGACGACAGTTCTCCCCGAGCACTGCGGGATGAAAAGAGAGTCAAGTCAAGTGATATTAAACGAGATTTCAAACTGAGGAATAGATATATTTGTGGAATTCAGGCCTGGGTTCAGTGACGCTTTGTCGATGCGACTGTGTAATTTCCTTTCACTGAAGATTGCATCCGTGCTGTGGGTGACACCGTGACACCAACTCACTCACTTCACAAGGTGGATAAAACCCTTCCCCAGAGCTGCACAGCGGGGATGACACATGCACTGTATGAAGTTGGAAGCAGGCGCTCTCTCCGTGAGTCAAAGTGGCCCTGCAGCACAGACAGTCCTTTTTTTGTAACCCTCGAGAGTGGACCAGGATCTCTAAAAGCCTGCGGGGGTTAGATAGTGTAGATATATTCTTTCATGCAGATGAGTGCTTGCAAAAACTCCCCACTTTACTTCTATCCTGACCTTAAGTATGAGAAATAGGACTGAATTATAAATGAGTTATGCTCCAGCCGAGGGACTCAGCTAACTGTCTCTTGTCTGACTTCCGTGGGCATTAATTGACTATGGCATGGCTGCGGTAATTGGGTGCAAATTCAATCTGGTTCTTCTTATCTTCATAATGGAGTGCAAAGTTCAGGGGAAATAGCCAGAGATGCATTTGTCTAAAAATAAAAAAAGAGCATTCAGGAACAATAGTTGGGTGAGCTGTGTCAAATTATTTATCACTCTGACCGTTGTTGCATTGGTGAATACGGAATATAAAAAGTGTGCTTTTAATAAGTTTCCATGTGACAAATGAATTCAGGTGCAGGTACCGCAGGGGTTTTCGACAACTGCCAACCCTGCTGTCTCCAAGCAAGAGGGATGCTAATGGAGGAGAGAGAGGATACAGGCGTTACCGCTGCAAGACAGAGACAGCGAGAAAGACAGAGAGAGAGAGAGAGTAAGAGGAAGAGAGAGTGAGTGTGAGGCGTTTCCATGGTAACCTGTCAGGGGTGTGTTTGGTCCCCGGAGACGGTGAGGAACGAAGGGGAGGAGAGAGATGAGAGGCGAGAAGAAAACTATCCCTCGTTAAGGGTGAGAGGGGGATGGGAAAGGAGATAATGGAGGAAAAGAGTGGAAGGTGGGATTGTCTCTTCCCCGCACCCTCACCTCCCCTCCCTTTTTTCTCTTCCTCTCTTGCTTCTCCTCTCCTCCCCCTATTGTTTGTTTTTCCTTCCCCTCCCGTGATGTCTTCTCCTCGCAGGCTATCCTTCCCTCACGCCACCTCCTCTATGTTCGCCTGAAGGAAGCTGGCAGGGCTTGTCATGCCTCAGCTTGCGTCATACGGTAGAGGGTTATTATCGGTGTTCACGTGTTTGAACCCTCGCTTGAGGACATCAAGGCGTAAAGTTGCTCTTAATCGGCTGTGGCGCCTTCCATGCGTCTCCACCTATCTGCCACCGTCACGACACAACACAACACCTTGACCTCCCACAGCCTCGCCCCCAGCCCCGCCGCGCATTATGGTCGCTCTTTGTGATGAGCAAACTCGTGAGTAAGCACCCTGCTCATGGAGCTGTGCACAA
Organism: Decapterus maruadsi; assembly: GCA_030347415.2. NCBI lineage: Eukaryota > Metazoa > Chordata > Actinopteri > Carangiformes > Carangidae > Decapterus > Decapterus maruadsi. Next base: position 9,503,826 of record CM064887.1, on the reverse strand, counting down.
ACCAGCTGGCAGCTTCTTGGCGCTTGAGATGTCCGTCAGATGGCGACAATGTGAGAAAGCAAAGCCAATCTTTGGGTTGTATCTGCTGAGTGAGTGTTTAGCTCTCTGTTACATTGACTATTTCATTGGTCTAATCAGGGCTTTCTTTCTCTGGGACTATTAGCTTCAGCTTCAACTCAACTCAATCCATAGGACACGCCCACAGCAGCCTGTGAGACCACTCGGCTTAAACCATGGACTTCAGGCACCGGCATAAAAGCCACATGCTGCAGCAACAAGTGTGAAAGCATGATAGTATTTTTTGATGAGTTATCGTTGAGGTGTTTTATGTCGTTTTCATTATTGAGATGACAATCAAGATATGACAGGGAAATCAAAGCCTCCCCTCGACCTCCAGCCATGCTTGAATCAGGGATGTCGGCCACCAGGGTGTTATCTGACATGAATAAATAAGTGATAATAATGGCATAAATTAGGTTTCTCTACACAGAGACTGATCTATTCCACTGATCCAAATATGAGAAAGATATATTTTTTTAAAGTGGATATTCCCTCAACTGCTTGCATGAGGGTTAAGCATTGTATGACTGGATGACTTGTATGATTTATATTTTTCAAAAGTTGTCTCATGAATTTAATGTATAGGATTATTTTTTTACCAGCTGAACTTTCATTCACATGGTATCGGATGGGGAACTTGTTTAACTCTCTTATTTGGTGTGGAGGCAGGATAGTTGAACATCAGGGAGGTACGAGAGGCTGAAAAATGCATGTTGTTGTTGTTGAAGCCAGAGCAGTAGTTCACAGGGTTGAACTGAGTGCTGCAGTTGCTGCAAGACGATCCCTGTAATAGTTGATGATCAGCTCAAGCAGACAATACTCTAAAGTGAGAAAGACAAAGATTTGAAATAAATTTTAGAGTAAAATTATGAGAATTTACCCCAGAACTGAAGCTGTGTTAATTGTTTATTTATTTGATGTCATTCAGTTTGGCCTACTTACTGGATATTAGTGTGCATATTAAAGTCATTGTCCCACAGATGCCCATCAAAACAACAGTAAAACAACAGCTGGCTGCTGAACAGCACCATTACTAATGCAAGGGATTGGCTGATTCACAATCACAACTTTAATAGACTAATAATTATCTTCTGAATTTAGTTTTCCTCTACTTCTTTTCTTTTTACAACATAACTCACAACTAAAAAGCTGTTCAGTCGCCACCTCTCATTTCTCACATGTTGCACCACATAAGCCGAGATCAGTCTATAATTAACATGTGTTGTCATGTAATGGCACAGCAATATGGTGACAAATCACACCTCTGTGGGTTTGAAAATATTCCTCAGTCATGTAATGAATAATTATGTGACATATAACATGTAAGAAATAAGATTTTAGAGGGAAGCACAGTTTTTTTTTTCAGGGAACGCCAAATATTTGTGCTTTAGGTTCAGAAATCAGAAACATTCCTTCATCATCTATTCAGCTCCCTCCCTGCAGGATCCTGTGTGGACAGTGGTAATTAGACCTTCGGGTCATCAGGTCCTTAAAGCAGCGGGTGATGACCTCTTCCTCACTTAATCTAACTGGACAGGAGAGGCTCTTATTCAACTCAGAGCAGTCTTCCAAATATGTACTGTAAGTCTAGAGTGCTGGGAGCAGCAGGAAAAAGCAGCCAACAAAACGCCTCAGTGTCATTGAAAAGAATGTTCTCTGTGATCACATCCCAAGACTCACATTTACAAAGCTTTTGAGTACTAAGGTTCGGCCCCAGTGGTGAAATTCACAAAAACAAGACATACAATGCTTTCTAAGAATGTCTCCCCGAAAAAAGATTAGATCATAGTACAAATAAAAAGCCTGGCAGGATGCATGGATCTCATCTCTTCAGACAATATGTCGATGCAGTATGGGGGAGCACTTTCATCCAGCTTAGAAGGTTCTTAAGCAAAGAGGAGGAAAATGGCTGCAACAAGTGGAGGCAGGGAAGAAGTTCTCCAAATGCTGAATTACAGAGATGGGATTAAGTGCTTTAAATCACAGGGATGGAACCATTTGAAAGCTGAAACTGCTTTTTCAGGTGAAATAAGAGCTCTCACTCACAGAGTTTTTCCTCAGAACAAGGTGTATCCCAGGTTAAGGCGCTATGACATGGGAGGAAAGGCGGCTCGCTATCGAAAAGTAGCTTCTCAAAAGTCAGAATATTGGCAAATAAACTCAACTCTAACTGTTATTTGGAGGCTGATTAAGGGATTCTTCTAAATTAAGATGAAAGAGCACAGCACCAAGGACGTATACGCTGCACAAACAGCTAACATCACAGAGCAGCAAAAATAGAAACATGCATCATCATGGGATAGAAATGATGAAAGCCAGAGTAGCAGTCAGTATGCTGACTCTCTTAATCGTTGTGTTCTTATTCTGAATACAGATTTGGCCAAAGTAACAGGGCAGCGAAGGCTGTCTACACGTGTAGCCCCGCAACGCATTAGTGATGCGGCCAGCTATATAGTGCTCGTTGTTATTGGAGACGAATTTTTAGTTTGACAGGGAAGACAAGGCTAGTCTGTGGGGCCCTTTGCCGGAGTGTGATTAGCATTGCAGATACAGGTTTCTGTAGGCGTCAGTTTCAACAAACTCAAGGTTCCCCTGTCTCCAGTGCATGATTAAAATGTAACAGTGGTGCGTGGGAAATTCACAAGAGCAAAATCATGCTCCAATACTCAAAGAGCCTATTTTTTGCTCAGGTATGTTGCACCTTCTTCTGTGTGCGATCCCTTGCTCCATCCCTGGCACATAAATACACACCAGGGCTTAACCCACATGGGATGGGAGCCAGACTTGGCTCAAAGCTGCCAAAAGCCATTCTTTTCTGCAGACATTTAAAATAAACAATTAATGTTTGATGCTTGAGCAGCATTTGCTAAGAATATCTTTATAATGATCATAACATATCCAAAACAATAATCATAACCAATGGCATAATCATCGTGATGACCATCAGTCACAATATACAACAACATAGTCATGCTTATGTAATCCAATTGAAACGTGAAGATCAATGCAGGTTGAGATTCTCCCACAGCCAACCAGCGTAGTATTGATCAGTTTAAAAATAAAAGTGTGTGTATTCACATTAACATGCCACACAAAGTGTCACTACGAGCTGTGTAGAACCTTGGCCCTCTGCACATCGAGCGTCAATATCTAATAAGGTTATCTGTTGCCTTATTGTGAGTCAGTGTATAGCCCATGCATCTCATTTCCCCTCTCGTACCACAACACGGGCTACTAGAGCAAACTGCTCCTGGTCGCTCTGCCTGAAAACACCTTTGAGGTGGTAAAAGTCAAAATGTTTGTAAGTGCCTGTCACTCTCGCTGCTATATATAAACATGTTCAGCCCTCAGCAATGTCAACAGCACATAATAGCGCACACCCTTCCCGTTGAGAAATGAGAAAAATGAAGCAACAGGCAGGTCTCTGGAGGACACACTCCTGTAGGAGAACGCCAGCGAAATAGGAAAGACGGCTTTCAGCGCAATGGAGTTCTCAGGTTAAGAGTGGGCTTCCCTTCTCCCAGCATTATCGCACACCCAGAGGACGCTTGACGATAGCTGCTACTCAGGAGCCGCTTTCCAGATGATTTAAAAAGCCCAGTCTGTAAAAGGAGCGGGTGCCCCTTCTTTGAGAACATTAACACGGTTGTTATTTAAAGGGGATATTTTCTCCCTGTTAATGCAATATGTCTTATGCAGTGCCTCCCTATCCTTGAAAGTGGTTTTGTTTGACTATTTCACCATGTGTCATCCAATAGCCAAACCTTACCCAATATTTTAATAGGCCTATCTATATTATGTTCATGTCTAATCTTAATTCAGCATGCTAGGTGGCTAACCCTTGTTTCCTTGTGGCCTAGCGTTAGCTTATTCATGAAACTTGCTCGCTGTCTGAACAAAGCAGTAAAATACATGAATATAGGGTAGACTCAGTTTAACCAAATTTCATGGAAAAAATCTATGATTTCTTATCATGAACACAAAGTGAAGATAACATATTGTTTATGGCACAGAGAGTGCATTTGAAACTGTAAACATGAATTTGTTTTCTATCGTTTTGTGTTAACAATTTACATACCTTCTATACTTTCCACCAAAGAAATAATAGGCTACTTGAACCAAGAAGATTGATAACTGTTTGCTCTTAAACTGAAATCTTACACTGTATGTTTGATAGCAAAAGCCTAACCTTTTTATGAAGCCCCTTAAAATCAATTATCATTTATTATAGTTGTATAGTTATTATAGTTGGCAGCAGATAGACATTAATAAAAGCAGATAAAAGAGGAGAAGAAATTAATTATGACACAAGCTGAGAGCCAGAATTGATATGAAAATGTCAGAGTACCTGCTGGCCCCCCCAGCCCAACCCTCATCTCTTTCCATTCTGGTATTTATTTCAGCAGTGAGGCCCGTAACCCTGCATCTCCGGGAGATCTGCCTGCATCTGGCCCATATTCTATCATTAGCTCCCCCATGCCTCTAGCTCTCTCGCTACCTCCCTCTGTCTTTGCTCCTGCAAATACACTTAAGTCACACATACAGTAAGAAATGATAGAAACGCATAAGGGCAAAATGGATTACATATAGCGCAGGTGATGGAAATGAAAGCCCCTGAGGGGTCCATGAAACTAAAACAAAAGGAGGCAGAAATGAGCAAGGAAAGGTTAGAACGATCTCACTGTGTTGGATAACGGAGTTGAAATGACGCCGAAAAGTCAACGGGGAGGCATTTTGGAATGTCATTCAAAGTGCAGGGCAAAAAGGAATAATATTAAAGTAAAACTGATACTGAAAATGAAAGGTAGGTGAGTGAGAGTAAGCTCCAAATGAGATTTTTTCGACTTAAAAGCATGACGTAAAGAAGATTAGATCTTTCATGTTTTTCTCTATCATGCATTTGAAGTTGAGGAGACTAATGTGTGTGTTGCTGCAATACAGATAAATTAAACATCACCCGGCGATGTGCTTAAGCATTTGATTGCCCCGTGAAGTAAGGGATAAGGCAGTGTCTAAAACTCTGGTTGTTATCATGCAACATAACATTTTTATTACTAGGAAAAATAAAAACACGGTGCAATAAAGGAAACCAGGTGCTGTTGAGCCAAACACAAATCAAACTGATTTCCTGACATCACACACGTAGTAATAAGAATAACTGCTGATTGCCTGTCATGTTTGATAGAGGGAACAAGACCGCTCGCTATTGCACGTTTCAGGGCAAATATTGTTCCAATCTAAAAGGGTCAGCGTGACTGTTGTCACCTCTGTGGCAGGATGCAGGATGGCTTAGCTGGAGCGCTCGGAAATATCACAAATAAAAACAGAGCATACAGGTACAAACAGATTGTTTGTTTGGGGTGGGAACAGAGCAGCGCTCCCAGGGATCACCTGCTTTCCTGTTGTAACGATCCTATTGATGCCATTGGCCCAACAGGCCGTGCTGTTAATGCACTCATCCCTTCGTTATTATAAAGTCCAACAAAGAACCCAAAGGCCATTAGATCCACAGTGCAGCATCAGACCCATGTGTTTCCAGTTGTGCTGCCTGAGGCTTCTCAGCTGTCCTGTCCTGTGGACGCCAGGGCTCTGGCTGAGCCTCAGTCTGAGGGCACACTCCTTGCCGTGGGGCCATGCGGCTGGTTGACGGCCAAAGCCACAGCTTCAGTGGCTTTTTAGGATGACAGTATCAGCGCCACATGCCCTGCAAGAGCCGTGTCCCGATGTGCCGCCACACTGAGCATTTGAAATGAAAGTGATGTGCAGAGCTCATTCAGGGCAATTATAATTAGCATTCATTTCACTCGGTTTTCGTTTAGGGTATAGACCAGAAACGAAACCAGCTGCATCTATAGTGCCTGACCCTTTGCCTCCCTGTGGAAAAGAGGAGTTTATCTAGGGAAGTTTATGTAACTATGTAGGTGAATTGCCAATAGCTTTTTCCATTGAGGCAAAATGTCATATGAGAGTATAGAGCTTTTCCAATGTATCTCCATTGGTATGACCTGTGGTATTTTCTCAAGTGTCCCCATAGGTATATAGCTTTGTTAGAGAAAAGGCTTTACTGTAATGGCTTGTTTGCCTGAATGCATCGAAATGCTGGAGACAGAGCCACAGATCAATACTTTTCACTTTATCTGACTGTGCAGAAAAGATATTTACAGTGCATGACAGGCAGAGAGGAAGATGACAAAAGAGCAGCAGAAGTAATTTCATTCAAATTCCATTCACCTCCGACGAGTTGGAGGTGGCGGCAGAAATCTCAGCAGCAGCAGACATCTCAAAACCTCAGACAATAGAACTGAAACTGTAATGTGGCTGAACCTGACCCATTAAAACTGTGTTTTATCACCTTCTGTATGTGTGTGTGTTGCATTTGGACTTTTTGTGGATTTTTTTTCCCTGTTATTACTTTGAAATTAATTACCTAGAGTGTCCACTGTTGTTTTTCTTCCTATCTTTGTCATTTGTTTTCTGATCGTCTGCCCTCATGCTTCACCTGTGTCCAATTAAACCAACCTCTCTAGTGTATAACCCCCAGTGTAGCCCATAGGGAGTTTGCCATTTTCTACTGCTGTCTGAATGTGTAATGAGATTCATCACCATACCCTATGCTGTATAGTGGATTCACTGTGTTGTACAAGTGGCATACAACCAGTGGTTCCCAATAAAGCCGCATAATGCATTGCACTCACACTGAAGGACAGAAAAAATGAGCTGGTTAAAAAAAAAAAAAAAAGCGAAGGAACCACACAACTTGTCAGACACAATTAAATCACAACCATTTGTCTGTGTTCAACGTGACATATGTATGGCTTTGTGGGAAAAAATCAAAACATAGAAACAAAGCTGAGCCCAGTTCTAGGAGAGAATTGAACTGATCGTTTTGTGAATCAATTTTGCTCTTTTCCTCACTCCGCCAGCCGTGGGCACTGTCTGAGTGCACATTTATCACTGTGCCATAATATTACAAATAGACCATGTTGTTCGAAAGTTTGGAAATTTCCGATCTTGGCTGGTTTATAACAGTAACCCCCCTCACAGTGGGAGTTATAAAAAATGCAGAGCATCACTTATATATTCGTGAAAGTGTCTTGTTTCATTTACAACAGGGACTCCAAATAAATAGCAGGACTAGAATTATGTGACATGCAAAAATAGTTCCATATTGGATAGGGAGATTAATTTGAATGTTCTATTTTATTTTACAAATTTTAACAATGTTGCTACTGTGATGGAAATGTCAAGATGAACACTAAATATGAATAGAGGGAAACTAAATCAAAGCTTTTGTCTCGTTCAAAACTCAAAGAAACTTAACACAGACGTAAAAAAATGAAAATCAAATTACTATCAAAATAAAAATATTCTGTTTCTGTAAACACCGACAAAACTTCACAGTCAATATGAAGAACCTGGGCTTTTGCAAATGGGATGTTGCAACCCCTCCCACACTCAGATGTAGACAGATGAGATGGCCGGGTTTACACACAAACATCTCGCTGAGGATAGCATTAATCCAAGCCTCGTGAATTTTAAGTAATTTTATGTTTATGCTCATTTGCCAAAATGAGAGCATTTTTTTGCTGTAATGCTAGAAGAGTTCTGCAAACCAGCTGGCGGACTGCTGTGGAATAAATGAAAGTGTCTTCACTGTGTAATTGTGCTATAGCGTGCCGTTCAGTGGAAGACCGGGGTTGTGCGGAACAAATATTTTGGAGCTATCTGAATGTCACACATTGGAGTGGGTAAGTGAGCGGAGAGTAAAGTTGGTGTTGGGGCAGTGACAGTTTGACGAGAGAACATCCTGGCTGCGTTGCATTTCCCTAATCTTGCAAAATGTGCGAGCCTTCCCTTCTTCCCACTGTGTTTGTCAGCTGCTTTGGGGATTAATTAGCATAGCAGTGTTGGAAATGGATCCACTGCAGAAGAAGTCTGTCCCTCATTTCACACACTGTTAGTGGGGGCCGGCGTCGTGTTCCTGCAGAAAGAGACAGCTCATAGTTCAGCAACTAGTTCAGGAGATTTGAAACGGTATGTGCAACTCTTACTGTGTCAGTCAGAAAAATGTCACTTCCCTTTAAAATGATAGTCACCTTCCCTTGTCACTTGAAAAAACATTGGGCTGCAGTGGCGTACAGTACAATTCAGGCGTTGATACTAAAAATACAAGTGGAAGATGTATGCAGCAGTCTCCTCAGCAGTCGGAGGGAGTGAGACCCAGGCTGCTTATTCAATATCAGGTGTAAAGGTGTAACTGTCATGCTAATTTCAGGTGCGAAGCGTAGAGCACGCAGAGAAAACACTTGCCCCGCTCTCCGCAGTGAGATGCTGCAGTGTCAAAACATCCCATAGAAAAACTATGTGATTGGATTCTATTTTTGAAACATTGTAATTATAGCTGCCTCAGCATTCAACACAAGTGTTAATGATTAATTTGTTTATACAGTAGGTCTGGTGTGAGCACCACTGATACAGGTGCAGGTATTTAACCATGCAGTGGATTCATCTCCTTGGCTTTTTTCTTTCTTTTTTTTTAGGATACACTGTGCTCTATATTTGGGACAGATTTTAGATCATTTGATGCTAAAAGGTTCTTGCGTTTTGATAGCCCCTATGATTTCAGTTTAGACTGCTAAAGGTAGAAATGCCAAGAGTATATTATAATAGAGGCACCAGAGTTCTCTTCAAAATGCCACGTTTATCAGTCAGCGGGGGAGGGAAAGGGCTTCCAGAGAGTTGCTCTCTTGTCCCCAGCTGATTCCTGCTGAAAATTTGATGTCTTCTTTTTAAATCCTTGTACAAAGAAGACAGGGAAATGTTTCCTCTTCAAAAAGCCCAACTGCTCTGTTCCCTGGGACCATTACAAGATGTATGCATGTGCAAGGCTTTCGTGCAACGTGTGCATTCACCAGCTTTTGTCTTCCAAACTTTGCGAAGCACACGCATGCCTCATTTCCTGTGAACCCAATGTGCATGTACATGATGTACAAATCCAGCACCGTATGGCAGGATCCACCACAATGTATAATTATTTAATAGTGTTAAATGTTTAGTGTAACATTTCAGGGCTAGCAGGGGAAATGCTGGACATGATAAATGGCTGTGATATATAACTAACTATAAAACTTCTAACAGTAGCACCATAACTTTCATATAAGAAACGCTGACACCAATAACTTCATAAACTGGAAGAATTACTTTGGACTTTGTGGGTAACAGACCCTTCTCCCTTCTATTTGGAGACACAGTTTGCTCAGTAACTCACCATGGGATTCAGTGGAGGAAGAATGGTTTCTGGAAGTATTTTACTGAAGACAGATTCTGCTACTTCTCTTAAATTTGCCTTAAGTTGGAACCCTCCCATGAGGATCGCTCTAAATTTCACCCTCAGACATTTGCACTCTTGTTAGGTGCATTAAGGAATTTCTTTTGTGATGCAGTTATAATTTATGTCTCTGCCTCAACGTCTTCGCACTCCACATTGTGAGAAAGTTTCACATTCTTATGTCTTTTGATTTCTCCCAGAGATCATGAAGGCGTTCCACTGGCTCTATCCTGCTTAATGTGGCTGTATAGATGGTGCGAGGTCCTCTTCCCCCCATCTTGCTCTGCTGAACTATTTCTATTTCGAAACACGACAGATACGGCACGGCTTGTTGAACTGCAGAATCCTGACGCAAATTAATTAGGCAATATGTTGACGGTTGCTCTCTGAAAAGTAAGAATACTAATTCTGTGAGCGGCTAAGTGGTTGTAATGTTTCGAGCCATTTATCACTTTTAAAAGATCATTAGGGGCGAGAGAGCTAACAGGGTGCACTCAGGTTGCCTGGACATGTGCTAAGTGCACTCAGCATCTCTGTAGAGCCAGAACCTGGATCACTGAGCTTATCGGCGCATGTGGATGATAATTTGCGAAGCCACTCGTTCTCTCCCAAATCAATACCTCCTCATGTGTTATTTACACGCTTTCCAGCCCAAAGTTGTTTAGATGTCTGGTTTTCCAAAAAAGAAAGAAAAAAAAAACAAGATCCCAGGGACAATCAATGTTCATTTCTGTTGTCCTGCTCTCTAATAGAAGCGCTATTTACTTTGTGTCTGAGGAAGCTGCACAAAAACAAACATAAGAGCAATCATTTGGTTCGTCATGCACAAGGATGATGCCTTCAAGAATTGCATTTTTTATATACTTGAATAAAATTTTATTATATAAGATAAAAAATTCCAGTTAAGAAAAATGTAATACACCAATTTCTCTTTTTAAAGGTCCATATGCATAGGGATAGCATGTGGTCCATTTGCCCAAAATACTGATGTAAAGGGGGGAGGATCCAGGAAAAATGCTCCATGCATCTTTCTTTCCCTAAGAACACCTGAAAGATATCATTAAAACCAAAACGGATTACAGATGTGTAAATATAACACCAGAAAAACGTAATATTCATTGTGTAGAGATGTCTGTGGTCTGCGGCAGCTGCCACTATTTATTCTGCTCCACTGTGTTTCATTGATAGAAAATAGATGAGGTGCTAATGGATGTGTGCCACCAGTAGTTCTCCATCCTGCGTAAGACACAGGCTTTGCTATGCGGGCCCCTTTGTCCTCAGCCTCTCTGTATTGATTTTCTGGCATATGCTTGGCTTTCTTGAATGGTACAATTTGTAAGATTCATAATGTTGGGAGGGCTCAGCCGCTGCATATACACAGAGTCCGCAGAGGGATGAAACATGCTGGGCTTCACGTGGTCAATAAGGAGTTGAGTCAAATGATTTTCTGTTCTACTTTCCTCAACTGAATGGTCTTTAAACTAGCTTTTCCTCTTAGGATAGCAGTCGTCTAGATGACTATGGGAGAAACATTGCCTAAACATATAACGGCTGTATCTAAATCAGCCTTCCTGTGAGCGGAGACGATATGAAGTCTAGCCACTGAGCAGCAGGAGAAATTCTTCTCACTTAGTCACAAAGCTTTCAAGTGGATATCAGACTGTGCATAATGTGTTGGAATATTTATGCATACATGCGAATATGAGTTAGCTTGGGATTTCGCTGCATTTAGCGAACATTTAAGTGGACCAAACCAGCTCCCTTCCCAAAAGGGTTCACATACGCCACTCTCCGGCTGAGGTTTTGCAGGCAAGCCAATTATGAGGCAGGTGTAAAAGGCAGGTAATATCTTGTGAAGGGAGCCAATAAGCTCACGCTCGCACTAATGTGATGCTGTTACATTAAGTCTGCGGCTCTGCATTCTGGCGTAAACAAATCACTGGAGAGGAGCCTCTGTCTCAGTCACAGTGAGCCTCGGGCTTCTGTCACAACTGTAGTTAGAAATCCACAAACAGTATACTGCAGTCTGTGTTTCTACTGCAGGAACAGCTCCACTGAAAGAATGCATACACCAAGAGAAAGAACTAATAATTGACTGGTACAGGCTGCAAATATGCTACTAAATTATGCCATAAAAATAACTGTTTAGTGAAAGTTTAATGATCCAGGATTTTATGTCTGTTTATGTAATTCTGAGTGGAATTACTTTATATGTGCACTGCGCTTGGAAATGTAGATTGGCTTATTTCACGTTGATGCAACACTGGATGCTGTGAGGAATTTTGATTCACTGTTTTGCCGAAAGATGCAAAGCACAATGTCTGTTGGTTAGAATACGTGAAAAGACACCATATGATGCAGTTTGCACCGTGTCTGGTGCTGAAGAGATCGCGGGTGGCTATTGCTACTGCAACACTGAGCGCTTTGAAGCTGAAGCTGCTCAGATTCATACCACCAAACTGACATACACAAAACAATAGCAGTTGGGTCTAGTGGGTATTAGTTTTTATTTATTTATTTTAAACCACCTGAGCAACAGCAGAGAAATCATGATTTCTCACCCAAAGTTGAAAAAATTTAAATAGAATTGTGTCAATATCCTGGACCACAGGGATTCACTGAGATGTCTGAATAAGAAAAACATAATTTCCAGAACCAGCAGGTACAGTATTTTGTCACCATGGTTACTCATCTGATTGCCATGGCTTGGTTGGGTTTAGGAAAAGACCATGATTTGGGTTGATTTGTCGTTATTGGTCATAAAAACAAAAACAAAAAAACATGGTTAACTTTGTCAGATAGTCATGAATAATAGAAACTGCTGGTTTCACGTGGGAAACAAACGGCTCTCTCTTGTGTCATGGGACTGTGACTTGTTGCCATAGCTACTTTGTCACAGCACTGTTTCTTGTAGCAATTCTGTCATAACTACTATGGCCTCCAGATGTCACTGAACAAAATCTCCAAACATGCAATTAAAAGCTCTTTTTCCTCTGTGGCTGTTTTCTATCCAACCATCCATCCATTTATCCATCCATTACTGTAGCTATGGGCTTGTGTGCGGGCTGGAGCCAATCCCAGCTGACACTGGGGTGAGGGTGGGGTACACCCTGGACAGCTTGTGTGGCAATTAGTTTGAAGTAAATTGTGTTAATTTATATTTACAAAAATGTGCAGCACACTCAAAATATGTTCCTGTTCTAAAAGGAAATGGCAGAGCCTCTCTCCAAGAAAGGGTTACTACAAGATTAGTTAATAATGCAGGAGGAGTTGACTTTGTCATCAGTCACACTTTATACAACCAACATAAACAAGTTGATGTTTAGTTTGTTTGGGCCCCACTGGAGTGTGGGACCTGAGGGCAGCTGCCTGTTTTGCCCTGTTTTGCAAATAGTCCAGTAGAGTCTGTAGAGATGCTGGGGAAAAAAAGAATTGAAGTAGTTTAGAGGGTTGAATGATGCCAACAGTGGTTTAAACGTGCATTTCTGCACGGAAATTGTCCGTGACTTTGAATTTGAGCATTTAAACCTGATATTTCCATCTGTCTACCTGACAAAAAGGTCACCCCTTGATCTGCAGCCGATCGCCTCCCATTGAATTCCACCTGACTGCTGATGTTCATGTTGTCCATTAACTCCAGCTAAACGTCCGTCACGCAAACATTGTCCATGCTGAGCGTGGTGCCAGGCTCTATCAGGCCGTGCCTGACAAAAATAATTTTTCCCTTTTCACTTCCAATGTCACCTTGGCTTTGACGCTGACTTGAATTCCTTTTGGAGCTGGAGTGAATTTGTGGAAGTGACAGTGGAGATTGCTAATCCGTCACAATGATTTGGTGACAGGCGAAAGTGCTAATCCTCCCATGTTATTCAGTGCCAGTGAGGACTGCCTAATCCCTCGCTCAGGGTCTGATGTAAAGAGAGATGACGCTAACTAAACGGCTCTCTAGGAAAATCATAGGAGGGGTCTGGGAGCCAGTTCACAGTACACACTGATATTAACAGGGTCAATATTTACTGCTCTCATAAATATGTCTTGATTTGAAGCCAAAAACAGTTTTTATGCTGACTGACAGCAGAGTGGAGAGGCATTCAGTCCCATAGGCGAACAAGAACCATGACTGTGAGCACTTTTAGGAGACGTATCTTAAACTTAACTTAATTTTTCTTTTTTTTTTGGCAGTGAATAAGTTTCAAATATATCAAGTTTAACTGAGCCTGACATTGAGTGATCATTAATAACTGATTGCCACAACTTAACTCAAGTAGACTTGTCAAAATATATTTTCACCATGTGCATACAGAATCTTTAGTTCATCATTTCTCATTAAAAAAAGATGCAGTTGCTGATAAAAGAAAAAAAAAGTCTTAAATGCAAGTGATGCTGTTGCATCTTATTTCTCTCACTCACTGCCTAAATACAAACTCATTTGGAATCCAGTGAGAACATGTTATGGCTTTGGCACAAAATGTCCATGAGAAAGTAGCTGCTGCAGAGATCAACCCAGCAATCAGGCTTTCATCAGATTTCTTGTTATTAATAATTGCTAGCAGGCAAAATTACTTCCTAGAAATGTGGAGCTGAATACAGAGAAAAATATCAGGTCCCATGCTGACATGGTTGATAAGTGGAGGAGACTTTCCAGGGAATGAGAGGAGTGTATGTCCTGAGACAAAAAATAGGGAATGAGAGATTATAATCACAAATCCCTTGGCAGCTAATGGAAAACAACTGATTTTTTAAACTAGTAGTAGGTCAACAGCTGGAGTGTCTTGTTAATGTAAAATATCTTAAATATCAATTGAAATGATTTATTTCTCAATTTTGATTGTAATCCACTGACACAGATGGTGTATTTAAAGAACAAGTTAGATGTTGAAAACATTATTTTTAGTTAACACCTATACAGTAGGCCTAGTTGGCACTCTCACTCAATATTTGAATAACCTTTGAACATTTGGAAAAAAATATATATTCAAAAAATATTTTTGATCGCACAGATTAAATTAATACAAACATATTAGGCCAATTCCTTCTGTTGGAAGAGAATACATTTCAGCATTCGTGAATCTATCCATTAAAACTGAATCTTACCCACAAGCAGTTAGCTTAGCTTAGCATGAAAAGTGGAAACTGGGGTAAACAGCTCACCTTTTCACATGAACAATCCAACATAACTATGAAGTCTCACTTACAGTATTAACATTTATGTTCAATCAGTAGCTTACAACAGCCAACAAGTGAAATGCCAGTAGTTTAATGGGGTTATGCCCGCAGAAATGTCTTGACTGGGAGCATTGACTTCCTGATTGTTGCCTCTTGGCGCCAACAAAACTCCAGAATTTAACAACCAAAATAGTCCATTGCATAACCTCTCATAATTGATTCAAACAAATGACACATCAGGTTTTATTTTGAGCTGCTGCGCTTAGCTGATTTTATTCACCTTTATACAGAGTCAGGTTAGTTGTTTATCCTACAGTAGCTTTCAGCCCTTTCTGCTAAGAGAAGCGGATGGTCTACTGGGTCCAGCTTAATTTACGAATGGTAAATCTTCTTTTCAAACTCTCAGCATGAAAGTAGGCTTTATTAATCCTTTCACCCACAGAATACTATTAAATCGTGAATAAGATAAACTTTCAATGTTGACATTGTATTGTGCCATGGGAAAGTCAACCTTAATGGTATATGAATATCTAGGGGGAAAAAAGATTGAATTATTTGCCTGTTTTCTGTCAGTAATTGAATCCAGTTGTTCTAAGTGACTCTTATCAAAGCTTCAGTTCTTAAGAACACAACACAGTGGCACGACACAATCCGTCATTCATGTCGCACTTCTTTTAAGTAAATAAAAATGCATTATTTATGAGTCTCCAAGCTGTTTTCAAATTAGAGAACTGGCCATTGTTCACATTCTCTCTGAAATACTGCGAACCGTCTGTTGAATCTTAAAATCAAGGATGGACCGTAATCAATACCCGGGATCGATATTAGCACCATATAAATGCAACAGGCTCCTACTAGGACAGTACAAATGCCTCCCCTGAGTTTTGTGGCAAACATAAAAATGTTGACAACGAGAGACCATCCAACATCAGCAGGCTCTTTTTCCCCCCTTTTATTTTTAGAGGAACAGATAGAACGAATAGAGATGTAAGTTAACACTTGACCTTTTTAGATGGTGACACCTCTCCGCTGTTGTGGTTTGACGTCATCTGAAATTTCAAGGAACACGGTTTTGAAAGTAGCCGTAGAAGCTCTTTCACCCTTTTCAAATTGTAAATGATACACTGCATTGTGAGTAGTGTAAAAAGCATGTATGTGGGCTATTTTGGTGTTTTTCTATTATGGTTGTTTAGGATTTCACACAAGCTTAACAGAAGCTAATCCTAACCCATACCCCAGCTGCGGTAAGCCTCGGATGGCACTCCTACAAACTGCTGAAACTTGGAACTAGAAAGAAATAATACTGTTTCGAAACACATTACGCAGAAGTTGTTTGCAAAAGATAACATTATTAGAATGAGTCCAGGAAAAATCTGGTGTAATATGCAAAGACAAATCTTGTTTGAGCGAATGGGGACACGGGGGCCTATGAATCAGGGGTGGTATACATATACCATGAAAAATGGATGAGTTCTACCTCCTGGGACTAAAATTAGACAGAAACTTAATATGGCGAGTGTCCTTCAAGTAACACTCTGCGGTTTATAAGCAACAACAAGGGAGAGAGGGTGAGAAAAAATATGCTATTCCACAAAACCCTCACCAGGCTAGGTAAGGAAATGTAATGCCAGTCGACGCACCGTGGAAAATCTGATTATTCCTTTTTTGCTGTAAAGCTAAGCAGCCATTCGAGATGAAGCAATGGTGTCTTTTCAAGCAATCATGTCGCACAATATGATTACTGTGTGACTGTCCTTCAATGACAACGGTGCTGAGGAAGAATATAAAGTGGCGTAAAGGATAATTGTACAATGTACTATGAATATTGATGCTCATTTTCCAGTGCCATTATCTACAGATTTGAGTGTGTGAATGTTAATATTTGGGGGTGAAAAAAAAAGAAATAAAGATTTAAAGTGTTAACACTTGGAAAGCAGCTAATGGATTGGCCACTTAACAAGTTCATTAATCAATGAGGAAAGACCTTAATGGACTTTTTTGGTCCGTTAACTTGTGGAGGAATGTCGGGGAAAAAAATTATTAATGACTTACATTTAAAAGTACAGGTTAAACGTCCTATTAATTTGTCAATTAAAACTCTTTAATTCATTTATTAAAGCAAATCACTTACTTCCCCAAAGTTTTTTGCTGCCTAATGATCTTTTCAGAAATATTACGTAACACTAATGCTTTAATCTTTAACCAAAGGTAAACCAATGTTTTCAGGCGATCGTATTTGTCCTTTACGTACACATTTGTTATACCCTTTATTCATATATTTACAGAGAGCGCCACAGTGCTCACATGGTAGCTACTGGGCCGCTGGCACTTGAGAAAGCTTCGTCACTGCTGAGAACAGCGGTGAGTTGGAAAATCATATGCAGGGAGAAGCGCTCCGTTTTGTCACAGGCTGAATCAGAGATAGATTATTTTTGCCTTAATTAACAATCATTGTCAGTGCGGGCAGCACAGGCTCCCCTCATTCTCATGCATGTATTGCGTACGTTTTTGGTTTATTTTATGTTCGACAGTGCCAAGTTTAAGTTGAAAAGACTGAAGAAACTGCACCAATTAAGGCAGTTGATATAGTGAATGCAAAAGATGATGTGTAGATGAGCGATCTCTGTTTTTGATCCAAGTATCTGTATCTGTCCCTTAAGATGCCAAATGCTAAAGAGACAGCATTCTCTTGTTATATCACTTTGTGCTGGGCAGGTCTGCCATAGTGAGCATTTATTCTCCTGTGCCTGTGACTGAAAATTGCTGATGAATGTGTGAATCAAAACAGTAAAACCGTAATACTGAGAAGAAAAACAGCCTTTGTGTTACTGTAGATATATAAATTTGTTCCACCGTTGGTATAAAAACATCTAATAGAGCTGCTTTAAGTGGGAAGTCTTAATTCCTATAGCTTATATGGTGGAAGCATTTTGCTTGATACTTATTCAGTTTCATCCATGTGGTTGAAATGCATTAAGGCTGACAATATTACAAGACTCTAATTATTTTATCATTCAATCTGATCTTAAAAAGGAGACAAAATGTGCATATATTGTATATACATACATAATGTGTGTGTGGTCTGAGGGCATTCAATTCAGCTGTTGAGTGCTGTGCTGAAAGTGTTTTGGAAATGTTACAAGGCGACCTACTAAGATTCCCATCACAACCTTTCTGCTAAAGTGATTTACCCAGACGTGCGACCAGCATTTAAAATTGTTATCACATCTATGTAACAAGGAGCATGTCTGAAGGGGCCTTAAATTCGGATTCTAACAATTTAATGTGACCAGCAGGATATACTGGCACAAGCTGCTGTGACATAATTCAGCTGGTGGAGGAACGTGATGTTCACATTATTCATGTCCTCGGCACAGGCAACTGTGTCGCAGCCTGTGTCAGTGTTTATGCTCTTTGTTTCGGCACTGAAGTCTGTGGTGTGGAGGCAGCACACCGCCTCTCCCTCTTTCTATCAGTATGAGCAAACACTGTCTAAGTATTAACTGGACTTTTCTAAATCCAGAGACTGCAGGGTAAAGCAACATCCCTTGTGAGCCCGCAGCACAGCAGACATACAACAAGCCACATGGTGGAAGACAGGATACACTGTTGATGGCTCAACAAGGCATCGCTTCAGAGGAAACATGGCCAGTGGTGCAGAAAGGAGCTGTTTAATTGGCAGAGTTTGAATGCACAGGCACTAATTAGCCGAGAAGAACACGGTTCAACTTCCGAATCCCAAGAGCATCCTGAAAACTCTGCTGACATTTTGCACTCTGCAGGGTGGTCAGTGGGTGTGCAGCGTGCTATAATGCTATGAATAGAAAGTGCATTTGGCTTGTTAGTATTTGTTTTGAATAACCAGTGAATTGTCAGTAAATTGAGTTGGGGTTACACTGGAGGTGCAAAGTATTAGAAAAGCCTTTCTGGTGTGTTTATCTAATTTACATTTTGCACATCTTAACGCTTAAGCCATGTAGCTCCTCTGCTTTTTTTCACTCTAGACCTTCTAAAATGTGTGGACATAAAAAAGGAGAAATCAACAGGGATTTTACTTTTCCAATTTTTTTCAGACAACTTGATGATTCACTGTATAACAGGCTCCAGTTTATGTTAACATTAAATTCCATGTAGAACATTGATGGCAAGTCGTGAATGTAATTCACACGCATATTTGTTTGTGTATTTACACAGAGGAACGAGGGATGATTGGTTTAATGATGTCCTTTCAGGTCAATTATCATGCAAAGTAGGCGATGTAATGTATGCTCAGACTGAGGCAATAATCGCCTACATGTAAACTCTCTCATGTGAAATAATTTCATTATTCATGCCACTATACTACAACTGGAAGTGAGCAAAGCTAAACTGTAGTGCCTGTGTTTAATATTTCAAGGGAAAACAAGGATGAATGGGTGCGTCACTGTGTATGAGTCCTGTGATCCAAAGTGACAAATGAAAACTTAAGAGAAATGCACGCTGCTTTAAAACAAACAAGTGTAAAATGTGCATTACACGTCTTTGCACAGAAGTTGGAGTTGGATTTGTGCTATCATGAAAAATTGCTTTTTCTTGCCAAGGAGCTGCGTGGAAAATAATTGCATCCACATAAATGAATCCAAAGCCTCATGTCTGCAAGGCTGCGTGAAGAGGAGAAAAGGATTTATAGTTGACATAAACGCACCATAACTACAAAAATGACCCATATGCGTTTAAACCTCTAACCACACATACTGAGGTAACTTATCCTAAAGTTGCACTTCTCATAAAAGCATTGA
Organism: Decapterus maruadsi; assembly: GCA_030347415.2. NCBI lineage: Eukaryota > Metazoa > Chordata > Actinopteri > Carangiformes > Carangidae > Decapterus > Decapterus maruadsi. The sequence continues at coordinate 9,484,494 of CM064887.1, read as the reverse complement.
TTTAATGGACGCTGATGGAAAATAAAAGTGTCAAGCACAATTTCATCAATAAAATGTAGGTCCTCCTCGGTCTGAAATGCATTTGCTTTGCTCCTGTCAAAGGCCACAGGTATGGAAAGTGGCGTGATAATGAACAGGGATTTAATGGCGCTCGTCTTGACAGATATGCCCGCAGATTAAAATCAACATGCGCACAGAGCGCTGCTTGAGTATTATGGAGATCTCCTGGAAGGGCCGTAATCAGTTTCTCAAGCTTTACTTGGTCTAAATCACATTAGAAATCACAGTCTGCCAAAGCAAACATAGGTTTTTTTTAATCTAATCTCATAAGTGTGGCTTTCCTCATTTCTTCATTTATTTCTGCTCTATCTCCTACTCTGCTCTCTTATTTTTCCCTCTTCTTGCTTTAGCTCTCACTCTCACAGTGACTCATGCATCACCCTACAGCTCCTTTTCGGCTGTCAGATTTTCTACAGTTTCACTGTGACTCTAATCCAATTCAGAACCAAATCCCAAAATGCCCAAAACGGCTGCCCTTCTCAATGACCCTCCTCACCATTACCATTTACCCAGAATTCTGTGGAATCTTGTATGTTTTCCATCTTGCCCATGACATGCTTGGCTCCAAGTGTTTCTAAAAATACAGCCAAGCTCAGAGGGAGAGTAGATATGGCCACTACAGTACAGTATGTGTGCCACCTAGGTCAGACTGGGTCAGGCAGTCAGAGCCATATAGGCCAGTCAGAGTGCACTCATATGGCCATGATACGCCTCCATTAACTTCAAGCCTGTGAGCTGCACAATCATTTTTGGTGAGGTAATATTACAACTATATAAAGTTTATATTGCTAAATCTAACATGTTAGTAAAACATTTTTTTTCACTAGTGGGCAGGGAGCTTTAATCTGAAATTGTGTTTGCATCCATTTGAATCCAATCTCCATTCTTGTTCAAGTCTTCACCATTAGAAGATAGGCTCAATACTAAACTAAGATATATAAGATTTTATATGAGTTTTGCTAAGTAATTTTACTTCCTGCTGTAGCTGAAACAACGTTGAAGAGCAGACACAAGTTTGCATGAACCAAAGTTAAAATCAAAACAATAGCCCAGTTACAAGTATATTTTTTCTACAATCTGATCAGAATCAATCTGATGGGAAATTCCAACTTCACTGTTTACATGGTTCTGAAACAGTGATCATCTGATTAAAATGTGCATCGAGCAGTTATTCAGAATAAAATCACTGTGACATGCACAATGAAGTTTTGCCGGTCAAATTTAAACAAACATTGTCAAATTGCTCCTTATCTCGCCCTTCTCCCCGTGCTCACATTATCTCTTGTACAGTACGTGCCTGTTGCCTATCCTCTGATCAAAATGGACCTATATCATTTGCTGCAAATTGTTTCTGGTTTTCTCTTTAATTGAGCTGCAAGCACAGCAGTTCATACTCACATACTCACATAGCAGCAGTGGTTAATTTTGTGCCCCTTCCACCAGTAAAAACCAAGAGCCAGTGGATGAAGGTCAGAAGCAGAGACTTTGATCAGATGGATCTTGATCTGGAAAGTGACTGGCATAAACCACCCAAAAGAATGTCTTTCTGAACGAATCCATTTGGATTAAAATGTTTATTACCAATTAGGGGAATGTATGTAGATATAATTACCATATCACCGCTTCCTGCATTGTTGTGACACAATGTGACACAATTTTAAGTGTGAGAGTGCTCACAATGCAAAGTTCTACAGTTTTTCTTCAATGTGAGACCACATTTCCCATGAACTGTAGAGGCTTCCTGTTCTTACTACTTGTTGGAAGTGATTTTTGTCCCCATCTGCCTTTCACTCCTTCCACCACCTGTCATTGCCAGAAAGCCTGGAAAGATTTAGTTTCATTTTGCTGGAAAAACAAAGCTCTCGTCAAAACAAGCTAGTTAATCTCCAGCTAATTCTGTCCAGGTGCCAGACGAGACATAACTGCGTAGAAGAACCACAGGAGCCCAAACTATTTTTTCAGCAGTGACCTGCAACGATGTCTTTTAATCCGCCAACAGTTTGCAGAAGCGACTAAGCGTTGGGAAAATGCTTGTTACAGTTCAAGCAATTGCCATTGTCATGCTTTGCTTCCTGTAATGTTTGTTTCTCTGTAATTGTATTCATATAGCCCACATCACATTACATTAATGTCATCTGTCAGCTATCACTCGGCCACTGTGAGGACACAGGAACATGTCTTAAAGGCATGCAAGTGAAAACTCAAAGACAGAAAGCAGTGGGAGGACAGTGGGCTGTGTGTGCTAGGTATGGATTGAGACATCAAACAGACTGCTGGTCTTCAGCAGAATCAAAGCAAATCATTTTTCAAGGTTATGCACTTGTGCAAGTGCTGAAATAGTATTTTAATCCGGGGACGTGATTTACAGTGAGGAATCATCTTTATTTTATCAGTGCCTGCATTGTGAAAGCTGGATGAGGACAGATTTTGATTTATGATACGTACTCTAAATGTGTCAGGGGTTTTTTATTTATTTTTTTATGAGGAAAAATATATCTAATCTATTTACAACTCAAAAATGAGATTTCTTATCATCCTGTCAGAGAAGCAAAAACTGTTGCTTTTTTTTTTTTTTTACCTTTCAAAGTTGAACTCTGTAAGGAAAGCAAAGAAGTATTCGCAGCACAGCGATAGCAGTTTTTATCCTGTGCCTTTTCTGCTGTGAGCTTAAATAAGTTACGAGGCGGTGGTGTTTTCTCTGCACGGAGCCATGTTAAGACAGAGTGCCACACAACTCTCCGACAGATCGCCAGCCCAGTCCGCCACCCCCAGACCCCCCAGACCCCCACCCCGCCGCAGCAACAGACAACTGGACTGTAATTATTAAACAGAGAAGCAGAGAGGAACAGAGGCTGACGGCGAAAGGCAGACTGATAAATACACAAAGACAGAAGCAGGCTTGTAGACGGATAATAAGGTAGACGGACAGAGATAGTTACCAGGGCACCAGATGGATGGGCAACAAGACAGGTCGACAAATAGCAAGGCGTTCAGAATGACAGCTTGGAAACACCTTAAACTAGGCTCCGCTCTACCAATGAAACTGAATTTCCAGGAATGTATTCAATTTGTGTGTTCTCTCAACGCGAGGACTAAAGGAATATGAAGAAATGTCACCCTCCTTACTCCGTTTCTTCCCCCTTTTTTTTTTCATTAATTTGATTGGCAGACTACATAGAGCGGATGGGAGTAAGGGTTTGTAGTTGCTATGGCAACGGCCTGCTCTTTGTTAAAGGCTACATTCCTGGCATCTGATGTGTCTGCGCTGCGATCGATAAAAACCGAGCCTGCGGGGACTGATGAACGGACTGGGGCTTTTGCAGGACTGGGGGAGAGTAGAGGAGTTAGGCGGAAGATGTGTGAACAGGAGGACGGAGAGATAAAGCGGCGGTAGAAAAGAAAGAAGAGGGGGGGGGAAAAAGGAGGAGAGATACGGAGATGCGAGGAGTGAAGCTGCTGAGCCGGGCGGAGGGGTGAGTGCTGTGGGAAAGAGAGAGAGAGCTGCGTGTGTGTCTGTGTGTGTGTTCTCTACGGCTCCCTCTGCCTCATCTCGGCTATTTTCTGAATGTCACTCACTTCACTATCAAAGTAAGGTGTGTGTCTGTCTGCATGCTCATCATCTGCTTACCTTGGCAGGATTTTGCTCAGCAGTGATTGACAGATCTCTGCAAAGGAGTCAGAAAGCTTTTTTTTTTTCTTCTTAAAGGCACCTTTTCTGGCATTTCTCTGCACCTTTTATGAACGTGCATTCAGATTTCCACCACTCACAGATGTGTCTTAGGTTTTTACAAACCTAATTGGCAAAGATAGCCACGAGCAGAATACAGATACAACTGGTAATGAGGCAATTATGGTCAGCCTCTCTGTCTGCATAGCCATCTGTCAATTCAACAACCTGTGGCTGCGAAGAGGTCGTTTTCACTTCTTCTTCCCCTTCTTTCCTCTTTTTCCTAAGGGCTGAGCCATCCCGAGCCACGGAGAGGCATGGCTCTCAGAGAACATAGTGTTTTACAGTTGAACTCTCTCCCTCATTACCCTGTCGTTATCTTCTTCCCCTCCACAACTACCCCCCACCCTCAAGCACTCAGCATGTTTGAAGTATTGATACATTTCCCCATCAAGCTGAAACCAAAACAGCCGCAAATCATGTTCATCGGATTAAAATGAAACAAGCAAAGCATGAAAACAGGATTTTCAGGAATCACAGGAATATGAAGAAGAAAGTCTTCAGTTTTTTTTTTTTTTGTCATTCATAAATTTCCTCATGGTGTTGTATCACCTGTTAACTCAATGCTGAAAGTGCTGCCACAACAGTAGCCACACTTTTTAGCCTCCTTCATCATCATCATCATCATTATCATCATCATCATCATCATCATCATCATCATCTGTGAATGCCACACAGTGCTGTTAGAATTTATCCTGTGAGTAATGTGCAAACATTAAACAACATAAAGCTTAACTGATGTCTGCTGTAAAGCCGGGTCCTTTCAGTTACACAACTTATCTAAATAATATAGATTATGAAGAAGCCTTTAATTTGAAATAACAAGCAGTAAAATGGAAAAGAGGGGGGGCGATAAACCAATGAAGCAAACACAAACTGAGGATTATGCAAATATATGCACGCTTTTATTCTTCAGTATGCATTTATTACTTGTTTTTTTCCCTTATTGACTATTAAATATTTAACACTTTAATGCATATTGATACATGAATGCCTACATACAGCATCTTTGTGATAAACACAGTAACTGTTGTGCTCTTTGCACCAAGAAACAATGAGCCCAGTGAGTCGATAGTGATTACTTATTAAGGAGTCATATATTTTTGTTTCCATTCATCCTACACTGGGGTTTTGTGTGTGTCTGCTGTAATCTCTGTGGACTGACTTGTAGAAGCAAACCCAAGCTGACATTTCATTTCCTGTTTAGTCTGTATTTCAGTTTAAATACTTCCCAACAACTTCCATTTGCTGCCCTCCCCCCATACACACACACAATCATACTGTGCACACCATTATCCAGGATGTAAAATACGCAGACACAATGAATCCACACGGGCATTTGGCCTCCCTGTGCTCTAACGAGGGTCATTTCTCGCAGTCGAGCCAGAACATCTTCCTCATCCTCATAAAGCATCTCCAGTTAGCCTGCAACCTTTAGTGCTAACACAGCGATGAACGCTCACAATTTTTCAGCAGCGGATATTTTTCTATCTTGCTGTGTCTTTCCCTGCTGTGAGTTTAATTCCATTATATCCTCCGTGCCTGGAAAAGGGACAGTTCATTAGCAGAGAAAAGGCTGGGTAGTTTAAGCAGACATGAGGTGTGCAGGGTTGAAAAATGAAAGAGGGTGGGAGGTGAGCACGTTGGGTGGTTTGGGGGAGGGTGAGGGGGGGCAGTCTGACGTATTATCACAAAGTATTCTCTTCTACCAGTTCACAAACTGAATAACTATCAGATTTGTTTGTTTATTCACAACTTTATTTACAGGACCCAAGATCTCCCTTTTCATTTTTTTTACCTTCACTTATACATTCTCACCGTACTAGACACAGTAATAATCTTGCTCTATAATATATTTACCCTTTACCCGCACATCACACCATCAGTTTCATATGTCCTATAGGTCCTATGTTTTGGAATGGACTACCTCCTTCACTAAGATCCATATCTTCTATTCACTCTTTAGAAAGCAGCTAAAAATACATCTTAACTTTTCTTGAATTCCCCGCACTCTACATATCCCACATCCTCTGTCTTTTTATGATTTACATCCATGATTTTTTTGTACCTTATTTCCATTGTCTCTATTTGTTACTGATCACTTTGTTCTCTATCTCCTCATTTTTGCAAATGTTTTTGCTCATTTTGCTCATATAACATTGATTATGTATGCACTTTTTCTTATTTTTTCTCTATGTTTATTTGTTAGCCATAGAAAAGTTTTGTTGTTATTAGTGACAGGGATGGAGCCAATCGGCCAATCAGCTTTGTTCCCTTCTTGCACCAATGAATAAATGTGTGCTAAATAAATAAACCTGATGTTCTGTTTTTGCAGGGCGTGTCCGTGATGGTGCTCTGTATGGACGAGAAGCCGTGCCGTGACAGAGGGCAACGTGGGTAAAGGAGACATGCGACACCCAGCCCCGCACCACTGCCACCTCTTCTTGGGCGGGGCCTTGCTGCTTCTCCTGGCCAGCTCAGCTCTGAGCTGCCCCGCCCGATGCGAGTGCTCCGCCCAAAGCAAGTCCGTCAGCTGCCACCGAAAGCGCCTGCCCACCATCCCCGAGGGCATCCCCATCGAGACACGCGTCCTGGACCTCAGCAAGAACAAGCTGCGCATCATCACGCCGGACAACTTCTCCTCGTTCCAGCAGCTGGAGGACCTGGATCTCAGTGACAACCTCATCAGCGTGGTGGAGCCGGGCTCGTTTCGCTCTCAGCTTGCCCTCCGCTCACTCAACTTCCGCAGTAACTTGATTCAGCTGGTTCCCGCGGGCGTGCTGTCGGGCCTGACCAACCTCACCCGCCTCGACCTCAGCCACAACCGGCTGGTGGTCCTCTTGGACCATGCCTTCCAAGATCTGCGCAGGTTGACGTCCCTGGAGGTGGGTGACAACGAACTAGTTTTCATCTCTCAGCGGGCTTTTACGGGATTACTCGGGCTCCAGAGTCTGACCCTGGAACGGTCCAATCTGACCGTGGTCCCCACTGATGCTCTGGCGCATCTGCACAGTCTGGTCGAACTGCGCATGCGATACCTGAGCATTGGTTTTCTGAAGCCCTTTTCCTTTAAGAGGTTATCTCGTCTCCGCCGACTGGAGATTGATTACTGGCCCTGGCTGGACGCGCTGCCTCCCCTCTCACTGCACGGACTCAACCTCACGATGTTGTTCATAACCAACACCAACCTGTCTGCCTTCCCTGGCGCAGTGCTGCGCAACCTGCCCTACCTCACACATCTCAACTTGTCCTACTGCCGCATCCAGCACATCCATCAGGGAGAGCTGGGCCAGCTCCCACACCTGCTGGAGCTCCGTCTACAAGGGGGTCAGCTGCTTTCTATCGAGCCCTTTGCTTTTGTAGGCCTCAAATCTTTGCAACTACTGGATGTGTCACGGAACCGTCTGGACTCTCTGGAGAGGGCAGTGTTCGCCTCGCCAGACAGCCTCCAGAGGCTCTGTCTAGGAGGGAATCCATTAGTGTGCGACTGCAGATTGCTGTGGCTTCTCAATAGCCACAAACCCCCCTCTTTGCAGATCCTGGATGTCCAGCCTGAGTGCAGCGCCCCCGAGCACCTCCTGGGGAAAACTCTGCGTGACCTCAGGGAGCCTCTGGTGTCCAGGTACATGACCTGCACCAAGCCACGAATTGGACCCAACACGACACAGCTGCTGATGGCTGATGAGGGTCAACCTGCCCGCCTGAGCTGCATGGCAGAGGGAGCACCTCGGCCCTCTGTGGTCTGGATTACACCTCACAGACGCTACATCACAGCCAAGAGCAGTGGTAGGGTGGAAGTCCAACCAGATGGCACCCTAGAGATCAAGGCAGCCGAGCTGCATGACAGCGGGGTGTATTTGTGTATTGCCAGTAACCCTGCTGGCAACGCTACCCTGTCAGCCTCTTTAGCTGTGAAGAGCCTGGGCATGGGGGACAGATCTCACTATAGCAACAGGAGCTCAAACTATCTGACAGACTCTAACAGCACATGGGGGAATGGGACAGTACTGTACAACATGACAGTCCCCATAGACATTAAGACTATCATTATATCTACAGCCATGGGCTGCCTGTCCTTCCTAGGTGTGGTCATATTCTGTTTCTTGCTTCTGTTCGCCTGGAGCCGAGGGAAAGGACGTCACAAGAGCAACTTTGATATCGAATATGTCCCTCGCAAATCAAACGGGGCATCTGCCGACGTGGCGGAAACGAGCGGCCCGAGACGAGTCAACATGAAGATGATTTGAAATTGATGCGGACCGACGCATACAATAACCGACGTCAACAACACGGTGCACACATATCAACTGAAAAAAAAAAAAGTTTTTTCTATGACACAGTGGATTTGTGACAAAAGAAAGTGATGTACTATTATAGTGGGTGTCAATATGACGGTGATCTAGTGATAAAGTGGACATGTGAATATAAAAGTGATATATGAAACTGTGGACGTGTTTATATGAAATAATGTTCTCATACAGTACATTGAATATAATACTATAACCAACATATCAATATGGGAGTGATATAGTGCTGCACTAGGCATGTGTTTCAGTGGTGATGTGATGAGTAATGATGTTGTCGACTCACCATGACATCAAGGTGGAGGAGGAGGGAGCCGCTGGGAGTGACAGGCGACACCTTTGCGTGGCAGTAGAGCTATCATCGCTGCGACATGTCAGGACTAAATTGTCTAAATACCCATCTTAGCTGCAGTATGAAAGGCGTGTGTTGTGTTCATGTGTGTGCGCGCATGTGTGTATGTGTGCGTGTGCATCAGTGTGCGCATGTTGCATTCGTGTGTTTCTTTGTGCATGTGCACGCATTGCCTTTCTCGTTGGATGGAACAATTAAAATGAATGATCGGGGGTCCAAAGCGTTTCTCCCAGGCCCTTTGTTCTTGTTCGGTCATTGTTACAACAGCGTTGTCGCTGTTGTGTAAAACAGAGGATGATCTATGTTTGTATGCAAAATCACAATTATCATATTCAAAAAGAAATGCTGCATAAATTTTGAAATAGGTCAACGTCCCCCTTGGAATCACTCCAACATTAGACGGGGATTTTTCTAAACTCAAGGAAATGTTAAAACACACACACACATACAGTATACACACCTACATCTACACACACACACACACACACACACACTCACACAGTAGTTACAGTGTGAAGCCAGAACTTTGTCTTTACTACAGAGCTCACTTTCCTGAGAAATAGCAGTGGTCTGCGGTGTTATTACTTCAGAAAGGCTTGGAGCTATAGAAATGGCATGTTAAACCCATTTTATAACATAATAAATCATGGGCAGATTTTCCTGCCAGACAAATCCCTTGATATGATATAAAAGAGTCGGTGACCAGACACAATGGCAAAGATTTACTGGCCAGTGCCCTCCTTGGGACAAGACAAAGTTGAGCTCCACAGATTTATGGGTTGAATTCCCATCCCTCTTGCATTTTTTTTTCTTCTTTTTTATTTTGATCGCACCACTTCAAAGCTAGCGTGTCCAGGTCCTTATGTCCCTGGGGCACCGAGGGTCTTATGGGTTTTTAATAGGTGGCAATTTGAAAGTTGTAGTGGAATCTTGTATTGTTTTTGGCTTTTTGTTGAAAATGTTTTAAATGTTTAGAAAAAAAAAAAAGTAAATCAAGGGCAGTTGTTTGTATTGCAGGGATGTGGGTGGTGTTCAACTTGTGTGATCCTGTTGTGATAAAGATGTTCAAGGTTGTTTAATTGTTTTCATATGACAAAGTTATGGGTATATTTTCAAATTGAAATAAATCTTAATCATACCCCTAAGATTGTAGTTCCAGTAGTTAAATTTTTGTTTAGTGGCTTTGCAGTGACCTGAATATGTTTTAAATCATTTATATATTGCAGTATTATTATACCATTAATTATTTCTAATTCTAATACCACCATGATATTTAAAAATATCCCTGAAAGAAACTAATTATATTTCTCTGTCACTACGTATTGTGTTAATACAGAACAGTCCTGACTTCACTGACTTTGCCCTGGTTTTTTCCTTTTATATCATGTCATATTCTGCTGTAGCTTTTCAGTGCGTTTACGGCTTTTCCCCCTCATGTGGTCAGTACAATATGGGGCACATCTGATTTGTCTGTTTACGTTTCCTCCTTGAGTTTTTTGCAGGCTGTTTTTGCAGCTTACTCTCTGTCCTGTCCGAAAGGGTGATGGTTTTCACCAGTTATCTCTTACAGGTATTATTTCAGTTGTTAAGCCTGAACACTATATTCATTACAGGCTAAAATTTCATTTTGTCCAAGTTTTTGTTTTATGACCAAATAAACTAATGGCATTCCTGTCAGCCTCAGCTGTACTTTTTGCTTAGTGCACATCGCCAAAACCTACAAAACTAACATCATGAACACAGTAAACATTAGCCTCCATATTTTAAGCATAATCAGCATTGTCATTTAGTACATTTGGGTGCAGGCATTACCATTTAGCTCGAAATACCACTGTCCCTTTGACCTGCAAGTTTTCAGTAACACTGCTCGCCTGTCTACTTGAATTGTAATTCTCCATGCTGCAAAGTTAAAAATTGCATTATTGCATTAACAGGCAGTATCGGTTTTTCTTTCATCTGTAGGAATGAATTGAATGTGCTATGAAAAAGATGAAGATTTGCAACAAGCCAGACCACATAGATGTATCACACATGCAGATATTATGAATATTAATGCAAACATGACCTCCATAGTTAATCATATTCAAATACCATATTCCTTACATGAATTATTAATTGTGTTACAGCTGTATTATTACAAAATTCTTTAATGTGTGAGTCATCAATCTGATCCATTTGACGGCATGAGAAATAGCCAACAATAAAGGAAACACAGTGCACAGTGTCAGTGCAATGTAAAGAGAGAAAGGCCATTTTCTATACCTGAGATTTGCCCTTGTTCATGAAGTTCATGACACAATCATGTCCCACCCACAGCTGGTCGGTCTTCCATCTAGGTACATTATCAGACAGCTGCTAGTGTAGCTGAAGACTGTAGTAACAAGACGCCTTTCCCACACACTGCTGGATTTAATGAGCCATGCACAGATAAAGAGACAACCGTGTCAACAGTCTTGTGTGGGATCGGTTTTGCGATTATTATTGTTTGAATGTCAGTGTCACCAACTTGACAAGCTGACTTACTTACACGATCTAATGTTCTTGATTCAGAGATTTTTCTTCCAGAGGTTCATTGATGCCCTGTTGCCCTTGTTACCATTGCGCCTTTAGACACAGTTTAGTGTCAACCTAAGTCTTATTTGTGCAGATTTAAATTCCTTTAGACACCCTTCCTATACACTGCCAAGACATTCAGGGAGTCCCAGTTGTTTCCAGCGGTGACAGTCTCTGGAAGCAGACCAAGCAGAGACTGCCATCTGGGTTTTTCTGTGCATCTTTAATCCTGGATCAAACAATCACACAAGACAACATGAAACACGCAGCACCGCTACTTCTTCTGCTTATTGCTCCCTTTTTTGGTGGGGGAAAGAGCTGAACAGGCTATAATGATTATTCAGGCTGCTTCACTCTCCAGACGTGCTTGAAGTGACATTCTGCCGTCTGCAGGCTCAGTCCAACTCATCTCGCAGCACCTGCTGAGACAGGGATGTATATATTTAGGAGCTGGTGATCCTTGTTACCCCGGTTCACCGCAGTTTCTTGGCTCATCATTTAATTTGGCAGGCAGGCAATTTTTTTTTTTTTTTTTTACACAGTCATTGTGGTTGTCATATTGTCCATAAATTCGCTGACAGAAGGGAGACAGACTCATCCCTGCGAATACCTCTGATGTCTTAACATTCACCGCAGTGTGAGCTGTGAGGTAATGAGCCAAAAGCTGTTTGTGTGGAAAACCTCCTGCTATCTCTAAGCTCTGCCCACGTATAGCAGGGGTGCATACGTTTGGTTCCAACTCCAGGTATTTCTAGGCTTTAAGTGAAAAAAAAAAAGATTTAAACTTTCATCAGCTGATATCTCATGGGTTTATCTCCCCTACTTATGCCTTTCACACGGTTGGTAATTGCATTTAGCCCCTTAGGTCCCAGTCATTCATTCTGTCTAATTAGCTCTGCTGACCCTCTAAGCATGGCCGTGACCTCTTCATCCGGTAAAGGCGCTGACTTCTGCCTCATCACTTTGACTGCCGGCTGACATGAAACCAGCGCTCACCGGAAGACGGATCCATCTTGGGCCAACACATGCAATTAGAGGAAGGCATTCGTTGCACTTTAAAAATCAGAGTTTTAGCTGAATTGCTCTTGCGCATGTGAGATCTGAGTCGTTCCGTGTCCCGTGTAAAAGTCCACGCAAGGCTGCGTGTAGCAGGTAACATCTTCTTGATGTCTGGGACACATGTGATTGGGTGTACAACAAACTGCCACCGGCCAGTCCCCCAGAATGCACCGAATTAATTGGTGACTCACTGACAAGAACGCCGTCATTAAGAGACGACTGCGCCTTGTGAGAGCAAATTTCAGTTGAACAATGGGCCTATTTAAAGCTGACTGGGAGGCTTGTTGTAAGGAGAATTAATGTTTGAATTAATCAGCACCTAGCTTTGCTTTTCCTCCTCTGTGATTTAGTGTCTGCGGGAGGAAACGGGGCAGCGAGTCATAACTCACAAATTAATCATTCATAATCATTGATCTCATTCGCTGGCTAACGTCACTACAGAAGTAAAAAAAGGAAAAAAAAGTGAATTAACATGCACTGATGAGATACGCTGATGTGTAAGTGACGTGCGCCTTCTCATAGTTTCCCCTGAAGTTATTGCTCTTGGGTTTTGTGTGTTTTTTTTTTCCAAGCACAATGCTGCAGTGATGCTGAGTGTGCGCGGGCTCTGACGCTTATAGCTGCCTACAGGGCGAGTGTTCACAGAGCGTGCAACCGACGCCCAGAGGACATCTCTAATGTGGCTGTAATTCTCCACGGCCTCAGCACAAATCACACTGCGTGCCTCCGGGCACCCAGCTGCAATTTTTTGTTATAGCCTACACATGTAATGTTCTGGTGTCTCCATAAGCGCCGGCTGTTACGACACAAGTGGGGTGGGTGAGTCAGTAAAGTGACGTCACAGGGAGGCTTTCTCTACTTCCAGAGCATTAGACGACGTGTCAATTCAATTGACACCCGGGGGGGTTGGTGGGGAGGGGGGCTACTGGCTCGGTTTGATGTGCTTCTTTCTGTTATTGCTCTCATCTTTCACACTGCACCTCTCGCCGACACTCGCCACAAGCTGTGTTTTAATGGGCCAGTTCCACTGAGATGAGATGAGTGGTGCTCGACTTTGACCGGTGCAGGGTTAAATGGGGGGAGATGATGGGTGGAGGGGGGGACGGGTCTTCGCCATCGCTGACAGTCAGAATAAAAACCACTGCTCTCTGGCATGAAATGTAATTCAATCTTTTCCACTGTAAAAGAAAATGGCTGCACTAATGTCCCAAAGTATGTTTCCATCCACCTGTTTTTTTTTATGCGCACTTTATATTGCACATTAAAAAAAATATGAGTGAAATTGCTGGAAAGGTTTTTATGCATGACCAGTAGAAAAAAATAAACTTCCCATTTGATCTGAACAAACATTAAAGGGCCAGGAGTTTCTATTCGGTTATCACGTTAATGTGGATGAATCTACGCTACCCACACTTGGTAATGGCTCCATTTTCGATCAATATATCGTTTTGTCTCTATCGTTATTATTATTATTTTGTTATTATTAGTGGTGGTGTTTCCTTACTTTCAGTTTCGTGGACACGAATGAGAATAACGGCGATTCGTTGGCGTAATGGTCGGAACTACGACGGTAACCGAACTTCTTTGAACCTCTGACTTTAATTATTGATTAATGAAAACATGAGACCATCTTGCGCCGGTCAAAGAATTCTACGGTGCGCGCGGAGGCTCATAAATGTAATGTCACTTTTCCAAAACTCCTCGTTGTCCCTTTAACACTTACAAGTCAAAAAGTTTTGGCAACTAAGTAATAAACTTAGGCACCATTAGCCAAGTTACTGCTCATCCTGAACCAAGTAGCTGTTTGAATCCCTGACTGCAAGTGTTGTGTTGCTCATAAATGTAGCTCTTTCCTGCTTTTTCTTGTGTGAAATGTCACAAAAATGCAAAACATGACTACTTTCATCTTATTCACATCATGATGAGTTCCCTGCTTCCTTCTGATATTGACTGCTGCAGAGATTTATCTGAGGTTTCTCCAGAAACTTTCAACATCATAAAAGACGCCATGAAGCTGCCGCTTTATGAGCTGTAAACACCATTATGAAGCTGGAGCTCCATCTGTTTCGCTTGTCTACGTTTTACACCATTAAGTGGATGATTATTGCTGGTGATAATATGAGGCCTATTTTTTGTCAAAATGGCATTGAAGAAGATTAGTCTAATAAGTGTCAACAGTCTTTTCTTGTTCTATATTGTTTGTGAACTGGAGGATATCATTGCAAATCGAATTGTAGTTTTTATTAAATATTAAGATTAAACAGTGATTAATATACGGCTCTGCAGTAGTTTAATGTAAACTCAAGGATTCTCCTCAGCACCTATATACATGTATGAGGCTATAGAGCAGCAGCCTCTATTACAGCAGCACAGCACCAGCACCATCAAAACCAACAGGCAATAACATTACACTTTTACAGCTCCACTCTGAAGGCCTTCTGAGGTCCTGTGTGGCATGAACCTGCCACCGCTGCAGGCCAAGCTCGATTAGCGACTGACCTTTCATTATCGTCTGTACATCATCAGCAGCCCCCAGGGCACCGGGAAGAGCCACTGCACCAAACTCCAATATTTTCTATTGATTCAAGTTGCTGTGAGACGTGCATCAAACCAGTACAGACGTCTGAAGGCAGGGGAAGTTTTCGGAAAAGGCTCCAGTGTGTTTGGTTGCAAGTCGTGGTTAAGTGGAATCAGGTTGATGGTGCAGGAAGTAAATCTGGAATAAAATATACACCGCCCTTAAAAAGTCTGTAAGCATTAAGAGAAAGAAATTGTATTTCCACATTGTTTACACTCTTTTTCTGTGAATAGTCTTCCTTCATGAAAGTTTAAAATCACTCTCGTATTAGTTTTTGACACTCTCATGCTGTTTTCAATTGCATAATGTAAATTCCTCTCAAGTCTCTAAACCCCACAGAATACAGATACCCCCCTTGTTTATCTGTTCGGAGGGAGCTAAAGGCGGCATATCATTTATCTCTCAGTCTCTGTATGACTCACAGTTAATACACAGCATAATCAGTCAGTTCCTGTCAGCTCAGGTTTTTGGAGATGGAAAGTAACGAAGTAAAGTTGGCTGTGGAAGAAAGATGATCTCATAAGACGGGATGATACGGTGGCCCTGAAGTGCAAATAACAACAACAAACAGGAAATCTCAACAGCAGATCGCAAAACACAACGGCAAATATAGGAAAACACAACAAGTTCCAAACACTGCAGGGGATCACAAGAGGATCCCACAAAATACACTGGCAAATGGGGAATCACAGCAACAACTTGAAAACAGAAACCAAACAACTAAAGCAGAAAACATAACATTAACATGCAGAAAAACGGACTGCAGATGATAACTAAAGTGAAGCTTTACTGTGTTAAAGTATTTAAATATACTGTAAATTTGTATAAAAATAATGTAGATCATTGTGTGTCAGTTAATTATTTGTTACCTAACAGTGTCGTCACTATTAACACACATTGTACATATATTGTAACTAGCTTAGTATATGGTATATAGGGTATATATTTAGTTATGGAGTTTATATTTATATTATTGATGATATGTATGTAGTATGTATTTATTTTGGTTATATAGATATTTATATAGAATATATTTTTGTAATTATATATTTATATGGATAATGATGTAGTATATATTTATTTTTGTAATTATATACTTATATAGATAGTTAATACGTGTACACATGATATATACTTATATAGGTCTATTATGTACTGAAGTTAGGATGTGTAGAGCAGATAAAAGGGGTGGGAAATTAAAATAAGTATTGTACTTCTTCCCACTTCCTTTTTCGAACAATTTACAATGTTTTGTTATGTCTTAGCTCTTTATTTTTAATGCTTTAATTCTCTTTTTTTCTATCTATTGTATGTACAATAGTTACATACAATTTCTTTATTTTTATTTTTATACATGTTCGAAAATAAAATACATTCATTCATTCATTCATTCATTCATTCATTGCATGTAGCTATCGGGTGTAACCATGGACTGTAGATGGAACAAAGTTTCATCAAAGCTACTGTACAATTCATTAACCCTGATGAAATAAAAACAGCATCACAGCTAATAATTGACATCTGAACCTGCTGTTTGTTCATGGGGAGATCAGCAGATGGTGATTTTCTTTCAGTTGAATTAATTGAGTTTAAATAACATCACATAACACTGTGTACACTCCCAGTTAAATAAATGCCCTTCAGATCAGTGTTATGTGTATGTTAATATTAATGTCACCCAAGTGTTTAAGTGTATCCTATATTTCCCTTCTGCTTCATTCCATTATGAAAGATGAATGAATGTATTTCAGCTATAAGCCACCATCAGTGTAGGAAACAGTACTGTACATACTGTGTCATCTCCAGTATTCATATGTATTCACCTGTTTATTTCTTTATGGATGATAGATTTTAGCTGAATCATGTTTGTTGATTGCCCTAAATTATATATTAAGACCATTTAGCTTCTTTATCTCGTTAAGTCAGCCATGACTGTTCACCTGTTACAGTGCTTTAAATTTAGAGCATGTGCCCATTCCCTCTGTTTTTCTTTATCATGTTCATTTCATCACTGATGACAGGTGCTAAAGCTGGAATTATTTTGTGTCTTCAAGAACAAGCAGCATTACTGAGAGCTGGAAACCATCATGATGTGCACCCACACATGCCACCAAAGTGAGTATTAGTGTCTTTTCTATGTATGTAAAACAGTACAGCAGACTGTTTTTAACAAGCTGAGTGAATAATGTATTTTCAGATTACTGTGTGGAGCAAATGTAAATGAGGGTTGTCTCGTTTCTTTACATGGCACGATTCAGTTTTTTTTCCTATTCAACATGGTCTGGGTCACCAGGAAGAACTGGCCCACAGGTCAAAGATCCCATATTGTGATGGCCCTGGATGTGTAACATGGTGAAGCTTCCCTTTAAAAGTCAAGCTACACTCAGCACTGATGCCGCTGCCAGGATCCACCGCGCTGATTTACTTTGACTGCTGCTCTTTGATGCAGCTGTGAGGTTGTGACAGATTCTTTACGAAGATGTGTGAAATTATTCATTTAGGTGTGCACGACTCTGAGCGAACCTGAGCTCAACCAAACACAGATTACAGCATCTAAATTCCCTAGTGCCATATATCTACTGCGGTGTATGGTGGTTTAGGGTTTAATCACAGGTGTACAACAAAGCTGATGGCATGGTGTTGCTTTGCCAGATCACTGAGCAGAGAGCGGAGATAACTGCCTGTATAAGCTCTTGATCATTAAAGAACTGATTCAAAAAATGATCCATCTGCGAGAGGAGAGATGTGAGGAAGCTAGACTGTCATGCATTCACTACATTTCCTCTCCATTGTTTACCCGCACCGTGGCGGTAAAAGGGAAACTGCATCGAAAATAATAAAAGCGCACTGGAGGGACTTTGATCTTGTTAAAGGCCATAGCAACAGCCTGAATATTCCCTGTGAGCTCCCACACGCAAAACACAGATATTCCTTCTACAATTAGCATGATAGCATCAAGTGCTGCCTGAAAAAGAAGCTTTGGGTATGAGCAGGATGCCAAATTAGCATTTGCTTTTATCTGATTGTCAGGTGAGGCAGTGAGGAAGGCAGCTGCTCAGCACTGTTTTCATTAAGGCATGTGGCCTGGATGTGGATGTATTGATATGACCTTAGGTAGGCCATGTAGGTTTTCACCTTAACAAGCTGTCAGGTCATGTACTGTGCCATGTTTACTTGCTTACAGGCTATTTAGGCTGCAGACACACTGCAGCTCAAACTGTCCCAATTCTGGTGTTTTTTTGTTGTTTTTTTTTACACATGTCCTAGTTTTGATGTCTTCTGATCAGTGTGAACTGCAAAAAAGCTGCATGAAATTGCAGTTTTTTCAATTCCCATCTAGACCACATGGCAGCGCGGTGCACAGTCAGATTTCAGGGCGTGAAACCTCCAGCAGATTGTGCATTGACTCACAAACCAGAAATTAGTCAGCAATGTCATGATTCTGTTGTTTCTCATTAAATTTGAGTTTATCATGATACGTTCCTCCTTCCTTTCCCTTCCTCTTCTCCGTTTCTTTTTTGTTTTCTTTTTTTGTCTGTCTTCCTCATCTCTTTTTCTTTCTCTTTTACTTTTTGCTCGTTTTCCTCCGTTTTTCCCACTCTGTTTACGTTTGCGTTCCTCCTGTGCTTCACATTCTCTATTTATTCGGAATCACCTTTAATATTAGGGCGGGCTCTGGGTTCTTAAGTTTTGTTGGTTGGTGCCGTATTAACCTGTACTGATTAAATGTAACTAACTTCTTTTCCTTTTCAGATGATAAGGTAAGTGAATAAAATTTGGGTGCCTTTTTAGTGGACAGCTACCAATTAAAGCTAGGAAAAGGCAGTGGTTATGGGAAAACAGAGAGGTAAACCAATCAAAAATGCACAATGAATGTTGGCATGGGATGTAAATTGCTAAGTGTCAAATCATCCATGCATGGCCATGTTTTTTAGGACACTTGGCTGATGAAATATGGAATCTACATGTGAAATAGGATGACTGTTGTTGTGTTATGCAACAGAAAGTTACCATACTGTATATAAAGAATAGAATAGTAATAGTAAAGTAAAAACCAAAAAAAGTCAGAAGTGTGTAGAACATTATGATGTTACAATGTAACCACTGACCAAATTGTTTCATCATTAGTCCAATTCATTAAGTTATGGTCAAATACATTTTTGTGAGGTCACAGTGACTCTGATCTATTAAGTTCATTCTTGCCTCCAAGTGAATGTATGTTCTAGATGTAATAAAAATTCCCTCTGGGTTCTCCTGACATATTAGATTCACAAGAGCACGAGGTCACTACGACCTTCGACTACTAAAATATAATCATTGCATGTTGAAATCCAAGTGGATGTTTGTGCCAAATCTGAACAAATTCCTTCAAAGCAGTCTTGAGATCACATCACAGGCCAAAAACTCGTCTCAGGTCAGAGTGATATTGACCTTTGACGGAAGTAAACATTTTTGCCAAATTGAAAGCAATTACCTTAAGATCTCATTACCCAAGACTAAAGATCAAATCACTTCATATCTGTGTGCCAGTGAATGTTCATGCCAAAATTGTGAGACTCCCTCAAAGCTTTCCTGGAGCGTTCATGAGGGTTGTATGCAGCGTGAAAAGCACCACATCAAATCAGACAAAGGCGTTCTACAGAACTGCAGTGAATCCCGTGTCAGACTGCACAGGCCTGAGTTCTGAATAAAGCAGCCCCACCGAGTGCCACTGGCACTTATACACAGGGAATTGAAAAACAAGTTCAATGGGATTGGGGAGGCTTTGGTCTTGACCCAAGAAAACCTGCGAGGGACAAAGAAATACCCCAAGAAAACCGCAGGTTGCTTAAAGGGCTGATGTATTGAACGGAGGACCTGGCAAGGTGTGTTCAAATGGATTCTCAAGCAGAGATGGGGCACACACGGGGAAAACTTTAAGAACTTTGTTGTAGAGTTGTGTGTGCTCTGGGAAGGTGCCTCAAACCACACATGAACAGCAGAGGCTTAGTTACTGTACGCTGAGCCACTGCAGCAGCTGTTGCTGGAGGGCTGCAAAGACAGAATACGTCCCATGGAATTTTTTGATAAAATGTAATTGCATCCTCATTCATTTTTAATGCTGAGTTTAGGATTCATAGCCAGGGATGGCAGCTTTGAAATCATCTAAAGAAAAAAACAAAAAAACATGTGCATGTTCTTTTTCATCATGCATCATCACGCTCAGTCAAATGTTAGCTGTAGCCAACCAACTTAGCATACAAATGCGTATTTGCGCAGGAGGGTGAGCAGCAAAGACCAGCATCGACAAATGATATAATCACTGCAAAACGGTACAGCAAAGTCAGGTGTTTAAAGGACTCGCGGCTCACGACATGACAAATAAAGCATGATGAGCGCAAGCGAGGCATGAAATCCCTACACAAACACAGCCGACGTGGCTGGACCGGTCAGTAGCTGGTGCCTGTGAGCCAGAAATGCTCACTCGCAGTTCATTAAAGCTGCAACAAATGCTCATATAAAAAAGACACAACAGCAACCAGACACACAAACACTCACAGATATACCCATGAAATCCCCTTCTGACAGGTATGTACATTACATGTATGTCAGTGTGCATTTGAGGCGTGAACTGATCAAACCTGAAGTGATGCATTAAAAATCAAAGAGGGTCCGACCTACACTGTCGTCATAGCTCGTCACCCTGATGAAACCTTGTTCAAGGTGAAATGTGTCACTAAGTTTTAATTATTCAGATTGTCAGTGGAGAAGAAAGGCTTTTACATTTTGCTGTCTAACCCTCCCTGTGATGATCTTGGGCCAGCAGCTATTGATCCTAAATTCCCAGATACTTGGTATCGATGACACCAAATAGCTGAAAAGACGTCAAGGTTGTAATGTTCACTGGATGTATAAATTAATAGTCAGATATTATTGGATGGGTTTATCATGTATCTGACAATAAGATCTAACAGTCTGGGAAGTTCCCGATACTGTGCGCTGTACACCAGTTATCATTTTGTATTACACTCTGTGGATCAATATATGCACCTATTGAAAGTTACTTCTATTGCTATCCAGAAAGCAACACGGACGATTAAAGCTCTTCTCATTGATCATCATAACATCTCATGATGAGTCTTTGAACGGCCATTTGAGATATCCTGTGCTGTAGCTTACAGTGTAAGTCTGTTTAGCTGTCTATTCCAAAGTACTTTTTTTTTTTTTTTTTTTTAAATCTCATTATAATGATTGGCCTGTGGCAGCGAGCCACAGTGCAGCTGGGCAAGAGAAAATGAGGTTCTTTGAAGTTCCCCCTTTTGAATGGCAACACAGATCGTTGTTGTTGTGCCTCGTTTCAAACCTGGAGAACGCTTTGAAACCACACAATTGGACCGGGCTTATTATGGCCCAATAGCCTGCCCATTCTTTGCTTGCTTTTTAAAAATTGAGGAGCTATTGGAATTGGCAGGATCAACCTTTTGCTGCGCACAATCCTGAGCGTGACACGCTTTGGATCTTGGTATACCATACATCTATGATTCATCTGGATCTACCTCCCACTCTATTTGCCAGGTGTATTCATGTCAGTGTTTTATGTTGTCTAATCTTATATGTCATCCCAGCACAGCCTGTACTCAGTATGCAGAGCTTTACACCGATATTTTCAGATGTAACCAAAGAAAACAAGGGGTTATTTCACCAAAAAGATTGGAGTTGTGTGTGCATGGCAGAATGAGGGAAGCGAGGATTCATGGAGGCCCTGGAGGCTGCTCTGAGGGCAGCTTTACCCCATTTCTCATGGCCATGTAGGTTAGTGGGGAATGGACTGATGTTAAGCCGATCCTAATGGATGTTGGCGGTGGGCATCAGGCTGCCGGCCTGGGCCGGAAACAGGAGCCCGTCTGCCTGTCTACTGTCAGATGAAAAGAGATGCTGCGCTGTCACTACTCTCAATTACGTCTCCCCAAGCAAAAACAGTGACGCTAATGAAGTGAACCACAGATACACAGACACAGTCACAGACTCCATAACCTCAGAGCTTTTCGCACAGATCGCTGCTCAGTCATGCAATTTAGCTCTTTGTACTTAAAATCCCCAATTAATTGTATTAGCAATTCATAAGGTATTTACTGTGCCAAACACATTACAGATTCATTTGAAATGACTTACAGAGATGCTATTAAGTGACTAGACTATCATCAAGGCTAGAAAATTAACATTCTTACCTTAAAACTCGGTGAACAGTAAAGTAATTCATTTAAATTTAAAGTGATTCATGGAAATAAACCTGAAATGCCCTTGAGTGTTTTTACAAGGGTTTCTGCATCTTAGTCCAAAGCAAAAAGCAGACTGCCAGTTTAAAGGAATGTCACTTGTGCCTTTTTTTCATTTTGTTTCATACATTTCAGTTTTGTTTCAACAGTTTAACATGTCTCAGAAAGGGGCTATGTAAGTCAGTCGCTTCTCGCTGTTTTAGAGGGTTTTTTCCTCTATGGAGCTCCCCCTACAGTTAGTGCACATTTTCACTGTTTTAAAAAAACTCACTGCTTACCCTCCTCCCTCCCCCCTGGCCATGTGCATTTGTTTTCACCAACGCCAGCTAGAAGGCAATCCATGCAGTCTACCGAGGTGGGTAATGTTAACAAGAGATTATGGATTACCGGGCGTGTTTGTGTCGTAGTGCCGTAGTCCATGTTTCTTGCAAGACGAGATCTGGGACACTGATTGAAGGCACTGAGGTTGGTTTTCAACCAAGAGACCCTAGGTGGATGGCAGAGAGCCTCCATTCTCCCATCAGCAAGTAATTTAACCATCACAATAACTCCAAAGCTGTTTAATTTATTGTACATAGTTAATTTGACAGCCATGCTAACAGCTCTGTGATGCAGTTTGAGCCTGCACTAACAACAGCATGCTAACATGCCTGAGACAATAATAATGGGCTCGACAGAAGCATTGTATTGTATTAAAAAGTGTAGCTCCTGTCAATCCATCAAATCCATCTGACATTTGTTGAGACATCTGAGTCAAAACTAAACAACTTCATGGTGGTGCTATAGGGAAGGTCAGGGAATCACCAAGGTTATAACTTCTTCCTTTGGGGAACATGAAGGTCAGCACAAAAAAAGCTTGTGGTTAAGATATTTCAGTCTAGACTCACAAACCAACCAATATTACATTTCAGTACAGCAATGCTGAGTGGAGCAATCAGCTACATAGCCATTTGAAATATGTTTATAATGAGTGAGGCTTGTTCTTCACATATAAATTGATCACCCACACACTTTTCCCTAAAGTACTCCATCAATTTCAAGAGTATACATAGTCAGTGCTGGATCAAATGCATTGCAGGCTCAAACTTTGTGCAGTCATTAGCATGCAGGTCGGCACATTAATAATGTGTAAAGCTGTGAAGTAGAAGGTTCCATGTAGCGAGTCATTATCATGACAAAAAAGTGTCATAATGTGGGGCTGGAGCTACTGAAGGTGAGCTAAATGACCAGTAATTTTTCACACTCATCAAAGTGGGCCATGAATGGCAAAAAGGCATGACAGACACGCTTCCCACTCATTAGAGCGCATGTGGATTAAATTATAACTGAGATAGAGCAGATTTGTGCTGTGAAGTATAAAGAGCAGAGTCTATTCACAAAGGCACATGTCTAACAAAACAGGGAGGCTGAAAAGTTTACAATGGTAGTGGTATAATAAGGGGATGAGTAAATGCGGAGGTTGGATGTGGGAGGGTGCTGGAAGTACATGGAGATGTTAACGACACCATGTACTGTAGCTGCAGAAACAGGTTTGAAAGCTGATAAAGAAAGGGAACAACTCGACATTTCAGGAAACACACTGCTGTTTTCCTGCTGAGAGGTACACTAAAACTTCTCACATATGGCCATTTCATAATCTGTACAAGAAATGTGTAAAAATGACATGTTGTGGTTTCACAGGGTTTGTGTGAGGCCAAACTATTCCTCTAAATCCTAAGGTTTCGCATTTAGAGAAACTACAAAATAACAAATGTCCTATGCAGTATTTTATAGATAGAAAGTTATTGTTTTTTGTCTGTTCGACATAATAACAAGAATCCCAAATTTGTGGCCTTAATACTGCAGTTAGTACCTATTCGCAGCACTGAGAAGTAACAAACCTCTAAGAAAAGTTGTACTTACAGACATGAGGATATTGTGGATGACATATATGATTGTAAGCCTCAGCCCTAGTGCAAAAAAATCCCTGCAAGTAACAAAGTAATACCATTACACTGTGCTAACACTGCCCGTAAATGGGTTATTGGTTGTGCCTGGCGCAACTGTGGGTAGTTAGAGGGTCTGATTGCATCTTTGTGGTGGTTTCAAGCCACAAAGTGCCTGAAAAGGCAAATCTAATCCATGTAATGTATTTTTGCCTCCCTATCATCATGTTACAAACATACAGTGGATGGCTGGCAAGTACCAATAAGAGAGCATTAACCTGAAATAAACTGGAAAGAATAGAATTTATTATAATCTTGTTCTTGACCCAAATAATGGAGGTAATTGTTCTCCAAATGATCTAGGAACATTAAGGTGATTTTGAAGATGAAAAGAATTATAGCAGGAAGGGAAAAAGTCTTCAGGCACTTTTACGCAAAGAAAGGTGATGAGGAACATTAAAATCCTTTTAATCTGGCATGATTATGGTTGAATATGAAGACCACTTGTTACTTCGCAGGATCTTTATCAGAGCAGTGATAAGAGACATATTAATATGCCCTGGCTTGATGTGGAGACAAGTCACCAAGAATAAATTATAAACAAAATAGAAAAAAAACATGCCACATTGATATTAAAAATTAATTAAAATCACTCTACAAACAAGCCATTGGTAATTGTTTAGCACCGTGTTTGTCCCTTTAGATGATGGAAGACTTGACTGAAATCGGCCTCTCACCTCTGCTGCAGAAGCGAGGCTACAGTGCTGTTCTCAGAGCGCAGGCACATCAGTGGGCTGGCCAGGAGGTACACAATTTGGAGCGGCTGACAGACAGTTAGTGACCTTGAAAACTTCAGACAGAGCCAACTTTTTTTTTTCAGCAGACTAGCTGGCTGACTGTCCACAGTGTTTGCTGTTGCTGTGCTCTTAAGAAAAAACTAAAGGACTCTCAGTGGCTTGTGTTCATGTGGCTCATGGGCACTCATTTAATCAATGAGAGAGGGGCTGGCAATGGAGACAGAGCACTGACAGGACATAGAGAAGGTTAGGTAAAGAATTCCTCAGCAACTGGAAAAATGTGGAAGGAAAGATGTGATTGAAACAATAGGATACGGTGAAGAATATTCAACCGAGGCAAAGAAAGTTTCATTTAGCCTAACGCAAATAGATACATTTCTGACTATATCTCTCATTTACCCAGTGAAATTTAAAGCCATAATGGTCTAGCCTATGTGAATATCTAACCAATGAACCCATTGCTGTTTTGCCAAAAACCATTAACATCAGTGTAGGAAAGCCCAAGGTTGCAGCCAACAGTAGTCTGTTGGTTTGCAATACCATAATGCTAACATAAAGTTGCATTTCTGACATGTGTTCATAAGCTTTATTTGAGCAGCAAGCAGCTAACATTAGCTGCAACAGGATAGGATGGGAGTTAGTCAACCCCACATCAGTTTAGGTTAACCTGTTGCCCCTTATACAAACCCAGCTTGGTGAACAAACTTGTAACTTACCAGTATATTGTTAACATCTCACTTAAGTATTAAGGTCACACCTGAGTAGAGTGCACTGAGGTTTACTGCCCTATGCTCGAACTGAAGAGTACAGCACATGTGACTTCCTGCATTTACAAACCAGCAACATTCTTCTGTTTTATCAAGGTGTTGAAATAAATGAATTTGTTATCACGTGAAAACGATGTTTGACGAGACAACAAAATAAATTAATGAGATCGTGAGAAAATGGACCTTCTTAAGCCTACTGGTAGTTATTAAGAGAAAACCACAAAATAAAAAAAAAGAAAGGTAGAAAGAAAACATGGCCATTCTCCGCTCCTGTATTTTTCAGCTACAGAGGTTGCTGCTTGATTACAACAGGTCCCAGAGGCCTCAGAAGAAAGTGCAGCCAGCCTGGGGAGAATGGACACCAGCTGTGGGCTAAAATGTAAACTATTCAGGGGGGACACAGGACACCAAGGTGGGCACAGCTGAGTGTACCATTTTCACCAGCAAGGTGTAATTCTCTTGCATAATTAAGGCTGACTATTTGCAGGAGCAGTTCGGTGTTTGAATAGCTGATGAGCCATTAAAGCCAACAGTGGCAGCCTTCTCATTAGTGCCTTGCTGAGACCACTTGGTATACTATTGTGAATTAGGTATAAATCATGTTTGTATCTAGCGCTACAAAGGGATGGGTGGCTCCTGGATGGCTGGATAACTGTTAGAAAATCCGACAATGTCAGATAGGCCTATAGCTGCAAGGAAATAACCCAATCACATGAAGAACCTGTCTTGAGGTTTCACCACGGAGATTTGCAGTCAGATGCTCCTGGGAGACGTCTTGGATTGCTTGATAGAAAAAGAGAGAGGAACAATAGGTTATGTCTACAGATTTGCAGTGGGGTGCCATTAATTAGGTGCACAGTAGCCTACCCTGGGAACTACGAAATTAAAAGGCAAACACCAAGTTTTTGCCTTAAGATACAGCCATTTGGGTGGGCAGGCTCCATCTACATGAATTTAAATAACTCATTTTCTGCAGGTGGCCGGCCGGAATAAAAATGACATCATTGCCTCACTGTCCATTTCCGGTGCTCGTTCGCTAGAGGGCGCTGCGCTGTTCAGCCCTCGTAGTCTGCTGACGTAGTAATGACGTTGTAGGAAGTGTCCGTAAGACAACAAAAAACTACAGCTTGCTAATGGCTAACCTTACACACCGGTGACAGACGAAGCGTAATAATGTCAACACAGCAGCGTTTAGAAGTCTTCCTCTAGACAAACTGCAGTGTGACGATTTGACACCCAAAAGACCGAACACGTGAGTCATGGCGATGTAATTTATTTGCCTCCTGTCGCTGCTGCTGGGTTAGCTCACCCTGGTGAGCGAGCTTACCTGCTTCAAAACAATGATTTAGCGTTACTATCAAACATGTGACTGTAGCTCCTGCTCCTCACCGGTACAGGCGTGAAGCTGTATCCGAGTTTCAGTCAGTGTTTTACTCTCCAATGCACGAAACTGTGGTGCGTTTACGTGCTGTCTTGTGTGTTAGAATAGAATATGCAATTCCATATTGACGATCTGTCAAAATAAAGCCTCATTTTCCTCGCTGCTGATGCATTTTGCTGTCAGGTTACAAAACAGCCATAAAGCCCAAATCACTGAGGGTTTCTGGGAAATTCGGCGTAAATCAAACACCTGTATTTATCGTCGTATAAATGTGTGTGTCAGAGTTGTTCTCTCAAGCCTTCAGGTCTATGGTATCATGTCTAATAATGTTATCCAGGGAACGGCTAGGGAAGTGAAATACAAAGCGATGTCTCACGGTAATAAAATTTCTAATATATTAGGTATAAAAGCCAAAGTCAGTAGAAGTTTACAGTTGATCCCACAGGCTGTTGATTAAGAATCTAAGAGAATATTTAGCAGCAAATGAATAACATTAAATCCCCACACTTTTGAACAGTTTGCTCAAACTTTTTAGAGAATCTTTTTGTTCATTATAAAAGTTTCACATTTGTCAAACTGCACACTGTTTTACTGTAAAAAGGAGAAGTTGTTTTTGGGTGGGTCTTTGAAGCATCAGCTGACTCAAATTACAAAACAAATCAGTTTCATTTCCACAGAGAAGTATTAGATTTCATTGTTTGCTTCACTTTAGTTGGAAAAAAACTGTGATTTCTGACAGTTATTCAGAAGGAAGCAGGTGAGAATGAGAGACTTATGAAGGTTGTAGCAAAACTACACTTGAATAATCACTAATATCATAAACATATAATCTTTTTTTTGGGGGGATATAGGTTGAACATCACTCAGCCTTACAAAGGACAGCAGCGACATTTCCAAACCACTCCGATGTCTTCTGGCTGTCCACCCCAGTCACCCGCTGTGGCGAAGTCAGAAGTAGCAATAGAGGGAGAATGTCCGCTGCTCGCTGCCACCTTCGCCTACTGGGACAATATCCTGGGCCCACGGGTGCGCCACATCTGGTCACCGAAGGGCGACCAGTCCATGTTCCTCAGTGATGGAGAGGTCACCTTTTTGGCCAATCACACCCTCAACGGGGAGATTCTGCGCAGCGCAGAGTGCGGCGCAGTGGATGTGAAGTTCTTTGTCCTGGCGGAAAAGGGCGTCATCATCGTGTCCCTCATCTTTGACGGCGAGCTGAAGGGGGACAAGAACACGTGTGCCTTGTCCATCATCCTACCTCAGACGGAGCTGGCCTTCTACCTGCCTCTACACACCATATGCGTGGAGAGGCTTAAACACGTCATCCGCAAGGGGCGCATTTGGATGCAGAAGGTGCCTGCTGACGTGTTCTTAGTGTTCACACATGAATAAACACTTTATTACCCTTTACGCTCATAAACTGTTCTTTAAAACCTTATAGGCGCCCAAAGTCTTGATTTCAAAGGGGTAATGAGTAATCCGTCACCTCTGTTTTCGTCCATTTGGGATTGCAGCAACACCGGCAGAATAATAGAGTTGCCATCTCCCAACACAGAGGAGTAAGTTGTCTAATTATGTCTGAGAGCTCCAGCAGAGAAAGCCAGTGAGCTGGACACACAACACGCCGAGGACATTGCTGTAGAGGCCTATTTATGTTCTGCATATGTTTATCACATCCAAGGCATTAGTTGTATTGTGCTCCTCTTGTCAGACTGACATACTCTGACATAAATATTTGAGTAGGTCTTTGTTTTGCCTGATACACCTGCTGCTCTTTCCCTCTGCTGCTCCGTTAGCTGCATTGCTTTGAAAAATTACATACATCATGGTCCTCTGTGCCACATAGCTGACAAATACTGCTTCCTGGGCTGGGCATCCATCCACTGTGTGATTCTGGCACAGACCAAATGTCAAATCTTGGTCTGCTGCTTGTGTATTATTTGAGAAACTGGGTTTTATTTCTTAGAAAACAACAGAACAGAAAAAAAACATGTTAGTATTTTTAATCTAAGCTTTCTGCCCCGTTGAAATCATCAAATGTTGTGCTGAAACTACTAGATTAAATCCACTGATAGTACAGATCATCATCACCTGTCTTGTTTCAGTGTGTTTTCTATTCTTTATCTTCAGGGCTACAACATCATCTCAGTGTTGAGCTTGGAGATTGTCCCCATCATGGAGCTGTTGGCCTCTATGAAGTCACACAGCGTGCCAGAAGATATAAATGTGAGCAGCACGCAAACACACACATATTCTCACATATTTCATTAATTTAAGCTTCTTAATGCAATGCGATCAGTAGTGAATGCAGACAGTGGAACGATGAAGAAAGATTTGTAGTTAATTTTCAAAGGAAAAAACGGGAGGTGGCCAGCACTGTTAAAATATATCTTGTCACCTATTTTGTTTTTATTTTTATTTGTGTTAAAGCAAAGAGGGAGTAAACAACATAGCGATATTATGTAAACACCATTGTGTCGGGAACATGAAAGGAACAAAACCTTTTCTTTCTAACTTTGGTAAATTCCTGTCTGTTTTATTCTTTCGCTCTCTATTTCCAAGAGGTTTGATATATCCAGGTTCTCTGCCTGGATTACCACCCAGTGTGATTCGACAGATTTGTTCCCCTCTGATATGCAAATGTGGCAAAAAATAGTAGCACAAAGAAGCTCCCCAGAACAATTCTTGTTGTTTCACACACAACGGTGTTTTTGCATCTTATTTTCATGGGAAATGTCTGCCAACGTGCCCATCAGCACTTCTGTTTTCGTTGAGACCAATGGTAAAAATGACTAATTTGTTTCGGTCCTGCTGAGCAGATAAAAGACACCGTGCTAAATGATGATGACATCGGGGACAGCTGCCACGAGGATTTCCTCCACAAGTAAGCACTCCTGTACAGGCAAATGGAGACGGATGATGAACAATGCTCATTTAACACCCATCAACCTTCCGATGATGAGTAATGGCTCTTCACTTAGTTGCAGTTTCCTCCAGAGAAAGGATGAAAGCTAAATTGCTGTTTAGTGTTGAGAGTCCGGAAAGTCCATTTCTGCTACGAAGCCCCCAATTGCTCGAGTCGTGCAGGATAATTTCAGCATCCTGTGGATGTGACAAAGTGTCTGGAACTTATTTACTTGAATCTGAGGCACATTTACAGCTGATATCTCAGAGGTCCAAGGCGACAGCCAATCCTGTGGTCATTAGAGGTCATTAAAGTTATCAGTGGTTGTTTATTTCCATATGTCAGCTTTCTGACTTTTAAACTGTCCAAAATGTACCTCGTGTACACCCAGTGTCTGAGCTGGGATTGGGATTGGTTCCAGCCGCCAACCTCCACCCCCCAGCCACCCCAAAAGGGATAAGCAGTATAGCTAATGAATTATTAGGCTAATGTAACTTGCTCAGAGCGAGTTGACTTTATTCCTCCCTCAGACTCTTTAATGTCTCCCGACCCAGTTCCATTGCCTCAATCATTATTCCTAAAATCTGTCAATAATAATAAGAGGAATGAAGTGAAGCCAATTGGCTCTAATTTGCATGTCTTTGTCTGTTTGGTTCAGGGCCATCAGCTCTCATCTGCAGACTTGTGGCTGCTCAATCGTTGTCGGAAGCAATGCAGAGAAAGTCAATAAGGTAAATTTGCCACATTATCAGCCGCACAGACAAAATATGTTTATCTACATAGTGTCAGACTAGTGAGGACTAGTCAGGCCGATTGCAACTGATGAAGCCCCTTGGATAAGAGGCAAAACGTCTTCCTGGAGTCCAGCTGCCTTCGATTCAATTTGTTGCTCAGAGATCATCTGCATAGAAATAAAATGTTTTGACAAGTGCTGCTGCTCTACGGTTAATGAGACCCTCTTGCACTTTTCAGCCTAAAACTGCCTTTGTCAGTGGTTTTGTCACTTCGGGCTTAGCGGCGGTTACTGTCGCAGCAGTGTCAGTGAAGAAGCAGTTATACTGTATGTAAAATCATGTAAGCTGCTTAAAAAGGAGCACGTCTCTGAATTAAAAGAAGACACAGTAAACAAGAAAGGAAACTGATATTGCACCTCACACGCTGTTTACAGCCGCCTACAGTTGAAGGTAACTGTAAACAGTTTGCCCAGTGAATATCAAAAGATTTTAATTTGTATTTTTATTGGCTTGAGGCCTGAATTTAGTACCAATTAAATCAACACTTTTATCTGTATCCAACATCTAGGCTCAAACCTGATGCTAGATTAAGGTGTAAAACGAAAATCTAGCTTCATTTTCAAACCACTTTTTCTCATAACAACCAACAAAATTAAATAGATTTTCTGCCCACATTTTTGAAATAGAAACCTGATAGCTGTATTAGGTATCCCATTATCTTGATCATGAAATTATTTCCAAAACAGTTTCTTTTGCCCGAAATCTATTAGTCTGTGTTATCTGTGTAATGTCGGTGATTGAAACTGTCACCGTTTGTTTGACAAGTCTGTTTTCTTGCAGATTGTTCGGACTCTCTGCCTCTTCCTCACGCCGGCCGAGAGGAAGTGCTCTCGCCTCTGCAAGAGCGACTCCTCCTTCAAATATGATACCGGCCTGTTTGTTCAGGGTCTTCTCAAGGTAGCCGCCGGTTCCTTTTCTCTGTATACAGCACTATGTTATTAATGTGATTTCAATAAGAACCCTTATTGGTCTTTGTTTGATCTTTGCCAGTCTCTTGTTCTGACCTAATTTCATTTTTTAGACCTGAGAAATGTTGCAGCAGGATCTTTTTGTTATTACACTGCAGATGTTTCAGGTTCATCTTAATACATGGAGCTTTTTAATTAGGTTTTTGAAGTTATTGGGGGTTTTTTTTTAATAAGGCAGCTGCAGCATGTAAACGGATTTTGTTTTGTTGCTCTTCTGTTTAGCTGCAAAGTTTTCCACTATTACTTCAGGTCAGGTGCAGAACAGAGAATTGACTGTCAGCATAGGTTCAGCTTTAAGAGAATTTGTCACAGTATTTACAGTGGAGGTTCCCTCAGGCAGCGCAGGTACGACTCTACATAAGCCACAAATCAACATGAGCAGAATGAGAACGACGAAAGATTGGTTTGGTTTGGGGGAGCCTGTTAGTTCATTCAGAGTGGAGGATGTGTTGTTGAACTCCTGCAGGATCTTATTTTAGACTTCTCTGTAAAATGCTGTCAAAACTGGCCCAGGTGAAAAAAAAACAACCAAAAAAGGATATTGGAAGCTCCGTGTTTGCAAAATGTGAAATGATTTATTAAAGCTTCTTTGTACACATAAGATGCGGATTTAGGATGTTTCTGCGAAGCTACTTTGATGTCTTTTGTTTATTGTATTTCCACATGCAGCTGCTTGATTGTTGCTTTTCTTGTGTTTCTTCCATTGTTGTTTCTTCATGTTTAAACATAGTCTCTTCTGTACTTGTCTGCTCTCGGGACATGACATGAATAACATGAACATGCATTCAGCACATCACATGAAAAAATAATCATACCAGGTGGTAAGATTAGCCTGGAGTTGGCATGTTGTCAGTATGGGCTTCCACCCACCCCCCCTTGTGTTTTCTGTATTTTATTCCCAGGACTCCACAGGTAGCTTCGTGCTGCCTTTCCGCCAGGTGCTCTACTCGGCGTACCCGACCACTCACATCGACGTCGACATCAACACGGTGAAGCAGATGCCGCCGTGCCACGAGCACACGTACAACCAGCGGCGCTACATGCGGTCTGAGCTGAGCACGCTCTGGAAGACAGACAGCGAGGAAGACATACCCCCAGACACAGTCATCCACACTGATGAAACCTTCACACCTGACCTGTAAGCCGTGCACTCATCCATCTACTGTGTTTGTGTGACATGAGAGTCCCCCGTCTGCTTCTTCTTCTGGATATACTACTGCTTTCCTCTTAAATTAAATATGACAACCACTGTGGCTTTTTTTTCCACAGGAATATATTTCAGGACGTCATGCATAGAGACACATTGGTGAAGTCATTTATAGATGAGGTAAGAATACAGCAACACTTCCTTTATATAATATTCTTTATTGTTCCTATAAAAAAATAAAGACTCACCCCTGAACATCAGAACTAAAAGAGGAAACGAACAAATATAGACACACATTTACAGTCAGGAATAAAACAAAACCTTAATTAAACAGCTTCCCAGTAATTGTGATGATTTAATAAATGATATGTAACTTGTTACGAAGGAGAATGGAGGCTAAAACCAACCTTGCAAGATCAGCGCCTTTAAATGGTTAAAAGCAAAACTCTATGGGTTGTGCTACAGTGTGTATTCAAATACAAGTGCTGGTCAGTACATGTGGTTGTTTGACATTAAAATTCTTTGTTGTATGGGCAACAGTCGCTGCAGTGATACTGAACCAACTTGTACAAAAGAAAACCATGGTATTTCCTCATTGAGTCGCGAGCTATTAAATGATGTGCGGTTTGTCAACTCTACAGCGAAGATTAAACCTGCTGCTGCTTTTAAATGTAATAGAAGTGAATGTGTAGGGGTTTTGTTATGTGACATTTCACAGCAGGGTGACATTGTGAAGTTGAAAGTGGTAGATCCACCGTCATATTTCGATTGATGTCTCAAACAGACAGCGAATCGTGTCACATACAGGAAATATGTGTTTCCACTGTAGTTATCTCTAGAGCCCACGGATACAAGACATTCGGATTTATTCTCAAGGGTCACAACCCGTCATCTGTGCTGCTGAAAGTGCTCCCAGAGTTGAATTCACAAGTTTTTTTTTTCATGACAACAGCAATATGCTTCTCTCTCAAGGTTAACAGTAAAGAGAAGGGGGCGGGTGTATTATTCCAAGTATTTCCAGTCGAGTTGTAGCCTGGACTACTAATTGACATCCTGTGTCGTACCCAGGTGTTCATGCTGAAGCCGGGTCTGTCCCTGCGGAGCACCTACCTGGCCCAGTTCCTGCTGCTGCTCCACAGGAAGGCCCTCACACTGCTCAAGTACATCGAGGACGAAACGTAAGAGCTGTCACTAATAAGACTTTAATCCAAACAACAAAAGGGATTAACATGTGGCAATAAACCATCACACACACACACATTGCAGCTACTGCACCACAGGAGGAAACAAAACATGACTTTGTTAAATGTGTCTAGCTTGAGTGCATCTGGTCATTTTGTGAAATAAAGCACACATTTAAAAACTGTCAGCACCAATGTAAAAAAAAAACCAAAAAACAGATGTCACCGGGTTAACTCTGCATTCTGCCTACTGTCAGCTGGTTTCAGTTCTTCACCTGTTTGCCCCACTTCTACTCTCTCTGCTCATGTGTGCAGTATTTCAATAGAGCCGAATTTCCAACCAAGCTGTTCTCATTTTTCTGTTTCTGTTGAATGACAACGGAACAAAGTTCAAATGATATACAGCCAACTGAATACAGCCTGTTACGACTACACGTTGGCCTCAAAAACATTTGCAAGCTGCTTCTCTGATGCTGCTAAAATCCTGATTTTATAACACAGTGTCATCTGACAACATAAGCACTCGATTGTGGAAGGTCACAGGAGGTTGGTCTTTATGTCTGTCTTACATCAATATGAAACCTTTGCTTTCAGGAGCTCCTGTGAAAGTTGCTTCATTATTTCAAGTGATATTTTAATAAGAATTTAGTGTAATATTTAAAATTGGATTAATAGCCCTGTAGTAATTCACAAACCCTCTTATTTCTGAACAGGTAGTTTGTTGTTCTACTGCAAGAACTGCATTGTCTTGTCTCCAGTTGCTTGCATTTCTCTTGTTTGCATGCTTGTCAAATCTGCTGGTTTCATTATCTTAGGATGTAGCAATGGCCTGTCCTGCTGTCTTTGTTTAATTGTCTCCTTTAGTGATATTGATATATGTGATGAAAATAGATCATTTGCCATGTTGGAGGCAAGGCTCAGTGTATTGGAAGCACTCGACTGCTTCCCTGTAGTTTGCAAACAGCCAGTAAACCAGAGTGACTCAGAAGAGAGTGCTAAGCCCACAGTGGGGACCTATGATCCAGTCATGCACCAGTGTTGGAAAAGAGCACTCTTTAAAGCTACAAAAAATGTTGCTGCATCTGGTCCCCAGGGTTTTGCCAATTTGCCGTGTGGTTCTAACGATCGCTGAGGGACAAAATACTCAACACAGAATGATATGGAACCAAAAATATTAACTTAGTATGGGAAGGATCTGTTCTCAGTGGGTTAGGGAGCACATTCAGAGCTGCAGCACATCCTTAAGCTTACAATGTGTGTGCACTGCATAGACTTGTGTGGGAATATGGGAAAGTTCAGCTCAGATTCACTTGACTGGAGGTGCACAGCAGACACCATGTGAACAGATGAAGATGAAGAGCAGTTTGTCAAACAGAGACAAAATGAAGCGTACGGTCAGGACACTATTCGCAAGAGAAGCAGTGCAAAAAAAATTCAGGCATCCCTCTGCTCAGTCTGTTCTTCATGTATAGGCTTGATGTGTTACACGAGAAATCTACAAGAAAGAAATCTTGTTGACTTGTATTCCACCAAATGTATACACAGGGACGCAGAGTTCTAGTTGTAGCCCCCAGCTGACTTGCTGCATTCACTTCCCTACACTTAACATCCTGTTTACGGCCCCCAAATTCCAATATAGTGGGCATGTCCTCACTTGAAAATCATTGAGACATGCTTTGTCAGGAAATAACCAACATCACACACTCAAAGGGCATGTTTCCTGTCTCATAAAAGAAACGCGGGCAAGGATGGCCCCAAGTTCCAAATCTGTCCTTCAAAGGACTGACCTCATACTGTATGTGTATGTGGTGAAGAGCACAAACAAACTGTCCTTGAGTTTAGCAGCAGGACACTGGACTCACCATTTGAGAATAATGCAGAAAAGAGAAACATTTATGTAGCAGAGCAGGGCCTTAGTGCATACAAAACAAATAAACGAGTACACAGATTCAGGGGTGAAGGACTGTAGAAGTGAAGTGCGGCACCCTTGGTACTGCTGGAAATAAGAGTAGTAAGGCTTTGCAAAACACCACAACAAGGCAGGAAGGTGCTAAGAGTTATATGAAAAAGCCTGACAGATGGAAGAAGATAATTGGGTGGTTGTTGTTTTTTTCAAAACCACTGAAGATTTTCAGAGCGATATTAGACTTGTAGAATGAGACGCTTCATTATTTTTCAATCTTGGCAATCGATCAGTCATTAAAGTAAGTTGTCGAGCTAAAATGTTGAACACTTGCGTTTAAAATCTGACGATGTGCAGCTCTTTTCAGCTTGTGGTCGGGTTCTATATCATCAGATTTGCTGGGCAAAACAAGCCGAAGCTTCACCTTGGGCTGTGGTAACCTATGACGACAGACCAGGAGACTTTTTATTTCCTGTAATTTTACAGAACAAACAGTTGATTCCAATATTTCCAGACTCATAAACAGGAGTAATTATTACGGCATTAGTTTGGGCAATGATGAAAATTGATATTAGTTTGATGATGATTCATGTTAGGAAGACGTGGCTGGTGCTCCAGCTACGCAGGATGATGAATTCTCAGCATCACGCGGAGTGGCTGGCAGCTCCCCTGCTGACATAGCATGAATGAAGTGAATGATGTGTCGAGTAAGAAAATGATGAGAAGCACTCTGGAGTGGGGCCAACAATGGCACTTCCCCCATCATCATCATCATCATCATCATCATTATCAGAACTCTAAATTATGTTTTTATGATTGCCATTTGATCACTGACAGAGAAATTCTCATTTCTCTGCCCCCCTGCCCCCCCCTCTCCCACTCAAGCACAGAAATGACACTGTATGCCAGGCTGCAAGGTGACCTAGTGGCTTTTGATGGCCCCACACAGCATTATGATTTCACATTAATGCGCCTTTAATTTAGCCAGTAACCAGAACAGTCACTCAACAATAAAACAAGTTAAAAGCCATGCACTGTAACTTTACACTCTAATAAATCCATTGAATTCTCCTCCTCTGGAAGGATCGGGAGAGCTTGGAATAATTGTGTGTCCAGTCACGCTCTGGTCCCATCAGGATTACAGAAACCACCTTCTGGCTCAGCTCCAGAAGCACCCCCTTAAGCCCCCGACAATTCATCAGAGACTCGGCAGTCTACCATGTCTTTAGCTTCCCCCCAAATTTTTTTTTTTCACACCGCCCTCCCTGTGGTGACCTGGTCATTGCTCCATCTGCGCCTGACTCATCGCCTTCCATCCCTCCTGTCAGCAGACTGACCTTCCCGCTTGTTTCAGGACAGAAGCCACTCCATTTAATCTTCTGCCTCTACACAGTCTTGTTTCAATTTCGTTGCCAGAAGATATCAGCAAGTGCTTCTTTATTGAGCGTATAAATATTTAAACACCTAACCCCTGACCTAGGCTTAATTGAATAACTTATGATTAATGTAATGCATGAAATTCAATCCAAGAAATGTTATTTGTCCCCTGGGGATATTTCAAAGGGCAAACAGAGTAAAATTGAAACCCACAAAATACACAACCAGCACAAGACAAAAAAACTAAACTAAAAGCGAAAATGATGACAATGACATGGGAAAAGACTTTTAACCCTAAAACTACTAACAGTCATGTATTTGCACGTAAAACCCGTGTCTAAACTCAGATCTCACGGGTGTCTGCAGTTCTTTCAAATCACTTTTTTCCATCTGATCTCTGCACATGTAGTATTCCCACATATTCATAAAACCCCGGGGCACATGTGAAAACCTCATGCACAAGTTTGAACATTTTCACTATGCGCAGCCCCAGGCAAAATCGGCACACCTAATTGAGTGTTCCTGTTGCATGTGATGTGCTGCAACATCAAAACTTTGCTGTTACATTCAAAAGCGTGAAATCTTCCAGGAACCGTGGTTGTTTAAAAAAAACCCTCAAATTTTACGTAAAGATTTGCGCATAAATGGCGGTTGGTCCTCAGGGTGTTAAATTCACGAAACACAGTGTTTCTCTGAAGCTGAAATTCAGCAGTACAATGTTGACTCTTTTTTTAAGTGTAATTTATTCATTAATATAAATTGTAGGGTGGATATTCACCAGTTTCAGCTTTCTGACCATAAAACCTTTTTTTATACTTTTCTTTCCTTCTGTCCAAATTGCTTCAAATGTTCCCAGCAGAGATGTTTTGAGCGTAATTCTTCTCTCACTAGTAAAGCCTTGACCACATCTTACACTGGAGACCGCACTTAACTACCCAAGCGATACCATTGCTTTGCGTGTTGGTATGAAGTCACAAGAGCACTCTTGTTTACGGTATTACGAACAGCCTGAGGTCTAAGGTCGTGTTATTTTACAGGTGCCTTGACAAGATTGTTTATGCTCAGTTGCCATCCTGTAGCAGCATACATAATTCATCATGGCATGGCATTCCTGTGCACACCTGCAACCCAACGAGATGCTAATGCAAATCCTCTGACCCAGAGTGTTGTCGGTTGTTAACAGTTTACACTACAGTTACAATGTCCTCCCCGCCTCCCCCTCACAGGCAAAAAGGGCAGAAGCCGTTTCGATCCCTGCGTAATTTAAAGACGGACCTGGATCTGACGGTGGAGGGAGACCTAAACATTGTGATGGCCTTTGCCGAGAAGCTGAGGGCGGGACTCCACTCCTTTGTGTTCGGGAAGCCATTCTACACCAGCATGCAGGAGCGGGACGTCCTCATGAGCTTTTGACTATTCCTCATCTGCACTTTACATAATATGAGACGGTTAATGGAAAGAGAAGATGTTGTTGTATTGTCAATGATTTGTTTTTATTGTTACAGAAGCATGCAATTGTGTATTCACAAGACAATTAACCTGAATATGTGTTTGTGCTTTGCTGAAATGAGACAGAACATTCTGCCTCCCTTTCGTGTCTTGACCTGTACCAGACAGGGTTTTAAAGACTGATCGTTACTGCTGTTATGAGCCATTAGAGTTAAGGTTTTGATATATTGCCTGGACAAACTGTAAGCATAATGTGAGTTTAATGTTTTTAGAGGGCTTAAATTATTCTCTGCGGGATGAATTATTCATGTTTTCCATGCCTTCTGTTAGTAGAGGGTCTGTATTAATTTATGGTGTGAGAATCGGTGCCCACCAGGACATTTGCAATTTAATTTTAATTATATTTATGAAAACATGCGTTATTAGTGTCTTCACTGCCTGTGTTATACATCAGCCTCGGTTGGCCTTTCAACCTTCAGAACTCAAGGGTTCCCTTTTTTAAAAAAAAATCAATTAATACCTGCTTTTGTGAATGTGAATAGTGCAGATGGGGTGACGGTACTGAAAGGTTGAGTAATCAAAAAGCAGAGGGACTTTATTAGAGAGAATAAATGAAAATGATGATAACAATCCCTTCTTTAAACCACAGGCTGTGTTATTGTATACCTTTACCTTGTCGTGCTTTAGATGGATTTGCACTGATTCTTTTTTTCTCTCTCTTTCCTCTTCTTCCTGCAGCCATAAAGCTACTGTTTGCTGTTAGGATTAGTAGGAATTTTGCATCTTATAGGCAATCAACTTTGTTTCTTTGCTTAGAGCATGACTTCCAAAAATGTAAATCACATTGACATTGTAATGTTTTTTTACTACCTTTTACAAACAGTTTTGGATCGAGAACATTTCGCCCACTTTCTGTTTGCTTTATTGACTGATTTTTTTTGTTTTAACAATGGACTTTGTGTAATTGTTCAGACAGAGCAATGACTAATAAACACTGCAGTAACAAACCTTTACACTGGTTTGAATTCCTTCAGAAACTGGCACAACTGGATCTGTAAAGAATGAAGAATGCGAAACAGTTTGAGTTTCCAGCTTGACCTTTTCAAACAGCAGCTCTAGATAGCTGTTGAGCCTCTGATAACAAAGATACAGTCACCTTCAGATATCGTGCTAATGTATAACTCAAGTGAAATCAAGAGCTCTGAGAAGTTTCCAGGAAACATGAGTTCTATGTATGGAGACACAACAAGTTCATTAATACCTCTGTAAATGAGGTTATGTTAACCCATGTCAGTTTTCATGTCATCAGGATTATGCATGAAAACCTGAACTGATTTGCAAGACAGGATAGAAACAATTAACTTTTGTCTCTAATCAAGTGGTCAGATCCATTTGAACACTTACTTCAATGCTGTAAAATAGGGATTCTTCATATTAAGAGTTTTAGTGAGTGAGTGTTATCTTAAGCAGACAGATGAGATGTGACGTGAAAAAGCAGTGGAATGCATACAAACAAAATCTAAAGATAAAATCTCGTCAGAACTCAGGTCATTATTATGAGATGTTATTCAGCATGCTTCTTCTTACAAGGGTTTATTGCAGGTTATTTTGTATCTAATTCCACAACAGTCGCCTATCTTCCCTGTATTAAATTATCTGCTCACTCAGATTGAAGATGCAACCAATCCCAAACACACTCTGCTCTATTAGGTCTTGATAACTGGCATTTTGATCAACAAAACAAAACAAATTTGAGGCATTTCTGTTGTCAAAAGCTGCTTAGCACAGCTGTACATACTATACCCTTGTTCTGTTGTATTTTATGTTGTATTTTATTTTCTTATAGCTGGGCCCCTCTAACTGGAACTTAAGCCCATCCTCTCCACCTGTAGGCTATACCACGGACACCAACTTTTATAGCATTAAAGATGATAATGTAAATCTTGCTCAGACATCATTCCCTCATTTCTACTGGCAGGCCCACTTTCAGCCGACCCATGAAGGTGCTTGACAAGGTTAATGCAGCTGGGTGTGCCAAAAATACTTTTATGTATTTTCATTTTACCACAGAAAGTTTTTAGACCTTCAGTACTTGGAGTCTTGATGTAAAGAAGTTGATAAATCAGCATCTGGCAAAGTGTGTGTCCTACACTGGAAAAATAGAATAGCTGCATCTGTGAATCCACCTTTTGAGGATGTTGCTGAATATTATTATATAATGTTATGTGAGGTCAGACAGTATTAATATTTAAGTAAAAACATTTAATATATCAGTGAGGCAAAAAAACAATTTGAGGCAGCTCGTGTACTGGAAAGTCCTTCAAAACAGGGCAGCAGTTTCTCTGAAATCAAATGTCTCTATGAGGAAACTGTTCTGTCTAAACCCCTGCATGAAAAAAGGCAGTTTAAAGATTGTAGTCTGCTTATAATTGCCTCAGGCAATAAAATTATAATTAGGTGTCCTCTGGAGGGCCTTGAACTGCTGCATATTTAAAACAAAGGGGGGAATGAACCAAAAGTGAAGGAGGTGTTAATTACTAATAGAATATCTGTAGCAACTGTATTGAGGACCTCCTTCAGGAATGTAGTTGAAATAACATTAAGAAGACAGGAAAGAGAATTTATGTGAGAGGCGGCTTCTAACACAGCCTCAACTAAAATAGGTTGGTCTTGAGGGGAATTGTTGATTGGCAAGGAAAAGCTCTTATCCTGATGTTTGGCTCCTTTTCAGTAAAATGACTCCTGCATGTTGTTGTGGGAGGCTTTGTTGTGACTGCAGTATGGGATGACAACAACTTCTTACAGTACCCTGGAGTTTGTTTCATTTCCTGGAGATCTTAATGTTTTACCCAACTGTTTCTGGTGCTGAGATGTTAGATTGTCTTTGAGCGTGACAGAAAAACATTGATCAAGTGATCCCTTGTGTCCTGCTTAAAGTTTTCAGCCTTTTTAAGATTAAAAAACACATTATCATCTCATTTGTGTTGAAGAGTTGACCCTTTTAGGAGTACTACCAAAGAAAGCTGCTGAGAATTGAGCGTAATAGCAAGAATCAAGTTGTTTGTCCTAATGGCTCAAATGGATTTAGAGGAAAATGACTCCCATGTTGGCATCTCCAGTGATACAGCTGCCTTGGCGTGGACTGAAACATCACAATAAATTTGATGCCATGACATTTTCCACAGTCATTGTGCCCAGAGGAGCAATTTCCTCTGGTGTTGCCACAAGATTGACATTCTTAGTTTCTGAGCTAAAAATATGCTGATGACAATTAGGCCTGTCGGTGCAGAGAGGGTGAAGAATCCTAACAAACCTACAACTTTTCCCCTCATGTTTGAGAACTTGACACTGCACAGAATTTATGACACTATATGTTTCCCAGAGGTTGAATCCTAAGTGCTAATTAGTCAAATTTAATATGCTAATACAATAATTTCAGAGTGTGAACATGAACCATTATACCGACTTAACATCAGCATGTTGGGAGTGTCATCTCAGTTAACCTATTGTTAAATGAGTTGAGAAACTGCAAAGACTGCAAAAGGTCAACTATATATATGTAGGCCTATATATTTTTTTCTTTTGCAATGCGTCATTAACAATGCTTTGTTAACGAAGCATTGAACAATGCTTTGTTAATTAGCCTAAACATTTAGTTCATGAGTTGCTCAGAAGGTTCTTGGCCCGTGTTAAATCCTGAAATGTAAGCCCACATGCAAATTGCACATATTGAACTGTAGCCTACAGAAATGAACAATTCCATATAATGATGTACATGTTCAGCCCATGCAAATATGTAGGAAGGCATATGTTTGCTGTTAATGTCGACATGTTATGTTGCAAAAAAAAATTATCAAAAAGCCTGTCAGTACTTTGATATCATAAACTATTGTAGGCCTATGGGTTACAAAAGTTTGAGACCAGTCTCCCAAAGTCAAAATTAATGTGGAAATGTAGAGTGTGTATGCAGTATTTTGATATGTTGTTTAATAAACAAACGTACAGTACAGTAGGCCTATTTATTTATTGTTATTACAACTGTTATAAAATATTGCATGTTAGCCTACATCGTACATGAAAAACATGTTTTTTTTTGTATATGATAAGAAGGATCCAGATGCATGATAATAATGTAGGGTTAGTATGGCAACATTCTTTGTACCTATATTTCATAAATTACATCTAGCTGCATTCGAGCAGATCTTGTGCCTGTCCTTGCTATCAGGCATTTAGCTCAAAGCACAATATGCAAGCTGCTATGGATGTAGACTTTTAGTCTTATAGTACAAATTACATTTGATTTAAAATATCCTAAATTAATGTATGAGCTATAGGTAGCAAACTGAATGTATCCTTTTTGCATATGACTGAAGATTAACACTGTGTAGAGTAATATTGGTCTAAAGGCACTATTTTCAAAACTGACAGGCTATTATTTTTCAGGGACGTTATATTATGTAAATTAAACAATTACAACAGTATAAT
Organism: Decapterus maruadsi; assembly: GCA_030347415.2. NCBI lineage: Eukaryota > Metazoa > Chordata > Actinopteri > Carangiformes > Carangidae > Decapterus > Decapterus maruadsi. The sequence goes on along the minus strand of CM064887.1, from coordinate 9,441,526 downwards.
GTGGAATAGTAGTGTTATCTTTGTTTGTGTGCACGTCTGCAGTCTTCATTTATCATCAGCCCTCTGGTCAGAGGCTGTATTTTACTTAGACCAAAGCCCTTCTAGGCTTTCAATATTACAATGTCTCTGCTTAGACTGAGCTGGGACTCTGAGTCTGCAACAACTCTTCTGCACTGTATCCACAGAAAAGGAGAACTATTTCAGCATGTTACATCATCCTGAACACGCTGGAGAAAGTATGGCCCAAATTTAAAAATGAATTCCCGGTTGGTTTGTGCAGAGAATAACTCCTTCGCCATCAATCTCTCACTGCTGGTAATGTCCTGTTCCTCTCCCTGCTTTATAGCAGGCAGCACCAAATCAGACAGGACCCCCACTACTATGAAAACATTCACGTTGATAGGCAGTTAAAACTGTCTGTCAACCGTGTGCGTGGCGTCGCTGACGCTCTCCTCTGATTGGTCAGCGTTTCACTCTCCATTTTTCCTATTGGTCGATTTTATGACTTGCTCCGCGACAGAGCAGGAAGAGATGTTAACTGGCCGTCTGCCAGGTAAATATTCAACAGAGGATGCTAGCTATGCCCATGTCTGACACGACAAAGGGACAGCAACTCCTGAATAACCGGAGTAAAGATGAAACCACCCACTTTATCGAGGACATTAAGGTATTTAACCGTCATTAAGAGACTTGTTATCACTGTTTGTATTTGGAGAAGTTACAGGGTGCGGCCTGCTGTCATTAGCTTGCTGGCTAACACAGTGCTAACGTTGTGATATTTAGCGGCTAGCTCAGTTTCTGCACTTACCAGAGGCTAAACACGTCGTTAACCAAGAAGCTGTCTGGTTATACTGGACGGGTCAACAGCCTCGTTGTGTCGACACTAAAACGCATGAAATTAAAACACTTTTGGCAACAGTTCGTCGTTGTTACCTTTGTTGAGGTTAATGCCCAGGGAATAACACAAGACCTAGGATTAGCTAGGTGTGTGGTAGTAGTTTGAGGTGTAGCCCTGGACTCCAGATCTTATCTGAAGTCAAGTGAATTATTAATTTAGTAATCTATATATGAGTAGTCATGTTGAACTCGAGCTTAACGTATAGGCTCATCTCAAGGTAGACAGCTGTGTCGATGGTAGCTTTATTAGCCCAACATGTAAACAAAGCCAGAGACAGTCAAGTAGCCACGGTCTTTTACTGCTCCCTGGCTTGTCATCATTGTCGTTTTGTTTAACGTCAAGTCACACATTTCACCCAAACGGCACAGAAAGCTGATAGTTATGTGTATGAGACGTTCATACTGGTGCTCCGTGAAGCACCTCTGTAACTAACTACCGTAGCAATCATCTCCAGCGATTGAGAAATGATCCGAGAGCTCAGTTTGAGGAAGTGTTGTGATGTGTGTGTTGTGTGTTTTCATTTGGTTGATTAGGTCAGAATCCTCCGGTTTTGTAATCCGCGCCCACAGATCTGTACACGGTTTCTAAAACCACTGAGCAGAGGCAGGTACAAATACGCTGGGAAGATGTAGGCTATGTGCTACAGAGAGCACCATTGATTTGATCAGCACAACAACAATACAGCCACACAAACCGTCTTTGTGATCATTATGTTTGTGCAGTGTTTGCCAAACTCTCAGAAAAACGGATGATGTTCTTGAGGTAGTGTTAAATCGTGTAAAGTAAGTGGGCGTGTTGTGTTTATTACATGTTTGTGATTACCTGTTGTCCCTGTAATAACACAAGTTGCTTACCAACTACTCCTTGTTTGAGTTTGTTGACAGAATCTATTTGGATGATCACATGAAACAGTTTGGGTCCAGCTGTGGTTGCTAACTATACATGGATAGGTTGTTAGTGTACAGTATATAGTTGCCCTCATCACGTCAGTATGTGTAAACCAAAAGTGAAAATTCGTTGGTATTTGTTATGCGTCACTGACAGCAGAAACCTTCCTAAAATGGCAGCATAATCTGCCTCAAAGGAATATCAATGCTGCTGATCCATTCAGATGGACGGACAGTTTGGTGATGTGTAAACAGAACTGGATTAATATCTGACAGGTAGCTAGCTGGTGTTAAATCCCCTGTGAGATGCAGATCTTCACTCAGATGACTGAATGTAAACAGGTGCAGTGTAAAATAAAGTGCCTTTCAGAAACGTACTTGTCCAAGAGAAACTTAGAGACTATGTTTTTTTCCGTAAAAGAGACCTGGGTTTGGTTATATCCCAGTGGTTTTACTGGTGACGTCATTTAAGGTGGATTAGATGAGGATTTATGTGTTGTGTGTGTTTTAATTCAAGCTCTTGACTCCTAAGCATTGGCTTCATGCACGGCATACACTTGTAGCCACGCACACACAAACACACACACACACGTGTGCAGCACTTTTCTACTAACCCCCTGCCACACACAAACAGGATGAAATAATCCATCCTGCAGAAGCAAAGTTCACTCCACTGAATGCTGCCAGTGTCCTCATGACAAGCAAAGCAGGTCCACATATCGCTAATGATGATCATGTGTTGCATACTGTTCTCAGCTATTATGACGGATGGGCAACACAAAGGAACCGAACAGAGCAATTAAGTTGTTTTAAATATTAGTTTTTTCATTGATATCTTCCAAACTCTGGAGAGTAAAATGGATATTAACTGCTATTGTGTGATATAAAAAAAAGTTCTTATTGATCTTTACTTTTCAGAATCCACCAGATACCCATGATTTTATACGTCTTGCAATTCCACCTGCCACCATTTTCATTTAAGACTTAAATTGTGTTATCTGCTTCTACCTGGAGATCCATTGCAGAGGTTCATTAAAATTTCAAGTACAGCGACTTGTAAAGCTTTTCCTCTTTGTCTTTCTTTGCTGTGCTCCACTTGTTCGTGTTTTTCTCCACTTAGTTTTGTTCCTGTGCCAGAGCAGTGTTCTGACATCTGTCTGCTTTTAGTTTTAGACGTCAGACTAAATAGCCATGGATGGGCATGTTGCCAGAAACAATGATAGCACCTTCCCCAGCTTTGTGGATCTGGATGACTTTCTCACCAAGCACAACTCCAACTTCATCTGGCTCCTTGTTGGTAAGTGCAACCTGTATCAATTCCTCACTGTGGGAAAAATATCCATATGAGTGACCTCAGATAACCTCTCACATTCAAAGTGCAAACCTGACTGCTATCAGTTTTTACATGTTAGTGGTCCAGCAGATTGATAGAAGATATGTCACTGCATCTTTTGGTTGAAACTCATATGGACAGTTTTACTGCTCTTCATTGATACCTCATTTATTAAACAAAGGTTTGATGTCATGTAATCATATTACATACAATTGACTGTTTGGAAGCACAAGAATAATTAGGGCACCGGCCATCGCCAGGGCACTCGACCCAACAGCTATGAAATAGCTGTAGGGACGAGTGCCCCGCGCAGCCGGGCCCGATTGTTATTGTGTGGGTTTTTTGCTAGTTATTATTTTTTTTTTTTCATCTTCCGGACGATTTTCGGTTCAAGCACTAGTCCTGCAACTCGAAGAGTTGCAGGCATATTATATATCAAAACGTGCGTCTTGATCGGGATCGTGTTGCTATTACTTTTCTAAACAGTATAAGTAAGTCGCGAAAAACTGCGCAAAATTTTGCATTGAAGTCTATGGGACGAGCGAAAAAAAAAGAGCAAAAAAGACCAAACATTGGAGTTTAACAAACGTCTACTGCTCAGGCATATTTTCACCTAGAGACTCCATTTAAACTTTAAATAGTAGACACAAGTCTTGTGTATTGGTGTATTACTCCATGTTTTGATAGGTTGTATAGTTTTTGATCAATCCCTGATCAATGACCATGATCATTTTTGGAGAAATTATGAGATTATAATGGGTGTGTATTGCACGGAATGTTCGTGCTAGAGTGCGTGATGTCATCAGCTAGAGTGGGAGAGAACCCAGAAAAACTCCTGATTCTTTCTCTTTCCACACTCCTCTTGGACACAATTTACACTGTACACACATAATTTTTTCACAGTTTTGTAGACAAACTTGTTGTGTCTCCCACAATGTCTTCAAAATATCAGAGAGACTTACAGAATTTGAATTAGCAGCCTCTGAGTGTGGCCATGTCTGTCTCTTCTCCCCATTGACTGCAATACAAAAATTTTCTGAGAGGAGCAGAACTGACCGATGTTTTAAAACTGCCCGTGTCGCCAAAATATTTACTGTAGAAACACCAAATCGTACCAAATTTTTGAGGAAGGCCTTAGGGCACTGTTGATCCGTGTTTTGTTCTGATAGGAGCTACCGTTTTGTCAGAATAAGCCTAAATGCGAGACCAGTGCAGAGGCAGAAAATCTGTCTTTTTCTCCACGTTTCTGTCTGCCTCAGCCTGGGGACCCCTATCGTCATTGGCAACCAGCTCAAGTTGTCATGGTAACCTCTGATCCTCAGGCCAGGGTCGTTAACTCCATAAACAATCCACCTGGAGCTCGTTAAGATGTTTGTAAACACAGACACACAGCTAAATCAGACTGATACAGGATGCAGCTCAGTCACACACACAGACTCTAGAACCAGCTTCATGTCATTACAGTTACACACACACACACACACATTAAAAACACACAGGTAACATACAAATGCGCGTGTCAGCGCGCACTCCTCTCCCACACTCTAACACACACAGGTAACTTCCTGTGATTACAGTTAAAGACACACAAACACATCAAATGTAATCACTCATCTCTCTCACTCTAACACAGGTAACTTCATGTGATTACAGCTCCTCCATATCAGTGCTTATAGAAAGATGATCATGTGTCTGATCAGCTCTGTCTTGACCTTAAGATCGTGGGTTTGATTCCCATGTTGACAGAGATGGTTAGAACGGCAGTAGCTCCGGTGCCCTTTCAAAATTTCCCGAGAGGAAATTTTCTAGTTCTTATAATGTTGTGGGCACAAGAGATTATTCCACTACTATTTATAATAAGTTATTTTGAAAATACAATAAGTGACTTTATGTTAAAATGAAGTGTTTATTGCATTTAGCTGTTTGACAAAACTGCAATACTCCCAAATGTGCTTAAGATCTCATCTCATGAAAGATTTAAATTTAATCTTGTTGTCACACAGGCAGCGGCTGCATCTTCTCTTCATTGTGATTTAATTCACTTTAAGTATGACAAAAGATAGTTTCCAGTTACCACTCAGTTCAGGTGCAGCTCTCAGTAGGCCAATGATATTACATGGTGCACAGATGCTGTTTCCTTTGTAGCACGGCAACATCTTCACCCAGGAAAAAAAACTCTTTCAGGGAAAAGGAACAAATATATCAAACATAACCTCAAGTGAGCCAGTCAAACCCAGCTGTCTGTACATATATGAAAAACAAGCAGTTTCTGGATTAATTCCACCTGGATGGCTATATTGCTTAAACAACAATATTTTTAGATATATTTTTTTCTGTATGAATGGGGTTCTGTCATATCAGAAACAACGAGCATCTGGCACATCGTATTAAAGGACCAATCACAACAGTCTTTTGACCGAAATAAATGTCATTCACATGTATGATTTAAGAGTTTGAGGCAAAATCACTGTCTGAGAAGTATAGGCCTGTTGTACTGTTCTACACACAAATATTACTAATGTAAACAAGCATTTCCAAGCATATTCTGCAGTACTACCGGTATTTCTCATATTAAAAAACCCACAGGATCAATCTGAAAGTGATATCAGGAATTCTATATAAAGCCGAGCTTCAAATCTCTATCTGTTACTGACTGAGACCGTTTTGTGTTTCTTTGTCTTTTCTCTCCCCTCCCTGTTAGCCACCATTCTGTCCTGTGGATGGATCATCTATTTAACTTATTACAACTCCCGCAACATCGGCCTCATCCTCACCCTCATCATCAACAGACTCTACAAGGATGGCTACATTCACATCGGTGCGTTTCCGTCATGAGCTCCCGTCCTGCTGTGATGAATAGGCAGGAGGAACGCTGCCAAAGCTTTCAGTTCAAGGCGTTAACTCTGGCTGCTGAATATTTCATGATGAGCCAGGTTCTCTCTGTGATTATCTCCACAGAGCATGAACTACAGACTGCTTCCAACACCAGACTGAATTCCTGTAGAAAAATGGCACAGGAATTAATTTTTAAATGAAGTGTAACTTTAGACTTAGGTTATTTGTTAGAAAATGATGCCGTTCCCCCTAAAACACCAGCCTCTTTACTGAAGAGTAAATGGTGTCAGTTGCATATGCTCTGAAATACAACCCTAATTACAGCTCTGTAATTAATCAAAGAGGAAGCCAGAGCATGTCTTAGTCATGCCTAATGAATTGGCAAATTCTTATATTTACTTAGCATCACAACAGTGTGTGTGTGGATATGATATTGCAGCCCGCCGACTGTGAGTAAATAGGAAGTGCAAGAATGATTACCAAGGCGGCATTAACATTTTATGAGGAGCGCATGGCTTAGTTAATACCTCTGTTTGCATTGTAATGGCGCCAGTGTCTGGAAGTAAACAAACCTACATAACAAGCAAAACGTCACATGCAGCTCGTTTCTGCTTAGCAGGTTTAAACATGCTCTAAGGTGCGTCTTCTCTTGTCCAGGCCTGGACAAAAATTGCTGCCTAGGAATAGTACGTATGTAGGAAACAAGCTTCCTGATGATACGATGCATATCCTGTCTTCTGTCAGATGGCGGAAAAGTCAAATATTCCCCAACAACAGGAGGAAGTTTCAGCTGGGATGGTTTTTAGTCGAATGCACTAAGGTGCTGACATTTCTTTGGCGTGAAATGATTAAAACAGACAGAGACGTTACGCGCCAAAGAGGATTAATGACAAAAAAAATGGTGATGATGATCAGTTTTCAGCTCATCTTTCTTGCTCAGTGACAGTCTGTGACCTACTTGTACAATTAGATGCTAATTGAGATTTTTTTCCTTCTCAACAATAAGAGAGAGACAAGGTGATTAAAGATCTCAGTAACACAGAGACTTTATTTTTTTATCAGGGCTTACACAACCATCTAATTAGCTCCTTTGTTTAACATTTTAATTAGCTCCTTTATTAACTTGAATTCAAACCTCTGCGATCAAACAGGTTTAGATTTACTTTTGGAAACTGTGATTATGTTATTATTATGTTAAATTATGTTTAATTGTTTCAGTCAGTATGATGACTAATATCATAACTAATATAAATGTTAGAGGAAATATTATCCTGATTCTGTATGTGTGTGTATGTGTGTGTGTGACTCGTCCTCCACAGGCTCCTTCTCCTTCTCTGTGCTGTCGGGGAAAGTCATGTTCAGAGACGTCTATTACATCAACCAGGACATGTCCATCAGGTGACCTCTCCTCTGTTCCTCTAGCTTTAGGTCCTAACGCGCCGCCGCTGAACGGTCTGTGTCAGAGGAGCTGCCCTAGTGATTCTCTATGTACAACACCCACACTGGCAGCGGCTATGTGTGCCAGTGCGTATTGACGTGCTGCCCTGCGACACACTCAATGCCACTGTTACAGTTCCAGCCCTGGAAAAAAAAAAGCATTGTTTTCCAGAGAAAAAGGCTGTATTGTATTTCCTGGCTGCCATAGAACTTCGTCTTCTCTCTCCTCACCTCTATTATTGCCTCTTGTGCGTTTATAATGGATGAGGGAAGAACACTTGAAGAGATAGAGAAATATAATGAGCTATATGACTCATAATCATGTTGTTACAAAGACAATTGCAAAAAAAAAAAGAAAAAAAAAAGATGTTGCCTGGCGAGCCACAGGCGAGGAGACTGATTCTTATGTTTAGAAAGCAAAGTTAATTAAACACATGGTTTTTAATGAATGCATATTTCCTGCTTTGTGTGTGGTCCTCATCTTGGCAGCAGCACTTGACGTGCTGTAGCTGTGGCTGTGTTTTCAGCTTGGCAACCTTATAGCCTGCAGCTTTCTGATTTATGATTTCTTTTTGCTCTAACAGGATACAGGATGGCTTCCTCATATTTCGCTGGTGGAAAATGTATAACCCAAAACAGAAACAACACGGTGAGTCGACGGTGACTGTCCTCGAGACAACAAACTAAAGGAAATCTAAAGAAAGCCTGTTTTTTAGAGTCAATGTAGTTAATTGTGCAGTTGTTCACCGCTCAACTCCACTGTGGAGTTCCTGCGGTATAAACTTTAATTATCTGTGGATCAATCAGCAGATTATTCCACAGGCACCTGCAGAAAATAGTGTCAATTAGAGCTCTAGCAATTTAGATAATTAGTGGATTTTTGGCTTTTTTCCAGATGCACAACTTATACAGTTTTTCTCACATGGCTGAGATACTAACGGGAATTATGGAGTTTTATTGTGCAGCTCAGGCAAAATAATAATAATAATAATAATAATAATAATAATAATAATAATAATAATAATAATAATAATAATAATAATGGATTACATTTATACAGCTTTTTTTTCTGTTGTTGCCTGATACTCAAAATAAGAACATGACAATGTGGGGTTTTTTAGATACTGATGCATTTCTCACGACAAACGGATCAGTTAGAGAACGTAACTGTCACATTATGACATTAATTCTTATCATAGCCTCAGTGTTAATAGATAGATTTCATTACGTTCTGTTCATATTTAGTTTTCTAGATAAATGGAATTTAAAACAAAAGACGAATACAGACAGAAGAAAGGACGGATGCCCGGTTTGTGACCTTTGAGATGTCTCTCTTGTCCCTTGTCATCAGACCCCAAGGCAGAGACCAGGCTTTACGTGACAGTCAACGGCTTCGAGTTTCATGTCTACAACCGAACCGACCTCTACGCCCGCCTGCAGGAGACCTTCGGACTGGAACCCACACTCTTAACACCCAAAAAAGACGAGGAGCGTGGGCGAGAGGACAGAAACAAGACCCTGGACAGGTACGGTCGAGGTGTCGGCGAACAGATTTTCACATCATGTACTTGTAGACCTGCTCGAAGCCTTGACTTTGATTTGATGCTGGAAATGTAGCACTGTTAAACTGCTGTGAGGCTGACCGTCTGCTCCTCCTTGTGTAGTGTGAATATCAAAACAGAGAGTCCAGACCCTGCATCATCCTGGCGCTCCCTCATCCCTGTCATTAAAGTTAACATCAGCACCGTGAGTACCACAACTGCACAGGATCTGGCTGTAGAAATCATGTGCAGAAAAATAAGTGATGATGAATGGAAAAACCTCAAAGCTTTGTTCTTGAACTGCCTGTGTGTTTACTCTCCTGTAGGGTCGCTTGGCGTTTGGGAACCACTACCTCCCACAGACTCTGTGTGTGAACTTTGAGGACGCCTTCCTGACGTATGCCACCAAGCCTCCATCCAGCCACCTCGACCAGTACATGCACATCGTCAAAGGGTCACTGGAAAACGTGCGAGTCATGCTGGTCCCCAGTCCTCGCTACTTGGGCATGCAGAACGATGAGTAAGTCCAAATAACGTACTTTTTGATTTATTGGAGACACTTTATAAAAATCACCTGTTGTCAAAGACTTGTAGTTGAAGAGGTTTTGCTCTTAAATTTCAAACGTGAAATTCATGCAAAAGGAGTGAAAGAGAAAATTGAGTATTTATTTATTCAAAGCAGCATCCAACCATCATCATTTTTCTACTTGTCGTGTTCCTAAAGCCATTTTCTCCAAAGCGTTTTTTTGAGATAAAGTTCTTGCCTGAAGAATATTAACTTGAAACTATCCTCTGCCTGTGGTTTTTTTAAGCATGCCATAATAACGGTAGAAGCAAAGATCATTATACAGTTTCAAATGGATAGTTCTGTGCACTCATCTCGTTACAAAATGTAATGTGTGGTATGAATCTTAAACACAGCCAGGAGTGTGGCGAGACTCGCACTATAAAAACAGAAAATACACTTTTTGTCACTCATTATTTACGAGTTAATGCTAAATAAATAGTGTAAATCTTTTTCGCTTTTTTGCCTTGAGTACCTTTTTACAGCATTTAATGTACAACTGCTTTTATTTTCCTGAGTGCAGGAGCCGCAGCAGACCTTAAAGGTTAAAGCTGCTGGAAATAGAAGAAAGATTTGGATATACTCACCTGAATCTCTCTTGTATACCAAAAAATGTTGGCTGAATGTTTCACCTGGCAGCTTTAACAGAGCTGTGTAATAGGCTTAAGTGTCATACACCATTATCTCCACTTAAGCTGAATGAAACCGCTTCGAAAGTAAAATTGCGTCAAAGTTAAAGAGTCACTCTCAGTAAAAACAAAAAAAACAACTTGGCATAGAAGAACCTCCTGCAGGACTTGACGCTTTATTGCGGTGACAGCTAGATGGAGCAAACATATGTAAGATGAAAGCTAGTGCTTTAATGAAAGTCAAATTATTTGTCCTTGTGCCAGAATAAAGCTTTAGGATGGACTGAATATATAATCATGTAAAGCTTTGGGACCTCTGATGTATCTGCTGAACTGCTGTGAACATTGATTTTTTTGCGAACATGGACTCTGTGGACTTGTTTTCCAGACCTCCAAGGCTAATGGGTGAAGGTTTCGTGGTAATGCAGTCCAATGATGTTGACATCTACTACTACCAAGACGAACCAGGTACTCATAAACACACAGTTTGAAATGTGAACCAGAAAAAACACACAAAAAAGAAATGTCTTCTCTTTAATTCACACATTTTTTTCAGATTTGGACATACTGTTTTTTTTTCTTTTTTCTTTTTGTTTACTGCACTTCATTACAAGCAGAAAAAACACAAGTGTGTGTGTGTTTGCAGGTCTGGTCCCTGTGGAGCAGGAGGGTGGGGAGGAGGCAGAGACGTGCAGTGAAGGTGATAAGCTCCAGGATTTGCCTCCGTGTTGGGGACTGGATATTGTCTGTGGCAAGGGAACTGACTTCAACTATGGGCCTTGGGCAGATCGGCAGAGGTGTGTCACACTCGCACACACACAAACACACAGGAATGATACATTTTTTTGGCATTCTCAGCTTAATAAAACATATACTCTGACATTAAAGCGTGTGCACAAATTTGACTAAGCTGAGCTGATTCTCTGAGCTGTTGAAGGACTAATCTTTGCCTTGACACCGACCAATTTACCCACAACGATAAAATGACAGAAATCTGTATTTTAGTAGCATATGCAGATAGAGTTTAAATACACGAGATGAGTGAGGTTTTTAGATTTTGTCGTTAAAAATGTATGGATTAAACTTTTAAAGCCTTTGATTTGGGATTTGCAAACATGGTTTTGCATCGACATGAACGCGCTGTAATGTTCTCAGGGACTGTCTGTGGAAGTTCTTCATCCCGGCTGACTACCAGGCCATGAAAGTCACGGAGGTCGCCCAGCCTGGAAAACCCAGACAGATCCAGGCCTTCGAGCTCCGCATGAACATCATCGCTGACGCAACCATCGATTTGCTTTTCACCAAAAACAGGGTGACTCTTACTTTTGAGTTCATGCTTTCTTCTCTCCCCTCTCCCCTGCCGCCCCCTTTGATCTTTTATCCTCTCTCTGCTGCTCCTCTTGTCCTTGTCTCTATGCGTCACCATGTTTAAGATATTGATATTGGTTCATGTTTTATACTTTTCAAATTTCCATCCTGCAGCAGTGCAGGGATTTCCACAGAGCTAAATATGTGGAGCGAATACTAAATAATGACTTGAATGCATGTTGAATATAAACATAAAACGACTCGAATCAGCGAAGACTGTCATTTTATCACCTCGTTTGAACCTATTTTTGTTCAGATTAGTTGCCTTTCTTTGAGTCGCGAGGCAGTAAGGCTCTCTCTCTAATCATCTGACAGCATGTATGACCCACACCTCCCTGCTCCGTCTTCATCTCTGTTACTAGGAAACCAATGCCATCCATGTGAATGTAGGTGCAGGCTCTTACTTGGAAGTCAACATCCCCATGACTGTCGGAGAGAACGGTGAGTGTGTGTGTGTGTGTGTGTGTATGTGTTTCTGAGAGCAAGAGACCATCTGACTGAAATGTCAGTTCTCAGATCAGTTTGCCACAGCAGATGACCCACAGCCTGAAGGACACATTTTATTCATACAGAAGCAGCACACATCAACTCAACAGATTTCTCAGTCAGTCTATAATAAATTATAAATAAATACAATAAATAAAATAACAAAATAAAACACTTTAAATAATAAAATAAAACACTTATATACTGATACATGTTAGGATGTTAGGATGAACACTTTGTAGGATGTCCAAAAAGTGGGGCACAAAGAGAATTTAAGATTTTTCCAGACTAATGGGGATCTTATAATTTTTGATGATTCAAGTGAATAGGACTGTGGTCTCAGACTTTAGGAAGCCCCTGTATTTACTGAAATGTCTTGAAATGTAACATCATTTTCTTTACAGACATTTTTTTTTGATAAAAGAAAGTTAGTCGAATTTTTCCGTTTCTTGTTTCTCACACTATAAATCAAATTTTTCATATTGTTGAGGCTTGTATCCACGATGACTTGAGACCAAACTTGTCTTTGCACTTTCATTATATTTGTTGGGTTATCTGAGTTTAAATTCAATTGACAACTTTCCTCCACAATATCCTGCCAAATATCAAGTAAAACCATCAATAACCATCATTCATTTTAAAACTCAAGAATAATGCAGCTAAACTGTGGGACGCCCACAGTCAGACCACGGTGACATTATGTGTTATAATTTATCAGACTTGAGCAGATCATATTCTGTCAGTCATCAGTCAGTGCTGTCCTCTGTCCTCAGAAATGTGGTTAACTTAACTAGCTTTTGAAATGCTGCTGGTAAATGACATTATTTGCAGGAACTTAGCCGTATCTCTGGGTTTTGAGAATTGATGGCCCTGCTTTTTCCCCTCTGCTTCTGTCTGCTTCCCTCAGGCTACTCTCCCACCATTAAAGGTCAGCTGCTTCATGTGGACACCACCAGCAGCATGCAGTACAGGACGCTTCTGGAGGCTGAGATGTTAGCTGTAAGTGGCAGGCAATTAACCACACGGTCGCTGCCTTATAATGCAAGGGACATTTTAGTAAATGGCAAGTTCTGTGCAAAGCAACCGCTCTGCTAGCAGTGAAACAGAGTTCTGCCTCTGCTTTTATTTCAGTTCCATGTGATAGCCAGTTACCCACGGGTGTGGAACATGCCTCAGTCGTGGCAGTGTGAGATTGAGGTGTACAAGGCCACATACCACTTCATCTACGCCCAGAAAAACTTCTTCACCGGTGAGTCCTCCAGCAAACACAAGTTACAGTGCTGTACATCATGTGTGCAATGATCCAAACATTATATTATCATTTTGCACTTAGCAATTTAATAGTAAAATGTGTAAAACTGATATTCTTCATCCCTGGTCCTTCTCTGGCTCCAGATTTGATCCAGGACTGGGCGAGTGACAGCGCCCCAGACATCTACTCCTTTGTGCCCTATTCCTGGAAATTCAAGGTCCTCTTCCACCAGTTTGAGATGATCTGGGCGGCAAATCAGCACAACTGGATCGACTGTTCCACCAAGCAGCAGGAGAATGGTGAGAGAGATGAATGTCTTAATTGTACCCTTGAAAAGAAAAAAAAAAACTTTCTTTGAAACACGATTCTGGGCAAATTCAACCTGGGGCTATAGTTCATGACTTCGCAAGACTTTACGGATTACAGCTCTGTTTACAAACATGTTGGCTTTCTTGAAGTAAACAAACCCCTTGGTGCATGTTTAAAAAGCCATCTGACGTTGTCTGTGGGGGAAAAAAATGCGGTTTTGAGGGATGTAAACAGCCTAAACAGCATAAGATCGGTCTGCTCTCATTATACGCTGCTGTTGCGATGCAGGGACAGACACAACTACTGCAGAACAGGAGCAATTAAAAAGAAAATCTTCAGATTCATTCTTTTAGACCTAAAATATTCGGAAACGATATAGCCCCAGGTTGAATTTGCCCAGAATTGTCCTTTAACAATAGAAAGACTTCCTGTGACTACATGCTTTTGCCAAAATGCACAGAAGTTGGATGGCCACAAATCCGCAGCTCTTGTACATACTATTAAGCATTAGTTAAGCATTAAATACTGAATTCAGTATTTATAACACATGAATACTCATTTGTATGTAGTACCAGTATGTAAGTGCTTATCAGTGATGAGTAAAACATTTTAAACTGTGTTTATAAACTACATACTAATGAGTATTTATGTGTTATAAATGATGAATTCAGTATTTAATGCTTTGCTTAATAGTGTGTACTTATTATAAAGTGTTATCGCAGTAATATATTTCTGTGATGGTGAGGAAATGACGATGAAAATGCCACAGAATCCTACGTGTCTCAACAAAGGATTCTGTCACTTACTTGGACATTGATCATTTTTCCAGCTAAAATGTATTTGATGAAGGTCAAGTATCAGCTTCACTTTGCTAGTATGAAAAAACGTATATTTTCAGCTTTGCGGTGTAACATGGATGTGGTCAGAGTCAGCATTTAGTTCCGCATTACCTGTCTACTTTTATGAAAAAAATCCAAATCCAGCCGTGAAGGGAAACATAATGCCTTTTTAACCCTGGAAGCTCAGGCTCATGACAGGACACTGACTTATCTGCCTTGATATATAGTACAGTGGATACTCCACTTAATCCCAGGGCAGTGCAGACTAATCAGTTGCCTTATTGATCTTTTATAGTGTACCTGGCAGCGTGCGGAGAGACGCTCAATATAGACTTCACTTTGCCTTTCAATGAGTTTGTTCCAACCACCTGCCATACCCGCTTCAGCTTGAAGGTGAGTCATTCCTTGAGTGTGCATGATTTATACCAAAAGTAAACATCCAGATTTTACTTTAAAGGGGAACTATGCACGATTTTTACCTTAATAAACAACTTGAAAGTCATGTTGATGGTTAAATAACTTGTTATGGGGAGAATGGAGGCTCTCTGTGCTGTGAGTTTTTAAGACATTGAAAATATGCACTCCCGGACTTGCACAGTTCCCCTAGGTAAGTTTAGTTTAATTTGCAGTGTTTTTCCTGTTTCCTAGAAAATATATCAACAGACGCCTGCGCCTACTCTATATTTTCTTATCGGTTAGATGCTGTCTTTTTAAAGCCTGCGTGCCCTGCAGGTGTGAACAAACTTTGACACCGACTGTGAATATCTGTGGGTGCATGAAAGCGTATGTGCTCTGTCCACCTCAGGCGGAGGACACAGACATGCGACTGTCCCTGCCAGAGTGCCACCCGAGCCGCTATCCGCTCCTCACGCTGGCCAAAGACTACCAGAACGTCAAGCTGCCCCCAGACATGTTCATGCCAGGGGAGAGTCAAAGTGCTCCCCCTCCCAAACCCAGCAAGTCTTGCTGGAGGAACATCACCCACGCAGAGTGAGTTAAACCTTTTGCAGATTATTTCTTTTTCTAGCTGTGGGCAAAAAGCGAACATGTTAGCAAAAGAGCAGGGTGACTCACTGTTGTAACGCCGACTCGCCTCGCCGCTCAGGTAGAAGGGAGAGGTTGCCAAGGTGGTAGCGAGTAATTTCAAGTAAGTGCTTCGGTTGGTTCAGTGGTTGCTGACTGCTGATTTTAAGTGAAAGGTAAGACCAGGTTTAATAGGTGTGCTTGGACAGTTTTCAATGTAGTTTGCTCAATTATGTGTGTATGTATTATGTAATAATTCCTCAGACGAGAGATATAAAGTCACATCAGTAACAAATAACTCCTGTTCCATTTAGTTCCTCAATTATATATAAAACCATCTTAGTCTACATCCCTGGTTGGAGAATCCAGGTCCTATCAAAACACTGTAAGCGTCACCATGAAAAGGTCAGTGTAAGTTCAAAGAGATGCTGATGAAGCAGGCATTGTGCACTCTGAACATGATAACGCAACACTGCGATCATTTATTATGTATAGCCCATAGCCAGACTATACTGATGTAACCCTGCAAGAGACTCCCACTCCTCCCCACCTCCCCAACCCTGGGAGGTTACGATCAAATTCTGTCTGGATGGGTGCCCTCTGTGGCGCAGAGATATCAAGCACAGCACATTAACTGCGTCTTGCCCGTACTGTATGTCCTCGAGCTGAACGCTTCATAAAGCGAACGATGAACTGTAAAATCCACTCGAAACGACGATAGATTTGGCATCACCACTGTATATTTTTCTTCCTTTTATATCAGGGCCGGCTGGGTGGATTGCTGGAGTGTACCCAACTTCTTGCTCATCATTGACTACACCTGGCATCCCATTTATCCCCAGAAGGCTGATGAGCAACTCAAACAGTCACGTAAGCTCGCTGATACAGGATCAGTTATTTGCTGCTCTATTTATTAACTATAAAACCGCCGTCTGTGTGGAGAAAAAAAAGGAATCTCTTCAAAATCTCCCCTCAGCCACTCAATCAATGTCGCACATGATCTGATCCAACATGCTTGCTTTACTGCCTAGTGTCTGAGATGGAGGAATCCATGCTGTCAGCTCTGCGGCCCCCAGAACACACGTCCGTACCCCACAACGCCCCGCCACGCTACGCCACGTCTTCCTCAACCGCTCACAACAGGGTGCCCACGGACCCCTCGGAGCTGCCCCCTGACAGACTTCACGTGGAGATGGAAATGTCTCCAGATTCTCAAATCATCCTCTACGGGCCTTTGCTCCGAGCGCTCATTTCCATCAAGGTGAATCCTCCATCTATTCTTGAATTATTCACGGTAGCAACAATTTTGTAACCTTAATTTATTTTTAACTTGTTTAAGTTGTCATGTCACTGGTGATTTGCACTCGGTGCGATCAGCGGTCCACTTTAATAAAAGATACACTCAGTTTAGATTTTTGCTTTACAACCCGCAGTCAGCACCAGGAAAGAACTGGTGTATGAAAGGTTAAGTTTCTAATCCAGCTCCCTTTGCTGCCGTGCCCCCCCTAGGAAAACTATTTCGGGGAGGATGACATGTACACGGACTTCGAGGAGGCGGTGTCCAGCCCTGTGTTGTCCACTTCCACCTCTTCGGGCCTCGGCTGGTCTCCTCTGGGCATGGAGGACAGCGAGCAGAAGGAAGCCTCAGACCTCCATCCCCTGGACCTCCGCCCCTGGGACATCACTGTGCTCATCAACCTTTACAAAGTCCATGGCCGACTGCCCATGGTAAGACTAATGACTCCCAGTGGTCCAGTTTGGCTTAAGAAAAGAAATGTGGACGATAAAAGAGCGAGCAGGAGAGATCAGTGTAGCAAGTAGGGTTCTATAAAAGATAATGAAATAATTCCACTGCTGCAGCAGGAATAAAACTTATTGCATGTAATGACTCTAGAGTCTAGACTTTTATGAATTTGATGCATATAAATAGAAAGAGGATTATCAAGATGCTATATGTTGTTTATAAAAAGGAACATATAAAAGGAAAAAAAGCATATAGATCCACATTTAAACCCACCGTATGTATAAAAAAAAAACCTTGATTTAATCCTGCAAGTCATGCTATTAAGTTGACGTGTGTTTATGTTTATGAAAACAACTTGATGCCTGACTCCATCTGTTTGCACACTTTCTTGGGCGCCTCCAGCACTGCAGCAGCGAGGGTCCCGAAGGTCCATCCGGATTCTTGGAGCGGCTGTGTTTTGAAATGAAAAAAGGTTACAAGGAGACGATGCTTCAGCTGCTCCTGTCTCCCATCCACATCTTCGTCAGTGACAACTACCAGGTATGAAACAAGACTGTGCAACCACCTGACACTGTTTGTTTCAGCTCTGCGTGCTGTGCTGCAGACGTTGTTTTATTTTTGCAGTTTATCCAAATGAAAGCACATAGTGTGAAGTTACATGACAGCAGCAGAGAAACACAGAAAATGACAATGATGCCTCTATTTCTCTGATAAAAGCAAACAGCTATGTGGGTTTATGTATTAGTAGAGTACGCAATTGTCACACAAACAAGTATCCTTTTAGCTGGTAGCTGAAAGGGTGACTCAGTCCTTGGAAAACTCCCTGAATAAAGCTGCAATAAGTGTTGCATAATGTGAAACATACTTGCACCAGCCACATGTTTGCATAAGCAGCTGCATATTGTATAATCTTGCAGAATGTCTAAGCTGTAGCCACGAGTCGGATCCTATTTGCTGCTCAGAGTGAATAACTTTCCCTAATCCCCAGTGGCCCTCATCCCTCTCCTTTGGTGGCATTACAATTCTTCTCAGGCACGTGTCGGGTTATTAAGGAGAAAAATCACATATTTCACTTGAGCTAATGATTGCTTTTTGCACCAGAAAATCACCTCAAGTTTTTTTTTTTCCACCCCCCCCTGTTGTGTGACCTGCACCTCAGGGTAACAATTAAATGCAAAAATAAATCAATCTGCTTCTTTTCCCACAGCGTCCCACATCAGACGGGGTCTTGAGGGACGGCCACCTGAGCCTGTCCGGCCTGCAGATGAGGGCCCACGCTATGTTCTCTGCACAGGGTCTTCCTCTGGGCACCGACACGCTGGAGTACGCCTGGCTCATTGACATGCAGGCCGGGGGGCTGACCGGCAGGGTCACTGTTCCACAGGTGTGGTATAAGGGTCACCTGTTTTATGTGTGCAGTCTTATGTTATGATTATGATATGGACAGTGTTGGGCATGTTACTTTTAAAAAGTCATTAGCTATAGTTACTAGTTACTTTCCCCAAAAAGTAACTGAATTATTACATTATAAAAGTAACTAAATGTTCACTTTGTTATTTTGTGTTAATGTTGAGAATGTTACTGTAGGAGCGTCGAGTGGCGCAGTAGGTTGAGCAGACGCCTCATGTGTAGAGGATTTCTACAGTCCTCACTGCAGGCAGCCCCGGTTCGAATCCTGAATTGGGTGGCCCTTTCATGCATGTCTTTCCCCCTATCTCTGCCTCCCCATTTCCAGTCTCTCAACTGCATCTAATAAAGGCACAAAAAGCCAGAAGAAAAAAAAAAAAAAAGACTGACACACTAACTTTGTGCTGCACTCTATTCCCAAATTTTTATTCAGGAAGTGTATTTTTTGATGTTTTGAAGTGATAATGTGTTGGTGTGTTTGTGATCATCAGGTGGCCAGTATGATAGAGTGGGGTGAAAACTACATTTTCCATGTGATGTCCCGAGAGTTTCAACTAGAGCAACCCAAGCCCTCTGTCATCTGCCAGCACGGCGTGGACCGTCGCATCTGTGATGCCAAGGTACAAGCACACAGTATGCCATGAACTGCTATGCAAGGCGTGAGCCTGACATGTTCTCACCTCCGCTGCTGTAACTGTCCGGCTTTGTTTTGAACTAGTGAGCAGCTGTGTGTGTCTGAACCCTGACCTTAGCTACTAAATTAGCTCATTAGGTCTAGAAGCTTTTTAACAGATGTTGGTTAGAGCTGTCCAATGTGAGAGGAAATGTGCAAATGACATCGGATAATAAAGGGAGAACTCTGTGAAGCATTCTCTAATGATGCATGAGTCAGAATAAAAAAGACTTTTACACAGTTGGAGAAATGGAACAACAGCCTCTAACACAAAACTATTGATCTACTCACTGCAGCCAAACATAGCATGCCTACACAACACCATGATGTATTGGATACAGCCGAGACAACATACATCTTTCTCACAAAATGTCTTGTTTTGTATATGCAAATGCAAACAAGGATATTTTTAAAACCTCTGCCTGAGAGCCCTCATTAATTTCTGACAACTGAGTATCTCTTGCTAGAGGCTATGATGCAGTATGTAAAGCTCAGACAGACTGAACTGGAGATGGCTTCCTCGAAGTTTGGTGCTAAATGGTGGTTGTCTTTCAGCTGAGCTGCCTGCCAGGTCACTGCCGCACGTCAGAGGAGCTGAAGTACACAATGACCCGGCTGGCCATGGACGGAGTCGACCTTTTCATTGTGGAACATGGCTGTGCTGCCAGTGTCAAGGTAAATAGCACTTGACTTGTTTTTGCAAGTCAAGATGACTTGTGTCTGTTTGAAAAGATTCGGTCGATTTTCGGTGTATTTCCAGGTCCTTATCACTGTTCCCTCTAAGGTGTTTTACTGCGCAATTGCGCACTGCTCCCCACCTCTTAGCGCAGAGACAAAAAAAGTTGCGCACTCGAATATCCCCGACTAGTTTACGTTTTATTTCTCCCTAATGTGCGCTTCAAATTGTGAAATCTATGACCTCTGTGGGCGACCGGAGCGTTCCACGTGTTCGGCAGCTTGTGAGTTTCGCTTTTACCGTGCACTGCACACTGCTGTCATGCATGCGCGCTTCTCTGTCTCGCTCTCTCTCTCTGTGTGAGGGCTAATAACAGAGAAAGAGCGCTATGATAAATGAACAGAGCGATATTGTGTTGCCGCAAGCCGAAAAAATATGTTCGTCGCGGACGTAATTTATTTGTGTCATATCAGTGAACACCTCGTAGGGCTGACATAACAGGGCTGGTGTCGGCAGCCTGGTCACAGCCACAACACCAGCTAAACGTTTTTCCTCAAATTTGAGGCGGAGTGGCCACTCTGTTTACCACAGAGATTTTGTGTGCGGTCATATGACTACCTGGCTCCGTCCGATTGGACGTTGCCAGTGACTGCATTTGATTGGTGAACCACCGTCATTTGACAGACTGTTGCAAGCAGCCAGAGACGCAGCTTCATTAAAACAAAACAAACAGATTTGACGGCGCATTGGATCAATAAAAAAGTAGCGAGTGTGTGTGTACAATCACCAAGAAAACAAAAGATCGCCGATCGTCCTTTCAATCGTCTATCGGTGATTGGAAGGACGATCGGCACAACCCTAACGTGCAGTGACGCAAAAGTAAAAGGTGAGTTTTCAGAGGGGAAAGTGTGGAGCAGACAATATGTTTCCATCCTTCTCTTTCATTGTTTGGAGCCCATTGGCAAAACATAACAGTTAGCCTACAGTTCCTTATAATTTTGCAAGCTCTCTCTCACACAGACACACTATGGTCTGTAAAGTGCTACTACAATTTATGTTCATATCAAGAATGCTAATGCCAAGAGTTGATGACATCAACTTGATGTTAGTTATTTTTTGACATAATTGTTCATTATGGCAATAAATGCTAAATATATTTTGCCAAAACATCTTGTTATCATTAACTGTAACTGGAGTAGTAATGTTGTCAAAATAATCTGTTATTAATCATTATATTATATCATATATTATATCATATATATATATAATAATCATGATATTTGGAGTTGGAGTGGTGAGGCCATAGCACCAGCATGTGGACGTAGGCTACTGTGTATGGTTGAGCTTTCGCTCACAGTTGCTCAAGGGGTGCTCAGGGGGGTTGAATTTCTGCTCAGGAGTTTTGAAAATTAGAGGGAACATTGGTCCTTATGTTCTTTCTCTCTTTTTTAATAGTTTATTGCAAAGCTTCTTTCATTGCCTTGACATGCGCAACCAATCTTTCTAATCTTTTTGCATCTTTGTGCAATTTTTTCAAGTATATGCTCACAAAGTAAACAACAAAAATGAATGAAAGCAGACAAACAAACAAGGCAAACTGAAGTACTATCCAAATTTGAATCTCTGAGACAGAAAGAAAAAGAAATATAATGAACTAAAATAAATAGATTGCTGTTTTTATTTCTTTTTTGAGTTATATAATTGATGAGTTCATGTTCTGATGTGTCTCTGTCCCTATCAAGACGGGAATTGTCCGCGTGGCCAACTGCAACCTACACAACCAGGCAGTGGGCGAGGGCATCAGTGCCGTGGTGCAGGACATAAACATCCGGCAGTACATCGAACAGCAGCAGCACAGCGAGGCCACCAGGCTGCAGCCGGCCGGACAGGGTCAAGGTCCGGGTCAACCGCTAGGTCTCGGCCAGCCCCCTTTGCTGCGCCGCTCCGTCTGGCTGGAGGCGGGTTCACTCAACTTGAACCTCATCACAGCGGACATCGCCTTGGCCGCCGACCACCCAGCCAAATGTGAAGTCCAGAGGCATTTTCTGGAACTACACGATGCTCAGACCAAAAGGTGGAAAAAACACACTGTCATCTGTTGTTTGCTTTTCCAAAGCACTTCTCACATTGTGTGATAATCTTTTCAACATTGTGTTAGTCTTTGTTTAGAGCACCGGCCGCTATTGTTCTCCTTTTTTTATATTCCATTTTTTTTATTTGCTCAGAGGTTACAGCGCTCTTTTGTTTAATCAAAAGGCCTGTGGTCTTGATAAAAACACCATTTACATCACTACTGAAAATTATTTTCAAAGTGATGACACACAGTAATTTTCTGTCTAACACCTCCGTACAATGAGTCACCATTAGTCATGGTGATGTTTCAGCTCATACAGTAAAGTAGGTTTATCTGAACAGAAACCATGTTGAATCTTTGGCTGTCATACACACCGGTCCAGCTCATAGTATGTGATAATTAGTCAGGAGCTCGGCCACCCTCTGTGATAATATATTTAACATAATTTAGAATCTCATAAAAAGTCTGCAGGGAGCCATTATCAGTACAGATGTTCTTTTCTATCTTGTAGTTGGACATGACATTTATTCTTAATGTAGCTAATTGATCTGGATGTGTGTTATTAGACAGGAAAGCAAAGAAGGAGATAATGACTGAATATACACATTACTAGATAGATGGATAGATCCAGTACTTGGAGATAAAATGGTGCAAGTGCAAGAATAGAGTGATCGATGGCGGCACCACGATCACAAATCCTAACACTCTGTCTTTCCTTTTTCCTCTCATCTCCTCAGACTGTGGTTCCTGTGGCCAGAGGAGGCTGGCATCCGGAACAAGCGCAGCAGGAATCGCTGCGGTTGCCTCGGAGGCTGCAGGTTCTTCGGAGGCACAAACATGGGCTTGGACTTCTTCAAGCTTGAGGAGCTGACGCCATCCTCCTCCTCGGCTTTCTCCTCTTCTGGCTCAGAGTCGGACATGTGTTATGGCCAGTCCCTGCTACAGCCCGGGGAGTGGATCATTACAAAGGAGACACCCAAACTGGATGGTATGGGTTTGTTGTGATTTATTCAACATTGTTTGATATCTTGTAGAAGAGCAGTTCCCCTTCAGGAGTTGCCGAAGGGGTTTCTTGTAGGAACATTAAACATTGTTACATCTACAATGTTTTCATTTGCTACTGAAACAAGAACTTTCTTTTTTTAATTCTTATACTGTCAAATGTATCCAGATGAGCAAGAGATGATTAGTGTATAAACCTAAATGTGGTTCATGCACGATATAACATACTGTATACCATATTGTAAATAAAACACCAAGATGATGGATTGAAATTAATTTGGCTAATAAGGGTGTTCTCTCCATTATTTACTCAGGGAGAGTTGTCGGATTGAAAACGGACACACACTCGCCGTGCCTGCCTCCTGAGCTGCCTGAGCGGCGGGCTCAACAGCATCTCAGTCTCCAGGTGCCCCAACGATCCCACAGCTCTGCCTCCTCGTCTGAGGAGAACAGTTCGTCCAGTGCCGCACTGCCCCTGCTGGCCGGAGAGAGGGACACCCCATCACCAAGTACAGAGGAGCGCATGTTCCCAATCAATGGCAAAAGCCCAGCTGAGTGAGTAACAGAGGTTCAAGTGGCCCAATTCTGATATTTTCCTCTCAGGTGGCACAGATCGGATCTGTGTGTAAACAGGAAAGAAAGCACTGAATGGGATATTGTCAGATTGGATTCAGGGCCAGGCCACCATCATGTGTGGAAATAAATCTTTTAAATATGTTCATTGGGAAACCAATCAATTGACAGTCGACAGTTACGTTTCCTTTTTTTGTTTTTTACAGAAAGTAAGACACCATCCCTGACAACAATGACAAATGACAAAAACGAATAGCAAATAAACAAACAGAAACATGCAACATGCAACAAACTGTCCACAGTTTATTGCTGTAAAATTGGTGAAACTTGTATGTCTGTTAAAAGACACAGAAATTAGCTGCAAGCTAAATCTGGTGCAACCATCTTCTCATTTCTTGTAAATGATTAATGTCATTGCACAATGTCCCCTAAATAAACTAAATAAAAAAAAATAAATAAAAAAAAAAAAGCAAAAGAAACAAAAAGCACAAATATGTGGAAATAAATCAGATACAATCCGGATATCCGCTTATGCGTCTGCAGTCTAAACAGACAGATCAGATCTTCCTTGTGAGTCGAGTGCCATCGATAATGCGTCAATAGTACATATTGATGACAGTGTGCTGTTTGCGCAAGCGAGGCGGGTGTAAATGCAGATATCGGATATGGGTCCCTTCAATAGAACATGTAAAGAGACGGATGAAAAAATCAGATCCAAAGGCAACAAATCGTAATTGGGCATCGATGTCTGTAGTGTAAAGACAGCCAGAGAGGCACACTGGTTTTTATGGGAATCACTTAATTGCATTAAACCAGGATTTCCACCCTGGGCCTAATTAATATGTCATTATAATAACTGATTGTAATTCATTTTTTCTGGTTGCTATGCAGCACCCTAGGGGACGTCCCAGAGGTCTCTCCGGTCTCACCCAACAGCTCCCAGGACCGCTCCTCTGTGCGCTCGCCCCTTTGTTCTCCTCTCAAGCGCCAGTCCTCAGTGCACTCCGGTCGCCTGGGCAGCACAAAGAGTCTGTCGGCCGCCGTCTTCACCGACAAGCCTCCCCCCGTGCTGGCGGGAGGCGTCCAATTCAGCAGCGAGGTTTCCCGCAGCGATGAGAACGTCCTGGATTCGCCACGCCAGCGTAGAAGCTACGGCTCTTTCCCCTTCACGCCCTCGGCGGACTCCAACACCTTCCATCAGTACCGTTCGGCCGACTCGAGCATGTCGGTGGCCGACAGCGAGGCCTACTTCTCCGCCGCCGAGGACTTTGAGCCAATCAGCAGCGCCGACGAGGGTCCGGGGACGTACCCGGGCCGCAAGAAGAAGAGGAGGCAGCAGATGCAGCAGCCGCAGCAGCCTCCGTATCACATGGAGAACTACAGGTCAGCTTAGGGGAAAACGTAATGGCATGTGAAATATTCTGCTAAAGGAGCTTCTGTTGAGCTCAAAGAAGTTAAAGTTTCCAAAAAACCGAGAGGAGAATGTTTGTAGGGCCAGATCAAGGTTAAGTATGGGATTAAGGTGACAATAGACTCCAGACAGCTCACAGTAACATCAAAGAGTCTCTTATTTCTCATATGAAGGGCAGATGAATTAATGACCTGTCTTGCAAGTTCTGACTCCGCCAGATTGCTTTAAGTGTTGCCCCTTATGAATTATGTGAAAGGATCATTCTCAGGGGATTTTTTCCTTTATGATTTACATTTAAAGATTGTGATGAGTGCAATCCTCCTGTACTCAACACTCCCCCTCCCACTCCCACTTAGTCCATATGCAGTGATGTTGCTGTGAAATTTCGTTTGGTATTTTCATTTCGTCATTCCAGTCTGCTGCAGTGTCCATTATGTTTATTTTTGTTTTTTAAAAGCTATCAGGTTTCTATAGTATTTTCCTCTACCAACCATAATTTAACTTTAGATTTAACAAGATTTTAATAGAACAGGCACTCTGTATCCTAACCTATATGGAGAAATATCATTTATGTTTAGCCTTTTTTAAAGTAAAGTTATGGTTGTTGGAGGGAAATACTATAGAAACCTGACGGCTTTTAAAAAACGAAAACAAACATAATGGACACTGCAGCAGATTGGAATGACAAATGGGCAGTAAACACTCGGGTCAAATCATGTCCGATGATTCACGCTGACAGCTTTGCAATGATTGTGAAAAATGTCTTGATCGCACATTATAGAGGAATACATTAACAGCGTCGTGACGTTTTTATGTTTAATGCCCGACGAGTTTTGAATATTATCGTGTAAAGCGACTCGCCCCGAGGCGAAACACGCCGCAGTTTTCATTTATTACTTTGATTCGATCATGCATGGATGGATGTGATGTGGAGGGTGTTATAGCAAATGAGATGTTTGATCCATGGGCAGCCACTTACTGCTGGTGTGTTTTTGCAAATTGGATTCCAGCCTTGTTATGCAACCGCCTTGTCACTTTTGTATTAGCCAAAATGTTCTTGCATTGATTTCAGCATGCTTTTTGATTGATATAGCCTCCACACACACACACAGACACACACAAAGAATCCATTCAGCCTTGTGATAAGTTTCCAGTAGCACAAGTCCAAATTTAACAAATACTGTAGCTATATTCTGTACAGGCCATTTACCACCAAAACGCCTGCTTGTACAATCCACCAATGGGTGGCTGAGTCTGTGCCTTGACATATTCATTTGATGCCCATGTTTGAATATCTTAACCTCTCCCAGCCGGAGCTCCATCTACCACAGCGTGGAGGGTCCCCTCACCTACGTTCTCAACGGGGAGCTGATCACTGAGCCGCGTCCCCTGCCAATGCCCCCACCACCACCCCCGCTCCCCCCCCAGCCCCTGCCCAGCCACACATCCCAGGCCTCCTTCGTCTCAGCACTGGCCATGGAGGAAGAGAGCTCAGTGGAGACGGAGAAGACGGCTGAACCCGGACCAGTCACCCGACAGCCCCACGTCATGGCGTGCTACCAGAGCTACCTGGCCCACTACCAGGTTTGATATCTCACTTTTGTTCCATACTGTATGTATCTGTTTTAATATCAACAGCCCATAAAAGACATTGAATACATTTCTCTTGAATTAATACTTATTTGTTTACAGCTAAGAATCCACTCATCACTTTTATCTTAACTGTGTTACATTCATAAGATCCAAAGCACCGCACAACAGATTATTTGTTACTGCCCAGCTGCCTCATCCAATCATGTTTACATTTCTAAGTGATTATAAATGACAGATTTCCTGTGGCACCACATGTATGACCACATAAATGGTTTACTGACTGAAATATATTTTTATTTCACCACTGCCAGGTCTCAAATTGGTCTGTGAAGCAGCCCACCAATAAGAGGACCTCCAAGTCCTCCCTTCACCGCCCCTTAGATCTGGACACACCCACCAGTGAGGAGAGCTCTGCCTCCTTTGACCAGCTGTCAGTGCCCAGCTTTAAAGTATGTGACTAACGACTACATTTCACAAGTATTTTATGTGACATTTACTAGAGGCTTTAGACTTTTGTGGCAGTATTGCCTGTGATGTCTTTACTCCCACGGTGCACCCCGCAGTACTGCATAAAACATAACATTTTCTTTTTACACTTCAGGTGATAAAGCAGGGCCTGTCAGCCAGCTCTCTGCTGGATAGAGGAGTTCAGCTGATGGGAGAGAATAACAGGTATTTAAGCCACTTTTTTTTCTTCCATCTAAATTTTTAAGATCTACAGTAAAAACACAACAACTCCTGTTTTTAATGTGTCTTTTGAATGTGTACACTCACTCCTTCATCATTGTCATTGTTTACCCACAGTACACCATACACCCCGCTGGACAAGAGAGCCATGGAGAACACAGATGAGGACACAACAACGGATGACTGGACTCTGGAGCAGCCTTTAGCCCAGACCAGGACCACTGCCATTGTGGAGGTGAAGGGGGCCATCAATGTGGTGCTCACGCCGCTTGTTGCTGAGTCCTTGGACAGGTAACAGCCAGTTTTGTGTGTTTGTGTGTTGTTTCAGTTCTCATTACGCCTATATTTGTTTTTGTTCAGAAACTTTTTTCATCGTAAATGCTCTCTTGACCACGTCCTCCTTAAAACTGTATTTTTTAATCTCCGTTTGAAAAACCCTAATTAGAAAAATAAAATAACCTTGATGTTCAATGACTCAAAATCTTCCTCACACTGCACATACTTAGTTAAGGGTTATTTATAGCCTGAGGCTATGATTTGACCTTAAGTCAATTTAATCCCCATGCACACTGCATCTTAGCTTTGAAATTCTAACAGTCTTTCAGAGTCTGGTCTCGTTCTTGGTTGTCTACCAGTGTGAATCTTTAGTTTGCCAACAGCCGTCAGCGCTGGGCCGACGGTGTCCTTAACATGCATGTAGGTTCTGGTGAGATCAGTCTGGAGCTGAATAAACTGCAGCTCAAAGGTTGAAGATGTAGCATTATCATAAACATGATCATTGTTTTTAAACTCTCTATCTCTAATGCAGGGAAACTGTGTGTGTTTGCTCTGTTCCAGGTATATTGAGTCCATGGTACACTTTGCCAGTATTCGACACCCTGCAGCGATTCTGGACGACCTTCATGGGAAAGTCCTCAATGAGGCCTATCAGATCAGCAAGTCCACAGTCACTGAGTCGGTGAGTAAAATGTATTAAAGAAACAAGTTTTATTTATTGCACCGACCGACGCTCGCTTTTCCCTCCAATCTGATCTCCTACTGTTTTGGATCTGGATCCACACAGAGCCAAACAGGCAAGCAGGAGCACAAGCTGTCCAAGACGGAGGGCACGACCCCTGGCTCCATCAACATCTCCCACGGCCAGACGGACCTGTCTGTCAAACCAGATAATGTGAAAATCAAGGGCCTCCAAGCCAACGTCTCCATCCCCAAGGTGAGACCCATGACCCTGAATAATGAGAGGCCAGCTCTCACCAAGAGGAGTTTTAGAGCAAGCACAGAATCATGAGCATGGCTGTACAACACTTGACATTTTGAGGGTTAATAGAGAGTAGAGGGTTAATAAATGATCACTGGGGTCAGCAGTTATGTCCTAAAGCCTGTTTTTTTGTCATTCTTTAAAATGCTGATTTGAAAGCATACAAGCTTTCTGAAAATATTTGTACCATATCGATTATGACACTAATAAGATACAAAAGCCCCTCAGACATTTCTTTCTTTCTTTTCTGCTCCACAGAATCAGAGATTAAATCAGCTGTTTGACCGCTGACATAAATTACTTTCATTTGCTGCAATTTCCGTATTGATTTTGCTTTTGCCTCCCATGTATTTTCATATAGTGACGGCCAAGAAGATTATTATAGTGTTTCATTATATTTGGCAAAAGTAGGCCCACATCACTGACTAATGTATGAGACAAGTTATTTTTTCAAGAGCATTGAACAGCAGTGTGGGGTTTAGTTCAGCTTGGTTTAGTTGTCTTTCTGCTTTGCCCTCTCTCTCTGTGCAGGTGAACCTTTGCCTCCTGCAGGCTTCTGTAGAGGAGGGGTCACCTTCTTGCTCCAGTAAGTGTGTCACGCACGTGTCTCTCGTGGCGCTGTGCTTCGACAGGATTGCCACTCAGTTCAGGATGAACAGGTAAATGCCTTGACTGCTCCTCATATTATTGTGTGCACACAGACTAAGCTTTTTTGAAGGATGCCCACAACCTGAATTCAATTATGCTTTTTACATCTTTTAAACGGTCTTCTTGCACATTTACTAAGTGGCTGTTTAAATTTTTGCGCCATTCATCTTTTACTTCGGTGACCCATTAGAGATGATAATGTAATGGTAACGCAATCACAGCACAAAGAAAATCTATCTTCTTTCTCCGTGGTATCTGACAACAGTCGAGCACATATTTGCTTCCTGCCTCTTTCAGGGGGATTGTAGAAGAGACTCCCAACACCACAGAACACGGCCGACCCTCCGTCATGTTGGAGAAATACGCCTCAGCAACCAAGATGCAGCCTCAGTCATCTGGCTCTCTGCGCTCCAATGCTGGCATCGAGAAAGGCAAAGAGATTGCCGCAAGGCTCAATGTCCACCGTATCCACAGTCAGCTCAGAGGTCTGGACTCCACAGGTTGGTCCAGGA
Organism: Decapterus maruadsi; assembly: GCA_030347415.2. NCBI lineage: Eukaryota > Metazoa > Chordata > Actinopteri > Carangiformes > Carangidae > Decapterus > Decapterus maruadsi. The sequence goes on along the minus strand of CM064887.1, from coordinate 9,411,866 downwards.
AAATGACAACCCAGTTTTGGTCCTTTGTGGCTCTCGTTAGAAGCTGGATTCTGGAGTATTTTGACTTTTGTGTCTTTCTGGTCATTTTTTCCCCCTCTTTGTTAGTGTGTTTCATTTTAACTGGAAGCAAGTGTATAAAAGTGTGGAATATTTAGCAATTCCCTCTCTATCCACAGACATCGGCACATGTGCAATCACAGCCATCCCATTTGAGAAGTCCAAAGTGCTGTTTGGCCTGGAGGAAATGGAGGAGTTTTCACTGGTAGATGAGACGGATGCCCAGGCCACCTCGGGTGATCTTGGCCGCTCCACTACATCTCTTGAGAAGTGGGGCTGGATCATGTTTGAATGTGGCATCGAGAACCTCACAGTCAAAGGTAAATCATCCCAAACTCACTCCGAGCAGCACTCCTCGCGTCCCCACGATTGAACATTTATCTAAAAATCTAGTTGGTTGGTATTTTTCAGTGTATAACGCTTACTTCTCCAGGGGGTCGGCAGTCTGGGGCCATTCTTTACAACGCATTTGGAGTGATGGGACGCTCAGACGCTGCAGGGAAGACAGGGATGTCGAAGTCCAACGGATCAACTGGCTCACAGACGGGAAGTGGTTATAGCACGGACGTCTCCGATGACAACTTGGCACATGATGCGATGAGCCCTGCTTCAGATGTCAACGAACACTCCGACTCAGACGATCAAGTATGATACTTGAAAATGTTCAGATCAGATTTTTTTATTTGGTTTAAAAAAAAGAGAACAGAGCCCACGAAAATACACACGCTGTGTTTTCTTTTTTTTTTGTAAATACGTATGCATATATCCAGCAGTATAAGAGTGATGTCACTCCAGGTTTTTCTTTTACCAATCCTTCATAATGTCAACCTTTATGCTGGTGATGTCAAATTGGTCCTATGGCACCTTTCCCTGTTATGACAGCCATATTGATGCCCATTAGCTAACTGTGATTAAAGTGAATCTATGGCGAGCTAATGCTGATGAATATGCATGGTAAATCAAATTTAAAAACAGAAAGTTGATGTTGGATTAGTCTCACCCTAAAATTGTGCATTATGGTATTATGGTATATGATATAACATACTATACACATTTGGCACTACCTGTTGTGAGTTCTTAATTTAGATTACAGGGGAGGACATTAAAGTAATTAAACTACTCAATCTTCAGTCGTGAAAATGAGTCATGAGGGTAAGTAGTGTCACTCATCTGTTAAACTCTGCTCTCTTCTGCTCTGCAGGATGAAGGGGTCGAGTCAGATGACCTGAAGAAAGACCTCCCCCTCATGCCCCCACCTCCTGACTCCAGCAGCATGAAGCTAACAATCAGAGAGATCTGGTTCAGTTTCGCTGCTCCCACTAATGTGCGTTCACCGTCGGAGGCCATCTCCAGGTATGACTGCACCGACGCTTACGGTCATTCTCACATTAATGTCTTCACATTGTCACAGGACATGGATGCTTTGTGCTTAAGCCACTCTTATACTGTAGGTGTGTAGGAGTGCACTTGAGTTCAGAATAAAAGCAGCCACATTCTGCATCATCGTGCTGAAGCAGAGGAAGCTCACTAGTCGTTTGCTTTTACTGTCAGCAGTGTGGCAGCGGGATAGTATCACAAGTACAATATAATCTGCTGGAGGAGGTTTTCATGAAAAACCTTCTGTCTTGTTTGCCCCCGGCAACTGTTGTCAGTGGTTGTCAGGCCTGTCAGCTTCACAGGCCATCAAACTGAGAGGGTCCACTGGTAGCTAGTGCACTGTGTACCTGGTGTCTACAGCTGGGGAAAAGGGGGGGGAAGAATCAACAAAAAATGTTGACATTGCATAGATATGTTGTGGCTATTAGTGTTGTATCTCAGCCTTGAGAAAAATCTTGGAAAAAAAAAAACACAAACACAGCAAAAAACACTAGGAAATAGTTCATGACTTATGAGGTGGTTAAAGACGCTCTGACTCTGTTGTGTTTACAGGCAGTTGAATCTACTCAGCACAGCCACTCCTGCCATCGGAGCCTGGTTGGTTCCCATTGATCAGCTCAAATCTTCTCTACGCAAACTGGACATGGAGGGTACACTGCGTGTGTGTGCCGTCATGGGTTGCATCATGACAGAAGCTCTTGAGGTCAGCAGTCAGTCTGTAGACACAAATAAAACCTGATATTTTTGTATGTAGTAGATTATGATTTATTATTATATGATATTATGATTAAGTGATACTTACTTTGGTGACACTATATATTTTTATTTTTTGTTTTCTTCATTGTAGAAACATTCATTCATATACATTTTTACTACACCACGTTTTTTTCAAGACTCTTTGTAACATCCAAGCTTACTTGATTTATTTGTGAAATGTGCTGTTTTCACTTTTCTTCTATATGTCTTAACAACAGAAAAAAAGCATCCACATCCCGATCCGGAGCAAATACAACCGTGTGACCAAACGAGCTCGGTACCTGCATGAGAATCCCTCCTGTATGCTTTGTAATATCCTGCACCGCTACCTGCAACAGGCCGACTACTCCGTCATAGAGGAGGCCACCATGGTGAGTGCGAGCTTCCCAATCCTGTATTTATGGTTTCAATTTTACAAAGCCCTTAAACCTGACCGCAAAGAGTTAAATGGCTCATAAAATAAAGCTACATGGTCTCATTTGAACCCAACATTACAAAAAAACAAACACAACAGTGTTTATAAGTGGTCTTAAGTGCTCTTGGCTCCCCTTCAGAAATTTAATTAATCTGTTATCAGTGTGAAACAGTGGCGGTAATCCACTTCTCTGCTGCTCTTCCTTTTCTCCACCACAGAATGATGGGGTCCCAGCCCTTGTGACTCTAAAGAAAGGGCTGGTAGCTCTTGCCAGACAATGGATGAAATTCATTGTGGTAACTCAGGGCTTCAAGGCCATTGGTCTGATGAGACCCAATCAGATCAGCAAACCCAAGGAGCCGCAGCAGAACCTGGGTGAAACCATCCTGGGCCTGGACAACGGAGCCGCCCTGCAGAGTGACACCAGTGCAGACGGAGCCGAGTTTGAATTTGACGCAGGTGGGAACTTGCCGCTCTCTGCGTTATGTTACTTTATGATATTATATTATGTTTCATTCTCCATATGTAGCAACAGATGGAGTGTTAAACTCTTAACCTCAGCGTTCTGCACAGAAGTAAACAGGCTGTTATCACTTGTTAGCAGAGAGGAGAAGTAGAAATGAATGGAAGTGTGAATCTATAGATTTCATTTCATAGCAATCACATGAGTCTTTCTGGAGTTTTATTTTATGTAATTATTGTGAAGCCACAGTGAGTGAACACACCATGTTGCTGGAGGGAGCGTGCAGTCGACCACCACCTAAAGAAGCCAACACCGGTCCTGTCAGTGGAGTGGAGATCATGAGGAAACTGTCCAAGTCCCACACACACAGCGAGTCTGCACTCAGGATAAAGGTACCACTTTGAGAATTAGTGTCCCAGTAATATTCAATTACTCCATAAATGTAATTATACATGAGGATACATTTCCATAAAACCTCCAAAGTTAATGTGAAAATTGCAGATTTTTTTTAGTCTCCATGATATTAAATTTAATACCTCTGTCGTTTTGACCGTAGGATTGACAAAATGAGCCATTCGAAGACGTCGCCTCGGGCTCTGAGGCTCTGTAAAAGTCATTTTTCACTATTTTCTGACAAATTATTAAGGAAATAATGTAGGTGTCAAGATGATGTCACTGTTTGAACGTCAGGAGGGATCAGAGCGGAGTACAGAGACATTTTGCTCTCTTTGTCAAATTAAATAGTGACATTTTTTTATACCAACAAAGGATCTGTTCAGCAGGGTTACCGGGGAAGTTGGTGCTGCAGGAGCTAAACGCTGTTCAGGCACACACCAATTACCTAACCTGCAAATTTTCTTTATAGTTTTTTTTTTTTTTCACTTTTTGGTAATGAATAAAACCAGTTTTGTCCATTTTTATATACCAATAGTAACACATGATATAAACTATATACCCTGTGTAGAAGCAGATCATCAATTTGATTATATATAAGGAAAGGAACAAACCTGGTCTGATCGATGTGGCAGCATCTGGGCATGTTAAGGCTTTTAAACTCTTTTGACAAAGAATTATTCCCTCAACTTTGAACGACGTCAGACACAATATATCCCGCTGGTCAATTACAACCAGAAAAAGAAAAGCTA